>OY757311.1:81386495-82586495 GCA_963583905.1 Stenurella melanura | reverse complement strand
GATACGCTATATTAGAAATACAAAGAAAAGCTGATTTGTTTACGACTTATTAAAATATTAGTAAGTAGGATAGGATTGAAGTAAATGGCATACTATATAATATTATTAAATTGTGGGAAATCACCCGAAGAATCCACAGACATCAAAAACTCAATTTTCAAAATTTTGTGGGTTACGACCTGCCTATTACCAATAAGCTTTCGATATGCATCTACAAGTAACCCCCTTTACATCATATTATAGACAACGTTATAGGTTCCTATTGGGGGCAATTTCTCGTCGATGTGAAGACAGCAGCCAGACCTAGCAGCTAATATTTCCGAACTCCTCCGAGCAACCATAGGCGTCGGAGGAAGGGTCAGGCTCTTCAAATAATATTTTATTAATTCAGCGTGACATATTAATAAAGTTGGCTCTTTTCCACCGTATCTAATGTTTCAAGAGCTAAACAATGAATAATTTAGAATCACAATTTACTAGAAATTCAGGAAAATTGTTTTCAAGAAACCTTTTACTTTAGTTTATTAATAATTGTATCATTAAACAGGTCTCGATACACATATGATAGTTGATACGACGGCTAGTGCTACGTAGACTCGCAGAGCTCACGAAGGGTAGAAAATAATTAGCAGCCCGGAAAATATATTAATTAATTTCTCGGAATTCCTACATTTAGACAGCATGAAATTTTGAGGAAACAATACAGATATGAGGGTTCATATGATGGCTAGTGCGTCGTAGACTCGCAGAGCTCTCGAAGGGTAGAAAATAATTAGCAGCCCCGAAAATATATTAATTAATTTCTCGGAATTCCCACATTTAGACAGCACGAAATTTTCAGGAAACAATACACATATGATGGTTGATACGACGGCTAGTACTACGTAGACTCGCAGAGCTCACGAAGGGTAAAAAATAATTAGCAGCCCGGAAAATATATTAATTAATTTCTCGGAATACCCACATTTAGACAGCACGAAATTTTCAGGAAACAATACACATATGATGGTTGATACGACGGCTAGTGCTACGTAGACTCGCAGAGCTCACGAAGGGTAGAAAATAATTAGCAGCCCGGAAAATATAATAATTAATTTCTCGGAATTCCTACATTTAGACATCACGAAATTTTGAGGAAACAATACACATATGATAGTTGATACGACGGCTAGTGCTACGTAGACTCGCAGAGCTCACGAAGGGTAGAAAATAATTAGCAGCCCGGAAAATATATTAATTAATTTCTCGGAATTCCTACATTTAGACAGCATGAAATTTTGAGGAAACAATACAGATATGAGGGTTCATATGATGGCTAGTGCGTCGTAGACTCGCAGAGCTCTCGAAGGGTAGAAAATAATTAGCAGCCCCGAAAATATATTAATTAATTTCTCGGAATTCCCACATTTAGACAGCACGAAATTTTCAGGAAACAATACACATATGATGGTTGATACGACGGCTAGTGCTACGTAGACTCGCAGAGCTCACGGATGGTAGAAAATAATTAACAGCCTGGAAAATATATTAATTCGTTTCTCGGAATTCCTGCATTTGGACAGCACGAAATTTTGAGGAGACAGTACACATATATGGGTTCATACGATGGCTAGTGCGTCGTAGACTCGCAGAGCTCTCGAAGGGCTGAAAATTCGGAAAATAATTAGCAGCCCCGAATATATATATATATATATATATATATATATATATATATATATATATATATATATATATATATATATATATTGCTGCATATCCACACTGTGGAACACTACCTAAGTACCGTGTTTGAAATCATAAATAAAATTCACAAATTTGTATGTATTTTAGAAAATAACCATAACAGTTTTACTTTAACGGATCATACAGAAGCAGGAGTATCTGTGGTTTATTTAATTGATTCAAGTTCACTTATTTTCAGCGAGTAGGATGCAGAGAATGAAACTTGATATTGAATGCGAACAAAATATTTAAATAAACATAAAATGAAGTAAATTTAGTTTAACAAGGTTATTCTAAATAGTATATGATAAAACATGAACTGATAGAGAATCACAATCTCATTTAAAATGATTTAGAATGAAATTGGAAAACAAAAAAGTAAATTTTATAAAATCTGACATGCATGTCAATACTTAGGGCTGAAAATCATATTTTGTGTAGAAACACTGTAAATCTACACAAAATGAATATTGAATGAAAGACTATCAACAGTAGTTGCAGTGCAGCGTAATTATTTTAGAAATAGTAAGTCCATATATTACAAAACACTGAATGACATTTTAAGTTTTCAGATATTTTCAAATATCATTGCAGAAAGGTGTTTTGTAAATGATATTTCACATCATGCAGAAAGAAAGGACTAATAGTATGATGTTAAATGTTTGTTGGCGTATCAATTTCTTGTTTTAGTTTATAATATAAGTATTCTGTCAGTATGGAAACTGCAGTACGTTTTTAACTACTAGCATTTTGTGTTTATCATTGCTATTCATCTAAATGTATGAATTAGTATTTATTTGAGATTGGAATTGTTAATTGTAGTTATAAGTAGATTTTAAGAAAGTGTATGTAATATGTCAATATATTTCGAGTAATTATAAATATTCACTTAATCCTGAAAAGTAGAATAAGAAACTTATCAGGAAAAATAAAGAATTAAAAACAGTATTCACTTAAGGTAAAGAACAAACAAAACTGAATAGTTTAAATTTTAAATTAAAATTAAATTTTGAAATATTAGATCAAAATAGAAAAAAACAATTGAAATATTGGAAATTAACCCATTGAAACGACTAAAAATAACAAATCAGTTGATCACACACCGCTGAACAGCGAGCTGCGAAATATATTCATCCAAGAATAAATAATAAATTGAAAATAGAAGAAAAGTAATTTGAAGGTTAGAATATTACAATCCAGATATATTGATATCAAGAATAAATTGTAAAAGTTGATTAAATATAAGAAGTGAGTATACTTTGAAAGTATTACGAAGTAGATTATCCGGAAAGCAGATTTAGAAGAGGGAAGTATTTGTTAATCCAGTTAGCATATTTATATGGTGAAGAAATTTCAAACGTCAATCAAGTGATAGAAATATTTCAAGGAAATCAGTTGAAAATAAATTGGAGGTTATAAACAAACGTCAATCCAGAAAAGAAGAAGAAGAAGAAGCCTTGAGAGGTTTGAAAAGTCAGTCAAGTGACATTATATTTCAAGGATCATAACCAGCTAGAGGTTACAATATAACATTACTCGAGTCGAAAGAAAGACAAGGTAAAGCTTTACTATATCAGAAATCCATGGTACATATTTATTTTAAATAAAGGCCATATTTATCATTTTAGTTAAGTTAGATTTTGTTATTTAAATTTGTTAATTACATTCCAAGTTCAAATTTGTTAATAAATTAATACTTTGTTCGTTCAATACTGAGTTTGATTTATTTAGATTGTTATCTTGATCGATGAGCATTTATTGAACCGACTTCGTTGGACCTTGAGTAAGAGTCATTCTATAGATTGTAGATAATCATGCTAATGGTGTTCTATAGTCTATAATATTAACAGCTTTTAATAAACTGTTTGGCGCTCAATAAAATCATTTCAATTTACTTTCAAGAAGTAAAATTCGAACGTATAAAAAATAAAATAGATATCAGATAATAGAACATTTAATATATATATATATATATATATATATATATATATATATATATATATATATATATATATATATATATATATATATATACAGGGTGCGCCAAAGTTCTGATTTTGGTCGATTACGGCTGTATTTGAAATGGTGGAAATATATTGTCTATAGATTATTTTCTTGATTTTCAATTCTGAATAACCAGAAAATATGTACAATTATACAGGGTACTCCGTTTTCGTTGTCCGAGCAACAACTTCGTTATTTTAAATGGAACACCCTATATTTTTTTCCTTTATCGAGTTACCCATCTAATTATATTCATAATTCTATTAAGGTGGTAGGTACTTAAAATGAACCGTTTACGATATAAAAAAGATTTTTTGACAAAAAGTGAGGTTTGCGGATAAGTTTTTGAGTACCTCTGATTTCATAGACAAGAGAGTTTTCAAAATTCTGCTTATACTGTTATGTTGAGCATATTAAGGGCTAGTAGGGCAGAAACATTATTAATATTAATCTTATACAGAGTGCTGAAAAAGTTGAGTTTAATGTTTCGCTAATAAAAAAGGCCGTAATTCAATTTTTTCAAATGGGACGTACTATTTTCAGTTCTGTCATCTAATGAAGTGTTAAATTATCTTTCCATTGATATATCATAGTAGGTATTTATCTTTAGGAGTTGCATAGATATTAAGGTTAATTGTCTGGATCAGTCATTTTTCTTGCTGGAACTTCATGAGGTTTGTACTGCACTTCACCAGTTTCGATAAATCTGTCTCTAAGATTACTAAATGCAGGTTCTAAAGGGTGTCTCCTTTCAGGATATCTGGTTTTATAGACTCGGGATGCTAAGAGGCTGTTCCTTGAGCACTCCCCCAGAATAAAAATCATGTCAACCATTTCTTCCCGCGAATAATTCATATTTAATATAATTATATGCAAATGCCACTTCCTGGAACTGTAAAAGCTACTAGTATTTTATTAAAGACAATCAAAACAAAAGCACTTACCGATATAGCAGTAACACAAAACTTTAGAACATCCACAGACACGTGTTTTGACATCTATGTCTCTTCGGTGCGGCTTTTTCTAAAGTTCACAATCAACTGAAATATGTAAGCAAATACTCGTGTTATAACTATCAAAGGATTACCAGAACAGGATATTAAAAATTAAAATTAGATTATAGGAAATTCCCCGTAAAGGGATAATTATCAATATAATTATATGCAAATGCAACTTCCTGGAACTGTAAAAGCTACTAGTATTTTATTAGCTAATAAAATACTAGTAGCTTTTACAGTTCCAGGAAGTTGCATTTGCATATAATTATATTGATAATAAAATATAAAAATAATTAATAAAATACTAGTAGCTTTTACAGTTCCAGGAAGTTGCATTTGCATATAATTATATTGATAATTATCCCTTTACGGGGAATTTCCTATAATCTAATTTTAATTTTTAATATCCTGTTCTGGTAATCCTTTGATAGTTATAACACGAGTATTTGCTTACATATTTCAGTTGATTGTGAACTTTAGAAAAAGCCGCACCGAAGAGACATAGATGTCAAAACACGTGTCTGTGGATGTTCTAAAGTTTTGTGTTACTGCTATATCGGTAAGTGCTTTTGTTTTGATTGTCTTTAATAAAATACTAGTAGCTTTTACAGTTCCAGGAAGTTGCATTTGCATATAATTATATTAAATATGAATTATTCGCGGGAAGAAATGGTTGACATGATTTTTATTCTGGGGGAGTGCTCAAGGAACAGCCTCTTAGCATCCCGAGTCTATAAAACCAGATATCCTGAAAGGAGACACCCTTTAGAACCTGCATTTAGTAATCTTAGAGACAGATTTATCGAAACTGGTGAAGTGCAGTACAAACCTCATGAAGTTCCAGCAAGAAAAATGACTGAGCCAGACAATTAACCTTAATATCTATGCAACTCCTAAAGATAAATACCTACTATGATATATCAATGGAAAGATAATTTAACACTTCATTAGATGACAGAACTGAAAATAGTACGTCCCATTTGAAAAAATTGAATTACGGCCTTTTTTATTAGCGAAACATTAAACTCAATTTTTTCAGCACTCTGTATAAGATTAATATTAATAATGTTTCTGCCCTACTAGCCCTTAATATGCTCAACATAACAGTATAAGCAGAATTTTGAAAACTCTCTTGTCTATGAAATCAGAGGTACTCAAAATCTTATCCGCAAACCTCACTTTTTGTCAAAAAATCTTTTTTATATCGTAAACGGTTCATTTTAAGTGCCTACCACCTTAATAGAATTATGAATATAATTAGATGGGTAACTCGATAAAGGAAAAAAATATAGGGTGTTCCATTTAAAATAACGAAGTTGTTGCTCGGACAACGAAAACGGAGTACCCTGTATAATTGTACATATTTTCTGGTTATTCAGAATTGAAAATCAAGAAAATAATCTATAGACAATATATTTCCACCATTTCAAATACAGCCGTAATCGACCAAAATCAGAACTTTGGCGCACCCTGTATATATATATATATATATACGTGCATAGCTATCATGTTCGTCTCCACTAGTGTATAAGGCGCCCAAGACTCCGCTATAGGGAACACTTCTATATAAATTTTGTCGATGTATATTGTACTGATATGTTTTATTTATGTTGAGCAGCCAAAGAGGGGAAATAATTTCTCATATATGTTTTATACAAAAAACATATCCAATTAACAACAATGTTTGCATCCCAATGTATAACATACAAGTTCAACTCAATTTGTATAATTAATATTGACCTATGAGTTGTGTACGCCTCCGACGACGTTGCCAATTATGTAGAGTTGAATATGTAAAATCTGCTTGTGGATATTTCTTTATACGTAAATAATGAATATGTGATTTCTTAGTGAATAGCCTGTGTGAGCCGTTTAATATTAAAAGTTTCCCGGTGTTATAATAATCGGTGTCTTCGCACAATAACAACCTACATATTTTGGCATATTTAGATTCTGATGACCAGAATAGATATGATCTAATCTTCACATATTATTTTGATTTTCAAGAAATTTTTTTTGTTCTATTCATAGATGATAGGGACTTGTGACTTATTCTAAATTTTAAAATTCGGTCCACAAGCATCTATAAAATATTATCTTTGTAAATCCTAAAATTAAGTGCGATTTACTCTTCATTATGCATAGGTTTGAGAAATCAACCCTACTCGGGGCCAACTTATTCAGAATAATTATATTATGAAAATTGGATAACAAATATTTCTTGTTTTAATTACTGATCTATTTCAAAGAGAAAGTAGACATTAATGTATATCATTCTTTTCATAATTCAAAGGTCTAATTATAGAACAGGTTAAATAAAACCCCGCTGAAATTAATTAAGAGTTAATCATGTCTAATCCTAATATTTAAAGAGGTAATATTATTACAGGTATTTGCACTGTTTGAAGACCGATTTTTAATCATTTTGATTTAAGTCACGGTCATCTATGAATAAAATTCAATTTTTTTTTTAATCAAAATAATATCTGAGTATTGAATCATACGTATTTTAGCCTACCAGAACTCAAATATGCAAACATATATAGGATGTCCAAATCAAGAATTTGGTTTAATGTAAATTGCATTGAAACCGAAAGTCGGCCGTTTTGGTTTTTTTACATCACATCACATAATTGATTTTTTCTCGATGTCTCTATGCCTAATTTGGAAATAATGGCATTTTAATCCATTCAAAAGTTACAAAAGTATATCTATTGCCTGAGTCACCCGGTATATCATAATGAAGCATATAAAAGTATGTGAGGCCTATACCATGCTTTAGAGGTAGATTATTAGTCCCGATCAGAAAGCGTTCATTGGTAAAAAAGCTTTAACTAAAATTTAAGAAAAAATATTTCAAGAAATAGTATCCAACCTTTGAATACCCCATAAATGGGTGTTAAATTGGTAGTCATTTTTTCATTATAAAAGATACGTATAAAATGTAGTTTCTTATGAATTTTAATTTTTTGTAATGTTATGTATAGCTGAATTTTAATTCGATACTACTAACTGTCCATTTCTCAAACATTATGATACAGTAACTTTAACAACAATTAAAATTTGAACAAAACAATAAGACACCTTGTTATATACAGGTTGAGTCATAGTGGATGGAGTATTAAAAGTTTATGGAGAACAAGTGAACATATCCTTTTGACAATTTTGGGAGTGACTAAAGTCAGTGTGGCCAATCCAACCAAAATAATTATTTTAAATGGAACACCCTATATATTTTCGACTTATCAAAATCACCGTAAATTTCTGAGTTCAAGCATGTAGCACACCCTAAACCTAACGGTTTCGGAGACATTTGACATTTTATAATAAATTTGACAGGTGCAACGGTTTGCAAGAACCGTTACAACTTTCTTCATGTAGGAGATCGTAGTTTTCTCCTTGGTACGTAGAAAGAACACAAGATGACCTAGTCCCTCTAATAAAAATAAATTTCATAATAGTATACCAAGAGTTCTATTTTTCACATTATATTCTGTCAAATTCAAACCTCAATTGCTTTTTTATTTCAAATGGAACACCCTGTATTTTTGTAGAATAGAAATAGCAATTCTGGGGTATTTTCGGGCCTTTCCAATTACATCATTAAGGCAAGCTGCTCTGGAGACATGAAGGTGACGATTATATCTTGGGAAATATATGGACAGATGATGCTAAATTTATCAAAAATGGACTTTTTAATCAACACAATTCCCATTACTTTCATAATTTGGAATCTCATGTAATTCAGAGAGCGAAATATTTAAGAACATTAGCGGTTTAGTGTTTACTGTGCCATGAGACAGAGTGATGTCATTACAATTTTTTGAGGAAAACTTAAATAGTAAGTTAGAAAGATTTCTTCTTCAGCTAATATGTCTAAGACTTTCTCCCTAAAATTCCTGTCTCGATAAAGCCAAATATTCTAAAATTAACCAATATGCGTTTTACAGTGCATGGTGATGGTTTCTGTTCTTGTGGGTACTGAGTAGCAAGTGTGTTACATGTTCTTGATATTACCTTATCACATTCTCGATAAATAATAAACAAATCTAAAGTCCTCGTGGGTGTGATTTAAACGTTATGGCCTTTTTTGACATAAGAGAATGACTGACATTCATAGTTGTTACTAATCATGGCTAAGTTGACGGCAATTTTTATTATAAATTCTTGGACATTTAAGAAAATCGCCAATATTTAAAAAAGTTGTAACCTTAACTCCTACAATGCCTATACCTGAAACACGGGAAATTAATTCTACATAATTTGGTGTAAAAAATACAGGGTGTTTAATAATAAAACTTTTTTATGGTTATTTCGAAAAGTCGAGAATATATAGTGTTCTATTTAAAATAAGCAAATTGGTGTCGACTTCCGGTATAACCGGAAGTATCACATGCTTGCAATTATTTTGGTTCGATTGGCCACACTGACTTTAGTAACTCCCAAAATTTTCAAAACGATATAAACATATCGTTTCTCCATATACTTCTAATACTTCACTATGATTCACCCTGTATATTCGTCTCTTAATTATCATGAAAAAATATTTACATCTTACAAATATGTTTAAACCACGAAGATCCCAGAGTATGCCGCCCATTTTGAAATTTTTATTATAGAAAGCTTCTTTTTTCCATTACAAACACTTTATATTGCGTCAAGTAAACACTCCAAAATATATATAAGTGCAGATTGTTTTCATTCTAGGACTTAAATTTCTAATTGTTTAATAGACGTCTTTAGCCGGGCGCTCGCTCTTTTAATTTTTAATAAATAGAAAACGGTCAACTTTACGAAAAAGTGACAGGAGCCCTATTTAGTTTAAAACGACCAAGAAAAGCTAAAAAAATTCATTCGGGTAAAAATCAGACAATTTTTTAACTTGTTTAAAAAAATCGCCTTTTTTGACCCTAATTGTAGTTTTTCTTGGTAATTTTAAATAGTGAAGTTTTTTCGTAAAGTTGACCATTTCCGACTTATTAACAATTGAAAGAGCGCCCGCCCGGCTAAAAACGTCTATTAAACAATTAGAAATTTAAGTCCTAGAATGAAAACAATCTGCACTTATATATATTTTGGAGTGTTTACTTGACGCAATATAAAGTGTTTGTAATAATTAGAAATTAAAGCTTTAGAATGAAGAAATCTGCACTTACTCTTCAGGATTTGGTTAATGGATGTTGAAAAATTGAATGAAAATTTTGGTGAACTCATTTTTTAATATTATATTTCAACTTTGAAAATGGCCGTTTTTGCGTTTTTTCAAACATTAAATTGTTTATAAGTCGGAAAAGGTCAACTTCACGAAAAAATGACAAGAGACCTTTTTTGTTTAGAAAGAAGAAGAAAACCTAAAAAAATTCATTCGGGTAAAAAAAGCGATTTTTGTAATTTGTTTAAAAAATTAGTTAAAATAAATTGGGACCGGATTTTCATCCGGTAAACTCTTGATCCTTATTCAGGGGCACGTCCCGAATGTGAGTATGCAAAGAAATCGTATGGGAAATTTTTTTCATACGAAGGCGAGGTTTTCGCCTTGTCTAATTGCAGCGGACTGATGCGTTTTAGTGGCGAGCACACTTTTCACGATGCCGAGTATTGGATACGATCCTCAGCCCTGACACTGACAATGTCAATGTGTAACCCCGTTCCGGGCTGCCTAGGCTTTGGATTTTGTGGTTGTCTATTATTTGTGGTATGTTTAAGTTTATGTCTTATGTAACTATACTTAAAACATTCAAAGTGGGTTTTCATTAACGCATTTTTGTTTTTCGTAAAAAAACTATTTAAAACTATATTAAATTACAAAACGTATTTAGGCGATGACTTTAGTAAAAATGAATGATTTTATGCAGGTTTCTTGGTTAACTTCGGTTAAATTAAAAATGTATTAGGCAACTAATCTCTAATATTTGCCAGACTGTAGTCCTGCTAGGCTCTAATCTGGATACTGTTAAATAGAAACCAAAGTCAATTTTCCTAAATGTTGGTATTGTTCTAATATTGATCATAAACCAATCATAGTCCAGGAGCTCGGTGGCTTTTTTGGTACGTCACTGTTTTATGCTATATCAGATGTTTTCATCGTTTTATGAATGATAATGATTCATAGAATTGACTTCTAGCGGGCACCTACCGCCAAGTACGTCAAAAATGGTCAAAGTTGTAATTAGAAAGAAAGTTATAGCACGTAATCGTTACAAGATTTTTCTTAACTAGAGAATATTTAAGCATTCTGAATACAGAAAATTACTCCCAGAATGAAACACCTGCCAATTAATTATCCATAAAGAAAATTGTTTCCAAATTTAGAAAAAGAAATCATATTTTTATTATATATATTATTCCAGAATTCCAGACTCATCGTTACAAGTCATATCTCTTTTATGAACGTAAATATATGCTAGCTTAAAAATAAAAACTTTACTAGAAAGTTATCGTTATAAACAAAAGCACTACAAACACTAAACTGAGGAATTTAACATTTTCCGCTGAGTTTCTACCGCATTTCAGATGTATTTTATCATTATTAAAATATTATTATTATTTTTAGTAATTTGTTGTAAGTTCCCCAGAGAAACAAATATGCATCTTAAGACTATATTCCCATCAGGATAATTTCTGTGCGTATTTAAAAACGAAAAATGTACGACTTTACGCTTAATAGACGTTTATCTTCAGCTATGGATAAACTGATGGGATGGACATGCCAGTCATTTCATCGTGATTCAGGTTCGCCATAATTAATTATCTAATAAAGCTCTTGTAACTATGAGTTTTTAAAAAGCCACTTGGCTCCCTCACCATCAGATTACTAGTGAAAAATAGTACTAATATTTAAACGCTGATTACTTGGTATGCGCTAGGATATGGTTGAATCTGATTCTATAATTCAAATCTTAATAACACATTTCCACCCCGTACAACGTTGCCAAGTATATGAGGCAAAAACGCTCTATAAGTTCAAGGAAGCCGGTACAACTGGTTGATATATTTCAGCGTATCTAATATAAAAACAGTCGCGCCCTCTGATGCGCGATGACGTATACTACAGTGTATATGTGTATAGACGTATGGGTCATTTTCGACTCCACGCTAAAATCTGCCTAAATGACGTATAAACGGCGAACATCATTTTAAACCATAGATACACGGTCATTCGTTTTCGCCTCCGCTTTTTCGTCTTCGCCTCCGATTTCGGAGGCGTGGCCTATGAATACCTATGTATTCGGAGGCGTATATGTTGTTTTGCATGTATATATATATATATATATATATATATATATATATGTTGTTTCTTAGGTTTTCACGGGTGTTAAATGAAGTGTTGGTGTTCTTCCGGGTGTTTTCCCGTGTAGTTGGTAGGCTCCTGTGGGAGCCACGCTTGTCTGAACGACGTTTCGGCGGAATCTCATCTGCCATCCTCAGGTTCTAGCTGGAAGCTGCCTACTGCTGCTGCTGCCGCTGCTGCTGCTGCTGCTGCCGGTGCTACTGCTGCTCCTCGTTGCTCGAACTGAACTGCACCGGCAGCAGCAGCAGCAGCAGCAGCGGCAGCAGCAGCAGTAGGCAGCTTCCAGCTAGAACCTGAGGATGGCAGATGAGATTCCGCCGAAACGTCGTTCAGACAAGCGTGGCTCCCACAGGAGCCTACCAACTACACGGGAAAACACCCGGAAGAACACCAACACTTCATATATATATATATATATATATATATATATATATATATATTAATTAATTTCTCGGAATTTCTGCATTTAGACAGTACGAAATTTTGTAATTTCTCGATATCCCTATATTTAGATACCACGACACTATGACGAAACAGTACACATATGATTGTTCATATGATAGTTGCGACGTGAATTTGCATGCGGATAATAATGATCAACCCCAAGGACATATTACTTCATTTCCCCCGAATTCCTACATTACACAACGCAAAATTTTGAGGGAGTAATACACATATGATGAAGTATAGCGGAGGTTAATTAATTAGGGTACTTTTATGAAGTAGACATCCCTACGTAAGACATTAAAGATTACAAGTATTTCAGTATTTACGGCAAAGGTTGCACATCTCATTTTGTATAAAAGGGCTACTATTCAGAATCAAACATTTGTCATGAACATATCGGTGGAAAATTTACAATGCTGATAATTATTTGATGATGAACAGTCAGTACCACAAAACAGGCATTTTTGCTTCATGTTTGTCGATTTCCCTAGCAAAAAATGTCGAATATCTTTTCTACATACTTGCATGTCGTAGTGATCTGTAAAATTACCGCCTTTGGTTATCTTTTCGAAAAAGTACATAATATATGGTCTGCAATTATAACTGTCTTTTTGTTTTATGTGATCTTCTGATACTGGTGTTAATTGGTCTTGCTGAATGGGATATTAATTTTTGCGTGTATTATTTACAGTATCAAGGAAGTTTTTGAATTTTCTCATATAATACTTTGCTTTATTCATAGTGCCACCCATTGGATCCAAAAAGAGAAATATTTTTTTCTGAAAGTCTACAATTATTAAACACTAGTGGTTATTATTTATCAAAAATGGCAATGCAAGTTGATCTGAATTTATCGTGAAATTTGTTATGAAATCATCAGTAAATGTTGTTTGTTGTGACAAAATAATTGTTGAAACTTCAGTCGGAATTATTAATGCAGGAATTCCGAGAAATTAATTAATATATTTTCGAGGCTGCTAATTATTTTCTAACCTTCGAGAGCTCTGCGAGTCTACGACGCACTAGCCATCGTATGAACCCTTATATGTGTATTGTTTCCTCAAAATTTCGTGCTCTCTAAATGTGGGAATTGCGAGAAATTAATTAATATGTTTTCGAGGCTGCTAATTATATTCTACCCTTCGTGAGCTCTGCTAGTCTCCGTAGCACTAGCCGTCGTATCAACCATCATATGTGTATTGTTTCCTGAAAATTTCGTGCTGTCTAAATGTGGGAATTCTGAGAAATTAATTAATATACTTTCGGGGCTGTTAATTATTTTCTATCCTTCCAGAGCTCTGCGAGTCTACGACGCACTAGCCATCGTATGAACCCTCATATGTGTATTGTTTTCTCAAAATTTCGTGCTGTCTAAATGTAGGAATTCCGAGAAATTATTTAATATATTTTCGAGGCTGCTAATTATTTTCTACCCTTCGTGAGCTCTGCGAGTCTACGTAGCACTAGCCGCCGTATCAACCATCATATGTGTATTGTTTCATGAAAATTTCGTGCTGTCTAAATGTGGGAATTCCGAGAAATTAATTAATATATTTTCCGGGCTGCTAATTATTTTCTACCCTTCGTGAGCCCTGGGAGTCTACGTAGCAGTAGCCGTCGTATCAACCATCATATGTGTATTGTTTCCTGAAAATTTCGTGCTGTCTAAATGTGGGAATTCCGAGAAATTAATTAATATACTTTCGGGGCTGTTAATTATTTTCTATCCTTCGAGAGCTCTGCGAGTCTACGACGCACTAGCCATCGTATGAATCCTCATATGTGTATTGTTTCCTGAAAATTTCATGCTGTCTAAATGTAGGAATTCCGAGAAATTAATTAATATATTTTCCGGGCTGCTAATTATTTTCTACCCTTCGCGAGCTCTACGAGTCTACGTAGCACTAGCCGTCGTATCAACCATCATATGTGTATTGTTTCCTGAAAATTTCGTGCTGTCTAAATGTGGGAATTCCGAGAAATTAATTAATATATTTTCGGGGCTGCTAATTATTTTCTACCCTCCGTGAGCTCTGCGAGTCAACGACGCACTAGCCATCGTATGAATCCTCATATGTGTATTGTTTCCTCAATATTTCATGCTGTCTAAATGTAGGAATTCCGAGAAATTAATTAATATATTTTCCGGGCTGCTAATTATTTTCTACCCTTCGTGAGCTCTGCGAGTCTACGTAGCACTAGAAGTCGTATCAACCATCATATGTGTATTGTTTCCTCAAAATTTCGTGCTGTCCAAATGTAGGTACTGGAGAAATTAATTCATTTCTTCATGGAGTTTTTAATTATTTTCAGACCTTCGGGAGATTTTTAAGTCTACACCCCACCACCTGCCCATCATATAAAGCATCAAATGATTATTTTCCCCCAAAATTTCATTCCGTCTAAATGTAGAAATTTCGGGAAATTAATTAATTTTCAGTGATTTTAATTATTTTCGCCTCTCGCGAGATCTACAAGTTTACTAGGCCTCAGATACTGTGCCATATGGATATTTCCCCAAAACTTCATGGATTAATTTCGGACATCTGTATATTATGGTAATGCTCCGCTAAGCAATAAAGTACATATGTAATATTCAAAATTTAATGGTAAGTTAATTAATATTAATATTGTTGATCTGTACCCTAAGATTTATGTCGAGACCTGTTTAATGATACAATTATTAATAAACTAAAGTAAAAGGTTTCTTGAAAACAATTTTCCTGAATTTCGAGTGAATTGTGATTTTAAATTATTCATTGTTTAGCTCTTGAAACATTAGATACGGTGGAAAAGAGCCAACTTTATTAATATGTCACGCTGAATTAATAAAATATTATTTGAAGAGCCTGACCCTTCCTCCGACGCCTATGGTTGCTCGGAGGAGTTCGGAAATATTAGCTGCTAGGTCTGGCTGCTGTCTTCACCTGCGTCAATTTCTCCGTAGAAGTACGACTAGACCCTTTGGTTGAAAAGCTCAAAGGCAATTATTCTACCATACTTATCCAGTTTCATCCTTGGCAACATTTTAGAAGCGAGACTATTTTTGGATTTGAGTGTAATTTTGTGACAAAACTTTCATAATCCAATTATTTTATAAATTAGGACGAGAATCCATTTGACCACGATATAGCAAAAGAACATCAATAACGAATTACAATGATTCATTAATTTTATCAGCAATGCTGTTTATTTTGTTTATTTGTAATATAACATAAATATTGCTGATAGTAAAACATTTGACAGGGTTTCTTAGATACTAAGCCTTTTTACAAAATAACAGTTTCTATTGAAATGCATTTGGTAGGTAAGTACCTACTTACATACAGGGTGTTTCAAAGTTAAAGGCACATACGTTACTTGTGGATAGAGGGCACTTTGGCGGTTCTAAATTATTCGGCATTAATGCATCCATCATCCTTACTGAGACACAGGATGTTTTATGGATTTTCGACAAATCTTTCTTTGATCATAACTATTGAACCACCCTGTATAATCGGTTCATACTTAGAACATATGTTTCACTTATTTTTATTGTTAGAACTTCATAATAAACCAAAAAGGAATCCAGGTCCGGCTTAATAAAAAGGTGACAATATGTTGTATGTCAAAATAAACATCTTGTATGACAACATTTTGTAGATCTGTTTCGATTTTCGAAAAGAGCGGAAAAAACTGAATAGAGTAGCTCACTTAATTTGTTTGCGCATTTCATTCATCAACCTTGATTACTTGCCGTAAATCCAATTTCATTAAAATGGTCCAGACAGTTGGAACTTATTTCAGGGTTAATTAACAAAAAAATTTAACTTGCTGCAGTGACAATTCTTTCACTTCTAAACTAGGTAAGTGAACTATTGTAAAATAATTTTGACAACAATGCAGATTTGCGCATATACAGGGTGTTTCACTTAAAAGTCCCCAGGCCATTATCTCTAAAACTAATAAAGATATTTTATTTTTGTAAATGGCAGATGATTGATACCAAAGAAAGGTTTAAATAACGGTGATTAGAATTTTACCTCAACAGCACACAGAGATGGCGCTGCGATGCAAAACTATTTTTTGATGGCTGGAACCTTGAAACATAAGTCATGTGATTAAACAATAATTTGTGAATAATTTTGATGGTATAGAGAATTTACAAAAAACAAGCCGTTTTGGAGTTACATGAGTTTCTTTCATTAATGCCAGTACACGTGAATTTTGATAAATCCCTATAATTTATTTATTATTTATTATAGAATATTGGTTACCAAACAATTTTTTTCAAGATAAGGAAAATGAAATAACACACTATCATAAAATTATGTTTACCACTTCCGGCCAAACCGGAACTAACGTGATGAACCAATATCCATATGTTCCTACATATTACATATTTTTTTTCTAATAACGCTTCTAATAAAACGGCTCCCAAAACTTAAAGTAAGTAAGACAACAAAGAAAATACACACTAATTGAGAACGGGCTAAATTTATATTAACAATTCAGTAAAGAACGTAAACAAAAGTTTTATAAACAAACATTTAAAAACTATCGAAATATTATTAAAAATGAAATTAAACTAATTTCTTTCTTATTAGTAGGTACTTATTATTTTAAATGTTCAAAATTTCTCCCTTCTTCATGAATACACATATTGTACCGTTTCAGTAACTCTTCATTGCAAACTTTTTGTAACGTATGTCTATTTATAGCAGCAACACTTGCATATATTTTATTATACAAATCGGCCATATCCTCAATGGGTTCAATGTACACTACACTTTTTAAATACCCCCAAAGGTAAAAATCTGATGGAGTCAAGTCAGGTGATCGTGCTGGCCATCCGACTACTCCATTAGTACCAATCCATCTCTGAGGGTACATTTTATTAAGACAATCTTTGACTAGTACTGAGTTATGGGGTGGTGCACCATCTTGGTGAAACCAAATATTCTCCTGGTTATGAGGGATAGTCTCTAATAATCCTGGCAATACATTTCTCAAAAATATCTCATATTTTCTTCCATTTAAAGTCCCATGGAATAGATATGGTCCAATAATACATGAATTTAATATTCCACACCACACGTTAACTCCAAAAGTTACCTGATTTCGGGTCATTCTCATCCATCTAGGATTATTTTGTGACCAGTATCGGCAGTTATGCTTACTCACAACTCCGTTGTTGTGAAAACGGCTTTCATCGCTCCAGAGCACATTTTTTAAAAATTCGGGCATTCTTCAGAAAGAACTGAAAATTCAGCTAGAAAATGTAATCTTCGTTCCTAATCACCAGGCCTTAAATGATGGATCAATTTTAATTTGTATGGATGGTATTTATTTGATTTTAATATTCTATGGCACGAAGATATCGACAGATTAGTTTCCGATGCCAATTTCCGGAGAGAACATTGAGGATTGTTGACAACACTATTTAACACTAAGGCTGTATTTTCATCGTTTCTAACTGGCCTATTTCTGTTACGAATAGTTTTCTTAAAACTACCCCAGTTTCTTAAATTTTTAAACAGCATGATAAATGTTTTTTTATCGGGTGTAGGTCTATTTGGAAATCGTAAACAAAACAATCGTTTTGCTTGTCGGGAATTTCTTTTGCATTCACCGTATATTAAAATCATATTTAACTTATCTTCATTGGTGTATCTAACCATTTTTTAAATTTATTTTTTTTTATTGCCTTATTTGGATTAATTTGCTTTGAATTGTTTCTAAGTACACTATTTCTGTTTGAAACTATGATTGAAATGCACCAACTACAAACTTTGTTTAATAACTGTCAAACTTAAAATTAAATCAAAGACTACTAATATCTCTTAAGTAGATTTTTCATTACCATTCTAAATTAGGGTGTATTTTCTTTGTTGTCTTACTTACTTTAAGTTTTGGGAGCCGTTTTATTAGAAGCGTTATTAGAAAAAAAAATGTAATATGTAGGAACATATGGATATTGGTTCATCATGTTAGTTCCGGTTTGGCCGGACGTGGTAAACATAATTTTATGATGGTGTATTATATCACTTTCCTTATCTTGAAAAAAAGTGTTTGGTAACCAATATTCTATAATAAATAATAAATAAATTAAAGGGATTTATCAAAATTCACGTGTACTGGCATTAATGAAAGAAACTCATGTAACTCCAAAACGGCTTGTTTTTTGTAAATTCTCTATACCATCAAAATTATTCACAAATTATTGTTTAATCACATGACTTATGTTTCAAGGTTCCAGCCATCAAAAAATTGTTTTGCATCGCAGCGCCATCTCTGTGTGCTGTTGAGGAAAAATTCTAATCACCGTTATTTAAACCTTTCTTTGGTATCAATCATCTGCCATTTACAAAAATAAAATATCTTTATTAATTTTAGAGATAATGGCCTGGGGACTTTTAACTGAAACACCCTGTATATCAAAATACTACTTAATTTTGTGAGTCTACATAATATTATTTTTAATGTATGTATGTACAATAACAATAAATACCTAAAAGTAATAAATACATAACTACAATAACTGTTCAAAGTGGCCTCCATTTTGTTGAATACATTTCCTTGCTCTAGTAGTAAAATTTCTAATTTCACGTCTAATCATGTCTGGATTATTTCTACGCAAGCTTTATTAACGCGTGCAAAGAGTTCCTCTCCACTATTAATGATTACGTAATATATCTTTGCTTTTAAATGTCCCCAGTATTGAAATCCGATGACCTTGAAGGCCAATGATGAGGTCCATTTCGACCTATCCACATATTTAGAAAATTGTCATTATCAAATTTCTCACAATATTTCTAAAATGGGGTGGACCGCCAACATGCTGGTAATACATTCCCGCAATACTTTTATTTTCCAATAATACGGGTAAAATAATTTGGAAAAAGTTCACTGATAATCTATCAGGGAGGATATGTGGCCCAATCAAATGATTGTTGAAAACACCGCACCAAATATTAACAGCAAATTGATGTTGGGATTTATTCTGTCTTACAGCATATGGATTCTCTTCAGCCCAAACATGTGAATTTCTTAAATTATAAACACTATCTCTTGTAAATTGTGCCTCATCTGTAAACAGACATCTGTTAAGAATTTTTCGATTCCGAATAATCCAGTTACTAAAATTAAACCGATGAACTTCATCCCCTTCCTCTAACCTCTGAACCTGTTGAACATGAAATGGATAGAGATTATTTTTTTTTAGTGTTCTCCAAACACTGACATGTGGAACCCTAAATATTTAGTATATATTACTTGATGCTCATTTAAGGTGGCCGTTGGATACCGACCATGATTTTTAGAATTGGCAACTCTAGCAAGAGTTTTATGATCAGGAATTCGGCGTCCAGGAAATCTTCTTTGATATTCTCTCACAGCAGTCCATCCATTGCCATCACAAAATCCATACACATAGATTATATCCGCATATTCATCATTTGAAAATTGATAAAGCATATTGTGTACTTTGTAATATGGGTAATAATATTAATACAAATAACAAATATTTTAGAATAATAAAACGCAATTATGTCAAACCAGTAAATATGAACTGTCAAATACTAAAATTTTCAGCATTGCCTAGTTGACGACAAAGCAGCTATGTTATAAAAGCATCTCATAAGTTTTAGTAAACGGATTATTCGGAATCGAAGCATTCGTAACAGATGTCTGTTTACAGATGAGGCACAATTTACAAGAGATTGTGTTTATAATTTAAAAAATTCACATGTTTGGACAGAAAAGAATCCACATGCTATAAAGACAGAATAAATCCTAACACCGACTTGCTGTTAAGGGGCCATCCATTAATTACGTCACGCAAATTTCATGGTTTTTCTACCCCCCCCCCCACCTCCTCCCCCTCAAAGTGTGACGTAATTAATGGATGGTCCCTAATATGTGTATGTATTTGGTGCGGTGTTTTCAACAATCATTTGATTGGGCCACATATCCTCCTTGATAGATTATCAGGTGAACTACATTGTTCTTAAAATTATTTTACAATAGTTCACTTACCTAGTCTAGAAGTGTAAGAATTGTTACTGCTGCAAGTTAAATTTTTTTGTTAATTAAACCCTGAAATAAATATTCAAGTTTCAACTGTCTCGATCATTTTAATGAAATTGGATTTACGGCAAGTAATCAAGGTTGATGAATGAAATGTGCAAACAAATTAAGTGAGCTACTCTATTCAATTTTTTCCGTTCTTTTCGAATATCGAAACAGATGTACAAAATTTTGTCATACAACATATTGTCAATACAATATATTGTCAATTTTTTATTAAGCCGGACCTGGATTTCTTTTTGGTTTATTACGAAGTTTTATCCAAAAAAATAAGTGAAACATACATTCTAAGTATGAACCGATTATTCAGGGTGGTTCAATAGTTATGACCAAAGAAAGATTTGCACAAAATCAGTAAAACATCCTGTATCTCAGTAAGGAAGGACGATGGATGCATTAATGCCGAGTAATTTGGAATCGCCAAAGTGCCCTCTATCCACAAGTAACCTATGTACCTTTAACTTTGAAACACCCTGTATATAAATGGAGTTGCAGTCTTTTTCGAGCAACAGTATAAGTGTGCGTATATTATTAAACAGATCTATAGGATTAATGAATAAATCTGAGAGAAATACAATTCGACATTCCAAATGCTTTTTTCCATAGTTTACTTTAGATGGTTGGCGGTCTCTCGCAAAAAAATTGGGGATTATCAAATGGAAAATGATCTGGAAATTTTAATAATGCAATTTATTATAGTTAACTAGCTTTTTCTCAAAGTTGTATGTATGGTTGGTAATATAGCATACTGGTAAATATATCAAACAGATATTTAAGAAGACATTTAGTTCAGTCACTTTTGTGGGTGACACGTTTGTATAGCCATTTAGAATTTAACATCAAATACGAAAGAATAAAAATAAATTAAGATGCTGAATTAAACAATATTAGTTTAATATTCTTATTAATATAAAATTGGAAATTTTCTACGCATTCGTTAAAAGAAAAACCGTCATAAATTCTATAAGTACAATTCCTTCGTAAAAATCAAATCTCATACCAGCCACTGCGTAGGGGTTGAGATTCGATTGACGTACCTAATGCATGAATGTATACATCGGCCTTCACGTGGGCTGTTTTGCGGGGGCGTTCGTGAATGAGGGTGGTTAGGTGGGGCCCCAAGCATCCCCATAAAACGAGGGAACGTGACAAATGACGTGGAGGAGAGACGCGCGCAATACCAATATCTTGCTGATATTGATCCCAACTTGCACGCAATCTTGATTGTAATGTTTTAATAGTTGATTTTATTAAGTATTCATTTTTAATTCTTTTGTGCGAAATTTTGCTCATAGGGCGTTTTAGGCTTCACATATTACCTAGGTATTTAGAAAATACATATATTTGTTATATTTTTGTTTATTTGCCCTACTTTTATAATATAAATTTATTTTCGTCCAACTGATTTAAATAAAATGGGATCTACTTTATTATCGAAATTGGTTATTAAGAGTTATAATTTATCTTAGATTTCAATAGTAAATTAAGTTCATAAACGTTTACAAATTAGTTTTAAATATTCAAAAACATTTTTATGTAGATCCTCAGGATCTCAAGGTTCTAGCATCATTATTGTAAAAGTAAGGATTATTGAAACTGCTCACAGGTGTTCATTCTTACTCAGTATGTTCGAAACAATGACTACCGATCACTGAGGATAGGAAGTGGAGTGGACCAAGTTGGTGGGTGGGGGATGAGTAAACGGATTTCTGCGAATATTTCGAAAAATAAGCATTTTATAACAAAATTTCAAGAGATCTCTTTCAAAGTTTATGAAGTTTCTGTTAACTTGAGATTTATCACTCCCATCCTCAATAAATATACACCGAGGTACAAAGTTATGGTCTGTTTTCACTCCCTTGAAGAAATTAAATTTTTACGCTATATTTTCCCAATTTACTTATTTACTCCAAAACACAAAAATTACATGTTTATAAAAATTCAAAGTTGTTAAGGTGGCCATTCCCTATAAAGAGACATTCGATAGGGAAATATTTACTATTCTTGGCCATAACTTTTTTTTTTACTACGTATATTTAAAAAAAAAACTATAAGACTGTCTAAGTAGAACCTTAACAAGAATATTATTGTGAGTTTTCACTCAATAATTTCAGTGGTTTGCAAAATAGTTAGATTTAACTTTAAAAACCGCTGCCTAAGGAATCACTACTTCCACATCCAGATTTTTCATCAATGTCACTTTAAAGGAAACACCTTGACTAGATTTGCACTCTAGTGTGTGAAAATTATTTGTCATAGAATTTTAAAAATATTTTTAACACATGTCATAGAAAAGTTTGAGGCGTTGGTTTCTACCAAATACGTTAAAAATGAAGTTTTTAATTTACGCTACTTATGTTCCCCTATTCACAACCTACCACGACCCACCCCTTCAATGGAATCATCTCAATTTTATGTTATCAAACCCATTAATAATGGAGCGGAGATGGTGATGTTTGAAAAATATTAGAAATAAATCTGGGGCCTTGGTTTCTAGTATATACACCAAATCCCATATTTATGTACTCGTACCAGCATGATTTACTTATTTCCCCTATTTACTCGTATTCGACCCTCAACCCTTCAACGAAATCATCTTAAAATATAATCTAGTTCCAGAAGTCGTTATAATACATACGTGTCCCAAATTTCAAGTGAATATCTCGATTTCATTTTATCAACCCCTTTAATATAATGGATTAAGGGTGGTGGGGGTTGAAAAATATTACTAAAAAATATGAGGCCTTAGCTTCTTGAACATACGCCGAATTTCAAGTTTCTGTACCTTTACCAGCTTGCTTTACTTATTTTTCCCTATTTACCACCAATTACCCCCATTCGTTTAACGCAATCATGTCAAAATACAATCCAGTTTAAGATATCGTTATACGTGTAACAAATTTCAAGTGAAAATCTAAATTCAATTTTATCAATTTTTTTAATAAGGGAGTGGGGGTGATGGGGGGATGGAAAATATTATGGAGCAATCTGAGGCCATCGCCTTGAGTATATACACCAGATCACAAATTTCTATACACTTTCCAGCTTGCTTTACTTAGTTTCCCTATCTACCACTATTTAACCCCCTACCCTACGGAATCATCTCAAAATATAATCTAGTTCCAGATGCCGTTATAGTACATATGCGTACCAAATTTCAAGTGAATATTTCAATTTTATTTTATCAACCTCTATAATAATGGAGGAGGGGTGGTGGGGGTTGAAAAATAATATAAATAATCCGAGACCTTGGCTTCTAGTATATACACCTAATTTCAATTTTCTGTACTCTCACCAGCTTGCTTTATTTATTTTCCCCTATTTACCCCCATTTTACCCCCCAACCATTCAACGGAATCATCTCAAAATATAATCTGTTTCCAGATGTCGCTATAATACATATGTGCACCAAATTTCAAATGAATATATCAGTTTAATTTTATCAACCCCTTTAATAACGGAGTAGGGGTGGTGGGGGGGGGGGGTTGAAAAATATTATAAAAATTTTGAGCCTTTAGCATCTAGTACATACACTGAATTTCAAGTTTCTCTACTCATACCAGCTTGCTTTACTTATATTCCCCTATTTAACCCCCAACCCTTCGACGGAAGCTTTTCAAAATATAATGTAGTCCCAGATGTCGTTATGATACATACGTGTACCAAATTTCAAGTGAAAATTTCAATTTCATTTTATCAACCCCTTTAATAATGGGTGGTGGGGGTTGAAAAATAATATAAATAATCAGAGGTTGGCTTCTAGTACATACACCTAATTTCAAGTTTTTGTACTCTTATCAGCTTGCTTTACTTATTTTCCTCTATTTACCCCTATTGAACCCCCAACCCTTCAACGGAATCATCTCAAAATATAATCTAGTTCCAGATGTCGTTAAAATACACATGTGTACAAAATTTCAAATGAATGTCTCAATTGTATTTTATAAACCCCTTTAATAATGGAGTAGGGGGTGGTGTGGGGGGGGGGGGGGGGGAAATATTTTTAAAAAAATGAGTCTTTAACTTCTAGTCCATATAGGTACTGAATTTCAAGTTTCTGTACTCATACCAGCTTGCTTTACTCATTTTCCCATATTTACCCCTATTTAACCCCCTACCCTTCAACGGAATCATTTCAAAATATAATCTAGTTCCAGATATCGTTATAATACATACGTGTACCAAATTTTAAATGAATATCTCAATTTTATTTTAACAACCCCTTTAATAATGAAGAAGGGGTGGTGGGGGGTTGAAAAATATTATAAAGAAATCTGAGGCCTTGGTTTGTAGTACATACATCAAATTTCAAGTTTCTGTACTCTTGCCAGCTTGCTTTACTTATTATCCCCTATTTACCCCTATTTAACCCCGAACCCTTCTACGGAATTATTTCAAAATATAATCTAGTTCCAGATGTCGTTATAATACATACGTGTACCAAATTTCAAATGAATATCTCAATTTTATTTTAGCAACCCCTTTATTAATGAAGTGGGGGGGTTGAAAAATATTATAAAAAAATCTGAGGCCTTGGCTTGTAGTACATATATCAAATTTCAAGTTTCTGTACTCTTACCAGCTTGGTTTACATATTTCCCCATATTTACCCCTATTTACCCCACAACCCTTCACCGGATATCTTCAAAAAACAGTCCAGTTCCAGATCTCATTATAATATATACGTGTACAAAATTTCAAGTCAATATCCTAAACCGTTCCGGAGAAAGCGTGCGGACAAAAAAAGTTACAGACCGACAGACCGACAGACCGACAGATCGACAGACCGACAGGCCGACAGACAGAAATTTTTTTCGCTCAAATTTAATATCTCGACGTTTCATGACATTCTAAACCGATTTCAAGAAAAAAAAAATTTGAATTTTTTTTTACGATTACTATACTTCCAATCCACTACGTGGATGTGGAAGTAATTATGCTAATCTTCCTAGTTTGCAGCTTTAAATTAAACTATTATGACCACTGAAATTATTGAGTGAAAACTCGTAGTGATAGTCTTATTATGGTTTTACTTAGATAGTCTTATAGTTTTTTAAATATGCGTACTAAGAAAAAAAAGTTATGGCCAAAATAATAAATATTTCCCTATCGGATGTCTCTTTCTAGAGAATGGCTACCTTAATGGAAACCTTGTTTCCGTGGTACATGATGTTTTTAAAATACTAATTTTTCATCCAAGAAAAATCTTAGGCAAAATAGGTTCTCTTCATAATTTGTAATAAACAGTGATGTTTAACCAAGAGAAAATCTTTATTGAACACTAAAATGTAATAAACATCGTCTTCCATATCTTCTACGGCATTCATTTACAGCTTTAGAAATAGCTATTCAAATATATGCGCAATTTTAGCAGAGAAAATATTTTTAATGAGATTTTTGAGAAATATGTTAATTTGAATTACAATACATATTTCAAGTATACAAGTATATCCAATGAGGATTTTCTCTATTCCACGTTACTCTGAGAAATGTGTATTTTCGTTCAATCTACACCTTATACCCAATGTTCATTATTCCTTTCAGATTTGTTTAAGCGATACTATTGGAGATGGGATGCGAGGACAGCGATTTTTAGGCGTTTTTTTTCGGAAAGGCGCTAAAACAATACGTGAAAAAAAATTTACACATTTTGGGATTCGTGCTTTAACAAGCCTTCATTTGATACGATGACCTTGCTTTTTTTTTCTAACTTTCCATTTTATCCCCCAAAACCAACCCCCAAAATCCAAATTCTACTTTTTGTACTTCACGTCTGTAATTGGGCCATAGTTTTCTTCAACTGTACCAAATTTCAAATTTCTAGGATAAACAGTCTCTGGGAGAATTGTCTGTGACTGACGGACGGACAGACACAGAGGTGATTCCATAACACCTAGTCTTCAGTGCAAGCTGTTGGAAGCGAACGCGGGCAGGCGCGAACTGAAGCGTGCAACTCAACCACATACAATTAATATAGGGATGTCTTTAGTGAGAACCAAAAATTGCGAGCTGGCGAGAACGAGCGATATTTGAGATTTGAAAATTTTTGAGTTTTTGCGGGCGACTGCGGGCAATTTGTTGAGTTCTGTATAGTGTTTTTTGGGGTTCGTGGATATACATGCAGCATTACTTTGCTGGATAAAAAGCACTATAGACATAGTCGCTGAAAAGCTAATGACTGAAGTTTCTAAACGACGCGACATAGTTTGGGATCAGGCCCGACGAGAGGGGGGGTCGGGGGTGTTTTCCCCCGGGCCCGGACTTCTTGAGGGGGCCCGGATTCCACCCGAATGTCTGAAATCCAGAAAATGTTGGAGATGTATATGCAAAAGATGCATATGCGAACCTTAAAAATATTTCGAACAGCGGGGGTAGGGCCGTATGTTACTACCCCGCGCCCCGATTTTCTCTCAACGGCCCTGTTTGGGATCAGTCATGTAAATTGTACCACATCAAATTAAGGACAGTAAGATATAGGCTATTGAGGTATATGTACAAAAAAAGAGAAAGTAAGGAAAAATTGCGTTAAAGGGTTTTTATCGCTTCTTCCGTTAGTTGGTCACCTACAAATGATAAAATCACAATATGCTACTTAATTCAGTGGTGCATTTTTGAGAACGGGGTGAAGAGGGTGCTTTCTTGATTTTTTTAATTAACTCAAAAAGTAAGCGGAATTCGAAAAAATTACAAGAGTACTTTTTTGTAGAAAATTTCCGTCGGAATAACTGCGATGAATTATAAGCATAAACACAACTGCAAAAAATGCAAGAAATCGCGATTTTTTTTCTTTTCATATTTTTGTTTATAACTTTTTCTAAACACATATGGGTATAGGAATTGCTTCACAGAAAATAAAGTAGAGCTATCAACCATTGAAATGAGCTTTAAAAAAATGTTCTAGGATAAAAATTGACCGAGATATTGCCGTTCAAATTTCGCTATTTTTTATCGATTTTTACAGCATTTGCTTATACAGGGTGTTCCACTTAAAACTCCCACCGCTGATTGCTCAAAACTAAGAAACATATTAAATTTCCGTAAATGGCAGGTAATTGGTGGGGTCAAGTAATATATTTCGACTTATAATAGATGTCGATGCCTTTAACGGCTTAGGCGTCGCGACAACCGGAACATCATTTTTGATGGTGAAAATTTTGAAAACTAAGATACTAATATAGTACATTTCATTTTGAGTTCTTTTTATTTTTAGGATTTTTTGTTTTTTTCCATTCGTTTTGGAGTTATTTAAGATTGAAAGCAGGGTTGATAAAAATCATGATTAAAAAAAAAATCAATAATCACGATTAAAAAAAAAGTTAAAAAAATCATATTTTTTTAAATTTTTATTTATTTTTTTACATAAACATCCTAATAATTGGCATTGACAATGTATTTAGTACTTATATTAACAAAGACAGTTTTTGTTTAAACTTACAGATGGAATAAAATGTGTACCTTGTATCTATAATTGTAAAATAAGCTAGTAAATACATGAAAATTCCGGTCAGAACTTGAAAACTCGCCTGTCTTTATAATGCAGAGATGATGCGAATTGCCATTATTTGCTAATCTGCCACGTGAAAAAGTGAGACTGAGAAAGCGAGTCTGAGTGATTATATTTATAGCATTTAAATATTAAGCTTGATGGAAAAAAGAGCTACATGTGAAAAGTGTAAAGTAGAAATGCAAGGGCTTGTGAATCGACTGAAAGTCCACTGGAAAAATGTGCCTCGCATAACGTAGAAAGTGTAGAAACAAATAATGAAGGTCCCCTACTTCACGAACAGTGTCAAATGACAGCATAATGTTATTTTATTTATATTTATAACTTCTTATTAAGACAAAATATTAAGAGAACCTTTTTTTAAATTTACATATTTAACGTCGGTCTATTTCTGCGACTAAAGCCAATTATGCCAGGAGACGAGTTAGATTCAAATTTTTAAAATGATCTAGTGCATTTTCAAGATTTCTAGTAACTTTCCATGGACAAATGTGACTTTCATTCACTCCTAATTTTAAGAATAAAGTATGGTATCTGTGCCTGGCTGTCTGTAGCTGAATTTAAAAATGAACAACATAACAATCTTGTTTTTTATTACAGGTATAATTGAACTCGTTACAATAAGAAGCACAGGAAGATAGTGCCCCACAGCCGCTCTTATCTTCTACGCCATTAAGGTGGCCATTCCCTAAAAAGAGACATCCGATAGGGAAATATTTATTATTTTTGCCTATAACTTTTTTTTCTTGGTACGTATATTTAAAAAAAACTATAAGAGGTCCTAATTAGAACCATAACAAGGCTATTACTATGAATTTTCACTCAATAATTTCAGTGGTTTGCAAAATAGCTAGATTTAAAACTACGAAATAGGAAGATTAACATAATTTTTAAATTTAAATCGAGCTATTTTGCAAACCACAGCAATTATTGGGTGAAAATTCATAGTAATAGTCTTGTTATGGTTCTACTTAGGTACTCTTATAGTTTTCTTAAATATATGTAGGTACTAAGAAAAAAAAAAGTTATGGCCAAGAATAATAAATATTTCCCTATCGGATGTCTCTTTCTAGGGAATGGCCACCTTAAATAAAAAAGGAAAAATAGTGGCTAACTCCAGTTCTGGATCTTTTTTGTTGTACGTACGACCAAGTATAATAAAGAAGAAATATATAAACTCTCGATATAATGTGTCCAACAGACTGCTCGATAAAGTGTATAACGAGGAAGAAAGTAAATGTTTTAAAGATTTATCAGGAAGTTCAGTTTGTCTGTCATTGGATGAATGGTCCAACATACACAATGAACCAATAATATGTGCAACTGTAACTACGGAGAATGGGTCTTCCTTTTTAGTAGACACAATAGACACATCTGGAAATCCACATACATCTGTATATTTAACAGAACTTGCAACAAACTTAATTATAACTAAAGACTGACTATACCTATACAGTAAGCAGACGGATAATGCTGCCAATATGAATGCTATGAGAAACCAAATTAAAGAGTCAACGGAACTAAATGTTATTACTTACGGTTGTGCTCCACACATTTTAAACTTGTTATGTAAGGATTTGGAAATTAGAGAAATTAAGGAATACGTTACGTTCGTTGTGAAATACTTCCGAAACAATCATTTTGCCTCCGCTACATACGTAAAAGAAGGAGGAAAAAAAATTACGTTACCTTCTGACGTAAGATGGAACTCACTTGCCGACTGCTTAGAGGGTTTCGTTAAATCATGGCCCAAACTTTTTAAAATTAGCGAGGAACATAGAAATGAAATTGACAGCATAGTAAGACAGAAAATTTCAAATTTAAAAAGAACTGCTGAAGATTAGTTATCACTACTAAAACCTATATCTGTTGCGCTTGATAGGCTTCAAAGAAACGATGCAATTTTATCAGACGTGGTAGAACAATTTAAAATAATTGAGTCGCATTTTGACGAAACTGAAATTACATAATTGCAAATGCAAATATTTAGATACCGATAGGACCAGTATATCACTTAATACTATTTGCTAGCCTTCATTCTAGACCCTACGAAAACAAAGCATAAATTAACAGAAAGCGAAAAGAATCGTGCTTTAGAAGCCGCTAATGAATTATATCCCGAAACTGGTTTACTACCACTGATTATTAAATTTCTGGCAAAATCTGAGTGTTTGCCGATATTATATTTCACGAAGAAATTCTTAAAAACACGAAATCTTTGGACTGGTGGAAATCCCAAAGAAATATTGATATTGTTGACAAATTATTACCGATTATCAAGCAATTATTTTCTGCTGTGGCTAGTTCAGCCTCGTTTGAGAGAATATTTTCAACAATTGGTTTGATTCATTCTAAGATTCGAAATCGTTTAGGAACCGAAAAAGCAGCTAAATTAGTATTTTTGTACAAACTTTACGATAATTAACCCAATTTAAAATTTTTGTTTTGGAGTAAATCATGTTTTATTTTCTTTTAGAGTTGGTTCTGTTTACTTTGTTTACTTTATGTTTTTGCTTTTAAGTAGGCACCTAATTTATAATGAACATTTAAGAAGGTAACTTTTGTTTTGTATGTGTAACCTAACTGTGCTTTTCTTCTTTTTATTTGAATTTTTTGTAATTTGTATCTAGCTTTTAAATAAAGTGTACTTTTTATTGGAATTTTCTGAACTTTGATTTACTTGGATTATTGGCATTACACAACTTGATTTAAATCATGATTTAAATTTTATAAATCAGTTGATTTAAATCGTCGCAACCCTGATTGTAAGTGTAAATTCCTTTTATTTTAATCTGCCAATTTAACAAATTGTATTCATCTAATACCTAGGCTTTTACCATTCTGCTAACCGAAATAACTTTGAAAATGGACATATTAAACGACAGCTAATAAATGTCATTTTTATTTAGATAAATAGAACAATATCATTGAAGTATTTAAACAAAAATATAAATGTTTTAAACATGGTAAATTTTTTAATCTAAAATCCATGGGAACTAGAATATTTTATAACAATTGTTCTAAGTAGTCACCACTTACCCGTACACAACTGTCATACTGGCGTCTTAACTCAAAATCTGTAGTTCTTAACAGAGTTCTTTTATTTAGAGTAGCACAAGATGCAATGATCTTAATTTGGAGATCCGCCATACCCTCAATAGGCTCTACGTAAACAGCGTCTTCCAAGTGACCTCAAAGGAAAACATCGAAAGTGGTCAAATCCGGTGACCGCGCTGGCCATTATAGTGGACCGTATGTCCCAAAGCAACTATTGGGGTACAGAACATTCAAATAGTCTGAATTTGCGCATTGTGAGGTGTGGCCCCATTTTGTTGAAAAATAGCGTTCCGCCTAGTTTCATCTAATCCAACATTTCATGTAATGATAGCTATTTAATGTGTCTTCGTAGAAGTGGGGTCCTATTAAATAACCATTGAGTGTACCACACCATATATTTAATCCAAAAACGCGCTGGTTACCCCTTTTAGTAATCCGTCGGGATTGTTTTGTGTCCAATAACGGCAATTATGTCTATTTACCACTTCATTGTTGTGAAATCTACTTTCATCGCTTCAAAGAATTTTTTAAAAGATATTTTCATCACAGCTAAATAAATAATCAAATCTTCCAAAAAAATGTATGCGCTTGTCGCGGTCACCTGGCTCTAACATGGTTTAAGATATTGACTTGAACTCATCCGGTGAAAGGTTGGGGGTAAATCAGGGTTGCGACGATTTAAATCAATTTGATTTAAATCAAACTTAAATCATAATTTAAAACAACTGATTTTTTAAATTTAAATCATGATTTAAATTAAGTTGTGTAAAGCCAATAATTTAAGTAAATCAAAGTTCAGAAAATTCAAATAAAAAGTACACTTTATTTAAAAGCTAGATACAAATTACAAAAAATTCAAATAAAAAGAAGAAAAGAACAGTTAGGTACACATATAAAACAAAAGTTACCTTCTTAAATGTACATTATAAATTAGATGCCTACTTAAAAGCAGAAACATAAAGTAAACAAATCAAACAGAACCAACTCTAAAAGAAAATAAAACGTGATTTACTCCAAAACAAAAATTTTAAATTAGGTTAATTGTTGTAAGGTTTGTACAAAGAAACTAATTTAGCTACTTTTTCGGTCCCTAAACAATTTCGAATCTTAGAATGAATCAAACCAAATGTTGAAAATATTCTCTCAAGCAACTTGTCAATAATATCAATACTTCTTTGGGATTTCCACCAGTCAAAGGGTTTTGCGTTTTTAAGAAGTTCTTCGTGAAACATATTATCGGCAAAAGGCTCAGATTATGCCACTTTAATAATCAGTGGTAGTAAACCACTTTCGAGATATAATTTATTAGCGGCTTTTAAAGCACGATTCTTTTCTCTTTCGATTAATTTATGCTTTGTTTTCGTAGGGTCTACAATCAAAGCTAGCAAATGGTATGAGGTGTTACACTGGTTGTATTGGTATCTAAATATTTGCATTTGCGTCAAGGTAATTTCAGTTTCGTCAAAATGTGACTCAATTATTTTAAATTGTTCTACGACGTCTGATAAAATTGCATCGTTTCTTTGAAGCCTATCAAGTGCAACAGATATAGGTTTTAGTGGTGATAAGTAATCTTCAGCAGCTCTTTTTAAATAAATGTTTGAAATTTTCTGTCTTACTTAATTAAACTAAAAATGTCTAAAACTAACATTATTTAGAAAAAAACTGCGAAGAGTATCCTATAGAAGGTGCAACAATTATATAAAAAGTGCAGTAAATCGGCGAAGTGTAGCTTGTTATTTTATGCATTTCGTTAAAAAAAAAACAACATGTTTAGAAATTTTAGTTAACAAAACTCAAACAATTTATTGCTGTCAATCGCTACGGCGTTTTCAATAAAACTAGCAATGTCAGCTATGAAAAATTTTGATGTGTTTATGTTTTATTTTTAGCTGATAATGTTGAAAAAGAACACTGAAATTATTTTTGCTAGCCTGCAAGAACAAAATGCTGTAAGTTTTTGTTTTTCGTTTGTGGTAGCAAATTTCGCCAAGCAAACCGTTAATTTTTGTAGTAAATATTGAAAACATAGCATTTTTGAATAGAGAATGAGAAGACCTTTCAAATGAGATATCACAAGCCCCTACCTCCCAATTAAAAATTTAGGGGTTGCAACTGCCACTATAGAAGGGGGTTGAATTTAGGGATGAAATTAGTATGTTGCAGAATGTCATTTCAGAATCCAAAACGACGTGTCTCGGGATTTTTTTTTATAAATATTCACAATAATCGAGATACTGAATTTATTCCATTTGGCTGTTCCACACTGTATATAAGCGTGAATCGTCGCTGCAGGTTGAATCTTGTAGTTAAGCGCCTATGACGTGACGTCTCGTATGCAGAAGCAGCGTTGCCACATTTGGTAGATTTCTACTTTTTTAGTAGATTTTGAGAATTTTTTTGTAAAATTTGGTAAGTAAAACTTGCTGGTAGATTTCTAATAGATTCTTAAGTATATTTTTAATTACTTGACAATATATTTTCTTTTTACATATAAAAACATTAGATATGATAAAAATGAGGAATAAAGATATTCAGTACGTAGGTCTGGTTAAATATTTAATATTCTAGTTTTAACTGTTTTAAGAAAATATATCTTTTTTAAATGTTATTAATAATTAAGTCTTTAATATTACAAGCGGTTCTGTTTTTTTTTCTGTGCTAGTCTTAAGATACATATATAGGCAATAATTATATTTTGTAATATATATTAAGTTCTGACATGAATTAACCGATTTTCTAACTATCCCGAATTCCCGAAGTGTACTTTTCCTTTCTTGTGTCGTTTTTTATTTTCCCTTAATTTCGTATGGTTTTGTTTATCTATTTAAAATTAAATAAGACTATACAATTATATTTAAAAAGTCAATAACAACTTCTTACACGGGATATACAGCAACAGTAGATTTCCCGTATTTTTAAAAATTCCTTTGATAGATTTTTAGTAGATTCAAGCAAAGAAATTAGTAGATTCGCATGAAAAAATGTGGCAACGCTGTGCAGAAGGCCTGTTTCGCTGATCATGCTGTCGACGACCACGGTCACATACCGGAAGAAACCGTTTCATTGAACAATGGCCGTGAAAGCTTACATTTTTCATAATTTTCTTCAAATTTTACGGGGAAATCTTTCATTATGTTTTCGAATATTGATTAAGTCGGTTCGGGCTGCTTGGAGAATAATGCGAAACAGAGGCCGCAGACGGTGGGCATAGTGGGCGGCCGCCCAGAGTCAGTATTGTAAGGGCGACATTTTCGGCGTAGCGATATGAATATTTTAATAATCGGGGCTATAAAATACCATTTCAGTCAGGGAGGCAAAAGTGCAGTGCATTTTTGTTCTATCTCTACGTAAGCGGTGGAAGTTTTTCTAATTGTTTAAAAAAATCAGGCAGCCTTAAAAGTCCTTATAAATACCTACCATTCTCCTCAAGCTGAATCAAATGGTATCAAAAAATAATTTTTCTGAATACCTACCGAAATTTGACTGCAAGTGATCATTGGGAAACCGTCTAATTGGTCTATTAATTCAGTAACTCCACTTTCTAAAAACAACGATGAACGATTCACTTACAGAAAACTATAGACCAACGGTTTCTTAATAACTTTTCAAACATTTTCGAAAAAATCGAGGAAAACAGTGTACAATTGAGTTTCTATTTTTTCAATAATAATAACTTACTCATTACAAACCAATATGAATTTTTAAAGGAAACTTCTTCAAATACTTTTTACTTCGCTCACTTAATGTAGTGAGATAGAGAATTACTGTAAATTGGGAAGAAATCACTTTCCGAGTTCTCTTCGAATTTTCACGTTTCACGTCTTTTAATTCTGTCAGTCGGTAAATTGTCTGTCTGTCAGTATGTTCTCTCTCTGTCAGTATATTGACTGTCCGTCTGTCAGTCAGTTGGCGCTGTACCCACAAAACCGTCTGAGAACAGTAAAATTTGGTAGGTGCTTGCCGCTACTTCCAATGAAGAAATGGGGTATGCTCTTGTTTTTGGTGAAAAACATACTTCGTGGGCACCCCAAAATGAATAATTAATGGAAAATATTGCAGATGATAATGACATGTGTCACACAGTTAATATAATTATAAAACGATAAACTGTCTATACGTGAAAAATATACAGGGTGAGCAATATCAAGAAAGAACCTGTTATACATTTCATTAAGAACCATAAGACACGTGACCATAAAATGTATGCAACCCACTGAACACCGTTGGCGTGCGTGTATAACAAAAATCCCTAAATTCAGTGGCGTTCTGCTTGAAATTTAAATGTTCGATAACTTTAAGTATGCTCAAATTTTAGTAACTTTATTCTCATTTCTAGATTGGTGTAACATTAGTATAACATTAATAAACTCTCTCAGATAGAATACACATAATTTATTAATATTGCTGATTTTTTAAAATATGCTGAATTTCACAAGTTGGAAATCCAACCTATAATAATTAGCGGTCTGTTTTCAATATTTAACAATAGTGAAAAATTATGTGCATTTTATCTAAAAGAGTTTGTTAATATTACGCTGGTTCCAATCTAGAAATGCGAATAAGAACATTAATAATGAGAATAAACTTCAAAAACGTATTAGTCATATGTGCATGCACGCGCCCTATTAACACATTAATTAATTGATATTTAAGAAAAATGATAGGTGATTGAATGTTATCAAAAATAAATTTCATTGCGAGATACTTTTTGTATTTTTATTTGTAACGACTCGTACGAGTTGCGATATTTTCACAGTTGTTTTTCACAATGTTATAATCTTGTGTTATTGATTTATTTATCGAATTTAAGAAAAGTAGCAACACACGGTGGGCCCGAAGCAAGTTTAACTGAAAGTGTCACTCGGGATTTTTTTCATATTTTTGGATGCGCGTAGAGCTCATTTCCACGAAACTTAAAATCGCCTATCGGAGAATTTTTTTTAAACGTATTTTACTTTTTTTTGTTTCATTAATTCTAACTTTTTTACTCTTATAAAATTTTCGAAAAAATGCTTATTTTCTGATATAGAGATATAGATACAGGGACTTGAATTTTTCCAAAAAGGAGGGAGGGGAAATAGAAAGTGACGAGAAATAACCCAGAACAATTCTGGTAAATGTATTTTTACTATATAAGGCAAAAACACGTTTTCGATCGTGAAAAACTGTTGACAACTAAGAAAATATGCATGTTACAAAATATTACAAGAAACCAAAATTTTAAAGAATATCTTAACTTATAGTCTGAATTTTTCCAGATTTTTAAATTTCATAGTTTACGAAACTTTCCAGTTTCCGAAAAGGGTCTTTTTTCGTGTTTTTCCGGAAAACTTGGACAGACTTCACTTTCGGAAGAAGTCATAGAAGAAAAAAATCGGCAGCTAATGGAAACGGCTGGAACCTACCCACGGTGAATCTTTGAAGTCGAAAAGAGCACTAAATTGGGTGCCATACCGGCACTAAACGTAATCCGATCTCAACCATAACCTTCTCAGTTCTTTTGGAGCACTAAGAAAACCCTCATGCAAACTTCTGCACTTTTTTCTCACTTGCACCACATAATACATATTCAAATTTATTATTTGCTGTTCTTCTCTTATGTTTCAGGATATAGGATTGCACTGCACGTATAATGATGCAAGTAGAATTCTATACTTTGTCCACGGCTGTTAAATATTTAATATTTATTTAATTCATTTTCATTTGATTTTTCTAATTTAAGAAAGATTCATACGCCATCATATATAATTTTCTCGATTTTTCGGGCAACAAGTTTAATGAGGCGATTTATGAGGCTTCTCTTACTTCTGGCGGTGTCAAAGGAATCTCGTTTTCACTGTCAGTATCCATTTGTTAAATTATATTGCTCTTTTTGAGTAATATGTAGAATTATTATAAATATTTAACATTTAAATTAAGATCAGCTATATATTTAATATTTAATTATTTAATTAATTCATAATTTATAATTTATTATTTTTGTTTGTTTGTTTATTTTTATTATCATCTTTTACTTTATTTTTATAATACATTATTTTATTCCCACTTGGGAAGCGACAGCTTGAATTAAGCATTACAAAAATCAGACCAATATACAGGATGTGCGGGGGTTTCTCTCGGGCCTCTATCTCATTTGCAACTCGCTATAAAAAGCTATTTTACCGCGATACAGATAACATAATAAAAAGACTCTCTTACACCAAGTTAATATAGGTTTTGAAAAACAAAGCAAATAAAATGGACACACTAATACAAGACGTTGAAACGAGAACACACCAATTACTGGTGGCGACGGAAACTGCCTATATGGAGCAATAAGCCACCAACTGGAGGGAGAAAATATAACATCACAGGCACATACTAATGCAACGAAAACCCTACGAAAACAAGTAGCTGATTATATCGAAAATCACTTAGATCATTTCATGCCATCCATGCAGGCATCCATCCATGAACTAACACCCCGTTACAACAGATACAACTCTAATATGGGAAAAATAAATGCGTTCATTCGAGATATGAGAAGAGAAGGATTTTGGAGGGGACAGGAAATTACGATAGCGTGATTATTGCACAAGAAAAAAATGAAGCAGAACAAACAGAAGAAACATATGCTCGAACTGGGGCAATAACACCCCGCCCAGAATTAGAGGAAGCAACGCACATAAACATGTACCAAATATCACAAAGAACAGAAGAAGCCAACAGCCAAGAATTACAACACGATGACATCATTCTGGCGACATGGAATTTCAGAGGCTGCATAACGAGAGAGAAAAGAGAAAAAATCCATGAGGCTCTTATGATGGAACACACACACGTTGCATGCATACAAGAGACACACATAATAGACGGAACCGCAGTCACTCAAAACTACAAATGGCATCTAAGCGGAGGGGACAAAGAAAAGACCAGCAGAGGAGTCGCATGGGCAATAAGACGGAACACCCTTATCCAGATACAGACAAGAAAAATAAACGAAAACATAACCGCACGGCAGACTTACAAATTGGACAGGAAAACATATGCATATTAGGAGTACATGTGCCCTCCGACAAACGGGCAGGACGAGTATTCAGACAGATCACCCAAAAGACTAGAAGAAATAGGAATAGAAATGTGAACATAATAATACTAGGAGACTTCAACGTGCATATAGGAAACGACGACCAAGCACATGAAGACAAGAATATCATAGGAAAAACCTTACTCCACACATGGACAAACGATAATGGAAGCTCGCTAAAAAACTTGGCACATCTGTTCGATCTAACAGTTAGAAGCGCATGAAGCAAGAACCTAACCTGCCTCAATACACGGAGTAAAGGAAACCTCAATTTTCAAATAGACCATATCCTAGTGGATAGAAAAATAAGGGACAGGGTTAAAAACATTAAGGCAAAACAAGCAACAAACGTCAAAACCGATCACAAAATATTACATGAAACACTAGTAATAAGGAAACAAGAAGCACAAAAAAGACACAACAAAACAGCAAATGACACATGGAACATTTCCCTGCTACAGAACGAAAAAATCAAAAAGAAATACCAGGAGGAGATAGAAAAACAATTAACAGGAAAGGAACTAAATTGGTCAACAATGAGTTTAAAAATAAAAACAGCGGCGAGAAAAACTTTGAAAAGGAACAAATCCCCTATGAGCCCAACATGAAAAAAAAATACGAAAAACTAAAGAAAATAAAGGTCGCAGGAAAACAATATACACCAGACATAGACAAAAAGATAAAAGAAGCGGGAAAAGAGAAAAAGAGACGCAGAGAGAAGGCACGAACAGAAAAAATGCAGAGAATTCTTCGAAAACATAGAATCCACTCGAGCAGGACAGAGATTAAACCAAACTTTCAGACACCTCAAAACATACAGGAGAAACAACAATACGCAGCCAGGAAAATACATACCACTACAGCATTGGGTCAGGAAACTAGAAGAAGGAAACGCAGAGAGAAGTCAAATAGAACCAATGGAAGAAATGGACCACTGGCCCTTGGGCAAGCCACCGTCAAAAGACGAACTACTAGAAACAATGGCCAGAGCTAAGAGAAACGCGGCCCCGGGAATAGATAAAATAAATAACGAACTACTATACTATGGACCGGACAGCATAAAGCAGCTAACCCTAGAAATCATCACCAACGCATGGACGGAAACCACACCCCTGCCTGAGGAGTGGAACACAACCATACAGATACCGCTCACGACACACCTACTAAAGAAAGCGCTACGACTGAACAGCAACAAACTGAAGATAGGGAGGCCATGCTACACATGGAAAACAACCATCGAGAAGATTATGAATAAGCTAGGAAAGGATTATACACATTGGGAAAGATCGGCACAACAAAAGACGGAATACAATAAAGAAATATCAGGGATATACACACTGCCAGACTCAGAGACAGAAAAAACAGAAAACTCAGAAGAAGAATAGGACAGAAGATCTTCATAGACAGAAACTAAGAAGCATCTCACAAAAACCTGAAAGTAAAAAGAAGCACGAAAACTTAAAAGAATCATCTTACAAACGCCTACACTTCCCATCCGATGAAAACAGAGGGAAAACAAGAAGAAACATCTCACAAACACCTACACGCTCCATCCTATATTCGTACCCCATCCGCCATGCGGCGCTCGCTGCTGACAAAAAGCATGTCTAATGTCCAACAATCCAGCGTATGCAGCCGGTCCGGCGGTATAAAAAAGCATCGGTGGTTTGTTCCGGCACGCGGTGGGACCGTCCGTTGGTCGGTCGGGTGGAGCCGCTCAGTCGGTGCATGAATATGTAATAGACGACTGGGCGACTGCAGTTGGCCGCTCGGCGGGAGGTCGGGCTGCGTAGTGGAACAAATCACCATGCCCCGGAATCGGCAGCAATGCCCACCTTACTCTGGCAAATCGATCAATCAATCAACAAGCTTAAATTGCTTCTGCTAGCAACTCATCTCAAATTGTTTACATTTGTATTCCTTTGTGATTGGATGAAGTTTGTGTGCCCTCCAAAATCAAGTGATCGAAATGGTCAATTGTATGACTAACATAACCTCGAATATTACATTTTACAAGTTTGTACTCATTTTTAATGTTACCAATGGTAAGGTACTAATGTAAAAATATTTTTACATTGGTACCTGTGTAACATTAATGAACTCTCTCGAATAGGATGCATATAATTTTTTAAATCATTGATTAATTAAAATATGCAGAAATTTACAGGTTGGAAATCCAACCGATAATTAACAGTCTATTTTTAATACAACAGCGCCGTGGTGGTAAATCCTGAACTCAATAGTTGTTGAATAGAAATGAGCTTGACGTGTGACGAAAAGCGATCTTATTCTTCACATTTGCTTTATTCTTAAATTTTTTTCGCGGAAACCAAATTGAAAGGCTGCAAGTGTAATATATCGTTGAAATCGGAATTTTAACTGCTTTTTAATGGTTCGATTATAATTGTAAGTAATTATCAAATAAAAAACTTGTTGTGCCAAAACGGCGCGCATGCACGCACGCACGCACGCACACACACACACACACGCAGGCACAGACACACACCGGCACAGACACACAGACACGCACACACGCAGACGTAGACACAGACATTTTTCAAACACCACTTTTTTGGGTTCCTGGGACCTCAAACCGTTAAGATTTGATGTTATCTGAATTTTCGATTTTGGAGCAATTTTAGTAACCTCCACAATTTTTTTTTTGGGGAGGTTAAAAAGTTTTGTATTTTAATGGTACATTCACCAGAATTTTTCTGGATATTTTCTCGTCACTTTCTATTCCCCCCCCTCTCCCCTTGGAATAATTCGACCCGCTAGACCAAATCTGAACATGAGAATAAAAATATAAATTTAGTATATAATATAATCAATATGTCACGTAAAACAGTTTGTTTTATATAAAACAGATACAATAAAATTTATTATACATAATTCAAAATAAATTAATAACCTTTAATTCAGCAAAGTTTAGGATTTGTCCGGTTGGAATATGTAATAAAAATAATAAATATTATGAAATAATGAAATCATCTTCCGGGTAGCAACCAACTTGTAATTCATCGTCATGTAGCTGAGCCAAAAAGGGTCCTAAAATTAGCTTTCGATACCTTTCTGAATTTATTAATTTCGTGAAAAAATATTGGACCTATTATTCTCCTCCAGGATATTGGATATTGTCACCCATATACCAACTTTTAAAGGGAGCAAACTTGTTTCGACATAACTGTGAGGATTTTCTGTAGCCCATGTCCTATAATTTTGGTTAAGTATCCATTCTTTCCCGAACGTCATTCATAACCCTCCCAGTCAAAATAGCTTTCCTCCCAGGTGGCTTTCCCTTGCAAATGCAGTGTTTATCTGTAAAACTTCTAAGGGCTATATGTTTATGACTGACAATTGTGTCATATGGAATATTTGCATTAGGAAAGTCTTCCACAAATTAATCAATGCACCATTGAAACGAATATTCCACGATCCATTTGCATTGCGAGATCCACTTCAAAACGGGGTTTTAAAATAAAGGCATCTTGTAAATCATCACTGTAAATTTGTGCAATTTGCATCTAAAACATCAGAAATACATTACCTAACCTAAAATTATCATTCTCTTTATTATACTCTTCGCAAGTACAAAACGAAGAGTAATATTGCTCGTAGAGAAAAAAAAATCATATCTCTGTGTTTGTGATCGAATTCCGAACAACTTTTGAAATGTCCGTCCGTCCGTCCGTCCGTCCGTCCGTCCGTCTGCCCGTCTGTCTGCCTGTCTGTCTGCCTGCCTGCCTGCCTGTCTGTCTGTCTGTCTGTCTGTCTGTCTGTCTGCCTGTCTGTCTGTCTGTCTGTCCGTCCGTCCGTCCGTCCGCCCGTCCGTCCGCCCGTCCGTCCGTCCGTCCGTCCGTCCGTCCGTCCGTCCGTCCGTCCGTCCGTCCGTCCGTCCGTCTGTCTGTCTGTCTGTCTGTCTGTCTGTCGTCTGTCTGTCTGTCTGTCTGTCTGTCTGTATGTCTGTCTGTCTGTCTGTCTGTCTGTCTGTCTGCCTGTCTGTCTGTCTGTCTGTCTGTCTGTCTGCCCGTCTGTCCGTCCGTACGTTTCTTGCAAGCACAATAACTTAAGAACGAAAAGTCGGATTGTAGTGAAATTTGGACAGTAAATTATTAATGGTAGCTAAAGGAAGAACACGATTGTTTTGAACAAAATCGATCAATAAATAAAAAAGTTATTAATTATTTAAATTCTTTAAATTTGTATATATTATATTGAAACATTCTTGTATATATTATATAATATTGTTACATTAGAAAATCGGTTAGACAATAGTCCCTAATGTTTATCAACTAGCAGCCATAAATTATGAATCAAGCTTGGCGGATTTCATTCATCTCGTAGTTAGACAAGGCCGTTACTCGTTTATTTAACTGCGAAGAGTATCATATAGAATGTGCAACAATGGTGATCGAATTCTGAGCAACATATAAAATGTCCGTCGGTCCGTCTGTCTGTCCGTCACGTTTCTTGTAGGCACAATAACTTAAGAACAAAAAGTCCGATTGTATTGAAATTTGAACAATAAGTTGGTGTTAGCTAGAGGAAGAACCCTATTGTTTTGTACAAAATAGGTCAAGAAATAAAAAAGTTATTAATTATTTAAATTTAAAAAATAAATTTTTGTTTTGTAATTAAACAAAAAAGTCTAAAACTAATACTATTTAGAAAAGAAAACTAGGAAGACTATCCTATAGAATGTGCAACAATTATATAAAAAGAGCAGTAAATCGGCGAAGAGTATAATAGTTTAGAGATTACTGGTTTGATATATGCCAATACGGACAACGTTGATTGGCCTTATATGTTGTGCGATGGGAGATTTTCCATGATAATCCCTAAAAAACCTGAGATAAACATGACCAAAAATAAAATTTTTAAATTAAGTGGTCACGTGTCTTACGTTTCTTAACGAGTGCCCTGTACTTTTAATAAAATACATGGTGGTCTTTCTAAGAACTAGTTAATTAAGAAACTGGAGAAAATCTAATCAAAACGTTCCTATTTGTTAGCTTTTGTATATTTATTTTTTGATGACCACCATGTATATTGTTTTAAGTTAAGATATACAGTTTTTCGTCTTGGATAGCAACAACCACAGCCAAATATTATTTGCCTCCGTCGTTTAATTAATTAATTATTTTTTCAGAGTGACCACACTGTGTATTTTTAACAAAAGTATTCAAATGGTAAATTTCTCCTTTGAGTTTGTACTAACTATACATACCCTCCACCAAGGTGTTCACCCTATATGTGTTTCACCAAAAGTATAGTAGGGACAATTGTGCTAAATATTTTTATCATCTGTCATATTTTTTATTAATTATTTCTTTAGAGTGACCACCCTGTATAATTTCACTAAAAGTATAGCAAATTTCTGTAATTCGACGAAGGAAAATAATATTTAGCATTTAGTTGACATACTTAACAAGAAGAAAATCAGATATATTTTGGTTGAAAATTACTTATATAGGGCGGTCACTCTAAAAAATTGTTAAGAAACGATAGAGGAAAATGATATTTGGAATGTAATTGATACCATTCCTGGTAGGAAAACGTGATATACTTTTTTAGTTGAAAAAAATTTACACGGTGGTCATTCAATAGAAATAGTAAATAAAGGCGGGAGGTTTGTATAAATACCTTTACAGATTTTTTCTTCTAGTGTTTGGCAAAGTTCAAATTTTCCTAACAAATGCGGATATAATATTTTGTTACTTTTGTTAACATTTATTGGTACTGTAGGCACATATTGTTATATATGCCGGGCACCCGTGAGTTCATGTACACCCCCCACTTTTTTCTTTATTTTTCGATATAATTTGAAGTTAGGGTACAGGATATTTGACACAAACATTAATTTTTTGACATAACCGAACCTAAAAATTAACTTGTGTGTTACGTATTTTACTTGTGTGCTACTTATTTTACTTCCACAATCACGTAGTGGAGTGGAAGTAAAAAAATATCAAAATTTTGTCTTGTTGAAATAGGTTTAGAACGTCATGAAACGTCGAGATTTTAAAGAGAAAAGAAAAATTCTGTAGTTGATAGACTCGACCTTTACTTGGTGAAAATCCATTATCACTAATGAAATAAAAAACACTAAACTGTTTTTCACGTTTTCACATGTATTACGTCAACATTCACGTCAAAAATTCTGTACTTATGTCTGTAACTTTTTTTGTGTGTACGTTTTCTCTAGAACGGTTTAAGATGTTGACTTGAAATTTTATACACGTATGTATTATAATGAGAATGCAGGTTGTATCGGGGAAAATAAGTAGAGCAAGCTAATAGAAGTCCAGAACTTCATTTTTGGTGTATAAGCTAGAAACCAACGCCTCAAATTTTTTTATGAGATCTGCGTCAAATATTAAAATTCGCGGAATATATTGTTTTTCTAAAGTACTAATATACGATTCAAGTGTATTGACCCTTAATTTTAACCACGAATATTTTAGAAACGGAGGAGCAGAAAAAATTGAAAAAAATATGTATTTATTATATGAGTCTATTCTAAATCAATCACTAAAATTTGAATAACGTACATTGGATACCTACTTTTGAAGTATAAAGGATAACATCATTGCAAGTTTGCAATAATATTACCTATTTCCCTTGATAACTAAATCAATATTTGATATATATAATATATATATAATAATTGGTATATATACCAATTATTTTTTCTGAAAATGCTTATATTTTATATGATTAACTATTTTAATAAAAACATTTTAAAGACATTGATAAATAATCGAATAAATATGGCGTCACGTTTTTGAGAACAACTGCAAAATTTTAAAATAAAAAATTATGAAAAAATTTCTTCATACAAAAAATGCCCTGCTTTATCGGTGTCTAAAATATCATTTACATAGTGTGCATGTTTTCCAAGATACTAAAACTGGTATGGTCAAAATTTAATTCCTTAAAATTCCATTTTTCAGTATAACTTAACAGAACTTCAAAAGCGTTTAATGTACATAATTTAAATTTCAGGGATTGATTTAGAATAGACTCATAATGAACACGTAATTTTTTCAATTTTTTCTGCTCCTCCGTTTCTGAGATATTTGCGGTTAAAGTGAGGGGTCAATACATTTGAATCGTACCTATATTAGTTTTCTTATTTTTGCATATAAAAAAAAAAACAAGTAACCTACCTACCATTCAAGACATCTGAAAATGCCAAAAAACGTCTTTTTAAAACTAAAAAAACTGTATACAACGCTCTATCTGGCATACAGTAATATTCAATAATATAGACTTATTCAATTTTGTTTTCCCAATATTTTATATTATCAAGTTATAATTAGTTGTCTATTTTTAAAACATTCGTTATTCCCGCAACTTCAATGTTAGGAACTACGACGTATGTGTTTCCGTAGTGATACATAAAACTATTTTGATTCAAACATTTTGAAGAATTTGAGGATAAACAGAAGATATTTAAAATTAGAAGTATTTTAAATACCTATACGCACATGTATAAGTAGGTGGCGCCTCCTGGTTTAGTTAAACGCAGTTTAAACGTGAAGGTTAAAAATATAAGCACGTCATTTACTAAAATTAGTTTATATTATCCAGCACATCCGAGGTATTTCCAGCATTAAGACGAACGCACGTAATGAACATTTAATTTGAATACTTACTGTAATTTAAAAAATTCTTGCGTCATATTTCATTCTGCTTTCTGTAGTTTTGATTCTCTAGATAATAAAGTACCCCATATAATTGATTTGCACATACATGCTTTAGGGAGAGAAATTAAATATCTAGTTATTTATTTTCTTTGGTTGGAATAGGTATTTTTATTTTTTCCAGAAAACTGTTTTTCGATTTTTAGTGAGATCTTCAACTTCCTTATTGTCTAAACCATATAAAATTTGGGTTACCTACCTACCTAATGTTCCTTAATCTCGATTATATTCATAATGTTCCAAAAAGTACTAGCGTAGCGAATTGTACTTTTCTTAAATTGAAGTTCTTGCTATAATAAATAATATTTATATTAATATAAATCTCAACTGAAATTGAAACAACGTTTTTCTTGACTTTTAAATACAGTTATTAAATTCATTTAAAAGTACTTAATGAGCCGTAGCAGTCTCAAGATTTCTACATGGGGTAGGGATGAGATGGACAAATGTGAATAACAGAGCTGTGCATTAAAATAAAAAAAAATCGGTAAAGGTATTTACACACAACTTCCCTCGTTATTTGTGCATGGCGGTCACTCTAAAAAAATAATTATTACGAAATGACATTGAGAATAATAATCGAAATATAGTTATTGCTATTATTACAAAGAAAACTTGATAAGTTTTGGTCAAAAAAATATACAGTTTGCTCATCCAACAGCAAAAGTTCAATACTAAATAGCAGGTGCCACATATGGCAGGCTTGCGCAAATACCTTTACAAATGTCTACCATGACTGAATTATTTCTTGGGATGAGCACCCTGTACATTTTTCAATAAAAGTATAATAGGTGCATATGCCAGATATTATTGCCATCTGTCACATTTTCAATCCAACATTCACGTAATGGAGTGGAAGCATAATGGCGGTTAAAAAATTTAATTTTTTTTGAAATTTTTCAAAAATGTTGGTAAAAAAATTTTCAAAATTTTTTCTTCTAATAGGTTTAAAATGTCAAACGTAGAAATTTTAAATTTGAGCAAAAAGGAAAGTTTATTATGATTTTTAAATAGGTTTAGAATGCTATGAAACGTGAAAATTTTAAATTTGAGCAAATAAAAAAAAATTCCATCTATTTTGACAGTAAAATCTTTTTGAAAAATGTTGGTGAAAAAAATTTTAATTTTTTTTTTTCTGAAATAGGTTTAGCATGTCATGAAACGTGAAACTTTTAAATTTGAGCAAAAAAAAAGTTTCCATCTATTCTAGTGTTAATTTTTTTTCCAAACTGGTAACAAATTTTTTTTTTTCTGAAATTGGTTTGGAATGTCATGAAACGTGGAAATTTTAAATTTGAGCAAAAAAAATATTTTCGTCTATTCTATAGTAGTGAAATAGATTAAAAATGTTTTCAAATTTTTTTTTTATTTTTCAAAAACATTTTTAAATTTGTTTGAATAGTTTTAGAATGCCATGGAAACGTGGATAGTTTAAATCTGAACAAAGAAAAAAAATCTATCTAGTGGTAATTTTTTTTTTAAATAGTTAAAAAAACGTCTAATTTACTTTTAAATAGATTTAGAACGCTATGAAACGTGGAAATTTTAAATTTGAAGACATGAAAAAAATTCCATCTATTTTAGTGACAAAAAATTTTTCAAATTTTTTTTTTTTTTAATCAGGCTTAGAATGCCATGAAACGTGGAAATATTAAATTTGAAGAAAGAAAATTTTTTTTTTCATCTATTTTAGTAGTAAAAAATTTTTCAAAAATGTTGGTAAAAAAAAATTCAAAAAATTTTTTTTTTTCATTTAGGCTTGAAATGCCATGAAACGTGGATATTTTAAATTTGAGCAAAAAAAAATTTTTTTTTCAACTATTAGTACTTAGTAAAAAAATTTTCAAAAATTCAAAATTCAATTTTCAAAATTTTTTTTTCCGAAATAGGATTAGCATATCATGAAACGTGGAAATTTTAAATTTGAGCGAAAAAAATTTTTTTTTCACTATTTATTCCGTTTAGACAGTCCACCCTGTATATTTTCCAGTGAAAATTCTACCATTTCTTCGCTGTCAGTAGGGTCAACTACCTACCAAATTTGACTGCTCTCCGTCAAGTAGTTTTTTTAGTTAATGCACCAACAGACAGACAGACAGACAGACAGACAGACAGACTGACGGAATTGAAAAACCTATATTTTCGTAATCTACGTGATCTGAAATGTCAGAATCCGAAAAAATCTCGGAGGGTGATTTTTTCTCGAATACAATACTTCCCTTCGGTATGTGAGGGAAGTAAAAATAGGTTTAAAATATTTTTCTCACGTTATAGAAGACTTGTTCGAAATTCTTGATTTGTGCAAAATGAGTTAATCCAAGACCATGATGTTTCCCATTTTCTCATGTATTCCTTATGGGTAAAAGATATTTTTTCGTAAATTTGCAATGGAATCGTTAAAACGTGGTGTAACAAAAGTCCTCTCTTCAGAATTGTCTAGAGAATATAAATTAATAATTAATTTTTAAATTAATTTTAATTATAAAATCCGTTTATAGGGCCCTGAAATGATCTCACAAGGCAAAAGTAGAGTATCGCGTATTTTTTACTTTGTCAGTGGGATTTGAACTAGAGTTATATAATCCTTATGAGAACTTTAGATTTTTTGATAGACTGTTATAGCTAGAGAGCCGACTGTACAGATGTCCTATAATAACAACTTTGTATGAGTGAGTAAGTACTACCACAGACCTGCAGGGAGCCACTTTTCATATAAGAAATGTTGCCCGCGTCATGGAATTTTACCGGAAGTGTCGTTAAAATGGGAGGATGCGAGCAAATAAGATGTACCCTATTTTTTTTTTAATAACTAGAAGACATTTGGACGTAAGTTTTGTTCATGTATTCGATGACACAGAAAATCGTGACCGGAAGTGACTTCAAAATTCCATGACGCGGGCAAAATTTGCTTATATGAAAAGTGGGTTGCATACATGTCTATGGTAGTACTTACTCACTCACACAAAGTTTTTCATAGGAAATCACTACAGCCGGCTCTCCACCTATTAGTGGTAGAAACGTGTTTTAAAAAGTTATCAATGCCACTGTCGCGTAGCGTCGTGGTGTACGTAGGGTTGAACGGATAACGACTGGTTCGACTTAATAAAATGGACAAACAAGTTAAAACTGTTGCCGCCAATGGCGCACAGCAGGCTTAAAATACTTAACATTAACACAATAAAAACTAGAGCACAAAACACTGATTAAATTTTGGTTGCTGGTACGTGAAAAAGTACAACGAAAAAACTCGTTCGAAGCAATTGGGGTCCCAACTCGCCGCGAAAAGTTAAGATTTTTAAGGAATTTTATCGGTCTAAAATGAATTTGGAACAAAATAGGGCAAAAGGCCAAAAAAGACAAAAACTATAAAATAAAATGACAAAGAGGGCGGTGAAAGAAAAGGGTAGGGGTTGATAGGTGGGAAAAGGCGAAGTGAGGATGAGAGCAAGTTATAGTTAGAGAAAGTGTGGCTATAGAGGCCGCCGGAAGATAGGTAACGCCTGATATGGTAGGGGGTCTTTGATCCGGAAGGGAGCATCATGCATTCTGATTTGGGTTATGTTACGTGTTAGCGGACTATCTCCCAATTGAAAGGAGTAGAACTTTTGGGAGATTGCCCGCAAGTAGTCCGCTAGTGGCATAATGTCGTTGCAATAATCATATAAATCTCTGAGGGAGGTGTAGCTGCCCGAATCGGAGATGAGGCGCATTAATTTATGTTTAGTTAGTTAGTTAGTTTTTTCAGTGTCGGGACCGTGATGCTGCATCGCACCGGCCTGACCACCGTCGTGTACAACATTTTTTTATTGCGTCTGTTTAGTCCGCTACTCCTCGCCAGGAGTGGATACAGACTCCTGGACGTTGAGTAGACCTTTCGTATCATCTTGCTTAACAACTAAACGTCAGTTTTGAAATCTTCAAACCACATCAGTTTTAAAGAAGTTTATTAAAAATGTTATTAAATCTTACCAGCTTGCTTTACTCATTTTCCCATTTACCCCTATTTACCCCCAATTCTTCACCGGATATGTTAAAAAAACAATCCAGTTTCAAATTTCGTTATAATACATCTTGTATAAAATTTCAAATCAATTTTTTAAATCGTTTCAGAGAAAACGTGCGGACAAAAAAAGTTACGGACAGACAGACAGAAAATTTTTTTCGCTGAAATTTAAAATCTCGACGTTTCATGGCATTCTAAACCTATTTCAGTAAAAGAATATTTTGAGAATTTGTTTAGAATTACTATACTTCCAATCCACTACGTGAATGTAGAAGTAAAAGGACAAAAGGACAAAAAGGACAAAAACGACAAAACATAAGGACAAACGGAGAACAGAAGGAAAAGGATAGGGATTGTTAGGTGGGGAAAGGTGAGGTATAGAAGACCAATTTATAGTTGAGGAAAGTTTGGCTATAGAGGCTGTCGGAAGATAGCAACGCCTGGTATGGTAGGAGATGTTTGATCTGGAAGAGGGCATCATGCATTCTGATTTGGGTTATGTTGCGTGTCGCCCCGTTGGAATGAGTAGAATTTTTGAAAGATTTCCTGGACGTAGTTCGCTAGTGGGGTTATGTCTTTGCAACGATCATATAAATCTCGGAGTGAGGTGTATCTGCCCGAGTTGAGGAGCATACATTTGTGTTCCAGAATCTGGGATTTCTTCATTTTCGTAGCCGGGATGCTGCACCACACCGGCGCTGCGTATGTGATGGCCGGCCTGATCACCATAGTAATAACAATTTTTTATTTCGTCTGCCCAGTCCGCTGCCCCTTTGCCAGCACCGGATACCGATTCTTTGAAACGGAGTAGATCTTGTGTATGGTCTCGTTAGCCTATATGTTGAGCTTCAGTCGTTTGTCCTAGTTAACCCTCAGATACTTCACACACCTTTGACTGGAATTTTCTGACCCCAGATCAAAATTGGTGGTTCTCTATGGACCGGCACGTGAATGGCCTCTGATTTCGCCACGTTGTCCGAATCTTCCACTTGCCGTGATACGCCATGTACGCCTTAAGCAACATATTCGTCGTTTGTGGGTTATGCGAATGCGCATATATGACCGGGTCATCGGCGTACTTGGCAAGCTTAGTATTCAGAATCTCCGGGAAGTCGGATACATACAGGTTATATAACTTTGGTTACAAGCACGACCTCTGGGAACGTCCGCGCGAATGTCCCGCCGTATTGACAGTTTATTGTTCATCCTGATCTGCAGCGACCACTTGGCCGATCGAGTGCCGGCACCTAAACCAGTGACCGTACAAGGAGCTGTGAGAGCCTGCTATTCCACCATTCAACCAAGATACGTACACATAGACATCAATAACACAACCGTTCCCTGCGATATTGTCATCTATCACAGCTGAGACTCGAACTCAGGAAAGATAACCGCGACTAGACGTGTTGTGCCACTAAACAGTGGTCTATAGCCCTCTACTATCGTCTCGGTAACATATTAAAATCGCCACTAGACATTCATACCTTGGTCAGGACTACCCGGGACTCCGAGGACGCAAGCCTAAAGGCAGCTCTACACAACGGCCCATCACGATGGCCAATCATCGGCCTTCGTCATGGGCGGCCATTGTGAACCATTGGACGGTGACCCATCTTAGAGCATCGTGGTAGCCGAGGATGGACCTGAACAGTGAAATAGTTGCTCCTTCTCTCCTTATTTATCGAAACACCCCTGTTAATGTTTTGAATTCCACATAATAGGGTAATTATGGTACGTTTCTATATGTTTCGACATTACTCCAATTGTGTACCATTTTTGACGTTCACTCGACAGGCTTCAACTTTCAACTAATGATGGACCACCATGTGGACACGTGTCAGTCACTAGCCGCCACATTCCTTTCATGTGTGTTTAAAGAACCGAAACAGAGGTCATCATCGGTGATGATCAGCCATCGGCCATACGCCATCCTAGGTTATTGCGCCCTCTACACAATGGCCTATTATGATGGCTCATCGTGGCGAGCCATTGTGTAGAGGGCCTAGAGGGGCTTAAATTCGTAAGCATTGCGCCATAGAGTTGATGGCGCAGTACTTACTTCTTGCAGAAAGTTTTAAACTATTCAAAGGGCTATCTCCAATTGGGATAAATAGATTCCGAGGCAACATTTGAAAGAATATTATTAAATATTAATGCGCGTTGAAGATTTTGGACGCGTCACTTGATTGATGTGTTTGATTGTATTTGAAAAATTATAAAAAGCACCACCTGCTTTGATTATTTTTTACGCAAGAACCACTAAATTTCTCATTGAAGAAGCAACCAATCATGGCTTTTTAGGAAAAGTTTGCCATATCCTGTCTCATTTATATCGTAAAGGATCTCAAATAAAAGATAATTGAATAGCATTTCAACTGTCTATTAAATATTTTTAACATAGGACCCATTACACAGGACCATAAAAGAAAAAAAAGTGATCTGTTCTGGGGACCCGACATAGTAAGTAATCCCTATGTATTTCGACGTGCTGAACACGAATCCGATGTTCGTTTAGACCCACCACCCACCAATTTTTTGTAAATCTCGAAAATAAGCTAAAGGAATCGTGTTTTTTAGGCTATTTTTGCGATTTACAAAAAATTGGTAGGCGATGGAGCTAAACGGACATCGGATTCGTGTTCAGCACGTCGAAATCATAGAGATTACTATATCGGGTCACGGGAAATGATCACTTTTTTGTGGGCCTGTGCACACAAAAAAAGTGGTGGTCTGTTCTCGGGACCCGACATAGTAATCCCTATGTATTTTGGCGTGCTGAACACGAATCCGATGTCCGTTTAGCTCCATCACCCACCATTACTTCTGTAAATTGCGAGAATAACAAAAAATCTGAATTTTTTAGGTTGTTTTTGGGATTTATTAAAAATTGGTGGACGATGGAGCTAAACGGACGTAGGATTCGTGTTCAGCACGTCGAAATATATAGGAATTACTATGTCGGGTCCCGAGAACAGATCACTTTTTTATTTGTGGTCCTGTGTTATTTTTGAATAAATTGTATAAAATAGTCCATCCAAGGCTCTTTAAATGAAAACTTATTGATAGTATATTTGCACTCTAGTAAGTGAAAATAATTGCTAATAGAATTTTAATAATATAATATTTGTACTGTACTCTAAGATGATTTTAAATTTGCCTTTTATTATATCATTAGTGCCCTTTCTGATATACAGCATGTTTTCTATTTTTTGCGAAAATATTGATTGGCTCTATTTTTTTATTGGCTTCACCTAGTCCAAGCTTTACTAGACATGTTTTATTAATAGAGGCTTCACTTTTGGAACATTTTTAATACTTCAAGAATTAACAACTGAGTTTCACAATAATCTATTTCAAAAATATTTGAGAGCCTTCCGGCTACAAAAACATAAGTAATTACATAGGTGACTTTAATTTTGCGGTTAAAAATTGAATTTTACTCACTATTAGAATTTGTCTCGATGATATTATATTGTTTGTCAAAATAGTAAAAATGTCAACAAACATTTAAAAAAATGAATTTAGTAGAACAGATACAAAAGAGTAACTGAGAAAATACCGCACCTATAACATTTAGTTTAATTAATTAAAAATAATGTTATCAAAAACAATTAAATACACAAAAAAAAATAACACAACGAACAGAAATTATAAAATAAACTAACTATAACAAATTTTCAAAATATCGTCTTACCTTAACCTTAACATATTTTCCTGCGCATATCTGTAAATTGTTTATAGCATTTCTAATCATACGCGGGGTTATTTTTTATTTCAGTGCATTTGTCTTCTATGTGTTCTCTTAATTCCTCTCTGGGTTGCAACTTCGGTAGCATAAACTTTTTGCTTTAAGTGACCCCGTAGGAAATAGTCCAACGGAGTCAAATCTGGGGATCTTGCACGCCAAGAAACTTGACCGTTACGACCGATTGACCTATTAGGGTAATTGTCATTCAAATGATGCCCCGCCGCTCTCAAGTAGTGAGGGCCTGCTCCATCGTGTTGGTAATGATATCCTCTAATATTTGTGTCTTGTAATAATTGTAAATGTATCTGCAAAAAACTTAACTACATTTCTCCATTCAATGTTTATCCAGTGTCAGTTTGAAAATCATAAGAAAAGAACGACAGAGGAATAGTTCATAACACCAGCGATGTCATAAGGGCTGACCGACAATTTTTAGAATCTCTTTTTAATTATTGTAAATATTGTTTTACTACTTTACATTAATTGATAGGTATGATGTAAATTATTTATTTATAAAAATTAATGTAAGTTTAATGAACAACTCCATAAATGATTCAATAAAAGTATATAAATATCATTTAACCTACGGCTATGCTACCGGCAATTATACGAATAAATACAAGCAGGTAGCGGGCTAGTAATGGTGAGCTGGGAAAACAATCGACTACTCTTGTTTGAGGTAAGCGCATAACATATCTGGTTAGCTATATTCGTATACGTGTATGATTTGTAATATTCAAGCACGGTCTCTGAGTTATGCTATCACAAACAGACTTTGTAATGATTTATCCTGGTAGCAACACTTTAGGCTCAATTTTTAAATTGAGATTAGAAATACTATACCACCAAAGAAATTGGGACCAATTAAATTATTATCTAATAGCCCACATTAAACATTTATAGAAAAATTTAATTTTGTGTATTGTTTTGTGAGATGCCATGAGGATTTTCCTCTGCCAATGAAAATTTCTGCTATTGTTAATATCATCTCTAGTTAACTGAGACTCATCAGTAAATAAAACTCTAGAAATTGTTCTTCTGTGGTTGACATCCAGTGACAAAACGCTCTGTAAATGAAAAGGATACAAATCTTAATTTTTTTAAATTTTCCAAACTCTTACATGAGTATCCTTTATGTACTAATAGAGGATTTTGTCACACTATCTCTAGAATTTCAGTTTCTTCATTTACCTCTTATCTAACATGCCGTTTTCGCCGCAATGAAGCTGAAGTAAATTTCCCGTGTTGTTTTGCATGATTATAAAAAGATAATGTTGATTTAATGAGAACTTTTTTATTAAGACGATTACGATATTCTCTAACGGCAGCCCTGGAGTTCCCACCACAAGAATCTTAAACATAACTAATACCAATGTTAGTAGAGTGCAAATTAATTTCTATCTTTCCCCCCGTTGGCACTTTTAGAGTAAAATATATGACCTTACCAGATATGTTACTTATGTCCTGTAGATTATGAATCCACTTGTCGTCAAAAAATAGTCACGAATATAAGGGCACAAATCAAAATTTTCTAACTAACCACACCACGCGATAGAGTCAATCATGAAGCGTATTTTATCCAAAAATCATTAAATTCTCTGTAGAATTTCTATTTTTAAAATAAATAAAGAAACGAACTTTTACATAGGCTTATATGGCAGTAAAAATCAAAAATCCTCATTTTCTCTGTTCGACTACGGCTGAAAATTAATTAATTTTTGTCTACTTTTCCATTCCCACGACGATATCTCCCAAACTATTATATTTATCAAAAAAATACATTCTTTATAAAATATTTGCCATATATTCCAGATTACAATGGTTTTTAAATCAGATTTTTTGAGAATTTAATAACCATGATATTTAATAATGTGTAGCGTGATATCAATTTTCGAAGCTTATCAGCGGCATGCGTTCGTTAAAGATTCTCGCTCTCCCACTCTTTAAAACTGTTTCAACACACCCCACTTCGCACCCGCTCTGGCCCACCGTTAGGTAGATTGGCGCATATTAGCTCTCGTGGTTCATAATATTTTGAAATTTATATCTTGAAAATGATTATTACTACGAAATAAATGTCAGTATATTTGTCGAATATTAATTCAGTGTTACATGGACTTACATAAAAATTATGGCCTACCTAAAATTATTGTGTAATAGATTAACACATTATAAAAAACTCCCTATAGTTCACTGTTTGCAAGATACTTTCAGCTGGTATGTATTTTAAATTTTCTACCATATAGGTAACTGAAGAAGAAATGAAAATGGAAAGTACTACTGATAGCGCAAGTTCGGAAAGTGAGATTGAGACAAAAATAAAATTCAAAGAAAAATAGATTCGTAAAATATTATGCTTAAATTGTATGAAACCGGGCCCTGTAAACAAAGGTTTTGATAAATCGTTTGCAATATTTATTGATTGTTTAAAACTCCGTGAAAAAATAAGTACCTAACCAAAGAGAAGATGATGTATATTCTAGAACTATGCGATTTCGAAAAACAAATCATTTTGGCTGCTTGGTTTGGCACCGAAATTGCTGTTCTAGTTTTACTGGCAAAAGAAATATGGAACATTGAAGGAGAAAAATGGAGAAAGAGAAAAAAAAAATAAAAACAGTTCAGGTGGATGGAGTGCATGTCCAATATCTTCTTCAGGCGTGTCCTTGGGTAAAATGATTTTTTTTTCAATAAAATAGCTTTCTCAAGTAATGACCAGGAACACAGAAAGAAAAATAAGACTATTAGCCCACCAAAATCCCATAATTTTCTAAAGAATTTGTGCTAACGATTTAAATGCTATAGAAACTAAATATCATGTTTAATATTTCCAAAGTCACAATAGAAAATGCAAAGTTTCATGCCTCGTTTTCTGAATTAACATATTTTTCGTTTCTCTTTGTAGATTTAACAATTTTGAATCCTTTGCCGGTAAATGTATTTATAAGTAGTCTACTGATCTCTCTTTTAGACCTATATCTATCCATTCTAGATACTTCTCATCATAAATTGACGACATACCATACCCTTTTTGCTTTAAAAACCGTTTCTCAAGAATTTTACATATTTTAGTAGAACTCCCTCCGTTCGTTGTCTGTCCGTTTTCCACTTTTATTTTTATTCTTAGATAGACCGCTGCATTTTATATAGCGACTTTAGAAACATGAAATATGACATTCAATTTCTATAGGTATTAAATCGTTAGCACCATTTTTTTCGAAAATTATGGGATTCTGGTGGGCTAGTAGTCTTACTTTTCTTTCTGGTTCCGTGGTCATTATTTGAGAAAACTTTATTGTTGTACTTCTGACAAAAGCACATTTCTCTATTTAAAAAAATTATTTTACGAAAATACACATAGGAAAAAGTTGATGGACAGGCATTGGATCCATCTGAACTCTTTTCAATTTCTTTCTCTATTTATGTTCTTAAATGTTCTATATTTCTTTGGCTAGTAAAACTAGAATAGCAATTTCGGTGCCAAACCAGTCAAAATTGTTTGTTTTTTGAATGACGTAATGCTGGGATATAGATCATCTTCTCCTTGGTTACTTATTTTTTCATAGATTTCTAAATAATCAGTAAATGTTGCAAACGATTTCTCAAAACCTTTGATTACAGGGCCCGGTTTCATACAAATTAAGCTAATATGTTACGAATCTGGTTTACATTCAATTATATTTTTCTCAATCTCACTTTCAGAACTTGTGCTATCAGTAGTACTTTTCATTTTAATTTCTTCTAAAAAGCATATACATCAGTTACCTATATGGTAGAAAATTTAAAATACATACCAGCTGAAAGTATCTTGCAAACAGTGAAATATAGGGAGTTTTTTATAATGTGTTAATCTATTACACAATAATTTTAGGCAGGACATAATTTTTATTTAAGTGCATGTAACACTGAATTAATATTCTACAAATATACTACTTACATTTATTTCGTAGTAATAATCATTTTCAAGATATAAATTTCAAAATATTATGAACCACGAGAGCTACTATGTGCCAATCTATCCAACGGTAGGCCAGAGCGGGTGCGAAGTGGGGTGTGTTGAAACAGTTTTAAAGAGTGGGAGAGCGAGAATTTGCAACGAACGCATGCCGCTGATAAGCTTCGAAAATTGGTATCACGCTACACATTATTAAATATTTTTCTTATTAAATTCTCAAAAAATCTGTTTTAAAAACCATTGTAATCTGGAATATATGGCAAATATTTTATAAAGAATATATTTTTTTGATAAATATAATAGTTTGGGAGATATCGTCGTGGGAATGGAAAAGTAGACGAAAAATAATTAATTTTCAGCCGTAGTCGAACAGAGAAAATGAGGATTTTTGATTTTTACTGCCATATAAGCCTATGCAAAAGTTCGTTTTCTTATTTATTTTAAAAATAGAAATTCTACAGAGAATTTAATGATTTTTGGATAAAATACGCTTCAGGATTGACTCTATCGCGTGGTGTAGTTAATTAGAAAATTTTGATTTGCGCCCTTATATTCATGACGATTCTTTGACGACAAGTGGATTCGTAATCCACAGGGCATAAGTAACATATCTGACAAGGTCATACATTTTACTCTAAAAGTGCCAACGGGATCGAAAACTAAGCGACTTTTGTCAACGCGAGCACTCTACTATGTACTCTTCGTTAGAATAAGACATTTTTTTAGAAAGTAATTTCTGTGCTGTTTCAAATAAAAACTAATAATATTTTTGACAGGTACTCTAAATGTTGTTTGTGGCAAATGTTTATCAGTGCTTACGAGATTTTTAAATAAATCTATTGTAAAAATTAATTGTTAGAACTCCGTAACACCCTGAAATATTAGCACGTCATTAAGGAATACCCTGTATAATTATTACTCAATTATTATTATTATTGTTATTATTCTGGTTTTTCTCTTTCTTCTCTTCTCCCTGTTGGAATTGGGATTAGATTGATTTGATTCAATGGCGAGAAAAGAATTCAGTTCCTCTCATCCAAGGAATTTTCGAACAATGTGAGTTATTTGTAGTAGCACAGCGCGCTACCCCACATTAAGGATATTTTTAGGAAGTTCGAGTTCTCTTAAATTTTTAAGGAAATTCTTAGTAACAATTCCCTCCACCGACATTACAAATGGATATATGGTAACTTTCTGAAGCCTCCATAGGTTTTTCAGTTCATAGGCTAGGTTCTCGTATTTAGTTACTTTTTCGATCTCAGTTTTTCGAATGTTGTGAGATAAAGGAACAGCTATATCTATTATTACCCCATATTTCCCTTTTTATTAATAAACACTATATCCGGTCTATTATAGTCTACAGTGCGATCAGTTGTTATAAGTCTATCCCAGTACATCAAATAGTCGGCCGATTCCAGTACTGCTTCCGAACAATACTTATAATAAGGCGGTGACGATGGGTTTAAGATGTTATATTTAAGTGCAGTCTGTTGGTGGATAATCTTGGAGAGCTGATTGTGCCTTCCCAAATAGGCAGAATCAGCAAGTGTGGGGCACGCGGCCATGATATGTTCGATAGTTTCTCCAATGATCCCGCACTTTCGACATCTGTCTACTATATCTAGCTTTAGGCAATGTTTCTCATAATTTTTTGTTTTTATAACACGATCCTGGATAGCCATTACAAAGCTCTCAGTCTCCGGGTACAGTTGCCTTTCTGCAAGCAACTTTAATGACGATTGCTTGTCGACTTCCGCGGATTGCAGAAGCTTGGGGTATTTTCCATGTACTCTTTGTTTCGTCCACTCGTTTATGTTGTTTTGGTTCGTTGGTATCTCTAGTTCATAATTTTCAATGCCGAGTTTCAGTGGCGTGTATTCTTTATCCTCTCGAACTACTAGTTTTATCAACTCACCTTGTGATGTTAGAAGACGTTGCCGCATATTTTGCTCTTGTCTGATACAGAGGCTTTTCATGTTTACTCCTCTGCCTCCTTCTTTTCGAGGTATGTAAAGTCTCTTAACAGAGGAGTTAGTGTGGAGACAACGAAATTTCGTAAGAAGTCTTCGTGTGAGACCATCCAGTTCTTCCAGATCGGTATCAGACCATTTAAGAATTCCAAAGGAATACGTTAGAACTGGTATTGCCCATGAGTTTATAGCCGTGCCTTGTAAATTTCGAGTACTCTGATTAGCCAGTCGTGTGGTACAGAGTCAAAGGCTTTACTGTAATCGATATAACATCCGTGCAGGTTCCGTTTTTTTGTTTGAACCTGTTTCAGTATTACAGCATCGATGGTAAGTTGCTGCTTGCATCCCAAAGCTCCTCTGGTGCATCCCTTCTGTTCCTTCTCGAAAATTCTATTGGCCAAGCAATGCTGATATATTTTCTCATTGATAATAGAAGTGAAAAGTTTATAGATGACAGACGAACAAGTTATAGATCTGTAGTTTTTCGGCTGGTTTACGTCTCCTCTCTTGAATAGCATACATGTGTTTCCCTCCGACAGAAAGTCAGGGATGTCCTCTGGATGGCTTAATGCTCGGGTGGAGCAATAGGAAAGACTATCATATGGGGCAGGTAGACATTTAAGCCAAAAATTATGTAGTTTATCTGGCCCTGGGGTCTTCCAGTTCTGGGTTTTCTTAACCGCTGTTGCTACATCTGCTGCTGTGAACTTATTCACCGACATTTGTGGCAAGTTATCGCATGTATTGTCTATGTTGTTAATCCATGGTGCCGTTCTGTTAAATCCAACTTTGCTTTCCCATATTCTACTCCAGTACGTGTTGAAGTTAGCGTTATCGATGTTAGGAGTTGGTTCATTATCCTCAACAGAGTCCAATTTTCTTAAGAACTGCTTTTGGTTGTTTCTAAATGTACTGTTTTTTTTTCCTTTTTTCCAGCTCGTTGTATCTCCGTAGTCTTGCCCCCTTAGCTTTGAATTTCCGCCTTAATCGGTCTTTAAGGTCAAGTAGTTCTTCAGTGCATGTTTGACGTTTCATGTGTATTCTGGCTTTCATCGCAATTGCCTTAGTTTTTCGCATAACTTTCTTTGATTGTGTACCGCTTAAATATTCAGATAGAATATCGACTTTACTTCTAAGCTCACTGATGTCATTTTCCAATCGTTTCTTCCATTCGAGCTCTCTTTTCCTTTGACGTTTGGTATTAGGTCTTGGGTTAAAGGTTTGTTGTCCGTTGAGCTCAATAACAGTAACTGCTGCGCACTATAAAGCTAGATGAATTTGGCTTATGTTTTTATTTGAGCTCAAGTATGTTCCTAGAGCGTCATTGACTTTCGAAAGTGTTCCACTCGCCTTATTTATATTTCGCAAGACTGGTATCGCCGGTCTGTTTAGCGGGTCAGTTCTCTCATAATGTGCCACTAGACTTCTCCGGAGCCGACCAGGCAACCACGTCGCACAACGTCGTGGTGTACATAGGGTTGGGTGGATCACGACCGGTTCGGCTCAATAAAATTAATACAAGAAGTTAAAACTCCTGCTGCCGGTGGCGGCTTAAAATTAACATTAGAATTAGTAATATCTATATTGCAGATTTAAAATATTTAAAATTAACACTATAAAAGCTATTGGGGCACAAGACACTAAACACTATTTAAATTTTGATTGCTGGCACGGGGGAAAAACTCAACGAAAAAACCCGTTCGAAGCAACTGGACCCAGCGGCCTACCCGCCGTCGGGAAGGTAGGGAAGGCGAAGAATTAAGATTTATAATAGCTACAATTTTTAAAAAGTTTTTCGGTCTAAAATGAATTTAGAACAAAGGACAAAATGACAAGAAAGACAAAGAGAAAAGAGATAAACAAATGACAAACAGACAAAAGGGGGAAAGGATAGATGAAGTATATAAGGTGTGAAGGGAAAAATGTGCGATAGAGAAAAGTTTTAGTTAAGGAAAGTGTGGCTAGAGAGGTTGCCGGAAGATAGGCAACGCCTGGTATGTTAGGGGGTATTTGATCTGGAATGGAGCATATGCATCATGATTCTGGTTATGTTGCGTGTTAGCGGATTGTCGCCCAGTTGAAAGGTATAACATTCCTGCGATGTTTCTAGGACGAAGTCGTTATGTCATTGAAACGATCATATAAATCTCTGAGGGAGGTGTACCTGCTTGAATCGGAGATGAGGCGCATTAATTTATGTTCCAGGACCAGGAGTTTTTCATTGTCGTGGCCGAGATGCTGCACCACACCGGCAGAATTCAAAAATGTAATCTGTAGGGTGTTTCATTTGAAAATCGAAAGTTTACTTATGGAGAAACCAGAAGAGGAAAAAAAAACATTTGTCAAAAAGTGACGTTTTTTTAAGTATATAGGATGTTCCAAATTTCAATAATTTATCTTCAAACCTAAAAGAAACCACGATCCTGTTACACCTAGTTTAGAAACGAGGTTTGTGAAATGTATTTTTGCGTATTTTCACCCCTAGGCAACACCGTGTAAAAATCCGTAGGTTCTAAATAATTTTAACAAGGGGTAACCACTAACACTTTATTTAATAACTTCTCAGAACAACACAATACTTTTCCTTAACTAAAATACACTTCTACTGGACTAAAACAATCTTTAAAACAGTGTTTATTACTTCAAATTTTCACTCTGTATTTACTTCCGATTTCTAACCTTACTTCGCACTTTTTCAACTTCTTCTTCCGTCGGGAATTTCGCCTTATATACTCTGAAATTGCCTCTAGAGCTATTTAGAACATAATCGAGAATCTTCTTCCACCACACTCCAGAAAACTCTGTCTCTTTCTACAAGTTTCTAGGACAGTCACTACTAGCCATGGGCGTATCATAAGGAGTGTAATGCATAACAGTATAATAATAAATACCCTGGTCACCATGTATCACAGTATCACAGTCTACTGTCAGTAAAATAGAAAATAAATTTCGTGAAACTGTACATGTTAAAAATAAACTAGGTAGAACCCAATTCGATGAGAAAAAACAATTAGATGTACTGATAGAGATTGTGAAAAATTCGCATAAACCAACTAGACGACTTGCTGGCGACAATGATGGAAGTAAATCGTCGATTCTACGGGTTTTAGCAGAGGTAATCCTCATTGGATGATGGAGGCTCATACTTTTTCCTCAAAAATGGAACGTCTGGGCTGGTGTAATTAGTAATTAAATTATTGGCATTTATTTTTTTGAAGGCACATTTAACGGTGATGCTTATCTAGGTTTTTTGACGAACCTCTACGTGAATAATGCAGTGGAGCTCCTTTGTTGGTACGAAATATACCATATACTTCGTACCAACAAAGGAGCTCCACTGCATTATTCACGTACAGTGAAAAATTATTTGAACGAAATTTTTCCTAACAGGTGAATTGAAAAACGTGAAACTATTGAATGGCCACCTCGATCTCCTGATTGGACGCATCTATATTACCTACTTTTTATGGGTCTTTTTAAAATTGAACGTGAGTGTTAATCGACCAGACAAGATTGCAGGTTTAAAGAATAGGATAACAGAACAAATTCACAAAATAAGCCCAGAGGTCATACAAAATGCCGTCCGAGAATTCAATGATCACCTTGCTTATTGTCAAGAGGCGACTAGGGGTTATTTTGAACATTTAATTTAATTATAAAATAAATTAGAAACACATTCAGATAAATTGGAAGTACATTCTTAATATATATGTGACAATGGGTTTCATTTTATGTAAAGGGTTGAGGTGGGTACTATTTTGTATTAAAAACTTTAAAAACAATAATAGATCAGTTTCAAATTTTCTGCAAAACTATTAATTTAGCCCCAAAATTACCTCACTGAGTTTACAAAATTAAAAGAATTTTACATTTCCGAAATTAATTTTCTCAGTAATTAATGCACTAAATTTAAAAAACTTGCTGCTCAACAAAGAATCAAAATTCCTTTCGAACGAGTTGCCGCATGACCCTCTTTCTAATTTAGAATTTTCGGGGTGGTAGTTGTAATTCAGAGGGGTGAACGTGGAAAGTACGCCAAGAAATTACAAATTTAAATTAAAATTCTACCTGTTACAGGGTTTTCCCTAAAAGATTACGCTTAAAATGAATTTATTCCATACATATGGACCACAGTGTATATCTAAAATACCATTTTTCAATAATGATATTTGATAAATTGATTATTTTTTATTTAAATATTCGAAACTATTTATAACGGTAATAATAATTTATAGTTAAGTGCTTAAATAGTAAAGATTCTATGTAGGTATATCAGTTAAAATAACAAATAATATAACACTATAAGTAACAAACAATAGGTACTCTATGCATAACTTTCACCTGCGTGTAGAAAATCATAGTTGGTTGTGGTAAAAACAGATGAAATGAAATTAGAAATGGAATGACCATTGGCCTACTTAATACCGTACTCAGCACATGCAATAATATTTAACTTGCTATTTAGTTTGCTGCACTACACTGATAGGTATTCACATTATTTAAGAGTTTAAGACAATCGCTTGTTTGTCTATATTGATAAACATGAAAGCCATTATAATAAAAATCAATAAAGGAAAAAATAGCCATCTATTACCTATACTACTACAGAGTGTACTGGTATCTGAATTTAAATTAAATATAAGAAATGGTATAATGTACTCAGTATATTTGAAATTGGCGTTTAAGATATAGGTGCATAGTTATCCGTACCTATATTTAGTAAACTGTGGTAAGACAACGAAAACTTTCTATTTGTCTATTTATAAAACAAAACTCTTATTATAAAGAGATTGATATGATTATCACTATTTTTTTTAACAAAATGCAAATTAATTATAATTATCGGTAAAAAATTTTAACATAATAATATGTTGAATAGATTTTTATTCATTACTTATAGATTCTAGATAGGAAATAGACGTAATTCAGATAGTATGTTTGTGTAAATTGTAGATCTTTTCTAGTAAAGACGATAACTACTAATGAACATACATGTTTAATTTCAAATTTGAAACATGGAAAATACTATGGTAGAATCCTTCCTACTGAAATTGAATCATGTCTGTCATATAGAATGATCGCCAGAAACGTGTAAACTGCCATGTTTTATTGTAATTTTATAACAATACGTTACACACAAAAATGTGAATATGTGCAAGTCATTTAAATTGCATTATACTATGTGCCTTTCAAGTTTGAACTAACTGTATGTAGATTAGGTGATATATTAATTTTAATGTGATGTAATAAGTAGTTTTATTAAAAGTATTTTTAATAAAATTACTACGAATCAAATTTGTAGTCGTGCGTTGCCGACTGTGAATATCTATTAAACATGACAACTTCTGTTCGATTTAATATGTCAATTTCAGATATTGAATGTACATAAATAAATTTAAGAATGAAGGAATTGTCGAGGTAAGACAAAAAACAAAAGCGAGAATATCGCTATATCCCCCAATAAGAAACAAGAGTGCAGCTACGGACACGTGTTTCGGAGTTATTGCTCCTCCTATTGGTCTCTTTTCTCATTATTTAGCTACGCTACGCTGTTGAGGAGCAATAACTTCGAAACACGTGTCCATAGCTGCACTCTTGTTTTTATTGGGGGATATAGCGATATTCTCGCTTTTGTTTTTGTCTGACCCCGACAATTATTTCATTCTTTTGTTTGTATTAAGCTGGGTGGAAGTATGGCGGTACATATAGGGCTCTGTGTACTGCCTGCTCTCATTAAAGCCGCATATTGTGGCACATGGGGTACGAAAGTACAATAAGATTGCTGTATACTGTACTTCCCTACCTTATTGGCCTTGCTTCTCATATAACAACATTATCTAGCTACGCTACGCTGATGAGAAGCAATAACTCCGAAACACATGTTTCTTATTGGAGAATATAACGCTACTCTTGATCTTGTTGATTGATTTATTGATTGATTAGCCAGCGTATGGTAGGCATTACTGCAGCTTCCGGAATATCCAATCTGGATATTTTTATATCCTGCCGGACCGGCTATACGCCGGATTGGATATGAGGCATGCTTGTTGCCAGTAACGAGAGCCACATGGCGCATGGGGTAGGTATATAGGATGGGAAGTGTATGTGTTGTGAGATGCTTCTAGTTTCCATGCTTTTTTTAAGTTTCCATCTATCATCATGGGATGGGAGCGTAGGTGTTTGTGTGATGCTTCTCTTAAGTTTCCATGCTTCCTATAATTCATCTTCTGCTTAATACTTCTATTTTATTATAAATAAATTTAGATCAAAACAATACTAAGGTTTTTGATTCATACAAAAATGCGAAGATAGACAATATACATTAACGCCAATCTTGCGTCAACTTTATCACAGATGCAACATTGCATATGGCACCATTGGCATGAAACTTGAGGGTCTAATATCATAGCCCAAAGGCGGTCATTTTATGACTGACGAAGTTTAGCGACGTTTATCTGACTACATGTAGGGTATTTTTGATTAATTTTTATAAATCCATATTTAAGAGATATAATACTAGTATATAATCCAAGGAATAAAATTCATCATAACCTGAACGAATTAAAATATTTTTTGTGTTCATCTAGCATAAAGGGTATATAATGAATAGAAGAAAGTTTGCCTGAAAATCGTCATAATAATAGATAGAACAGACGGTATGGGCGCATAAGTTTCGAATACATTTCGCACATAGTTTTTTTGCAGGAATTAGTTCAGGGGACTCTACCGATTATGAAAATTTATGTTACCAGACGGTAACCTGGTATCATATTGTTTAAAACAATTTTGTTTATACAGAGCGTACAAAATATGCTCTCGGGCCTCTTTCTCATAACCCGCTGAAAATAGCTGTTTTTACCGCGAGACTTTCACCGTAAATGGATATTTACCTGGGGAACGGTTAATATAAAAAAAACTCATTGCGGCGAGCTAAAAAGCAGATTTCTGAGAAACTTGAAACCATATATGGACGCAAGCGGGCAGGAGGCGGTGCACACTGTTAGCAGTGTGAATCTAGATTCAGAAACAGAAGAAACAGAAAACTCAGAAGAAGAATAAATAAGGAGATAGTGATAGATGGAAACTTAAAAGAAGCATCTCACAAACACCTACACGTCCCGTCCTATATCCCTACCCAATGCGTCATGTGGCTCTCGCTGCTGGCAACAAGCATGTCCCATGTTCAATTCAGCGTATGCAGCCAGTCCGGCGGTATTTAAAAGCATCCAAGGTTTGTTCCGGCACGCGGTTTGGTGGTTGGGCGGGTCGAGTGGAGCCGCCCAATCATGGCATGAATATGTAATACCACGTAATACACGACTGAGCGACTGCATTTAAAAAAAATAATATTTCCTTTATGAAGAAATGTTATCGAACATTTTTCTTGTTGGAAATCGGTAAAAAAATATTTAACAAACGATGATTGTAAAAATGTAATATTTCTGTTTGTTATAAACAAAACTGTTTTAAACAATATCAGACCAGGGTAACATAATCGGTAGTGTCCCCTGAACTGATTCCAGCAAAGAACTGCCTCCGAAATGTATTCGAAATTGATGCGCCCATACCGTCTGCTCTAGGTGTGGTATGGAGTAAAGTTATTTTTTCTAAATATGTTAAAATAATGTATTTTAAGAAACCAGTTTAACGGATTATTAAAATGAATAAAATAACTGTACATTTTTAAAATTTGCATACCGAGTGCCTAAGAGTTCAGGTACATACCTACATTTTTCTTTTATTAAAGGTGAAATGTTGCCAAATTTAAGAAAATGAGATATTACGGGTGAAACGCTTATAGGTCACATCGTATATTGCAGAAAATAAATAAATACATAATAATATAATATTTGAAATCATCTACTTACCTCAAGGTGGTAATGGGGGTGGCTTAAGTCAAACATTTTTTTGAGAACTCTTATTCTCACACACACAATTTTATTTTATTTTGCTAACTGCTTTAATAATGAAGTGAGGATGTTGGCGGTGGTAATGAGGGTGGCAGATGTCAAAAAAAATATAAATAAGAAATAGACCTGGGCTTCAAGTATATTCTTCAAATCCCAAGGTTCTGGACTCTTAATAGCTTGCTTTACTTGTTTACTTCTATTTATCCCCCAAGAGAATAAGTTCAATATATAATCTAATTCTAGATCTCGGTACGTGTACCAAATTTCAACTCAATATGCAATATCTTAATATTATCTTAGCAACCCCTTTAATAATAGAGTGGGGATGGTGATGGGCATGGTAGATGTCATAAAAGAATTGATTCCTTTGCTTCTATTATATACAGCAAATCCTAAGTTGCTAGATTGTTACTAGTTTGCTCTACTTATTTGCTCTTATTTGACACCATTTACCCTCCTTATCCTTCAATCAAATAAGATCAAAATATAATAGTTCTAGATCTTGTTGTACTTACACATGTGCACCAAATATCAATTCAACATATCTTTCCAGAGTAATGGTGGGCACAACAAAAGTTACACACATACCGACAGAATATTTTTTTCGCTTAAATTTAAAATCTCCAAATTTTATAAGATTCTAAACCTATTTAAACAAAAAAAACTGAACATTTTTTACGATCGCAACTTCCACTTCACTACGTGGATATGGAAGTAATTATGGAAATTAGAAAAATTAAGTTATCAACACAACAAACTGAGTAAACAATTACCTATATTCCTCTTATTTATTCGACAGAAATTATTTTTTCACCTAATTTATAGACTGAGTAAACAAATCTCTTAATCGTACATAATACTTTGTAATTAGTTCTCAAAACAATGATTGAACAACATATCCTAAATAGGATATAGGAAGAAATGAAGAAATGTTTAAGGTGAAAAAGTATGCAAATCTACCAAGAACACGTCACTCCCGACAAGGTTAAAGTATGTGAAACATACGCCAACATTATGATATTCACCCGCCCAGCACGGTGTGTGTATTTTTATAAAGAGTAATACAGTAATAGGACATAGTTAATACAAACAATTCTTAAATTTGAAACGACGCGACACGAGACAATTTCTTTTAATGGAATACGATTTTGCACTATTATGCGAGGTGACAGAACTAGGGAAATTCCAAAATTTTCTACAATTTTTGAGATAATAATTTGAAATTTGGTAAGCGATTGCCAGAATAAATTGCAAAATATCAATTTTGGTTTTTTTTAATCGAGTATGCTTGTTTCTGAATTACGTAGATTTTTTTTCGATATTGACGTCCCACTGTCATTTCACTCCATTTTAAATATTGCCTTGCATATATTTTTCGACATTTTTGTTCTAATCAAGTTATCCTTTACCATGCGGTTTCCTCAATGTATCGACACTTGGGGGTTTCTCTATAATTATAGACTATAATTATGAAAATTAAAAAAAAATTGTAGGTGGCCGATTTTTGAGAAATAAATAACGTCACAAATCGAGATAATTTATCTATTCTCACCTTCGAGCTACAGAGCGTTTTTTCAAATGTTGCTGTTTTGGCTGACCTCTGTAACTTAATTAATATTGTTGTAACTCACTCGCTTTCTCAACGCTACGTCATCCGTCGAAATCGTTCATCTAAGTTGAAATATTCTATTATTGTATAGAATATTTCTGCTCATCTACTCAGGGTGTAAATCAGGGCAAGTCTCGACATGAACGAGTGTCTTCTGTTAACAAAATATATTTCTAGGAACGATAATTTTTTTTTAGTTATTGAAACTAATTACAATACGCATAATTAGTGTGACGTCACATATGTCATTTTTGTTACGGTTGAGTGATTCTGAACCCAAACATTTTCTTAAATCAATTAAGTGAGGTTAAGTGTCTTTTAATAATTTGCATATTTCTTTCATATTACAGCAATAATTTGTGAAATTAGTATGTAAACAACATTTAGAAATCATATTTGTTTAATACTAACCTTATCTATTTCTTAAAATCACCAAATAATAATAAATGTTTGTATAATAATAAATGACATATATGACAAACCACTTCCAAATATTTGTTTGGGTTCAGTCTCTTGACATAATCCGTCAAATGACGTCATCACTAATTACGCGTATTACATAATATCGATTTTGTCGGGTAAAAATCCATAGATTATACACCTACCCCGAAATCGATATTTGGTAATAATGTTTAATTAACCTAATGACGGTGAAATATTATTTCATAATTTTTAGTGACTGTTTCTTTAAAGGCAGTTCAATTTAAAAAAGTCAACTTTTAAGTGGCCCAATCTAACGTAAATCTACAAAAGTTATGCAATTGTGGCAGTCCTATTGGGTTCATTATTTTGAATATTTTACTTTTGATATCAAATTCAGTATTAGCTACTCCGAAAATACCTGACTATCTACCTTCAACCTGCACCCCAGCCAAACGTCGAACGTTCTCTAATAGAAAGTATGCCTTTTTGATTCTTGCTCACCATATACTAGATATAGATTGAGGAAAAAATATGAGCCTATCGCCGAGTTATACTTTACAGTTTGCAGAAAATTTCGGAGAAATCGCTTAAGTCAGAAAAATCATTGAATAGACATAAAGAAACATACACATGGGGCGAATTAAGAACCTTCTCTTTTTTAAAAATTTTTAAAGTCGTTTTAAAAAACATACATATGGGTCGAATTTTTTTTATGGTCAACACGTGTTTTTGTTCATTAACTGACGTCATGGCGGTGGTCGCAGTAAAGGGAGCGTATCTCATCTACTCATAGTATCATAGGTATGTATTGCACCCTTTCGTTTTGATATGCAATTTTTTTCATCTTCATTATATTACATTCTATTTTTGCATGATTTAAGGATTCAAAATGTCCAAAAATATATCCCCCGATATGACCATATTGGGGATATCTACTTCCACATAGAAAAAAAATCACATCGAAATCGGTTGATTCTTTAATAAATTACTGGAGAATATACACAATACACACATCTGAGAAAATATGCGAATAAAACATATATCCTTTCTTTTAGAAAAAAAAATCCTTAGGGGAATCAAAATTTAATGTTCAGTTATGGCAAACCGACATCGATTAACAAAATCATATTTTTACATTGTCGGCATTCCTGCGGAGGGAACTGGAACCTTTGGTGTGACGCTACCTCTGGAAACGTAGTTTCCATAAGCAATTATTTAGAAGTGATATACTTATGCTGAAAGATATGAGTAAAGTGGTCAAATGCTATCATAATTTGCCATGTCATTGTTTCCTCTTGCTCCGAAGAAACGTCCACATCCAAAACAGTTGTGTTCCCTTAACGTTTTGCTTGCAATATTACGCCGATTTTTGCCTTCACTAAAGAGTATCCATAACTCTTTAAGACTGAGTTTTCGTAGGTCGTGGGAAAACAATACTGCAAGTATCCACTTATAATAACGGATAATAACTGATTACTACCCATTTTCAGCTATTTCTGCTACATGTAAAATCGCTCATCTGCCTCTTCTCTGCTCACACATGACTTGCCGCTTAGTGATAATACAGTACCACCATTGCAGAAAAATACTGTAGCAATGTTTGTTACTGCTTCAAACTTACCGAATTCGTATATCACCCATTTAGCAAGAAACCGGAACTGCTCTACTTTATTGGACGAGCTACTCAAGAAACTGTTCCAATGATATGTCACAGTACCTAAAAATGTTAATTTACATTTAAGTTGTTGTGTTTATAAATATCTATTAAATAAACAAGACTTCTACGTTTTGGTAGAACTTGTCTTCGAACACCTGTGCCCATCGGGCCCTTTAATATCAGATGTGTAAATATTGTACACTAAATCTACCCATTTTACATGTAATAACGAAGCTTGTTTCTGAATGTTCGTTTTTAAATCCAGACTAAAGTATTTGTCGAGGCATTTTTTAACGTAGGTACTTTTGTGTATCTAGTTGGATACGCAGGCCTTCCGGTTGGATACCCAGTAAACATGAAATGGATACAGAAATTTGGACCTCGGTCCTTTGTTATAAATACTTAGTAATTTAAAAACTGATACCAGTGATATTCGAAAATCCAATAATACAAAAGAAAAGGTAATCAAATCGTAAATTATAAATATTTAATTCAACAAAACTAAAGACAAAACACAATCGAAATCAAAGATAAACTCTTTACTATTTCTAATACAACAAACAATAGTGGGGCAGATCTGGGTTTTGAAAAGTGACTGCTCCGAATGAAAATTTTTTTTCTGTCAACTTATAAAGTTAGGTCCCCTCCATTATGCCGACAAGTTTTTACAGGGCGGAGTCGGCGGGGGGTGGGGGAAACGACCCAATAAAAGTATGGGAAAGCAGTTTTTCCGACGTATCTTCGCAGGTGTTGGTGCTACAAGAAAAAACATATTTACCAAAAATAAAGAGCTTGACAAAACACGTAAGCTCGTTCTAACCCGAACCCGATCGCATAATTAGTTCGCGAGATATCGCGATTGAAGTTGCGAAAAAACGAAAAATTAAATTAATTATTTCTTGAGAAGGAGTGGAGTTGGGGCCTCAATTTTTTCTGAATAGAAGGGTATTGATGAACACTTGATGTGGCCAGAGGGTGGGGGAGCTGGGACAATTAGGAGGGGAGATATGGGAGGGAAACCAAAATTATTAAAATGTTGATAACTCTGTTATTAATGGAGCTACGGCAATCTGGCTGGGACCAATTTACGTATTTTTTTATTTACTAAAAGATAGCGGTGGCAGAATTTTTTTTGTCTCCAAACAAACGCCTGGCGCGCAAAATGAAAAATTGCCGATTTTTTGCCCGTCTTTTTGGGCATGAAGGAAGGAGGTGGGGGAAATAATTTTTTCACCAGTTAATAGAATTTTTTTTTATCTTCAATTTCCGTCCAGCAAGATCGAGATCGGATGATTAGCAAGAGAGATACAGACCGGCAAAGTTTTTGCCGTATAGCGGGATAACGGGGAGGGGTGGGGGGTTCGAGTCGGGATCAAAATTTTCTTTTGACTTTTTCATTTTTTTTAGTCCCCGATGTCCATACATTGTCCGCCCGCATGAATTACAAAAGGATAAACAAAACGAAATCGGGCGAGCGAGTCAGTTGAGCGGCCTGGGGCGAAGTTTACGATCTTCCGCTCTCTCACTCTCCTTGAATTGTCATCATCTGTCAGTGAACTGTTTGTAATGATGTTGACTGATTTTTAAGGGTGTACGAAGATTTCTCTCACTATATATAATATCGGAGGGTGAGTAAATATTTTATATCTTTCATATATAAACATTGCATAGCTCTTCACCGAGACGGTTGTGGACAATGAGTGTATTGTGAGACGGAAAGCACATTCTGATTCTGCTTTTGTTATCCTTCTTTCCAGAAGCTGTTAACGTTAGAGATTTGAGAAAAGTCTGGCTTCTGGGTCATCAAATCCAACACTTCAACCAATTATTGTCTGCTGATTGATTGACTGTTCTGATTCCACGCATTTAACGAAGCTGCTGCCTCAAGAGATCGAGGAGAAAAGTCGAATACCTGTTGGTTGTGCAAGAAGAGGATTGTATCTCGGCCGAATTCATCAGCGTGTATACCACCAGAGATCCAAACCTATCATGGCCGAACCTAAAGTTTGTCTACTGTGTAATCTCCTCATCGACGAGAAACAAACTAGTAAAGTTGTTAAGAGCAAGGGTTTAGCTACATTGCGCACTACTACAAAAAATTGCAAGAAATTCAATCATGTAACTATTCCACGTAATTCGAAAGAGGAATTTTTCCATGTCAAGTGTTATATAGCCTGCATAAGGAACACCAATGACAATACCGGCATCGAAGATCCAACCCGCTTCACCCTGTGCTGATACTAGTCAAACACATGTTTAAGTACGCCAACCCTTCGCGCCGGGGGATCTAGTTAGATTTACAGGAATAAAGTAGTTGATTTGGAGAGGATTCCAGAAAATATATGTAACAGTCTTAGTAAAAACTAGATAGGCCAACTAAGGTATATTTTTTGTCCCCATGCAAAAGCAAAATAATGGACACAGGTGTTTTTTCATCTGCCCTACTGGCATAACTGTTAGATAGGGCAAATTACGATAATAAAATAGTAGGGATTCTTTGCAGCATCATATGATGCACATAGTCATGTGTCGCAAATCCCATGGTAATTTCAAATTGGGGTACGGTTTAAAGTAGGGAAGGTTTTAATTGGTAGATATTTCAGGGTATACCGCCCACATTTGAGAAGTCTTATTTTCTGTGGGGGTGAATTTCGGTACTTTCTCGGTTATAACGTAAATTCATGTCTTGTAATTATCCTAAGAGTGTTCGGCCCGCGATTAGTCTAAAGATTTGAAATTGCTGTGGACCGCTTCATTTTCTTATAATATAATTAATTGCTGTTTGTTAACTTATTTAATCGTTCAATGTTTGTGTTTCTCATTTTCATTTATTTTCAATTTCTCTGTAAATAGAGTGGTTTAAGTGTTTTAAAAAATCATGTGTTTTATTGCTTGTTACGTAGATGAGTTCAATACAAATTCAGTAAAGTTTAATTGTGAGGTATCCTGTTTGGGACGTACAGAGGAAAGGATAACCACCTAGAAATGTAAGCACAGTTTCGATTTTGATTGATGTACTGTAATGTCGACGGAGTCTGCAAAAGTAATTAAGACACTCCATATCCTAGAAACGGTAATGTCCAATTTAATTCATGTAACTAAGGGAAAACAACTCCAGTGATAACAAATGAAATTAATAATAGATCTATCATCTGCTCCTGAAACTTCTTTCTCATATTTCCTTTCCTCCTCATCATTCTCAGGCAGTTCTATGCTAGCACATGCGCTGCAACGTCGCTTGACCTTGAAGAGATCACGACAGTCTTTTGTATAGCATCTTTCATTTATTACCTGCCATTGTTTTAATGGACCCAGGCCGGCTGGCGTAACATCCCGAGAAAGCAGAGATAAAAGGCTGCCGAGCTACAAGAGCGTGACTGAGGATTAAAAATCAAGTTATAATCCTCTCAGTACCTTTCTAGGTGGTTATCCTTTCCTCTGTACGTCCCAAACAGGATACCTCACAATTAAACTTTACTGAATTTGTATTGAACTCATCTACGTAACAAGCAATAAAACACATGATTTTTTAAAACACTTAAACCACTCTATTTACAGAGAAATTGAAAATAAATGAAAATGAGAAACACAAACATTGAACGATTAAATAAGTTAACAAACAGCAATTAATTATATTATAAGAAAATGAAGCGGTCCACAGCAATTTCAAATCTTTAGACTAATCGCGGGCCGAACACTCTTAGGATAATTACAAGACATGAATTTACGTTATAACCGAGAAAGTACCGAAATTCACCCCCACAGAAAATAAGACTTCTCAAATGTGGGCGGTATACCCTGAAATATCTACCAATTAAAACCTTCCCTACTTTAAACCGTACCGCAATTTGAAATTACCATGGGATTTGCGACACATGACTATGTGCATCATATGATGCTGCAAAGAATCCCTATTATTTTATTATCGTAATTTGCCCTATCTAACAGTTATGCCAGTAGGGCAGATGAAAAAACACTTGTGTCCATTATTTTGCTTTTGCATGGGCACAAAAAATATACCTTAGTTGGCCTATCTAGTTTTTACTAAGACTGTTACATATATTTTCTGGAATCCTCTCCAAATCAACTACTTTATTCCTGTAAATCTAACTAGATCCCCCGGCGCGAAGGGTTGGCGTACTTAAACATGTGTTTGACTAGTATCAGCACAGGGTGAAGCGGGTTGGATCTTCGATGCCGGTATTGTCATTGGTGTTCCTTATGCAGGCTATATAACACTTGACATGGAAAAATTCCTCTTTCGAATTACGTGGAATAGTTACATGATTGAATTTCTTGCAATTTCTTGTAGTAGTGCGCAATGTAGCCAAACCCTTGATCTTAACAACTTTACTAGTTTGTTTCTCGTCGATGAGGAGATTACACAGTAGACAAACTTTAGGTTCGGCCATGATAGGTTTGGATCTCTGGTGGTATACACGCTGATGAATTCGGCCGAGATACAATCCTCTTTTTGCACAACCAACAGGTATTCGACTTTTCTCCTCGATCTCTTGAGGCAGCAGCTTCGTTAAATGCGTGGAATCAGAACAGTCAATCAATCAGCAGACAATAATTGGTTGAAGTGTTGGATTTGATGACCCAGAAGCAAGACTTTTCTCAAATCTCTAACGTTAACAGCTTCTGGAAAGAAGGATAACAAAACCAGAATCAGAATGTGCTTTACGTCTCACAGTACATTCATTGTCCACAACCGTCTCGGTGAAGAGCTATGCAATGTTTATATATGAAAGATATAAAATATTTACTCACCCTCCGATATTATATATAGTGAGAGAAATCTTCGTACACCCTTAAAAATCAGTCAACATCATTACAAACAGTTCACTGACAGATGATGACAATTCAAGGAAAGTGAGAGAGCGGAAGATCGTAAACTTCGCCCCAGGCCACTCAACTGACTCGCTCGCCCGATTTCGTTTTGCTTATCCTTTTGTAATTCATGCGGGCGGACAATGTATGGACATCGGGGACTAAAAAAAATGAAAAAGTCAAAAGAAAATTTTGATCCCGACTCGAACCCCCCACCCCTCCCCGTTATCCCGCTATACAGCAAAAACTTTGCCGGTCTGTATCTCCCTTGCTAATCATCCGATCTCGATCTTGCCAGACGGAAATTGAAGATAAAAAAAAATTCTATTAACTGGTGAAAAAATTATTTCCCCCACCCCCTTTCTTCATGCCCAAAAAGACGGGCAAAAAATCGGCAATTTTTCATTTTGCGCGCCAGGCGTTTGTTTGGAAACAAAAAAAATTCTGCCACCGCTATCTTTTAGTAAATAAAGAAATACGTAAATTGGTCCCAGCCAGATTGCCGTAGCTCCATTAATAACAGAGTTATCAGCATTTTAATAATTTTGGTTTCCCTCCCATATTTCCCCTCCTAATTGTCCCAGCTCCCCCACCCTCTGGCCACATCAAGTGTTCATCAATACCCTTCTATTCAGAAAAAATTAAGACCCCAACTCCACTCCTTTTCAAGAAATAATTAATTTAATTTTTCGTTTTTTCGCAACTTCAATCGCGATATCTCGCGAACTAATTATGCGATCGGGTTCGGGTTAGAACGAGCTTACGTGTTTTGTCAAGCTCTTTATTTTTGGTAAATATGTTTTTTCTTGTAGCACCAACACCTGCGGAGATGCGTCGGAAAAACTGCTTTCCTGTACTTTTAATGGGTCGTTTCCCCCACCCCCCGCCGACTCCGCCCTGTAAAAACTTGTCGGAGTGATGGAGGGGACCTAACTTTATAAGTTGGCAAAAAAATTTTGTTCATTCGGAGTAGTCACTTTTCGACCCTGTTTTTTCTCCAGATCTGCTCCACTACAAAGAAATAACAAACAAAATATACTAAGATTAAGACTAATCTAGTAATCTGACTAACTACTACTTTTTGGTATTTAAGTCGTCAAGAAAAAATCGAAATATTAAAATAAAATATAAATACCTACCTACATAAACATTAAATGCAACAAAATAAAAGGAGCTCGTTACATTGGTTAAATTAATTATAGTTTAGGATAATTTTTAAACAATCTACTGACGAAATCCCTAGTTTTGTATTTTTCGAAGGTTATTAATTCTCTAAAACGACGGTCTTTTTTCTTTAAAAACTCCTCGACTGCTGGTCTAGGATCAAAACTCCGTTCAATGACACTAATAGGTAGAGAGCCCACTGTATAGATTTCCTATGAACAAGATACATGAAAAACTTTGTATGAGTGAGTAAGTACTACCACAAACCTACAAAAAATATTTACACATTTTCATTTTATTTGTTTTTTTCGGCGACTTTACAACATACTACTTAATTAGTAAATAACTGGTGCTGTACATGTATACAATTTATTACCACGGGGTCGCGTGCAAATGACTTAATTATGAATACAATTGATCTATACACCCTAATGAGGGAATTTGAGTGCCAAAAATTTGAGGAATCGATTCAATTTTTTGAGAGAACACGTTAAAAATTGCACCAATTGCCCAACAGAAGGATTAAGTGAATTATATAGCAATGGTTCGCATTTCTCGTCGTGTTTTAAAGAAAAATGGCTTGAAGCTAACAGAATAGCAACAAGGTTCCTATAAAATGATAGAGAGTGGCTAGAAACAGCAATTAGATTTAAATTGTATGCCGTTGTTCGCGAAAACATGAAAAGACGACCATTATACACTTTGAAGAGAGTTCTGCTCGAAGCAAACGAGTAAAATCTAAAAACCTTAGAGAGACCACCTCGCTTGCAGAAACAGCATATGTTACTGAAATGCGTTTGCGAACTCTGAAAAAACCAACTGCAATAAAATTGATAGAGTAGATTGCATGCTCACCCACACGAGCATCGAAGTATATTGAAGCTTACGAGGCACTAGAAGAATCTCAGGTGAAAGGGATGTCTGGGGAAGAGGCTCTTTCGACCATTGTGGAAGCCATACTCACTACTCACCAATATAATGTGATAAGATCCAAAGACCCAAAAAGATTTCCCTCATACCTCTAAGGTTATACACGTTGCCGAAAGATCTTGTTACCCTAATAAAGTCGACACAATTGTCACTTCAACGTCTGCAAAAGTTACTTTGCAAACGCTATTGGATCACACTACCGAACGTGTACCTTTAACATAAAAAATAATTAAACAAAATACAGCGTGTTATTTAAAATTTCGAAGTAAGGGCAGCTGGGGGACAAGGGGAGGGTTTGTGGCATGACAATAATGCAGAATTACATCCTCCTGTATACTAATTAACATCCTGAAATTCTAAACCTGCCACTTTAAAGGCACCAGAAATAAACTCACCTGACCTTTTCGCGGGGACACCCGGTATATGCCTACGTATTCCAATAAATAAACAAATATCATAAAATTGATTTATATAAATATTAATAATCGTCCTCAATTATATTCAGCCAAAAAAAAAACTGGCAATCTCACTCTATGAATTGATGCCAGTATTTGAGGTATCTTGCCACACTGTGCGACGATCTCTTAACCATTTATAGCATCAGATATCGCGATGTCTAAATCGCTTTGTAGAATGCGACGAACTTAGGTGGTCAATGTATGACCAGAAATATTGTTGGGTACGAATCATGCTTTTTACAGCGATCTTACTGTTTGGATCATCTGCATTAATCAAAGACTGATATTAATAGGCTACAAATCAAGCAACGTACCGCGATCGCGTTATCAGCGGCCACGTTGGAAAACGTTTATCACTTATTCTAAGTTTACAAGGTGTTTCTATATTCCATACAGTGCCGATGTCGTGCTCCCAAACGCGTTGTTCCTATATAGGAGTTAGGAGTTTATTCTAAAGTCACCTCGGCCCGTAGATCTGTTTATGTTAACATCATTATCTTTAATAAGTTTTGTCGTTTTAGCTATAGTAGATCTTAGATTAGAATGCAGTTGTTTACGTTTTAAGCGGAGCACAGTTTATACGGGCACATGAGAATTCCCAAGTGGAATCTCCATCGAGGCCGTCTCAAGGCCATTGGTACACAAAATAAAAATTTACGGTTTAAATTCACTTTCATTTGGCATTTGGCTATCTTATAAATATATTGAATTTATTTAATTTAAACTAGCAGCATAGGTGTTCTTATTTTATTGCAGTCAAAATAAAATAAGAAATCTGTTCTAATTTACTAATTTCCCTTGCGTAAACTTGGTTTGCAAATGTACCAATCAGCGACAAGAACACACGTTCCCAATCTGTAGAAGCAACTGCATTTTAAACTGAGACAAACTATAGCTTAAAACCGATTTTAAAATCTTTACATGTGCTTTCACGAAATATTTAAAATGAAACGAAACTTATTATTTCCGCCCGTCTGAAACCTTGATATTTTTAATGTTAATCTACCTCAAAATATTTTGTTACCGGACGATATTTAATTTTGTACGCAATTATTTCAAACTCGTAAACTCAAAACTGTAAATTTTGATTAATAAGTAACTGGCTAATTCACATTTAGGTGCATTTTCGCTATATCTTTATAGATAGTTAATTAAGATAGCTAATATTGTTTACTTTCTTTCGAATTTCCTAATGGCAGTAGAGTTTTTTTGATTAATTTTTTTAACAAATTAAGAATTTTTTTACTTTCACTAAAAAATCAAATTTTAATGGGTAATATTTCTGAATATTATTTCTGAATATTTTCATAACGAATGCTTGTGAAGTTACATTTACACAATGCGTGGTTGCATTTAATCCGGTAGCGTCTTTGGCACTGATTTGATTGAACTAGCGTAGGTAATTTATAAATCAGTTGGTGGATATCCTTGTCAAGTTCGGGTTATTTGTTGTGAGGTTATCCGGGCGGATGACCTAACTATCCATGGCCAGTACCCATTCGAAATATGATGTAAAAACAAAGTAAGGAATTCCCACTGGTATATGAAAATAGATAATCAACAACGATTTGCGAAAATTAATTAATGATTACTTTGTCTACTTTACTTTAAATTAAAAAAATATATTTTCTCAATAATAGCACTGGCAGGGAAATTCTAACTTTTATTCCGCATTCTGAATTAAAACCATTTTTTGTATCATTTTGTAACCAAATAGGTCTAAAATGTCCTTATAAATTTTACTTCCACATCCACGTAGTGGATTGGAAGTATAATAGTAGTCGTAAAAAAATTTCAATTTTTTTTTTTTGTAATGGGTTTAGAATGTCATGAAACGTCGAGATTTTAAATTTGAGCGAAAAAAAAATTTTGTGTCTGTCTGTCTGTCGGTCGGTCTGTAACTTTTTTTTGTCCGTACGTTTTCTCCGGGACGGTTTAAGATATTAACCTGAAATTTTGTACACGTATATATTATAACGAGATCTGGAACTGGATTGTTTTTTGAACATATCCGGTGAAGGGTTGGGAGGTAAATAGGTGTAAATAGGGGGAAATAAGTAAAGCAAGCGGGTAAGGGTACAGAAACTTGAAATTAGATGTATACACTAGAAGTCAAGGCCTCAAAATTTTTCATAATATTTTCCATCTCCCACCACCCCCCATTCCATTATTAAAGGGGTCGCTAAAATAAAATAGAGATCTTCACTTGAAATTTGGCATACGTATATATCATAATGACATTAGGAACTAGATTACATTTTGGTATTATTTCGTTGAAGGGTTGGGGGGTAAATAGGGGTAAATAAGGCAAAATAAGTAAAGCAAGTTGCTAATAGTATAGAAACTGGAAATTCGGTGTATGTATTAGAAGCTAAGGCCTCAGATTTTTTTCATAATATTTTTCAACCCCCCCACCACCCCTACTCCATTATTAAAGGGGCTGATAAAATAAAATTGAGACACTCACTTGAAATTTGGTACACGTATGTATTATAACGACATCTGGAACTAGGTTATATTTTGAGATGATTTCGTTGAAGGGTTGGGGGTTAAATAGGGGTAAGTAAGGGAAGATAAGTAAAGCAAGCTGATAAGAGTACAGAAACTTAAAAGTTGGTGTATGTACTAGAAGCTAAGGCCTCAGATTTTTTTATAATATTTTTCAACCCCCCACCAACCCTACTCCATTATTAATGGGGTTGATAAAATAAAATTGAGATACTCATTTGAAATTTTGTACACGTATGCATTATAACGACATCTGGAACTAGATTATATTTTGAGATGATTCAGTTGAAGGGTTGGGGGTTAAATAGGGGTAAGTAAAGGAAAATAAGTAAAGCAAGCTGGTAAGAGTACAGAAACTTGAAATTTGGTGTATGTACTAGAAGCCAACGCCTCAATAATGTTAAAAAGTGTTTTACATCCCCCCCCCACTCCATTATTAAAGGGGTTGATAAAATAAAATTCAGATATTCACTTGAAATTTGGTATACGTATATATTATAATTACATCAGGAACAATATTATATTTTGGGATTATTCCGTTGAACGGTTGGGGGTTAAATAGGGGAAAGTAAGCAAAGCAAGCTGGTAATAGTACAGAAACTTGAAATTCAGCGTATGTACTAGAAGACAAGGCCCTAGATTTAAAAAAAAAAATTTTCAACCCCCACCGCCCATACTCATTACTAAACGGGGTTGATAAAATAAAACTGAGATATTCAATTGAAATTTGGTATACGTATATATTATAATGACATCAGGAACTATATTATATTTTGGAATTATTCCGTTGACGGGTTGTGGGTTAAATAGGGGAAAATAAGTAAAGCAAGCTAGTAACAGTACAGAAGCTTGAAATTTGGTATATGTACTAGAAGACAGGGCCTCAGATTTTTTAAAATATTTTTCAACCCCCCCACCACCCCTACTCCATTATTAAACGCGTTTGATAAAATAAAATTGAGATGTTCACTTGAAATTTGGTATACGTACGTATTATAACGACATCTGGAACTAGATTATATTTTGAGATGATTCCGTTGAAGGGTTAGGGGATATATAGGGGTAAATAAGGGAAAATAAGTAAAGCAAGTTGGTAAGAGTACGGAAATTTGGGATTTGGTGTACATACTAGAAGCGAGATAATTAAATTGGCAATTTCACTTGAAATTTGGTACAAGTATAACGACATTTGAAACTAGATTATATTTTGACACGATTCCGTTGAAGGGTTGGAGGTAAGTAGAGGTAAATGTAGTAGAGGTAAATGGGGAAAAAGAAGTAAAGCATGCTGTAAGAGAACAGAAACTTGGGATTTGGTGTATATACTAGAAACTATTTCTCAGATTTCTTTCTAATATTTTTCTATGACATCTGCCCCAAATATTATTAAAATTCTATGACCAATAATTTTCACATATTAGAGTGCAAATATAGTCAAAATGTTTTCTTTACAGTGACTGGGATGAAAAATCTGGATGTGGAAGTAGCGATTCCTTAGGCAGCGGTTTTTTATACTAGTTTGCCAATATCTCAAGACTTCATTTGCCTTGAAATCTTTTTCCATATTTATAATATGATATAATCTCTCCAAACTCATTCGTTGAGCTACAGTATTCTTTAAAGAAATGTACGTGTGAATGTGGAAAATGCACTTTTAATGACATATTGCATCCTAATTTCTGGTGACTAGGAACTTATTGTTGTTACCAACCTTCGTTCGTAACAACGACGAAAGATACATAATTCTTTTAGCCCACCTACCTTTCGGCTTTAGGCTGTAAAAGGCTCCCTCTCTAATGAAACTCCTGTCAAGGGAACCCTTCCCAACTCCACTTCTAAAATTAGCTGGAAAAGAAGATTTGTTATTCTTTGCTTCTTTTCATAATCAATCAATTTCTAATCCTAAGTGTCCTCACCCATACACTCGTCTAATACCTCTACCTCCACTATGTATTCTGCCCATTCGTTCCATTTTCTCACCTGTTCCTCATTTACGTTCACACTTTGTCTCAAATACACTTTAGTTTCCCCATACATCCATCACCTTTTCTTCCATCAACTCTATCCCTTCTTTCGCATTCGAATCTCAAATGCCAACTGTTTTCTGACCCTCTACCACACGTACATTCTTCATCCGCCTTTCTCCCCTTAAACCTCCTCAGGAAGTCAAGGAAGTTTCCGTGGTCTGTTGCCAATTGCGCCCTTTTAAGTGACAGCCCAAGACTCGTTATACCAATGCCTCTGCCACTCTTCTAAGACTTCCTCTTTAACTTTGATCCTCCTTGTCCTTTTATTGTCCCATTCCCTTACCTCTCCTTCCCAGACCCTCATCCGTATCTTTTTGACTGATTGGTCCGCTCTCTTATTTTTCGTATTTCCTCCCTCTGTCCTTCTCCGTATAATCGTTTTTTCTATTCCTAAATGCTCCAACGTTCCCATTCCCTTCCAGATCCTGACTATCTCTTCTTCCGTCTTCCATCAGCACTATCCTAGGAGAGGGGCTAAACAACGCGATGCTCGAGGAGGAAATAACTCATAAACTCGAACATGCTTGTGCGCGTGTCTCCGTAGGGTGTCGGGGTCACCAATGTGGAGGTAGGAAATATTAGCGTTTCGTTCCGTGGCTACTCCGTGAACTCGTCAGTAAGGCTGGAGTAACCACCGCCCTATACGTTTTTCCAATGAACTCAACATGGCCGCTCGTATATATACTTAGTGGGCCAAATGATGTGGCGGTGAAATGTAAGGGAAACGTCACACGCCACATCTGCGTTGCTGCCTGATCAATCAGGATCTCTTCCTCCCTTAACTCTCTTATTTCTCTATGACTCTGCCTATGGCAATGACTTCTGCCATCACCACGGGTGTTCCGTCACCAATTCTCTCCCCTATCCTGGCTTGAAAGACCTTGCCTTCATTACCGCGGCAATGCCTACCTCGCCCTCCTGATCGACGCTCGTGTCGGTATATCCAACAATGTCGGCTCCCTCTTCTTTCGTCCAGTCCCAGGCCTTGTCCGTTCTCACTCTAAATGTAGGGTGAGGTTTGGGGACTCCTTCCTTCTCATCCCCCCGTTTTTCTCTGTTCCTTTCGGAGTGTAACACCCCTGCCAAAACCTCCAGTGGTGGTACTTCACTAATGACCTCCAGAGCCGCAGTAGGTGTAGTCCTATACGCGCTCTGTAGGACAAGGATCACCATCCTCTGGGTGGCCCTTAGTTGTCATTATCCTGGAATCTTTGTATCTCGAACCCCAAACCTCTACTCCATACAATATTGCCGTCCTGATTACCCTTTCATATAAGATCCTTATTAAGTTTCCACTGGTCCCGTATCTATTTTGAAGAATTGCAAAAATTCTGGTACAGGACTCTTTTCCTAACACCCTTGATATGATCGATGACCTTGAAAGTCCTGTCAACCGTGATCCGTAGGACCCCCAAGCACTCTTTCATGTCCACATATTCTCCTCCTATTTGAATTTGTGGCTCTCTTATTCTTCCTTTCGCTTCTACAAACATCGCTTCAGTTTTCCCACTATTGTACTTCAACAAAGTTTCCTTTTCCCAAAGCAAACACTCTTCTTTCACACATTCCCAAACTATTTCAATCTTCTTCATCGATTTCCCTCTAAGTAGGATCAACTGATCGCCCGCAAATGCTTGCACATGGCAAAATCCCCCCTCCATTTCACCTCTTTCGCCCCACTCATCCGAACTCTTTCATTCGCCCGAACTATTCCTCCATCACCATCAGCCACAGTGTTGGCCCCAGACTTGATCCCTGGGGGCACCCTGTCCCTACGCCTAGCGTTTCCCCTCCACTTTCTATTTTTCAATCTCGCGTGAAATCTTCACAGACTTCTGACATTTCCGTGTAGTTCCAGCCTCTCCATTTCGCGGTCCATGTTGAAGGCATTACTTAAATGTAGGGCCACCACCATGTTGACCTGCCCTATCCTCTTATTATTTTCAATCACCTACTGCCATACTGGTATCCCTTCCGCTCCTGAATCCACACTGCTCTCTATCATACTTTCCTTCCTCCTCCAAGAAATGCTGGAGCCTCCCGCCGACCAGCCTGTCCCATCCTTTCGAGGGTGGGCAACAGGCAGATCGATCGAGGGTCCCCATTTTATTTTGGAGTCCAGGTCACTTTCGCCGTCTTTCATATTCCAGGGAATATTCCTTGGCTCAAACACTCTTGTCAAATATGTGCAATTCGTTTTCACTTTCTCTTTTATTGCCTTATTCGGAATTCTATCATTTCCTACGGTTTTGCCTGTTTCAACCCCTTGACTACTTCCTATACCTCCCACTCTTCTATTTTCTTGTCATTTGCATGATATATTCTTATGCAATCCTCGATTTCTACGTGCACTGCCTCTTTCGCCTGATCCACCCCTCGAAGACCTTGATCCTTTTGATGTATCTCATGCATGTCCTCTGGCAGTGTTCGCTAAACTCCTCAATGTCTCTTATATCTTCCCTCTCCTTGAAGCTCGCAATATTTCTTCTGAACTCCTCCCAATCTGTCTGTTCGTATGCCCATTTAGCCCTATTGTCGTTTGCCTTTCCCCCTACGTTGAAGTGGAAGTAGCGGTGGTCGCTAAGCGATTCCTCCTCATCCACTTCCCAGTCTGTGACTGTCACGTACTGTCACATTTCTAAACACACAACATATACACACATCTTTCATCCACTTCAGATCACGAACACATCTCCGATACAGATACACAGGTACATAATATGCATACAGAGGTCGATATTAACAATACTAACAACTTAAAAGTGAATTATTTATTATTTGTTTGCTTATAGTAATGAAATATATTCTTTATAGGATTTTGCAAACACCGGAAAGAGAAACTATCTATGAGAACTAAAGGAAAAACTATATGTAAAAATATTAATGAAATCTTTGCATTCTTTCGATAACCTGACTTCTGGTAATGCTAACAAGTAAAAATTCTTATTTGCCATTCTCATTTTAACACTAGCATCCAACATAGTCCCCTATGGCTAGGCAGGTTAAACTAGCATTTACATGATCCCCTACGATATGTAAATTCAGTTAAAAATGAGAACAAAGGCCTGAAATTAATTTATTTACCTACCTTGTCTTTAAAATTTGTTTTCATTCTAATGAATTACATTTTCATAAAACCTCATTCAGTTTCTTGGAAATGCTTAGCCTTTGAAACGTTTTTTGTCCTTATTGTGGACTCATCAGAAAAGCCCAAAGCCACTCATAACGATGTTCCATGCAAAACCAAGACAGTATCCATGAATAAGTATGAAATATTTATATTTGACATTGACTGATAAAAAACAACAAATCTTCACCTATCTATTAGCTAACTAGTATTGGAGCCTATATACTCTATGCATGTTTAAAAGTGAATTATTGATTATGGCAACAGTTCAGGAATAAAGACACCCAAAAAACAACACAACAGACGTTACAAATAAATACACCCCCAACTAACGATAACGAAAATCTTACATGAGACATCCTCAACTGTTTAAAACAATACGACATATGGGAAGGACTAAAAAAACCTAATAAATAAGCTGAAAAACATAAAAGATCCCCTGGAAAAAATCTTTAGTATACTTGAATATATCACATCATTATTCTAAGAATGGGCAATAAAAAACAACAAAAAAAACTCACATTCTTGCAATTCAACGCAAATGATATTATACGCTGCCAGCGACGAAAGAAGACCAAGACAGAAGAAATGACCCAGCTGGCAGGGTCCAATAGCCAGGACTAGGGGAGGTTTGCTAACATCGCCAATACCGTCCGCATTTGCGGGGGGGATAGGCGAAAAAGCAGGCCCACCCATTACGAGGCCGGTCCAGGTCTACAACGATGATTGGGGCAAAGAGGTCAAGCTCGACCCCTAATCATCCGAGTCATCTTTAGTCAAGAATATTGGCGCGATATTATACGACAAAAAACAGAACTACAGCTACTTTTGAATTAAAAAAATGTCGATATATGCTGCTTATGTGAGACCAACCTCAAGCCATCCTTAAAATTCAGCATACCCGGATATTCATTATATCGATCTGACCGTAACACTAGGGGTGGCGGTACGGCCATACTAATTAAACGATCCATTCCTTATTATCAATTGTTACTCCCGCCCCTATTATCACTTAAGGCTTGTGCATTAAACATTCATCTACACTATAAACAGATGATAATCTCAGCCTACAGATCCGCTGCAGTCACCCTTGACACATCGGATTTGGACTCACTTGCTAATATTAATCCAACATACCTCCTATTCGGAGATCTTAATGCCAAACACGGTTCTTGGAACCGTTCTCTTAGACCGAACACTTCTGCAATAGACTTAAAATCCTATTTAAATAATAAGTTTCGATACCAAATTACTAGCTTCTAACCCACCGACACGTCCAGCGTCCAGCCCCCGCTAATTCCACAATAGATATCGTTAAAACTAAAAATAAAGTATTACTCAAGTGAAACAACCACAATCCAAGAACTAAATAGTGACCACTATCCAGTCCTTACCACTATAAACTTAAATACAAAAATACAAATAGTTATCCGAAAACCTGAAGAAACAGGCTACGATCGGGCACACTTTACTTCATTTATATAGGCTCACACTTACCTAACAACCCTCCATGCGACACCGCGGACGACATAGACACAGCTGTCGACTACCTTACCACCCTAATAACAACAACACTCGACCGTTGCCAGAAAACCATCCCCAATACTACATACCAACTTAAATTCCCCAAACAAATCTTAGAAAAAATTAAATTAAAAACAAAATAAGGCAACAATACAATAGAACACAATCTCCAACCTTAAAAACAACAGTTAACAAACTAAAAAAAAGAATTAGATAACGATATAAAAAATTTTAAAAACCTTTCTTTACAAAAACTCATCTCATCCCACTCCAATGATCCTTATTATGTCCCACTTCTATTTAACTTAAGACCCCGCATCACCCCCCCCCCCCCTCCTTATCAATAACGGAGGTAGTGCACAAACAGACACGGAAAAGGCGGAATGTTTCGCTGAGCACCTATACACAATTTTTCATCCCAACCAAATTCCTCAAAATACAATCGACACAGTACAACCACTCATCAATATGCTTAATAACATACAACTGAACTCGCAGACGGATCCCATCTTCTTTGCACCTTCTGAGGTCAGAGCAGCTGTTCTTAACCAAAACCCTAAAAAAACCCCTGGCATCGGCAACATCCTACATTCACTTTGAAACACTGACCTCCCTCTTCCTATCTATTCCTCACAAAGTTATTTAATTCTTGCTTACGCTTGACTGATTATATCCTATTGAAGGGCGTGCAGCCAAAATTATAAACATACCTAAACCAAATAAACCCCTGAACAACCCAAATAGCTATAGACCTATTAGGATTCTGTCAGCAAAAATCCTAGACTCATTATAAGTATTAAAAGTATTAAAACGCCTTCAAGAACATCTCGAAAGCGAAGAAATCCTGAGTGATTACCAGTATGGTTTCCGTCTGAGTCACTCAACAACCCAACAAATTTTCCGTGTCGGAAAACGTATTACCTCCAGCATCAATCAGGGCCAGTACACCGCAATGGTGGCACTTGACTTCTAGAGAGCGTTTGATACGGTCCTGCACCCTGGACTGCTTTACAAACTCCATCGCCAGCATCTCCACCCATATTATCTTAATAATACGGTCGTATATCTCACTCCGTAAATTCAGAGTGGCAGTCAATCAGGGGTGCTCCCCTATCCTACCTGTTTTTTCTGTCGTCCCGCAGGGCTCAGTCTTAGAACCAATACAACCTGTACATGCACGATATACCTCCCCCATAGATGCAAGAAACACCCTGTGCTTCTACGCTGATGATACAGCAATACTTACCAACTCAATTAATATAGACCTTATGCCTAAAATACTACAAAAATATACCGACCAAATTACTACATACTATAATAATTGGGGATTGTTAATTAATACCAGTAAAACACAAGCTATCTTCTTTACAAGGAAACACAAAAAAACCTAAAGAAAAAATAACTATTGATAACACAAAATGTTAAATACCTTGGCCTCACGCTGGACAGAAAAATTTATTTTAAAACACACCTTGACAATATATGCAACAGATCATTGTACCCTACCCTTAAAAATGCAACAACCCTAATCTCCACATTAATATATAAAACCTATTTGAGACCCATTTTCACCTATGCCTCTCCAATTTATTATCCTCTCATTAGTAAACCACAGCAAAAATGCCTTCAAACACTACAAAATATAACATTAAAAATATGTCTTAAACTTTCTTAGAGAACATCAACTCAGTTTATTCATAATATAACCGGAACTCCCTTATTATCCAATTTCATTCTTAATCACCTGATTCCCAATTTCGCAAACTTATTACTTCAATTAAATAATCCTCACCCCTAAATTCCTAAACGCACCCACCTACCCTTCATTAAATTATATTTACAACCCATAAAAATTAACTTGTATATTGAAAAGATGACTAATATATAAAAAAATACAAAGGGCCGGTCCACCTAAAAAAAACACAGCAAACACAAAAATATCTAAAAAATAAAATGGAAGATCCCAAAAGAGCCATAAACAACAGTCAAAAGATGCCAAAAACAAAACAATGTAATCCTACAATACTAGCAACCAACTAATATCGACCTCTGTATACTTAATAATTGCGAATAGAGCATAAATAACCTTAAAACAAAAAATATCCTATAAAACACCCAGCCCACAACAGGGCAAGACAACACCTACAAAAAAAATCCCATGGTAAGCGCCATAAGGCGGAAACCAGATGCACCCGGCACGCATCGGGGCAAAAACTTTCACGATGTACTCTTCTACATATCTCACCACTAGGTCAATACTTATTCATCCCTTCTTCAGTATATAGATTCAGCAAATTTAGTTTACGGTACGTAAACTTGTTTCTGCGCAGATAAACCACGCCTTGTCGTAGAACAATGCAGGGCATTGGTATAAATCAATAAGGCCATCGCTTGATCGCGTCGAGTTGAGAACAGCGCACCCATTCTGCTTTTAATAGCGTAGTTGTTTAGACGTGTGGGAATAAGATAAATTAATCCCAATTTCGTTATTAAAATGCCGTGTGTTTATACAACTGCAGAAAAAGTGCAAATTGTGAAGTGGTACTTTGGGGGCCATTCCACTGACACAATAAATTTATTTACTGTGGCATATAAGACAGACCAATCCCCTCAGCTAGCATTACTTCATACATTATGAAAAAATTTGAGAATTTCGGGTGTGTCGTGAATTATTGTAAAAAATGCTGTCAACTTGAACCCCGTCATCAACAAACGAGCGAAGAACGTGAAATTGGCGAAACTAATGTCTGTGCACTTTTTGAAACTAGTGAACCTTGTTCTAGCAGGCAAATTGCTGATGAAGTTGACATGAAGGAAAGAACTATAAGAAATATTTTGAAAAGAAATGGGTACAGTTGTTTTAAAGTTCAAACAACGCAAGAAATATTTCCCGAGAACAATTTCAAACGGATGGAATTTTGTGAAATCATGATTAATAAAGTGAATGAGAATGAAAACTTCTTAAAGAATATATTGTTTACAGATGAATCCTCCTTTTCATTACATAGGAAACACAATCCATCTGTAGTACCATATTGGTCTCGGAAAAATAAACATTTGAGTGTTGCTGTGCGAGCTCAGTATCCTCAAAAGTTGAACGTTTGGACGGGAATTTTAGACAATCATGTTATAGGCCCACTGCTAATCGATGGCAATTTAAATGGCAATACATTTTTAGAGCTTTTACAAAACCAAATAATTCCTGCAGTTCAAAATCTTCCTGTCAACTTTGACGACATTTGGTTTCAACTAGACGGCTGCCCAAGTCACAATACCTTAACTGTTATTAATTTTCTGGAAAGAACGTTTCCCAATCGTTTAATAGCTACGAGGGGAATGATAAAATGGCCCCCCAGGTCACCTGATCTAGCACCCCATGATTTCTTTCTGTGGGGCTTTTTAAAGGAAACCGCATACAAACATGCGTTTGAACCCTCGAAGCTGTGCCGTGTCGCTCGAGAAGCGAAATCCTCGGACTTCTCACTTTGGCGGTCGGTATCGCACTTAAATAGCGCCAACATCATCATCGATCTAGTACAAAAAAGAGAGGGGTCTTTTTTGTCTAGAAAGAGTTACAGCGATTTGTATGAAGAGATGTCGAAATCTCTTAAATTATGGGTTTTTTAGATTATGGCAAATTCCTGATGTGATGGAGCTAAATGGACCTCGTAGTCGGATTCAGCGGACGTTCCGTGCAGTGTGTGGGATCATTGTTGTTGGTGGCTGCCAGTCGTTCCCTGCATGATGGGGGGCCAGCGTGGTTGGATGCGGTGTGACGTACCCTGCATGATGGGGGGCCAGCGTGGTTGGTTGCGGTGAGACGTACCCTGTATGATGGGGGGCCAGCGTGGTTGGTTGCGGTGAGACGTACCCTGCATGATGGGGCCAAATTGGCCGTGGCGACGGCCAGTAAGTGCGCCAATTCTTCGTAGCTGGGTAGAGTCGTCGCTGCCTCCGTAGTGGCGGTGGTCCGGGTGTCCGGGGCCTGGGTATGTCGCCGGTCTGCCGCTGGAGTGAGCCGATGCTAGGGTGGCGTTAGTTCCAGATGTTTGGGGAGTATCTTGGTCACAGTCTCCCAGGCCACGTCGGAGGGTGGCGTCGATTCTTGTGAAAGCCCTTGACCCTCCTGGAATATGGAGCCGGGGCGAGGCGTCGCGTCGGACGTCGTGGTGGTAGCTTCGGTGGGCGGGGGTGTCGGCTGACTGAAAATATCCCCCTCGGTGTCTGACAGAGCGGGGTTGAAGGCTTTACCACTTCTGGTGGCCATCGTCGTCACTTATTTGTTTATTTATATTTGAGATAATTATTATTAATACTTATTCACTACTAATAAAACAACTGGTTAAACAAGAGAGTGCCAGGGGAGCACTGTTATCGTTGCTGCTGCTGAAGTTAAGTGGTGAACTGCTGGCGATCGACTGATGCCTGCTGCGCGCCAATATTCTTGACTTTGATGACGGTCTCGGATGATTAGGGGTCAAGCTTTGAGCTCTTTGCCCCAATCATCGCTGTAGACCTGGACCGGCCTCGTAAGGGGTGGGTCTGCTTTTTACGACTACCCCACCTGCAAATGCAGACGGTGTAGGCGAAGTTAGCAGACCTCCCCTGGTCCTGGCTGTTGGACCCTGTCAGCTGGGTCGTGTCTTCTGGCGCTCTTCTGTCTTGAGTTTCTTTCTTCGCTGGCATGTCGGCTCCCGGGAGCGTCTTTCGTCTGTCGTGAGAGGGAACGGCTGTTGCCGCACCCTCTCGAAGTTTGGATGGATTTGGGGGTGTGTGACTAGTCGGAGCCCAGGGTGCCCATTGGCATCATGTGCTCCGATTTCGTCGGAAGGAAGTTTTGGGCCGTGTAGCTCAAGGATTGTGCTCGGCCAAGGACGCTTGTTTTAGCGTCGGAGGCCGGCACGGGCTAGGTTAAGGGTACCTAGCGGGTTGCTTGCTGGATACCCCCGGGATCGGGTGATTCGGGTGTTTTGGTCATTGTCTCCTTGAGGCGTGGCTTGAAGATTGGGCTGAAAGGAAGGTTAGTTATACTTACCCATTATCCAGGATTTGGAGCTTCGGCCTCTTGTGCCTAGGAGCGTCGTTGGGGTCGTAGTCAGTCGCCTGTCTGACCAGCGGATTCCCATGCTCTGCTGCATGGGCGTATAGTTTCTTCGCTCTGTCCTGGATGACTTCAGTTACCGGGGTGTATTCCAGATCTCTGAAGATGTCGGCGTTTCTGACAAACCATGGTGCATCCACGGCGCACCTGAGTGCGACGTTTTCCACGGCTTGTATCCTCTTCAAGTAGGTGGCTGCTTGGTATTCCCAGGCAACGGAGGCGTAGGTCAGAATGGGTGCAATGAGGGTCCTGATGAGCGTAAGCTTGTTCCTCAGGTTGAGTTGGCTTTGTCTACCTATCATAGGATAGAGTAGAGTCTTTCTCGTCCTCGTCTTCTGTATAATCGCTTCCGTGTTCTGTTTCCACGTCAGGCTTCTGTCCATGATAACGCCAAGGTACTTGACGGTATCGTGCCATTGGATGTTGTCGCCGTTCATGGAGACGTGTTCTGTGGGAGTTTGCTTCCTCACTCTCTTGAAGAGTATGGCTTTGCTCTTCTCCGCATTGACTTTGACTTTCCACTTGTCGCACCACTCTTCCAGAAGGGATGCTGCTTCCTGGAGGTTGCGGGTGGCAAGTCTTGCGCTCCATGATCTTGCGATGATGGCCGTGTCGTCTGCGTAGAGCGCCAAAGAGGTCCTTGCGGTTCTTGGCATGTCGGAGGTGTAGACGGTGAACAGCTAGGTGGGGGGAGAGTACCGATCCCTGCGGCACGTCTGCTTCCATAGGCCTGTAGTTGGACAGCTTGTCGGCAATCTTCACACGGAGTTGCCTCCGGTGAAGGTAGGATCTCACTAGTTTGACGATGCCGACGGGATAACCCATCGACACCATCTTCGCCAGAAGACCATCGTGCCAAACCCTGTCGAAGGCCTTGGCTACATCGAGGAAGATCGCTCCTGTGACTTGTTGATGGTTGAAACCCTCGGTTATGTGTTCCGTTAGACGTAACACTTGGAGCTCGGTGGAGTGCTCGGTTCTGTAGGCGAACTGCTCATCTGGGATGATCTGCAGCTCATCAGTCAGGGTTTTAAGTCTTTTCAAGATGATCCTCTCTGCTACTTTGCTCATCGCCGGTAGAAGACTAATGGGCCTGTAACTGGAAGGGAAGGTTAAATTCTTACCTGGTTTGGGAATCATGATGACGTCGGCTTTCTTCCACTTGATGGGGAAATAACGTAGTCTCAGGATGGCGTTGATGATGTTCACCATTGCTGCTACTCCTTTGAGGGGTAGTTTCTTGAGTACCATATTTCCTATTCCGTCGCACTCTGGAGCTTTGCGGGGTTTGAGGCTTCTCAGGATTTCTCTGACTTCTTCTGGAGAAGTCGGAGGGATTATTTCTTCATCCGGCATGCGTCGCAGCCTTCTGACTCTGCGTGTTACGTCGTCCAGCCAGTCGTCGTCCTCGTCGTCGATCTGGTTTTCTCTACACTGTAGTTCCAAGCTGTCGGCAAAAGCCTCGGCTTTTTCCTAACGAGTGTAGACAATACCGTTCTCTCCGTGGATGGGCGGGACTGGTTTTCGCTTGGCACGCAGAGCCTTCTGGGTAGTCCACATACTTCTGTCCTGAGGGTCCAGCGACTCCAAGTGACGTTGCCATCTGTTCTGCCTGTGTTCTTGCAGGGCTTCTTTAACTCTCCGAGTTAGCTGATTGTATTCCCTTCGGTGTTCTGGGAGTCTTGTCCTCTGCACCAGTTTCTTAACCCTCCTTCTGTCTCGAATGAGCTGCATGGTGCCCTCAGGGAGTTCTCCCATCGGCATTGCAACTCTTCTCGTTACAGTTTCCGTCGTGCTTTCCGTTAGCGCTGCCTGGATGTGGTTTTCCAGGGAGATGATGGCCTCCTCTAATTCTTCTTCAGTGTCGATTCTGGGGACGTGTGCAATGTTCCTTTGCAAAATTGCTCGGAACTGTTCCCAGTTCGTTCTTCTCTTGGCGAAAGCTTCCTCCTCAAGGACGTCATCTCCTAGTTTTAGGAAAATGGGGTTGTGATCCGAGAAGCCTTCGGCTTCGGTTTGAAGTTTGGCGGTGAAAGTCATCTCGTTGAGCAGAGCTATGTCCAACACGTCGGGCCTATGTCTTCAGTTGTCAAACGTCGGTTCTTCCGGGCCTATCGCTTGCACGTCTCCCTCGTGGTCGTTTAGGAATCGCAGCATCACCCGTCCACGGATGTTTGTGAGCCTACTATGCAACATTGGCGATTTGGCGTTGAAATCTCTATAGCCACCGTCTGAGTACCCCGTATTATGAGGGCCTCCAGGTCATGCTGTAGGAGCGGACGTTGAGTTGTTTGGTAGCAGGAAACAATCTTGAGTGGGCCGTTTCGTTCCGTTGAAACTACTATGACGATGGCTTCCATGTTCTCTAGTTCCGGCGTGTCGATGAGGTGGTGGTCTATAGTCCCCTTGACGAGCAGAGCAACTCCCGCGTTTGCTCTACGTTGTTCTCTATAGACTTCGTAGCCTGGGATTCGAAGTTCGGTATTATTCCGGCGAAGTTTGTTTTCTTGCAGGGCCATCACGTCGATGTTGTACCTTTCCAAGATTTCTTCTATTTCTAGCTTCCTCTGGCGGAGGCCGTTCACGTTCCATGAGGCGATCTGCAAGATTTTCGGCTTCACCAGCGTAGTAGCCATCTACTCTTGGAGCATTTTTGGCATCTGAGTGAAGAATGAGCTCATTGCTGAGCACATCTGCTGCATCTGTGCCAGCGCAGCTGTGTAATTATTTGCCACGGCAGAATTCGAGGGTTTGACCCCCTTCTTTGGCTCTGTCTTGGTCTTGTTTACAGATGCTGCTTTGCCCTTGGCGTTCGCCGCATCTGCGTAACTCCTTCCAGCAGTGGCCTTTCTGGTCTCTGCCGTGGCCGTCTTTGCTCTGGGTCCCTGGTTTGTCGTCTGGGGACCTGCTGGTTTCTTAGGGAAACTGGGGCATCCTTTGGCTGGGTGGGCCACTTGACAATTTGCTCATTTGGCGGGGCTCTCCTTCTTCTAGCACTCAGCCGAGTGGTGGGCCTGTCCGCACTTCACGCACTTTGGCTGTGCAGTGCACACACCCTGTGCGTGGCCAAAGCGCTGGCAGCGGTGGCACTGGGTGACGGCAGGGGCGGTTCGCTGTCTTTCTACCCTGACGACCAGGGAGCAGCATCTCGTGACTTCTAGGACTCTGTCTTGGTCCTGGGGGACTTGAACGAGGATAAGGGGCATCTCCCTTTTTGTCCGGAGGTCATCCTCTGGACTGATATGGGTGTCAGTCCCTGCTCCTTGAGGTCCTCCTTTATGTCCTCGTTGGTTACTCCAGTGGGGATACCTCTGATAACCACCCCAAGTAGCTTCTCTTCAGGTAGGGCATACGTATGATATTCATGTTTTTCTGACGTGAATAGCCTGGTCATCCGCCTATAGTCCTCCGCCGTTTGGGGCTCTATATTTCCATAGAGCCCCACACGTGGACGTCTGTCAGTCTCAGGCTGAAAGAAGTAGGTATCAAATACCTAAAAGCCAAGATCGTCGAAGAAGGCATTTCCGGCTTCTTCGACGATCTTGGCTTTTAGGTATTTGATACCTGCTTCTTTCAGCCTGAAGCTGACAGACGTCCACGTGTCCTTTTTCCTGAGGATGACTGGCGGAATTTTATTTTCTTTGCTACTTGGGCCTTTTTTGGCTCGGTGGTAGCTGGGGTGGTGGCTGGCGCAGATTGTGTTTTCACCTGCTTAGGCTCTTCCTCATCCGTATCAACCTGGTCAATGGATTTTTTGCGTTTCCGCTTGTCCTTGCTGGCCGTCTTCATGGGGCCAGAGGCTTGGGGGCGGAGGCCTGGGGTGTGGAGGCCATTTGGGCGGTGGCCTGGAGGGCGAATGGCGGTGAGAAGCTCTCTGTGTTGGGCTTTTTGGGCGTCCGACAGTTCCCTCGATAGTATGGTCATTTGATGACTCATTTGGGCCAGCTTCTGGTTGGGGCTTTTAATTTATTCCTTGAGAGCGTCATTCTCTGCAAGGAGCTTATGAATGGTCGCATCTTTGACGTCCATCTCGAAAAACGGCGTCGCACTCCTGGAGCTTATGGTACTCGAGGGGTCGTCTTCCATAACACTGTCCTCCACAGTGTTGTTCATCTTGATTTGTTCCTAAAAGGGAATACCTATAATTTATTAGTAGGAGAAAAGTACATATAAATAAAATAAAATAAACAAATGAGTCCTCAAATGAGGGAGACTTTTATTTATCTTTTAATTCTACCGCCTTGAAAAAGACATCTAGAATTTCCCCTTCTCTCCTTAACCTCGTTGTGGGGCTGCCACTTTACTACTACACAACTAGTCACTTCACTTTACTACCGCTAGAAGAACACGTCCGCTCGCTTCAGTAGACTCGACTCGACTGTATTATTCTTTCCTTTATATTTTGTATTGTTGTTGGTGTGTCTAAAAACAATTTCCTTGGCGTATTATCATAAAAAGAAAACCATTTTTGTAAGATCTGACGATCTAGCAAGCCATTTAGTGAGTCCATTTCTTCCAATCCATTGATGAGGGTAGGTATTATTTAAGCGGTCTCTAACTGCATTTAACTAATGTGGTGGAGCACCATCTTACTACATCCTATTTCGAATTATTTCAGGGAGATTTACCAACACTTGTGGTAGACAGTTTTCCAAAAAATGAAGATAAATAGCTCCAGTCAATGTACCATCAAAGAAATGTGGCCCTATTACATGTTCTCCAATAATTCCTCCCCAAACGTTTATAGACCATCTGTGTTGGTTATCAACTTGCATAAAAAAGTGAGGATTTTCCGAAGCATAATAATGGAAATTGTGCCTATTAACAAATAACAAATCCATTTTTATGAAAAGTTGCCTCATTGGTGAATAATACATTATTGAAGAAGTTGACATCATCTTGCATTTTACCTCTGGCCCAATTATAAAATTGTAGGCGCTTTTGAAAATCGTCATCAGATAATTCCTGGTGCATTTGAATATCGTATGCATGAACTTATTTGTTTTTAAGATTCGACCCACAGACCGTCTACTTATTCCTACTAATGAGCTCACTTGTCTTTCACTAACATGGGGATTTTCAACCGTTGCCAGCACCACAGAAAACTCAAAACGTTTTATTCTTTCACTTTTTTATATTTGACATTTCCAGTTTCCAGAAATCTATCGAGAAGGTGCTAACATCAGGATTCCTTCTTTCAGGATAACGTTGGTGATAAATTCTATTGGCAAGTAAACAATTTCTGTCTAGCTCGCCCTAAACAAAAGTCAGGTCTACAAGTTCCGCTTTATTAAAATTCATATTGTAAAATTCCAAATATTTTAAATTCAATTCAAATTGTAACTAACGAAAACGGCAAGAAAATGTACGAAAAAACATTACAGTAAAGGACCTGTTAAATACTATTTACTCATTTCAATGGATTGGAAGAAATGGTCCCACTAAATGGCCTCATTTCAAAATTGCATAAAGACGTGTGTCAATCAAAATGGGCAACACGTCGAACACCTGTTATAAATTTTTGTAATGAGTTATTTGAGGGAACCTATTTTTTTAAGTTTATTCTTGAATTTGACACTTATTTATTTATAAAACGAAAATGGTTGCAATTAGCCATAGGGAAGTACTTACAGAAAATGTTCGTTTTTCATTTCTACATCACATCGTTAAAAAATATAGTGTGTTCAATTTGAAAAAAAATGAGAAAATTCAATTTAAAAAGTTCTTAATTGAAAAATAATTTTTGACCACCCTGTACAGTTTTAGGAATTGAAAATGATTTAAAACATTAATTAGATGTCTCGTAACTGGTATTCAGATAAGTTTTTCTTAAAACCTGTAATTCTGACTGTGGTGATTTTTTTAATATCATAAAATTCATTACATCCAAGTGGTTGGGAGATATTCAATGCTAATATAGGAATAAATAGAGCCTAGAAAAAGGCTTCAAAAAATGTACTGATATACATAGCATTCCATTAAAAAAAAGGCACATGGTAATTTCGTGTTGGCTTGCCCTGTATGTTCGAAAATAATTTTCAGTTATAGACTTTTTTATCTAGTTTACTTGGAATTTTTTTAAAAATTTCTGGCTATTGGAGAACTCGAGATATCGAGGTCCGACGCACTATTGCCCCACCCTGTATATAAATATATTTATCTTCAACAATATATCATAGCATATAACTTTCCTCGCTTACCTAAGGGAAGTATTTAAGGTAGATTACGAAAACGACGGTCTGCCAATTCCATCAGTCAGTCGGTCTGTCTGTTGTCTGTCTATCTAAAAAAATATCTGATGGAGAACAGTGAAAGGTAGGTAGTTGATGCTATGAAAAAATGTGACAAATGGCAATTATATTTGGCATATAGTTAACACAATTGACATGGGATGGCAATATTATACTTTTAATGAAAAATACACAGGGTGGTCATCTTAAGAAATAATTCAACTATGATGAAAATTTGTAAAGTTATTTACGCAAACCTTATATATTTGACACCTTTTGTCTATTATTTATTTTTCCTGTCGGATGTCTGTATATTTTCTTAACCAAAAGTTATCAATTTATCGTTGTGGCAATATATATAATTTCGATTGTATTATTCTCCTACGGCGTTTCTTAATTAATAGTGTTTTACAGTAAGCACCCTGTATAAATAAAGAGGGAAGTTTTGTGTAAATACTTTTATCGATTTATTTTAATTTACAATTACTGAAAAATTGCGAAATTATAATTGGTTGATATAGTTCATTACATATATTTAAGGTACATAAAAAACCTCAAAGCTTTGCCGCTTACGTATAGATAGGAGAGCGAGGTATGTTAAATTTTTGTAGAAAATGGTAAATTATAAATATAACGTATTACTTAATACATAGAACAACATTGTTCTCATGTAAAGTATGTTCTGGCATGATTACAATAAGAAATTAACGGGCCTGCAAACACATCTGTTTGCAGGCCTGTCGAGAGGGGGGGGTCGGGGGTGTTTCCCTCCGGGCGCGGTGTTGTTTGGGGGCCCGGATTCTAGGAGATGCATATGCAAATTTTGATTGTATTTGTATTAGTTAGAGCAAAAGAAGGCATACTTCTTTGTAAATTGTAAGAGGAAATATATATACATGATGTGGTGTGTGATTTGATGTGGAAAATCGTAGTTGGAGGTAGTATTGAATCGTAAGAAGCACTAGTTCTCGTTTTTCGAAATCGAGATAAAATCGCATAGTAAGGAATACCACCCCTCGCACTTCGAAAGTGCAACTGAGTTAAAAAATAGTATCGCAAGGAATTACCCCTCTCTCCTCGAAATTACAGATAGATAGACTGTAAGAAATGCCATCCCCCGCTCTTCAAAATTACATCGACGAGCTGGGACTGGGGGGCCCGCATGTCCCTACACCCGGGCCCCGATTTTCTCTCAACGGCCTTGTCTGTTTGAATTATAATTTCAAATTATTTTGATATAGTTACCCGACTCCCTCCTACCGAAATTATTTTAGGATTTACAGCAGGTATGTAAACCCTATCCACGACAGAGTCTAACTTAATATTGTCAGTGTATCATGGAGTATCGAATTCGTCAATGCTCCACAAATATATAAGATATTATTCCTATCTTGACTAAAGCAAAACATGGTAAAATGTTTAAATTCACTGTACCAAATAACTATTTATTTGTCAAAGACGATATTTCTAAATATCTACTGTCATTGTGTACAAAAAAGGTTGGATCTGTGGGATATCCCTCATGCTTAGGAGACAGTGATTTGTCGGTTTCTGTGGCTTTTTCATGTGCCTTAAATATATGTAGTCAACTATACCGTCTCACTGAATACGTTAAATATAAAAGTTAGGTTTTCCCTCTGAGAGCACGCAATTTAACAGGCCAACGGCTGAATATACTGCTCCATCCCATTGTCCTTTATTATCCTATGATGAACTTACAATGCTTTTTAATTAGTTACTCGAAAATCGTGGCACCTACGAAAAAGCCACAGAATATTTTCAAAATAGTAAATGTACTCGTAATTAGGGTATATTCTACATTACACTTTCACTTATATCAAGGAAACCAAGACCAACTTGAAGTATTACTAACCAAGACAATAGAAAACGAATGTTAAGAGTGGATATGCCAAAAATGAAAATATTCAAAAAGTCGTTTAAGTTATTGCGCATTTTAGTTTTTTAACAAAGTTGAAACATTTTTTAAAAGGAGCAAAAACCTGAAAGTAAAAAGAAGCACGAAAACCTAAAAGAACCATCTCACAAACGCCTACACTTTTCTTTCTATGAAGACAGAAGGAAAACAAGAAGAAACATCTCACAAACACCTACACGCTCCATCCTATACTCCTACCCCATGCGTCATGCGGCTCTCGCTGCTGACAACAAGCATGTCCAGTGTCCAATCCAGCGTATGCAGCCCGTCCGTTGGTATATAAAAGCATCGGGGGTTTGTTCCGACACACGGTGGGATGGTCCGTTGGTCGGTCAGGTGGAGCCGCATGAATATGTAATAGACGACTGGGCGACTGCAGTTGGACGTTCGGCGGGCGATCGGGCTGCGTGGTGGAACAAATCTCCATGTCCCGGAATCGGCAGCAATGCGCACCTTACGCTAGCAAATCAATCAAATCAATCAATCAAAAGTTGAAATATTTTTTAAAAGGAGGAGGTTCTCATTCGACCCCTATGTATGTTCTTTTTTTGTTTGCTCAAACATTTCTTTGTAATGGCGTAAGTGATGTCTATGAAAAATATGGGTAATGTAGAGTATGGCTCGGTGGTGGTTCCATATTCGCTTCATCAATAGTGCAGTAAAATAAGACAAAAAATGGGCTTAATTTCGGAATCCTTTGTAACAGGGCGGAATTTTCTCCATTCTCTTCTAAATTATAAGAATAATACATGATAAAAAGTTTTCTTCCTAAAAACTAGCGCTGTAAAACTTATTAAACAAAATAGGTGTAATATTAGGCGAATGACTTTTAAAATTTAATTTTATCGAAAAAACTGCTTACGCCAATCGAAAGTACGGGAAATTTCACATAAAAAACGCGTATGAAATTTTTTTTGTACGATGAAAAATGTTGGTTCCAGATCTTTTTGTGTAACACACGGAAATGTAAAGCCGGCAACGGACGATGAGCTATACTATAATATATATTATATCTTACATATTACAAAAATATCGCTTCTCATTAGAAAGCACAGGACGCCGCCGCGCACGACGCTATAATATTATATCTATATCCAGGCGATATATTATGTGTTTGTAGAAATATGCTTTCCTAGCGATATTTTACAAAATATCTCACCCCCTCTTGCGTCTTGTCGCCCGCAAGTGCCAACCAGTTCGTGTTTGTTTACGTTTAGTAACTTGGGCCTTTTTTTAATGTGACTTGTGACTTGAATGTGAATTTTGTGGCAATTAAATAATTTCGAATTAAATATTTTGTTACTTATTTATTTTTCGTCACTTAAGTCATTAAAAAGCGTAAATTCACCTCGTTCTTTTCGAAATTTGATATGATCAGACAACCAATACCTTGGTTTTTCTTTTTGGTCAGTAGCAATCATCGCCAAAACATCATCACATGCGTTTGATTCTTCTTCTGATGAGCTGTCAATTGTATCTAGCAATAGCATGTCATCAATAACATTATTTGCCATTTTGAAAACAATACCACATACACACAAACTATACATCAGCCAACTAAATATAAAAATTTAATATCCTAGTCCGCTGCACTTATAATATAATATTATATTATATCCCATTACAAAGCTATAATATATATTATATTATCGCTCATCGTCCGTTGCCGGCTTAACGCAGCGACACGTAAGTACGGCGTGCGAAGCGTACGCGATCTCGTACGCGCTACACTAAATTTGTTATAAACTTTTGAACTAATTTATGAAATTGAGCTTAACAAAGCTTAAATGAAAGAAGAAACATGTGACTATTGGATTATCATATTTTCAAATATAAAAGTGAATGTATGTAGGAATACTGCATATATGAAGTCGAAACATAAAAAGATTTCCGAAAAAATCGGTAAAAGCTCTCCCATTTCTACAATTTTTAAGATAAAAACCTCGAACTTTCACATATTACTTTTGAAGTAATGTATAAAAAGATCCCATCAATAGGTGCGCTATTTTTTTTTTTTTTTTTATAAAAGTTATTAACGTTTATGTTACCCCTAGTTTCACGAATTTTGAAGCAAAGAAAAATGTTTCGTTTATTCTCGTTAAATAAAGAGAATTAATTTAATTTTTAAGTTAAATCCCCTTAAAGCATCTTAAAGTACACATTTCAAGCTTTAAAAATCGCACCTACAGAAATCTAGTAACGCGATTTAAACCAGAGCAATAGGTGGTTAAAGTTAGTTATACATCAAATTTGATCACACAATTTTGAAATTTGCGTATATCTTCAATAAAAAACTTTTGACATTTTTTTCACTCCTCATGTCATTTTATACATTACTTCAAGAGTAATATGTGAAAGTTCCAGATTTTTATCTTAAAAATTGTAGAAATGGTAGAGCTTTCACCAATTTCATCAGAAATTTCTTTATGTTCCGACTTCGTATACTTATACACTATTTCTACATACATTCATTTTTATATTTGAAAATATAATAATTCAATAGTCACATGATTTTCTTTCATTTAAGCTTTGTTGAGCTCAATATCATTAATTAGTTCAAAAGTTATAACTTTAGTGTAGCGCGTCCGAGATCGCGCACGCTTCACGCGTCCTTCTTACGTGTCGCTGCGTTCCCATTTTCGTGCGTTAAACAAAAAGATCTGGAGCCTACATCTTTGATCGTACAAAAAACTTCATATACGTGGCGTAAGCAGTTTTTTTCGATAAAATTAAATTTTAAAAGTCATTCGCGAAAAACCGTAATATTACACCTAATTTGTTTAATAACTTTTACAGCGGCACTTTTTAGGAAGGAGACTTTTTATCATATATTATGGATACAATATAGAAGAGAATGGAAAAAAGTCCGCCCTGTTACAAAGGATTACGAAGCCGATTCCTTATTTTACTGCACAACAAGCTATGTTTATAAGGTGAGCAAGAAGCGAAAAATAAACTTTTCTATTCGAAAATTTTACACATTCTGGCGGAGTTGCTAGGAAACAAATGTCTAACAATTAATAACTAGGTATTTTCAGAGAAGCTGATACTGAATCGGATTTCAAAGGTTAAAGATTCAAAATGGTGATTGCAATAAGACTGCTATATATAACTTTTGTAGATTTACGTGAAATGGGGCCACTAAAAAGAGTGAATTTTAATAAGAGAATAATGAACCGCGTTTAGAAAAACAATCACTATAAATTATAAAATATAATTTCATCGTCATTCGGTTAATTGAACCTTACTACCTAATCGATTTTGAGTTCGATGTAAAAATGAAGGAATAAAAAATCTAACGAATATTTACACGACTTCAACGTCGATTTTAGGTAATAATGTTCAATGAACCGTATGATGCGCGACGGTAAAATTTTGTTTCATAATTTTTAATGGCCGTTATTTTAAAGGCGGTTCTAATTTTTTCTAAATTGATTTAATAATGAGCAGAAATAGAAGTTTTTTCTTTTTGGGAATTTGACGATTGCTCCAGGGATAACATTATTTTAAAATCTATAGCTACGTATATTCGGAGTAGCAAATGCTGATTGTGATATCAAAAGTTAGAAATTAAAAATAACAAATGTAATAGGGCTGCCATAATTACACAACTTTTGAAGATTTACAAAGAAATTTGGTACATGGAGATATTTTTTTTATTTTGTAGAAGCTACATAAGCATAAAAACAGTAAAACTTCTACATCTGGGATGGGTGGGTCAGGTCATCAGGATGGATGTTAATGAACCGGCCAGAAAGACAATGCTTCGCAAACCAGTAGGTCAACGTAGAACAGGAAGACCTCGAATAAGATTCTTGGACAACGTAGATACCGACCTAAGGAATATAGAAATAAGAGCGTGGAGAAGGCTGGAATGAAGTCCTAGAGGAGGCTAAAACTTGTAATGGGCTGTGACGCCAGAAAGAAGAAGAAGAAGCTATATAAGGGGCCAGTAAAAAGGGCGAACCATCTTTATTAAAACTGCCAAGATAAAACCAAGGCGAGGAGTGGGGACGTTGTATGCTAAGAGCGAATAATTTTCACAAAAGTCACAGTAGTAACTTTGTATTTTATTTTTAAGGAATCACTACTTCCATGTCTAGATTTTCCATCCAAGTCTCTTTAAATGAAAGCATCTTGATATATTTGCACTTCAATATGCGGAAAAAATTGCACATAGAATTTTAATAATATAATACCTGAAATCGTCTGACGTATGTCGGTTTGAGCTTATTGCGTTAAAGGGTTGGAAGTGAAATAGGGATAAACAGGCTGAGTTACAACATATCTATTAAAAGTGTAGAATATACCATTTTAAACTGTGTTATTCTCGGTGTCACATTACTGGGATGTGTATGAGGACTCTACAAAGGTGGCATTTGTAATTATGTGTGGGCCTTTGAGGTCCACACGGTCAACTTCCCAGCATGATATGGATATCAATAATATTAATGACACAGGAAAGGAGGGTAAGCGAAAAGTCAATAAAATCCATATTATTCGATTCATCCTCTTATTCATTACCTGTGTTAATTATTTGTGGTTTTTTAACCATTTTTTTATAAATATATCGGATATTGGGAAGTTTCGATTACCACCACAGTAAATTAGATCAACTAGATATTTTTCAAGAAATCCTAAAATCCCTTTTTATTTAGACAAAAAAACGACTGAACCGAATTTGATGTAATTTCTTTCAGATCATATTGACATTAATACGCTTCGATTTGCACCACAACGAAGTCGATATCAGTGTTTATTTGTGAGAGTTCGTGCAGAAAAGAAATTGTCCCCGCGCACTCACACACACACTCACACACATATTGGGAAGTTTCGATTACCACCACAGTAAATTAGATCAACTAGATATTTTTCAAGAAATCCTAAAATCCCTTTTTATTTAGACAAAAAAACGACTGAACCGAATTTGATGTAATTTCTTTCAGATCATATTGACATTAATACGCTTCGATTTGCACCACATCGAAGTCGATATCAGTGTTTATTTGTGAGAGTTCGTGCAGAAAAGAAATTGTCCCCGCGCACTCACACACAATTGACATTAATACGCTTCGATTTGCACCACAACGAAGTCGATATCAGTGTTTATTTGTGAGAGTTCGTGCAGAAAAGAAATTGTCCCCGCGCACTCACACACACACACACGCACGCATGCACCTATGCACACACGCACACACATAGATATACTTATTTTCAAAAATAGTTTAAAAATACTGTAGTGACCTTGAAACATAAAAATATTTTGAAAATGTCGATTTCCATTTTCGAGTCCATTCAGCCCACTTCTCTCTATCCTGGGAGACCAAGCTAGTAAAACTTGATATTTGGTATATATACTAGAAGTAAAGGTCTCAAATATTTTTATGACATTTACCACTCCCCACCACCACTCACTCCATTATTAAAGGGGTTAACAAAGTAAAATAATAGTTATCTCCACTCGCTTACCCTCGTTTCGCAAACTTCTCCACTCACAAAATAAAAAGTCAGACACGTGTATCGAACAATGTTTTTTCTACAAACACCATTAAAAGAACAATAAAGTCTCTTTAAAAAAGATTTCAAATCCTTTTAATGGTTATCTCATAATTCTAGTAGTTTGTAGGATTTATGAAATAAATAAATCAAGTTTGCCCGTTGTTTGACACATGCCTGTCAAATGTGAAAAACTATTGCAATATGATGAGTTCCAATACAATTTCTTCTTGTGAAGTAGCTTCCTCACAAGGGATAAATATTACTAATTGCTCCAATTGTACAATTAATATAAATATTTCTAAATAACTTGTAATTTTTAAATATACAGGGTGTTGCATCATGAGAGGGACATAGCTTAATAGGAGGTAGAGAACATCAGTGGTAACCGGAACCTCCCATAGAAATGTCTCATTGGGCCTTCACTACGAAATTACAGGGTGTTAAATAATTTTTGGCCAAACCTGTTTTTTGTCATAACTTTGACAGGAAATGAAATAACGGATTCATATTTGGTACGGCTAATGTACAAACGAGCCCCAAGAGGTACATGTATAAAAAAATATATATCCAGGTCCGGACTCACTATAATTTATGTTTCTTCTTTGCATCAATAAAACATCACCATGTATATATTTTTTTGAAATTTCGATACGATATTCGAAAAGAGCAAGAAAAAACAAACAAAATGGCCTATTTCATTTTTTTGTTACACCTTCGTGGTTATTTAAATACGTTGTTAAATGTGCAAGAAAATGGATTACAGAACCCTGTTAAATGAGAGGCACGTGAAATAAATATATATAACTAAAATTTGCAAAAATTCTATTGAGCCTAGGTGGTCTGGGTGAATCCTAATTCCGGCACGTTTTAAAGGTCCATTTTGGTAAAAAAACTGTGGTCCTAATAAGTAATCGGGCATGAAATAACAAAATTTTTAATCAATCACAGTAGGCTTGTTCAAAGTGACAGATAATAAAAAGAAATCTCCTAAACAGTTGAATAATTGTTTGTTAGTAATTTAATGTGTCAATAATCCGCATTTAGTTAGTGAAAACTTGTGAAAATATTTTAACTATGCCAGTAAAATTTACAAACGGGGAATATGCTGACATAATATTCATCTATGGTTTCTGTAATGGAAATGGTAGGTCGGCGGAAAGAGAATATCGGCTGCGTTTTCCTGGTCGTCGATGCCCTAATCATAAAACCTTTAGTACGGTGTTCCAGTATGCAAGACAACACGGAAAGTTTCCTACTTCTGCAGTTGTGGAGCGTGTTTTACAACAAGGTGTGCAGGAACAAAACAATATTATAAACGTAGTTCAAGAAAACCCAAATATGAGCACTAGACGAATCAGTTTGGCAACTGGTATTCCTCATTGGCGAGTATGGAGAACCCTAAAAAGAGAACGTTACCATCCATATCATATCCAGCAGGTACAGCGTCTTCAACAAGGCGACGATATCCCCCGCCTGGCATTTTGTCGTTGGTTGTCTAATCATCGCCCAGTCATTTACAGAACCTTATTTACGGATGAGGCACAATTTACAAGGGATGGAGTAAACAATTCACGAAATAATCATAAATGGGCACAGGAAAACCCACATGCGGTACGCCAACGCCGTTCGCAACACAGGTTTTCTGTAAATGTTTGGGTCGGACTTGTGAATAGACATTTGATAGGGCCATATTTTTTTGAAGAAAGATTGAATGGTGAAATTTACTTTGATTTTCTTCAAAACATTTTACCGAATATGTTAGAAAATATCGGTATAAGAGGCATGTTGTTTCAGCATGATGGGGCCCCACCACATTTTAACCTTCAAGTAAGAGAACACTTAAACAATGTGTATCCTAATAGATGGATTGGACGCGGGGGTCCACATGAATGGCCACCAAGATCTCCTGATTGCAACCCTTGTGATTACTTTTTATGGGGCCACTTAAAAAACGAGGTTTATAGCATTGAAATTGAAAGTAGACAACATTTAATCCAGCGCATCGTTACAACCTGCGACGAAATACGGAATAATCCAGAAATGATACGTCGAGCAATTGGTGACCTTTCTAAACGCGCAAGAAAATGCACAGAATTTGGGGGAGGACATTTTGAAAATTTACTTTAGTGTCAATTACGTTTTATTTTTAAACACATTTAGTTATTGTTTTGTTATTTATTGTTAATTGAATGGAAAATATTTTATTTATTTAGATTTTAGTTTGTTCTCTTCCAATTTTTATTAAGTATAAAATGTTGATGATTTTCTTGATCAAAGTAACTGGTTGCTTAGGCCTAAATGGTTTAAATTATCTGTCACTTTTATTCTTTGAACAAGCCTACTGTGATTGATTAAAAATTTAGTTATTTCATACCCGATTACTTATTAGGACCACAGTTTTTTACCAAAATGGACCTTTAAAACGTGCCGGAATTAGGATTCACCCAGACCACCTAGGCTCAATAGAATTTTTGCAAATTTTAGTTATAAAACTATTTATTTCACGTGCCTCTCATTTAATAGGGTTCTGTAATCCATTTTCTTGCACATTTAACAACGTATTTAAATAACCACGAAGGTGTAACAAAAATATGAAATAGGCCATTTTGTTTGTTTTTTCTTGCTCTTTTCGAATATTGTATCGAAATTTCAAAAAAATATATACAGGGTGATGTTTTATTGATGCAAATAAGAAACATAAATTATAGTGAGTCCGGACCTGGATATATTTTTTTTTATACATGTACCTCTTGGGGCTCGTTTGTACATTAGCCGTACCAAATATGAATCCGTTACTTCATTTCCTGTCAAAGTTATGACAAAAAACAGGTTTGGCCAAAAATTATTTAACACCCTGTAATTTCGTAGTGAAGGCCCAATGAGACATTTCTATGGGAGGTTCCGGTTACCACTGATGTTCTCTACCTCCTATTAAGCTATGTCCCTCTCATGATGCAACACCCTGTATAAATGTCATTATGACAAACGACTTGTCATTATACTTTTTGCACTAGTGTTAAAAGTAAATCATGTGATCATTTTTAACGCGAGTTTATATAGTATTACATTTTTAATTGAAGCATGCCGTGTTAAAAATATAGTTTTTAATGGTGTTTGTAGAAAAATGTATTTATTTATTTGAAATTAGGCACACGTATATATTATAAAGAGATCTGGAACTAGATTATATTTTGAGCTTATTCCGTTTAAAGGTTAAGATGAAATAGAAAAATATAAGTTACTTGTGGCGCAAAGTACAATTTGTCACAAATTTTACGTTGTTTTATTAATTTTACTTTTTTTGTGAATTTTTTAATCTGCGCTGATTTTAATTCAAAATTTGTACAGAGTTTTCGACGAGTAACATTTTGGGTTTTTCTTTGGAAACCTCAATTACTCATTTTAACTTAAAAATACATCATAAAAATCATGATTCAAATGTTTCCTCATCGCTCTAAAATTTGAGGAATTTTTGATCAAATCAAACCGTTACCAACGTCCGCCGCTGTCTTAACAAAGCCTTTGTACAAATTTTTCCTGCTCTTTGGTACCCAAACTTTTTACTTTGGGTATCCATGAGTCCCGCTGCCCCTGTTGCAGGCTGTCGGACCCCTCTAAACGTGTTCATTTTTACCATCTCCTTCCGTAATCTTTCTCCAAGAAGGTGGAGTTTCATAGACTTGAATATCGCACGGCTCTTGGTCTATTATGAATTTATTACACGAACTCACTATAAACGTGGTCATACTGGTCATGCTGATGACTGACCTTGAGTACATTCCTGGTATTTTAAAAATATTAAATATTAGTTGTTATAATTTATGAGTAGTACTTTTTTAATTACTGTTACCTTTAGGATATCTAATTATTATTAACGCAACTAAATAAAAAAATGCAGCAAGTAGAAAAGTAAGATTCCATATGATACGTTTATAAAAGGACATTGAGCTTTAGTGAAGTGTGTGCGGAATAGTCTATGAATGAGTTGGAGAAAGTTATTTAAGTAAATATGACGTCAGGCGTCTCGACGCATCCTGTAATTTTTACAGACGAATATAGAGTGAGTCAGAAGCATGCCAACGATTAATGCCCCTATGAACTTTGATTCATCACTTGCGTTGGCAGAATGTGAAACATGCTTTTATACATGTATCACCATCCCCTTTTTAGAATAATGAGTCATTTTTTGTATCGCTTTACTATTACAATGAAGAATACTATATAGCAAAATATAGATTGACATCTTTTATTGTGAATCGATTAAGTATATTTTTATGAAAATCACTTTAATAAAGCCACAAATTTGGGGGTTGTAGTTGTCTACAGGGCCAGAGCACCTTATAAGTTCCCGGGTATTGCCCTGTATTTATTTATTGTAAATATATGGTGGAAGTTGGGAAGTGTCGGAGGAACGATAGATAATTTTCTTTTTCCTTCTTCAATTCTTTGGGACTTCCTGCCACATGTATGTTTTCTTTTTAAGTGGTGCTAGGGGAATCTACAAAATATGTCACAATTAACCAGTATGTTACTGGTGCATAACCTCTACGCCTGTGACTTTTACGTCAAAGGATCAGTTAAAGGTTGCTTTTTTTTTAAATAAACAACACTAATAAGTATAAAAACTTGAAATTAAATATTTCGCCGACGTTTCGGAAATCTATTCTGTTTCCTTTTTCAAGGCTTTTTTTGAAAAATCTTTTTTGCTGTGTATGATAAATACACAGCTCTAAGAATGTTTGTTATATTCAATATCCATAGATACTTACTATTTACATAGAACTGTTGATAAAGTTAACAGTTTTTTTAGTTTTTATACAGTGTTAAGTTTGTGAAGTTCTTCTTTTAACATTGGCAACCAAGTTGTACAGACATCTACGGAACAATTCGACACGCAACTATCCTCATTCAATAATATTATCGCGGATTCTTTAATTTTTCTCTTTTTGCTATCTGCCTCTTTTTGTCAAAATTTTTGCCGAGTCCCAGTTTATTCTATGTCCGTTCTTCCACGCGTGTTCGCAGATCTTGGACCTCTGAATTTCGTTTTTTTCTGATATAATTTTGATGCTCGCCCAATCTTACACTAAAAGGTCTGGATGACTCACCCACGTATTGTTTGTCGCACTCACACGGAATACTATAAATACAATTTTTTGAATTTTGCTCATGGTTCTTCGGTTTCGTCTTTGTCAGAATAGATCTTAAAGTGTTGCTTGTTTGAAATACCGTCCTAATATCAAATCTATCACCGATGCGGCGCAACTTTTCGGACAATCCGCATACATAAGGAATTAACGCTGTGTAACGTTTTTCAGGTTTTTGTCGTACCTGATTATTATTTTCAATATTTATGAAGGTTTTATCGACAAAAAATTAGGACGGTATTTCAAACAAGCAACACTTTAAGATCTATTCTGACAAAGACGAAACCGAAGAACCACGAGCAAAATTCAAAAAATTGCATTTATAGTATTCCGTGTCAGTGCGACAAACAATACGTGGGTGAGTCATCCAGACCTTTTAGTGTAAGATTGGGCGAACATCAAAATTATATCAGAAAAAACGAAATTCAGAGGTCCAAGATCTGCGAACACGCGTGGGAGAACGGACATAGAATAAACTGGGACTCGGCAAAAACAAACAAAAGAGGCAGATAGCAAAAAAAGAAAAATTAAAGAATCCGCGATAACATTATTGAATGAGGATAGTTGCGTGTCGAATTGTTCCGTAGATGTCTGTAGAACTTGGCTGCCAATGTTAAAAGAAGAACTTCACAAACTTAACATTGTATAAAAACTAAAAAAACTGTTAACTATATCAACAGTTCTATGTAAATAGTAAGTATCTATGGATATTGAATATAACAAACATTCTTAGAGCTGTGTATTTGTCATACACAGCAAAAAAGATTTTTCAAAAAAACCTTGAAAAAGGAAACAGATTAGATTTCCGAAACGTCGGCGAAATATTTCATTTCATGATTTTATACTTATTTGTGTTGTTTAATTAAATAAACCAGCCTCTAACTGATCCTTTGACTTACGCGTCACAGGCGTAGAGGTTATTTACCAGCATCATACTGGTTAATTGTGATATATTTTGTAGATTCCCCTAGCATCATTTAAAAAGAAAACATACATGTGGCAGGAAGTCCCAAAGAATTGAAGAAGGAAAAAGAAAACTAAGATAATGCCACAAATAACATTTAGACAATAAACGATAGATAATCTTGGGATCCCACCAACGCAACGCCCAATAACAAGATCACAGCGTTAAACATATAGACTTAGAAGCCCTGTAAGAGAAACTAAGAATCAAAATAGCAAAAAATGTCAGCCCCTCGGCGCTGTAAGGAAAAATCTGTAGTTTTAAAAATACGTTTGTGTATTTTGTTTACACCGCTTCTAATTAATATTGTATGAACTGATAGAATATGGTACACCCACGCCAATATTCTTGACTAAAGATGACGGTCTCGGATGATTAGGGGTCGAACTTGAGCTCTTTGCCCCAATCATCGCTGTAGACCTGGACCGGCCCCGTAAGGACCTCCTCTGATCCTGGCTGTTGCACCCTGCCAGCTGGGTCGTTTCTTTTCTTCTAGCACTCCTCTGTCTTGGTCTTCGGTGGTATGTCGACCCCGGGAGAGTATTTCGTCTGCAGTGAGAGCGCCTGTTTCCGAGCAACGTCGGATGCTTCCGAGCAATCTCGGAGTTTGGAGGGGTTTGGCGGTGCTGATTAGTCGGAAGCCCACGGAGTGCTCGGATTTCTTCGGAAGGTGTGAACTGTGTAGCTCAATGATTTTGTTCGGCCAAAGACGCTTATTTTAACGTCAGAGGCCGACACGGGCTAGGGTAAGGGTACCTAGCTGATTGTTTGCTTGGTACCCCGGGATCGGAAGATTTGGGTGTTTTTGGTCATTATCTCCTTGCGGCGTGGCTTGAAGGTTGGGCTGAAACAGAAAAACAGGTAAGTTATACTTACCCGTTATCCAGGATCTGGAGCTTCGGCCTCTTCTGCCTCGGAGCATCGTCGTAGTCAGTGGCCTGTCTGACTTGCGGATTCTCATGCTTGAGCTTGTTCCTCAGGTGGGGTTGGCTCTGTCTTAGATAGGTAGACACCTATCACAGGGTAGAGAGGAGTTCTTCTCGTGCTCGCTTTCTGTATTATCGCTTTCGTGTTCTATCCCCACGTCAGGCTTCGATCCATGAAAACGCCAGTATCGTGCCATTGGATGTTCTCGCCGTTAAAGGAGACGTGTCCTGTGGGAGTTTGCTTCTTGAATAGGATGGCCTTGCTCTTCTCCGCGTTGACTTTGACTTTCCATTTATTGCACCACTCTTCCAGGAGGGATGCTGCTTCCTGGAGGTTGCGGGTAGCAAGTCTTGCACTTCATGATCTTGCGATTATGGCTGTGTCGTCTGCGTAGAGCGCCAAAGAGGTCCTTGCGGTTCTTGGCATGTCAGAAGTGTAGATGGTGAACCGGTGGGGAGAGAGTACCGATCCCTGCGGTACGTCTGCTCCATGGGCCTGTAGTTCGACAGCTTGTCAGCAATCTTCACACGGAGTTGCCTCCGGTGAAGGTAGAATCTCACATGTTTGACAATGCCGACAGGGTAACCCATCGACAATATCTTCGCCAGGAGACTTTCATGCCAAATCCTGTCAAAGGCCTTGGGTATGTCTAAGAAGATCGCTCCTGTGACTTGGTGGTGATTGAAACCCTCCGTGATGTACTCCGTTAGACGAAGTACTTGAAGCTCGGTGGAATGCTTGCGGTAGGCGAACTGCTCATCTGGAATGATCTGGAGTTCATCGATAAGGAAGATATGGTATAGGAGCCAGCGTGCAATTACCTGACACATTTGTAACCGCTAAAGACATGAATGACACTGCTATGAATTTTTCTTGGTGATGGAAACTTAATTTATCAATGAACATAATTATTAAAACAAAATTCAACTTGCCATTTACTAATCAAGACTCAAAACTAAAATGTTTAAAATACCTGCCGCTGTACCTGCAATAAACGGGACGTATGTCTACCTCTGGACCTCCACTAAGTATGCCGATCGTATTCGTATTTTTGTACTCTAGAATTTCTAAGGTTCTAAGCAAACGGTTCTAAAGACCCAAATGAATTTTTTAGTTCTAGATTAAGAACAAGTTTGAAGGCATCTTACTGGAGTTTTTAGGATGTACTAACCCAATTATTAAATCAATATCTATAATTGTTAGTTGCATGCAGCACCGGCAGTCAATATTCGGGAAATTAACTAGTCTGTACTTAAATAATCCGGATGCAGAGACAAACGATTCAAACTCTGTAAATAGTAGTAGTGTCTAGTTAGTGAAATGTCATCTAAATCTGCTGGGAGCCACTAAGTAGTTGCTGCGTTTGCAGTGCACGGATTATCGCACTTAAGTTAGTTTGTTAAGATGAAGTGAGAGTCAATCACAGAATGTAACAAAATATACCAAAAATATGGTAGACAGAAATCTGACCTAATAGTTGGAAAACTTCAGTCTACGTATTGCTGAAATTAATTTTAAACGTGAATAAAATAATTATGCACATTCTTTACCAAACTTTAGTATTATCTATATTGGCAAGTACTTAAAGGAAGTGGTACTAGAATGTAGATTGTTTTAGTGGTCGCTCGGCTCTTTCCGCCTTTCTTCACTTCGACCTAAAATATCTTTTGTGAATTACCCTAAAATTAGTTGTTGCCCAGGACAAGCTTTTTAATAAGTTTGCGATTTTCCTGAGTGCCAATTTCCCTGTCTTCAGGTGTTAATTGCTTCTTGTCTGGATACTTTATCTAATGCTTATTAACATCTTGCATTCGCAAAGAATATGGTCCGTAGTTTCTATTGCAGTATCACAGTATCTGCATGTTTCATTTTCTGTTTCGTTTATATTCTTAAGATAATATGTCAAGGGTTAATGGCCTTATCGGCCTTAAGTCAGAATTTTTGAGTTTAAGAACCATTGTGCATTCTTTGTCGAATAAGACTTTTTCGTTTGTTTTTGACATGGAGTATTCCTCCAGTAAGACTTTTCATGTTCCTTTTCTCACTTTGGGATATCCTTCGTTATGTGTTCCTTAGATACGCCATAAAATGGTTCGAATAAAAAACTTGGGCTTCAGCACCTTTTTTACAAGGGTGTCAGCTAATTATTTCCTTCTATTCCCTTGTGTCCTGGCACCTAAATCAAGAAAACTTCATTATTTTTTGCATGTTGCTTCAAGGATTGTCTGCATTCCCAGGCAATTTTAGACTCAAGGGTCTAAGACCTAAGAGCCTTTAACGCAATCTGGCCATCTGAAAGCATCTAGATCCTTTATGTATGCATTCCTAGGCACATACATCTACAGTATAGATTTCTACTTGAAAGATGGATAGATAGCCTGCAATCAGGCCCCGCTACACCCACACTAATCTACTCAGCCATCTTCGATCCATCTGGGTACCAAATGCATTCATCTGGTACACAGAGACTTCAACCGCAGGGCCTCGACCTTGCTCGTTTGACGGTTCTCAATTTACACATCGAAATGACAATTAAAGTTCCGCTTGAGTGGAAAGGAGTCATGGATTCCAATTGGATTAACCTCAGCATTCGAAAGTGGCCATCACATCATCGCCTGGTTTGAAACAGAGTAGGTACCTGCTGTAGTCTTAGGGCAATAACTGCTGCCTCCCTCCAGGGACAGGAGCATATTGCTTCAGTAATTCCTAACCAGGGAAGGTGTTGAAGTTTCTGCAACTTTCCTTGCGTTAATTTTTCTTCAGTTTTTGAGCACCATACACATGATTCATGGGGCTCACAACCTAAAGATGAGACCAGTAGATTATTTTCGGTTTAAGACCTAGGCTTATTATCAAAGACTCGTTATCAAACAGCCTGCGGCACCACCAAATGGCCGTAGTTGCTTTTGATAAATATTCTAAATAGATGTGAGTTTCAGGTAAGTTTTTGAGCCAAAATTACTCCTAGATATTTAACTTTACTGGAAAGGTTTAGTACTGTCCCATTTACCATGGGAGCTCTTAAAGTTAGTAACGGCCCTCTCACGAGCACAATTTGGATATTATGTTTAAAGCGATTTGAGACTTAAATCATAACCTCATGTCTGCCCCTTACAGTAATAATCAGGTCTTTAGCATATCCCTGAACGTTAAAACCAAAGTTACTTAGCTTATGAAGGAGGTCATACACCACCATTGACCACGCAGGACGATTGAACTGTACCTTGTGGACAGTCCCTGACCGCAATCACCATGGCGGACTCCTCTCCCATATTTGTAGTAATTATTCGACTAGATTCATAAGAGGTGTTATTAAATGTACCCTCTATATCTATGAATTCACAGCACACATGGCCACTTCTTTTGTTGGAAATGTCGATTTGCTAGGTTGATAGGCATATTGTTTTAGAAGAAGCGGAGCCCGTGTAAGGGTTTCATTTCTGACATATTCATCTAATACTTTCTCAATTGTATTTAGGAGAAAGGAGGTTAAGCTGATGGGGCAATATGATTTACTTCTAGGGAAGTTCCTCAATGCCATGTTGAAGCAGGACAGGAAAATACCATCCCTGCACGATGATTTAGAGGGCTCGAAGCTGAACACCACCTATTTAATTTTATTAGAAGTAAAAATTTTGTCCCCTGGCCTGTCTTTCTGTGGTGGACGATATGCATCCTCCACTAGGTAGGTTTGTGCCAGTTCACCTTCAATAAGGCGAGAGTCAAGGAAACGAGTACCTACTTTAAGGTACTCAGATTTTTAAGTAATTCTATTCCATTTGAGTTGGCTTTTGCAAGGACTTTTTGTATACGGACTACTGGGACTAATTCATCTATCTCTTCACAGACCCGTCTCTATGATCTCCTTTTAGACTTTCTCAATTCTTTTTTTGGTGTGTTGTTCTCTGTAAGGGTGTTCTTGTAGCCCTCCCAGTTTCCAGATCTTTCAGTACTATTGGTTGCTAATTTCAGCTTTAAGATGGCTGAGCCCTATTCCACCGAGGCGCATCTCTTTGGACTGCCTTTTGATTTATAGGTCAACTTTTCTCTTAATAGGAAATCGTGATATTCTGTAAGTGATAATAGTAGGGGAACCCAATAGGGGAGTTTGGGATTTACTCAAGCGCGGCAGATTAACATATAGGTGAGACCTTGCACCCTGTTGAGTACCTCCACCATATCTAAGCCCTCTATATAGGGCCGCGCGTGTAGGGCAGCCGATTAGAATAGTAAAGAAAAATCGATAGTTGGAAATACTCCAGCGCGTCAGATTAAATTATGATGGGTTAATTACATTCTGAAAAGTATGCGTTTCAATAATCAGACGACTTGAGCGTGACGCAAGGGAGTGAGAGGGTCACAAACTTGCAAAAAAAATATCACCTCGACATTCTCGAGCGCGGTCGAATATTTTCTTATCTTGAAAGAAATAATTCAAGGATAATGGGAAAAATATAATCTGCCGATTTCCACAAGCCGAACTAATAAAAATCGTCATAAAGTTTAGCGCGTGCATCTGCAGTAAAGCATGTATTCCCCACTCCGCGCTTCTCTCTCTCCCTTTCACTCTTTTTCTATCTCTCACTCTCTCGCACCGTCCCCACACGCCAGCCATCACGCCATTGTTGATCAATTACCAGAAGCGCATGAAGATGTAGTCATAACACCAGATATTCTAGGGGATAGTCCAGATTCAGGTATATTTACTTTTCAATACTTTAATAACACGCTTTTCATGAAATAAAAAAAAATATTGTTAAGTATTATAACGATTTCTTGTTACAGATATGCAAACTGTGGATGAAATTGATGACCAAATCGAACCAGATTTGCTGTCTGATCATAATTTCACGGATGAAGATGAAGATTTAAAAACATTATTTTTAACATTTTTATTTTATTTTACTAATTTTTTGTGAATTCTGTAAAGTTGTTACCCATCAATAAAACTATCAAAAAGTTTAAAAATACCGTTTTTTATTAACCTCGGCGATGAATTTTTTTTACCTCTTATTTATTTATTATTTGTAATTTTATCAGAGAAAGAGATTACCGATAGTATATATACATATAATATATGTGTGTATAAGTATTACAATTAAAAGAAATAGATTTACGCGTGCAGAAAATAAAATAAAATTTTTTTTTTTACAAATTTCAACAAAATTTATTATTATTATTTTTTATTTGCATGCTATTTTCCGTGCATGTTATTTGTCACTTTCAGTGATTAAAAAAAAATTATAACATTTTTTTTCAAATCGTCAGATTTAGGAAATCCCTCCAAATAATCGTCAGATTATTGATCAGCACGACAAGGACATCAATCTGAACTGTCTGTATGAAAATCTGACGCGCTCGAGTATTTCAAAATGGCAATTTTTTGCATTTTCATCAGTCTTTTGAATGGGAGCTTCGTTCGTGTTCACTTAACATCCCCTTTGAATATCTGATGCGCTCGAGTAAATTTTTATTTCCCATTTTTAACCCTTTCGTATGGCCGCCCCCACCATGTAAACCGGCAGATTAACATACCTCCGTCATCGGAGACACGTGGGGCATATACACTATCAATATCTGACGCGCTCGAGTGTTTCCATATGACTGTTCTTTTTTACATTTTTGAAAGCCTGTAGATGCTCCCTCCACCGGTGAAAGGGTATACATCATATAACCTGTTTTTCTTTCTACCATTTAATCTTCAAAATCCAATAGGTCCCCACGACGTTCGAGTAAATCCCCATTTAGCATCGTGGGCTCCCCTACTATAAGAGGCTATATCCCATCTGCGCTACTAGCACTATACGATTCCCTCTGGCGTAGTCCGGTAAAAATGAAGAAAACAGTCTTTATTGATTATTATTTTTCTATAAAGAGCACATTCCTATATGTTATTTAAACACCAATTATAGATTATTAAGATATTTTCTTATAGCCGCATTTTAAATTAAGTCCTGTGTGTTGTGTTATACTCTTTTTGAAAATTCAATACATTTTCCCTAGGTTCAAGTTGTTTGAAATTGAAAAACAAAAAAATGTAACGGTTGTTTACACAGTTTCTGAAATACTCTGTATAGATATACCAATATGATGTGATATATAACTGGGTAAAAGTTGACAAATTAAGATGAGTTATTACTGTTTTAAAACGTTGACAAATTAGCTAACCTAATTTAAAATAGTTCTTTTTGGGTACTTTCAGTAGTATTTATAAAAATGTATACTTACGTCAGATAGGTACCTACTTATGAACTTTGAAAAATGATAAAATATATACCTACCTATTTAAGCTTAAAATCTGATATCAACATTGTCTTACACATGGTTGTATGAGAAAATATCAAGGTGTTTAATAATGGTAGCGTGTGACTGTGGATCACTTCTTGTAATGTAATGTGTATAAATGTTATCGGCTTTTAGTACAGTTTTAATCAAGTTTATTGTGATGTGAGCTGGGCTGTCTGCATTTCTGAACAGTGAGCTCATTCAAGGCAAACTGGTGTTTCAATAAATAATTTTACTTGGCTCTCCATTCCATTGAAATCATATAAATATGCAGCAAAATGTGATAGTTTTTTATATTCATTTATTTATTATTGATATAATTAAAACAAATATTTTTACATTAGAGTATTGACTATTTACTTATATGGAACTGAAAAAATTAGTATAACTATTTTCGTTAAATTAAAGGGGGCTTAAGGACTTTTTTATTAGAAGTTGCTGTTGAATATCGCTACACGTTTCAGGCCCTTAATGTCCATTAACCTTGGAGAAGCTTCACAAACTAAACTTCCACGGTACATCAAACAAAATTGAAAATGTTTGAAGAAAAACTTGAGAAAAGATGTACTGTTTTAGTATAAATCTTATCTAAACTTTATTACATTAAAAAAACTGTAGAATATAGTTTAAAATAGTAAAATATTAATTTGTATTCAATGAGAAAATATTTGAGTATTAAGACACGTTGATCAGTGAAACAACGAAAATAACATGAATTACCTTTACACTGTTTGGCTGCCTGTCGTTTGTACTATTATTTTTATCATAGATATTTGGTGCATATTTTATTAGTGTGCAGCGATAGTCAAGTAGCAGGTTCCGTTTGCCTTAGTACTACTATGTAGTTGGTCCATGAGTTGGCATCGCTTCTCCCTCCTCAAGATATCCTGATGCAATCTGTCGCGATCACATAATGTACCTCTCAGTTGTCTCAGGAAAAAAACGAGAGAGAAGGAAGTGTTGTCATGTCGCGTTGCAGCGCAATTTACATTTCACAGGTGGCTTTTCACAAACTGTTTATAGTTTTCTGCACTGTTGTTTACATGGAAGTTTATTGCCCCAAATCTAAAAGAATTCCAGGTTGATTTATCGTGACTTAAAAGTGTCATCGCTATGGAGGATCTGGTAAAAATATCTCCTATCCCATCTGAAGATCAACGAACTTCTTCTTTGATTTTGGTCACACTACTTTTTATAAATTTTACCTTGAAGAAGTTAGAAACTGATCTCGATCTTCCCTCGATCTATCTTCCCAATTTAGTGTCTATACTCTGTACCTAACAGAATTTTGCTTGGATTTTTCATATGAACTATACAACCTATTAAAATGGTAGTACGTTGTCATTTATATGATAGTAGGTATTGCTATTAAAAGTACAGTGTTCAAGCAATTCATGCGCCTCTGAAGTAGTTTCCACAAACATCAAAACACTTGAACAGTACACTCTAAAACTATCTATATTACTAAACACATGTTTCACCAACCACATTCGCATCATCTGAAGGTAACCAAAATTAAAATACGATTAAGAATGTTCCCTATACTAATTTAATGTTATGCTTGAACGACTTCAACTAATCTTGTCAATACTACCTATACACTGTTTCGGCCAAACAAACCGTGATCTATTAACCAATAGAGCATATTATTTCGGATAGGCTCTTTGTCACTATTAACATTATTTTTACATCCTCCAATGTCTAAGCTTTTAAATACGTCCAACTGTCTATTATTTGTTAACTTTCTAATTAAGCATTTAGTTATTGATGTAGTATATTCTTTGATTGGCATCAAAGGATAATTTTCCAGTTCTCCCATATTTAAGATGGGTTATATGTTCCTTGTCATAACCGGACATTTCCTTTTTCCAACATTACAATTAATTTATTAAATCCTGATCCTTTCGTTAATGTTATATATCCTTAATTGAAACTTCCCAAGTAACAATAATTGTAGTTTTAAAATAATCTATGTTATCCTAAAAACTTATTTCCAAGACTACTTATAATAGTTTAGAAGGTCTCTATGAAGCTAATTTAAAACCTTTATAAGAGTACAGGGGACCATTTAGAGGGGAAGAGCATACATGCCTCTTTTTAAAACTGCTATTAAAACTTTCAAGTTCTAATGAATTATCTAAAGCTTTACTCAGAGAGTATCTGAAGAGTATTATAAACCCACACTTGGTTTAGGATAGGCAATATATCAAAATTTAAAAGACACACACAAATGCTTTGAGTGGACTTTTTGTATTTAACATGTTTTGTCTTAAAATACCTATTAAATTATCAATTGCTCTTTAAATATGTCGATTTATTCTTGTATAAGAATATTTTAAGCCTCATTGGTCTTAATATATTGTTTAAGACTTGTAGCCTTATTTGTATATATCTTACCACAGTTTTAAAACTACATATTTTAAAACATTATGGTCTGGGCTATGGTAAAACAAATTCCTTTATGTTTAAGACTGATTTATTGCAGTTCTTTGCTTGCTTCATTAAAACTTTAGCAATCAGTTGGTTTTATGAAAGTTCGACCTGAAACTTAGTGATTTCAAAACCATTTAAATTGTTACTTAGGTTGTCACCTCGTTCATTCAGAGGAAACGTTAATAGATGATGAATCAAGAAATTGCTACCAGCCATTTTGTGTGGGGCACAATGGTGCGAGTGATTAGGGATATACATTAGAGTGCTGGTATCATTTCCGTTTATATCAAGGTCCAATTTATTTTTGAGTCTGGAACATACATTATTATTAATGTATGTTCTCAACCAATGGCGTCGACCGATTTCCCATCTATCTTAGAACCTAAACAAAAATGTTCCTTATAAAATGCTCTGTAGAACCGGTTGAGTATCATTAGGCCGTGTACCAGGTACCGGGTATTAACTAGGTACCGGGTACCAATAAAAATACATCTTCAGCGGTCTAGACTTAAATATCCAGAAAGCGTATTTTTATAAATTGGACCGTACCGTCGTTTCACTTTGTATGTTTGTTAAGGCCATGGTAGTTTCCAGGCCTTTTAAAATCGAACCTTAATTTTACAGGGTGTACTCCAGAATAATTCAAATTTTAATCTTTTTTTCTACACCTATTTATTTATTAGACAATTATTAGCATTTTTTGGTGAAAAATCGTACCTATAATTTACTGCAGTGAATTATCGATTCATAATTCACTGCATTCGGCCAATCATAAATACAAATTCATAATTCACTATTTCACTGATCCAACGATATTTTAAATCGACTACTATCAATCTTGCTGCAGCTGCAATCAACTCGCTGACAGTGGCAACCAAGTGTATCGTCATGTTGTTTGTTTATGTTTTCCACTTCTTACCAGTAGATACCAATTAATGTTATCAAATTTCAATTCAATTTATTTGTTTAATAGGTATAGAAAAAAACATAGTATTACATTCGCGATTATGATTATTATTCACTCAGAAAATTTGTTCCACTCGCCTTCGGCTCGTGGGCGCATACCTCACTTAGTGAATAACAAATTTGAGGGAAACAAACGCCAACAAAACCTGTAGGTAACTGCATAATCACAGTCGGCGCGTTTGTTGAGTATAAATGTTTAGGTACGCTTATTTGCAGATATTTTCAATAACTTTACTTACCTATTTCAGTAATGTTAGAAATATTAGTTTTGTGAAAATTATTGTTACAATATTATAGTAATAATTAAATTTTACAATAGCAATGAGGCAAGGATGTATTTATGCATAATATTTAGATTCCATGGTCGCGTACCATGGTCAAATGAATCACCTTAAAAAGTAGCTGTTTGTAATTACAATGAGTACTTATATTAGATCGTTAACGTTTATCCTTAAACGATAAATAGTTATCAAATGAGGAATGTACTGATAGATTCATTCACTAACTTTTCTTTATAAGTACGAGTTCCTCGCGGGAGTGAGAAAAATTAGAAATGAATTTCAAATGACGATGATGCTAGGCGTCGCGACGTCATATTTCCGTATTTGTACTGGTAAATGTTAACTCATGTAACCATCCGAAATCTCATCAAAAACTTAATCAGCTATCACCTATTCACAGTATATTATATGTCTCTAATAGTTCAGGAGTTATGACAAAATTTTGAGATCCCATCAAAAGTAACTTTTGTACCTTAATAACGTGAGCAAATATAAGTTAAAATGAGTTACGTGGATTTTCTTGGTAGAATAAAAGAACAATGTAGACTTCTTTATTAGAATGACTTATAACACTTTCTGATGGCTACAAGTTCGATGCGGGTTTTACATACTTGCTAATCGGACTTGTGGTCATTTGATACATTTTGTTATTCCTCACAAATATGTTTTTAACAATAGTGATTATAATGTTTACTAAAGCTTTTATTAAAGTGGTAAACAATGATAACAACATAACTCCTCCTTCTTAAAATGGATTCATATCCTTTATAGGAAGGTTTGAATCTTAGAGTTCAATAGATTCAGAGGGCGGTTTGCCTTTATATACAATCTTTATATTAAAGAGTTTCGTTTTGTAATGTTTAAAGAAGGGATAAATTAGAATGGCAAGGGATAATTACAAAGATAAGAAAATAAGGAATCCAGGTATCGTGGCCAGGTGATCCAAAGTCTTCTTATACTTTATCGTTGCAGGTGTCTTAGTGAATCAGATATTTCACTTAAGTCCAATGAAATTCTTCGAGGGGAAGATTTGGTACTGGAGAGAGGTTGTATTCCATAATCTTCGAATGGGCGTCCTCTAAGATTGTATCATCTATGGAGCAGGTAGTATTTTTAATAACAATACTACAATTGTGTTCGAGCGTCACTTCGCTGAGGGTATTTCTTCGAATTATTTCTTGGTCAGTGCATGAAGCTTTGATTAAAATTTCTTCTCGTGGGAAGCAGATTGAAACCCGTAGTAAAAGATCTGAATTTATTGTGATCTTTTGTAAGGTGCAGTGTGTAGTTTGTTTTTCTTCTAGCAAGTCCAGCAGGCAGCTGGAAGTCCAACGTAAAGTTTCTCCTTTCTCCAACGCATATGTGATATTTGTTGACCGTCTGGCAGGTGGTATCTTTCCATAAGTGGGCCGTGTGATCAATACTCGTTATTAGATAGGGTTTTGGAGGTATAATAGACGGAGAACCAGCTCTAAAGAAATTCTCTGAATTTGCCAATCCTGGTTTTTTGCCAGTTGATTACAGTAGTTGTGTACACAAAGATACTCCGGTCAGTCAAGCGAAATCGAGAACAGGTGTCTCAGGTGTGCTATCAAAGGTGTGACGAATACGAAGGTAATAAAATGAATTTACTAAGGCTGAAAATCTTTATACGAATTATATATTGCATATAAATAAAAGTTGTCAGTCAGTCAGTTGAATGTGTGAACAGAGCCAGTCAGTCAGCCCCAATGTATGTACATGTACAGGGTTATACACTATACACCTATATTTTATTGAAAGTTAGTAAAAACAATTTCTTGTATAGGTCACGTGATATGAAATAAATATATGTTTTTTTTATGGAACACCCTATATATTATTGCATTTCGAGAAATCCCTTTTCTTCTGATTTCAAATATATAACATTATGTAGGTCTATTTTAAATATTTCTTGACATATTTGACATTCAAAACGAAAATAAGCTGCTTTATTGCTTATTTGCATATTGAATGTCAAATATGCCAAGAAGTATTTAAGATAGATCTATACAATGTTATATATTTGAAATAGGAAGAAAAAGGACTTCTCGAAAATTCAATAATATATAGGGTGCTCCATTAAAAAAACCTATATTTATTTCATATCACGTGACCTATAGAGGAAATTAATATTTATTCTCGATTTCGCTTGACTGACCGCAGTATGTTTGTGTACACAACTACTGTAACAGTCCAACAAAAATTTTGAAAGTACAAGGAATTTATTTTTTCGAAAGTATCACGAATTTGGTCGAAAGTACCACGAAGAGGATTGCACAGAGCGGAATTTTCCGTCAGGGTGTAGCGAGTAGCTATTATAAATGTCAAAATTTAAAAAAAAATCATTGGGATGGTTTTTCCAATGAATACCAAAATCCAAATAGGTAGAGAGCCCGCTGTATAGATTTCCTATGAATAAGATACAGGAAAAACTTTGTATGAGTGAGTAAGTACTACCACAGACCTACAGGGAGCCACTGTTCATGTAAGCAAATTTTGCCCGCGTCATGGAATTTTACCCGAAGTGACGTCAAAATGGGAGGATGTGGGCAAATAAGAAGAGGCAGCCTATTTTTGAATAACTAGAAGGCGTGTACTTTAACTTAAAAAAAAAAATAATTCATGTATTCGATGACTTAAGAAAATAGAAAAAAAATACTTTAATCGAGGCTGTCTCAGGGTTGCAGGCAAATTAAGCCTGACAGCCCACTACAATCTCACTGTATGCCTCAAAATCTACATTTTAACGTAAGTTTTATTCATGTACTTGATGACACAAAAAACCGTGACCGGAAGTGACGTCAGGATTCCATGACGCGGGCAAAATTTGCAAAAATGAAAAGTGTCAAATCTATGTCTGTGGTAGTACTTACTCCCTCACATAAAGATTTTCACGTATCTTATTCATAGGAAATCTATATAGCCGGCTCTCCACCTAACATTTAATTATTCTGAAAATGGTGGAGAATACTTCATGTCCGTATCACAAGAACGTCCATAAAAAATAGTCAAAAAATTCAAAGTCAGAGATTCAACAGCTTCTTTAAGCATCCTGACAAAGATTACAAGCAATTCGAATATTTCAGTGCAAAATTAAAAGTGAATAATTTTCAAAAAGTTCGACATACATCTTACAATCATAATTAACTGGGAGTCTGAATCTTTTTGTACAATCTATTGTTATAGTTCTCTCAACATGGATGAGTTACGATCCTACGGGATGTAACGGCTTGCCAAGTGGTAGTGTTCTCTGATGTTTACCTTATATACCTTAGTTAGATATTGAGTATTTATATATTTTATGAAGTATTTCAATAAATGAAAATATATTTTGAATTCGATTTCTTATTAATCCACTAATTATAAGATTGGCGACCGACGTGCGATTCTGTGGCGTGAGTCGGATAACTACTTACTGCGGTTCACCTTTGATCTCTTCACGTTAGTGTAACTATCCGAGTACTCATAGAATCCATCGGCGGTCTTAATTATTAAGAAGTGTTTCTGACAAAGTGCTAATTATAAGATATATTCAGTAGAAGTGCACCGCTCGACATCAGATTACGACGGAGAGAGCAGACTGTAGCAATCACAATAAGTTTTGTCTATTTTCGTCTTGGGGAAGTCTGAAGGGTAATTTGAATCCCCCTTGTGAGTAGAGTTGATAGATATCGTAGCGACGACACGGCTCCGGCCTAATTAATATAAAGTCCTTGTCGTGTCCATCAGACGCTCGATACTAGGTTCATCTACAATATCAAAGAGTGCGATGGTTAACTGAATTAAATTAAATTCCTTTTGACTGGTCGGCATATGAAACAATCTAAAGTATTCGTCAGTTTTTAATTTTAAGAGAGTACCGTAGAGTTTTGTTAAAGTTTCAAAATATGTAATAGATCTGAGTGAGACATGAAAAATGATGAGATCCCTGAATAAGAATTTACTAGAGCATTTTCTAAATTTTCTAAATGATTTAATACAAGTAGAAAGTTCTGTGATATTTGATTAGCTAAACGTTGACAATACGTTTCTTTCAATAATTTTAAAGGTGTTGTTCATTTTATCCATTAATTGGGTATAGAGTGACATTCTCAGATTTACTTAAGTTGCTATGGAATGTTGAGTTTTCATAAGAGTGTTTAATTTCGAGTATATATCTTCTAGATCATCTGCATCCGCAGTACCAAATAGGAATTTATCAATTTTTCCGATAGCGTTAATTAGTCTTCGTCGGTTTCGATCTAAAGGTTGGAAATTTAGGAATTTTAAGTGAGTTAGTTTTGAGAGATAGAGTAAGTCGTCATTCGGGTGACTGGCACATTCATGTGAGAATCCTAACAAATTTTCGGTGGTTTCTTGGATAACGTTTTCGATTAGGTCTAGGTCAATAATGTAGGAAAAGAAGTGGTAGTTATTAATAAGTCTGGTTGGTTGTTACGTCATTAGATATATGGGATTGGAAATAGTTTTAATTTTTAAGAAATGAGTTTTCAAGACCAGGGGCCCAATTCTCGAAACTAGACGAACCCGATTCGTACACGAATGGCGTTGAAATTCGCACACGAACGTACTTTTTCTATTCTCGAACTGTCGACTAACTCATGAACGAACAGATTCGTGCACGGAAAGTACTAGATCGTTGTTTCGGTGGCAAAAAGCATATTCGCATGTCAACATTACCTTTAAGTTAACGTCAACCTTCAGTCAAACGGCTTTATTTTGGTTGGAAATTGTGTTAGACTCTTCTAATGGATGCTTTGGATAAGCTGAATAGCAATTAATAACTTGGAAGAAATGGAGCCAGCTGCAGAAGTCAGAAGGGAATATAATAATCGCGTTTACGATGCCTTTGATAATAATATGTCCGATATAAAATTCGTACGAATGTTTCGATTAAGTAAGGACCTAGCACGGGATCTAATCAATTTACTATCTGAATATTTGATCCAACCAATCAGTTAGAACTCATTAGATTTCAACTTACGTATTTATTTTCTTGCGCGGCACCGTTAGTGCACAATCTCCTATTTGCAAAGGATATTTTTGGTCAGAATTCCTGCAAAACACAAAAATAAAATCCCAAAACCGCCTACAACCAAGCAATCATCCTTGTGCAAACAGCAAAACAACAACGAGTATTTTGACTCTGACACTTCTCAATTGTTGCACCACGACAGCAGCGAAAAGTTCTCAGATTTACACGGTCTGCTATTGGTTGACATATATCTATATATGAACCAAGATACCATGTACGTTATACGGTCGACGAATGTGTTCGCCTCGTGTACCGCTTTTCGACTATCACTGGAGAATTTGATTTTTATAGAAACTGCGTTCGCATGCGAACCAGACTGCACGAGTTGGTTCGTGCACGATCAATTCGTTTGGGATTCCAGAATTAGGCCCCAGGAGTAGTAAGTGACATATTTGTCGGTTTTTTCTTTGATTAGTCTTTGTTTTACTTTTCTTAGTCTTATTAGATTAGCCTTTGTTGCGTATTTGATTCTTTGTAAATCGTCCTCGGTTTGTCGAGACAATGGGACCGTCTTTTTTTTTACTTTCGTGGGTATGAATTTGGGTAAATTCTTCGCGCGTGTAGCTTGGGAATTTCTAACATAGATGGTGTTATTTGGATTATAGGTATTGGGTTCTTTATGTTTTTCGTTGATTTTGGACATTATGTGTTCTTTATCAAGGGTTTGGTTGATTTTGAGTTGTTCGTAAAGGTTTTGGGTTATATTTTTATGTTCTTGTGTATAATCTGAAGTCGGATATCTCGAATGGTGAGGGTTTGTCTAAATGTCCGAAAAGATCTTCAAAATTAGCATGTTTAGTAAGAGAGTGTATCGATTCATTGTATCCTATATTGGCTAGTTTCATTAGGTATTGATTGGGCAAATTAGGGTTTTCTGAAATCAAGCATCTCATACTATCTATTAGTGAGCTATGGAAATTCTTGACAGGGCTGTTGGATAATAATATGACTATCAATGCTAGTGAAATGTAGAGATATTTTATGTAAGTCAAAGTAGTCAATAATGATGGTGTTATTAAATTCTTTTCCATTGTCGCATATTATTTTGTAAGGTTTTCCATTGTGTTGTATGAAAGTTAGGAGGTTTTGTTTTACTTCTATTCCTGTTTTGGATTTTATGGGATAGTTTTGTCCAATTTTTGAGAAAGCGTCAAAAACAGTGAGGTGACATTCGTTTGAGAAATGGAGGAGCTCTATATGAATGGCGTCAACAAGTTTTTTGGATATTGGTGTATTTTGACACTTAATCTTCTGAGGATGTCTATCGTAGGTATTTGCAGGTGTTACAGGTGTGGCAATTTTTTATACAATCTTAAAACAAAATAATTTAATTATGTTATTATAAATATTTATTTAAGTTTTTAATATAATATTAATAATAGTAAATATTTTTATGAATGAGCTAAAAATAAAATTTTAAAAATTAATTAATACAATGTTAAATAATAAGATTAGATATAGGACAACTTGGTAATTGATATTGGGCTAATAGTATGTTTTCATTATTAAATTTGTTGTGACTTTAGTTCTACGGTTACAATTTTTTCTTCGTGCATATATTTTATTATTTGGTTTTGTTTGTTTTCTTGAGAGAGATCTTCGAGTACCTTATTTGAAATTATGCAACTCATGGAGTTGTTAGTCTAAGAACCTTTGGAATATTCTAATTATTTTGTGTTTAATACTTTCGTCATCAAAGTTGGAACTATTTTGGGTATTTTTGGTAAAACGTAAAAACGGTCTTATGAATTTGAATATCTCGTCGTCAGATGTCCGTGATTTTAAAATGATTCTATGTGTTTCCAAGACGTGGGTGTTAGTGACTGCATTATCATTTTCTTTTTTAAAGGTTTGGTTTTTATAGATGTTAATGGCTGATTTCGAAGAGGGCATTGTAACTGTGCGGTTTGAGCGGGCTGCATGTACAGTATTGTTGTCAAAGGTTTGTTCATCTATGGCATTTGTGAAGTCATTTGCGATTTGGGGGTCTACTTCGGGTAGTGCGTCAAGATTGATTGTATATCTGATGGGTTTACAATCATAGAATTTGTGTCGTCATTGTCAATAGCGTCGAGTTCTTGCATAGGGAGTCGTGAGAGGCTATTGGCATTTAAATTATGTTTGCCTTTCTTGCATTTGATTGTATAATCGTATTCATCGAGGAGTAATCTCCATCTAATTAGTCGGGAGTTTGGATTTTTAAGGAGGTACAATCAATGTAATGGTTGGTGGTCCGTGTTGATAATAAAATGGTGTCCAAAAAAAACGGACCGAAAAATTTACAACTTTCTGCTGCACTTAATAAATCTTTCTCGATCATGCTGTAGTTGATTTCTGCAGGATCTAAGGTTCTTGAATTGTATGATATAGGGTGTGCATCTTGACTGAGGATCGAACCTACTGCATATTTACTAGCATCACATTCCAAGGTTTTGAGAAATCGGGATACGTTAGAACTGGATCGTTACAAAGAAGGTTTTTGCATACTTTGAAACAGGAGATATGTTCTTCAGTGAGGGTAATTTTCTGATCCTTTTTTAAGCATTGGGTGAGGGGCTTTGTAACATCTGCAAAGTTCGGAATGAAGAGACGAAAATAACCGAGACGTCCTAAAATTATTTAATTTCCTTTGGTGTCTTAGGGGCAGGGAAGGACTTGATGGCTTTTATTTTCTTCGGGTTTGGTTCCATACCGTCATAGGTTATTACATGTCCTAGAAATTCAACTGATTTGCATAAGAATTATGATTTATCGAGTTGTATTTTTAGATTTGAGTTTTCGAGGGCTGTGAAAACGAGGTGTAGATTTTGGATATGTTCTTCAAGATAGGTACAGAAAATTATAATATCATCCCTATATAGGAGGCAAATTTTATTTTGTAGGTCTCTCAGCACATTGTCCGTGACTCGTTGGAAAGTACTGGGGGCATCCTTAAGTCTAAATTGCATTCTCAAATATTCATGATGGATCCTTTTCGACATTGAAAGCTGTCTTTTGATACTATTCGGGTGCATTTCGAGCTGATGCTATCCGGATGCAAGGTCGAGTGTAGTAAAGTGTTGACATCTGCCAAGTTTGTCTAGAATGTCATTAATATCTAGTAGGGAATATCTGTCTTTGATAGTTTTTTCGTTAACTTTACGGTAGTCGACGACGATTCGCCATTTCTTTTTTCCAGAGGCGTCTAATTTTTTCGAGACAATCCAAACAGTGGAACTCCATGGAGAAATCGATGATCTGATTTCATGTTTGACATGATTGGTAAAAGAAAGTGGATCATCAGGAAAGTAAAGTACCTATATTTGGGTGTTTTCCCAAAAAAGAAATAAGTGCGTTCTTTTCTTCGAGATTTAAATGGTGTGTGCGTATGATTTTCTTTAGATTGGCTTTACGTTTGGGTTCTTCCATGGGGCGTGTGTAAGGGGTAAAGGTTTTGAAGTCTTGAAACGGTAAAACGTGTAAGGGCTGATCAAATGTGGCTTGTGTGGAAAAGTCGTCGTTGACGTTATAAAGTTCGACCATGGCCAATCCGTTTTCTGCAATGGTCAAGGTTTCAGAAATGTTTACAGGTATTTTTTTTTAATTTCGAGTGAGTTTAAATCGTAGGTACGTGGCGTATCATTGGGGGTTCTTAACAATAGGGGTAGACTAACATCTTGGTTAAAGATGGTTGGAATGGCATATCCCATACTCGCGAACCATAGTACTCGCCTTCGGCTCGGACTAAAAACTTTTCTCCCGTGTGGAATATGGGCTATTTCAGAACTTGTTGTAGAATGTCCTATTCTACAAGTTCTGGAATATCCCATATTCCACACGAGCGAAAAGATTGTGTCCGAGCTGAAGGCGAGGACTACGGTTCGCGAGTGTGGGATATGCCAAAAAATGTTAGAAAATTGTTGTAGAATCTCCAGTGAATACCTTCTGTTAACAATGATTCAGATTTAAATGCAACTGATCTTCAAGAAGAATTACAAGATGTAAACTTATACTAAGGCCAAGAAGTATAATCAGTAGAGCAAAAAATCAGCGGCATTCTGGTCAAAGGATAGTAGCTGTTATGTAATACTTAAGCGGCACCTCGTGCTAGTTTACGAAATTCGTAAATCCGCACGCCCCTGGCTCTACTGACTAGCTTATCGGCCCTACTTTAAAGATTTATCATTGATATCAGTTGAATCCAAATTAGCTGCAACTGTAGATTACATATCCTTAATTGACGAATTTGCTAAACTTAAACGTAGAAAAGTAAAACTGTAGTAAATGTAAATTGTAGGTTCCTGATGTTAATTTATTTATAAATTGTTATTCTTTTAATAACCCGAAATAAAAGTACCTGGACATTTTGTAATGTAGTTTTTTTAAACCATAATTTAAGGCTACCTTTTTTACTTTTCACATAATTGGCGGCATTTCGAAGACTCGCATCATACTGAAAAAATCTACCGCACGGCCCTGCGTATTTTTTTGAAGTCAGTGCAATTGATAATTAAAGTAAACAATGGCAATATATTTTGACTAAATTATTCATTAGTTATATTAAAACAGAATTCTGAGTTAGCCTAGGATACAAAGACTTGCCATTATTTTATAGTTGTTATACGTATACCGGGTGTCCAAAAAGTCTGGACACGGTCTAATATAAGGAAATAAGTTTTCATGAAAAAAGTTTCAGACAAAAGGTGTTTTGTTTTGAGAATAACATCTTTTGAACACCAAACCACTTCAAAATTTTAAATGGTAACCCCCATTTTTTTGCGCGGATTATGATTCTTTGAGAAACAATATCAAACTTATGTCTAAAACAATTTTTTATCCGAGGCCATCCCCACCCTCCAAACGATTGTTATCAAAAATCCTCGTTCTTGCTACTTCATTAATTTTTCAATGTCTCAACGACGCAACAGTCTAAGGAATACATTGCAAGAGATAAAGGTTGTTTGGCTTTGAGAATGACAACTTTTGAACACCAAACCACTTCTCACCCCCTCACCCCCTCGTGGGGGATGGGGGTGACTTTAATATTCTAAATAGCGACCCCTATTTTTTGCGCGGATTATGATTCTCTGAGAAGAAATATTACTACTGACAAATGGTTAGGTTTTGGGCTGAGACAACATCAGTGAAAGCAAACGGCTCCAATTCCCTCAAATTCGTGCGTCTCAGCCCCGGTAAACTCAGAATGGAGTTGCATCGTAGTGAGAGGCGAGGGGACTCACCTGCAACAAGCACCCCGTTGGTGACACAGCAGAGAGGGTTTGGATTGGAGTCAGTAAATACTGGGGGAATGACGAACCCTGGAATCCTGATCTCTGCTATGTTATAATAATGATGCCTCGGCGTAATAATAATAATAATAATCTGAACAACACCTCAGAGATCAGGTATCGTTCCTGCGCAGGACAGGTTATGTAAGGGCACCCTGTCAGCAGGAAGAAGTGCCAGCCGCGCTTACACCGCGGCAAATTGCAGCTGACGGGGACCATCCGATGGAGTACACTGATGTTGACTTTAGGACGAGGGTTAGCCTTAACAGCAGGGGGTCTGCCCTAAAGCCACAACAGACGACGACAGACGAGGAGGCCGGCGCGGTGCTGACCCAGAGTCAGTCACTGAACTGCAGCCACCTCGCCTGAAGGCCCAGATAAAAGCTGCCGAACAGGAATGTCTGTTTAGGCAGCATGTCGATGAACCCATGCACGGGGTGTTCTATAGGAACCTAGAAACACTGGGTTTATCGACTAAGCTGACATTCGCCTTTTTAAGGTCAGCTGGGCTAAAGTCGGAGACCGAGGGTTTCATTGTGGCCTGCCAAGATGGTGTAATCAACACTTTTATTTACCGAAGCCGCGTAATGGGTGTAGAGGTTCTTGATATTAACTGCAGGATCTGTCGTCAGGCGCCGAAATCGCTCATGCATTTACTATCTGCATGCCCGGTATATGCAATTTTGGCCTACATCCATCGCCATAACGCGGCGGTACGGGTGCTGTATTACCATCTACAGCACTCGTACGGAGTAGACCAGACACCAGTGCTGCCTTACGTCCCCGGAGACATCGAGTCCGTTGTCGAGAACGAGAGGTGCCGAATTTACTGGAACTTTTCGTTTCCGACAATCAGGCTAATTCAAGCCAACAAGCCTGATATAGTCCTCCTCGACCATCAAAACAAGGTGATGTTTGTGATCGAGTTCTCAGCACTCTGAAATAAAAAATAATAATAATAATAATAATAATAGTAATAGTAATAGTAATAGTAATGGTAATAGTAATAGTAATAGTAATAGTAATAGTAATAGTAATAGTAATAGTAATAGTAATAGTAATAGTAATAGTAATAGTAATAGTAATAGTAATAGTAATAGTAATAGTAATAGTAATAGTAATAGAGTAATAGTAATAGTAATAATAATAATAATAAACATGTTAACCAAGAAAATATCTTGTGCTGGGAGCAAAATGGACGTAGACAAGGGTCCAGAGGATGCAAAGAATTACTTGTTATCGACAGTATCATAGCAAAGCATGCGGTAACGAAACGAAGGAAGATGTCTGTCGCATGGATTGATTATAAGAAAGCCTTCGACTCGGTGCCCCACTCTTGGCTACTGGAGATCCTGCGCATCTATAAAATAGAGGAAAACACTATAAACCTCTTAAGGGCACTAATGTCACGATGGAGAACAACGCTATGCATGAGGAGTGAAACACTGTCCTACATAACATCTGAAATCCAGATAAAAAGGGGCATCTTTCAAGGCGATAGCCTGAGTCCAACATGGTTTTGTCTTGCCCTTAATCCCCTCAGCAATATGTTGAACAGCAGTACTAGCAAATATTCGTTGAATCGAAATAACGCACTAGCTCATCTCTTCTACATGGACGATTTGAAAATCTTCTCTGCCGGCCCCCAGCAAGTGCAAGGGTCATTAGAACTAGTAGGATCCTTCAGTAGAGCTGTAAGAATGGAGATGGGCCTAGAAAAATGTGCTGTCCTTCATATCGCAAAGGGAAAAATACAAAATGAAGAGGGCTTAACCCTCATGGATGGCACCTCAATTTCAACAATGAATGAAGAGGAACGATACAAATATCTAGGAATTCTACAGGCTGCTAATATAGACCACGCAAGAAACAAGGAGGAGATTGGGAATAAGTTCATTAAAAGAGTAATTACTATCCTAAAAACAGAACTTTGCTCCAAAAATAAATTCAACGCAGTTAACACGTGGGTCTTTCCGGTTATCATATAAACTTTTGGAGTTCTGAAATGGTCAACAACTGAATTGCAGGCATTGGACAGACGTGTGAGAACTACGTTAATGAAGTATGGAATACACCACCCCAAAGCCGCTATGGAAAGGTTATACCTACCACGCACAGCTGGGGGACGAGGCTTGGTTAACCTGGAAATAGCACACGAGGAACAAAGAAATAATTTAAGAAAATACTTCTTAGAGAGGGAGCTGCCGTTCTTGAAAGCCTTGTGCACAATTGACCAGAAACTCTCACCCCTAAACCTGTCTACGCCGGAACCTGAAACTGAGAGAATTGGTTTAAAAGATCTGGAAAACCAGTGGAAGGGGAAGGCACTACACGGTAGATACTATTCTGGACTGCATCAGGATGTAGCAGATAAAATAAGCTCTGTATCTTACCTTACCGCAGGATATCTGTATGCTGAAACAGAGGCCTCGCTTGCTGCCATACAAGATCAAGTAGTACCTACAAGGACTTATAGAAGACACATTCTCCGAGAACAAGTTGAAAACTCTAAATGTAGAATGTGCAATGCAAGTGAGGAATCCATTCAACATATAATATCTGCATGTACGTACTTAGCGCCTACTGCATACCTTAGCAGACACAACAATATGGCTAAGATCCTCCACCAGCAATTATGCAGAACAGCAGGCACACAAAAGGAAGATACAGCTTATTATAAATATAACCCCCCCGCCGTCAGTGAGAACAACAATTTTAAAATCTATTGGGACATGCCTATTCAGACTGATCACCCAATTACACATAACAGACCTGACATCGTAGTTATGGACAAAATTAATAGAACAGTCAACCTAATAGATATAACGATTCCTTTAGACGACAACATCGAGAAGGCCTACAGAGAGAAAATACGAAAATATGAAGATCTTGCCATCGAAATAAAGAATGTGTGGGAGGTCCAAAAAGTTACAATAGTCCCAATCGTTATATCAGCAAACGGAATAGTACATAAAAATACCAAGAAACACCAAAAGAACTCAATGTTTGTACAACGCACTTAATACAAATGCAAAAAGCCGTTATTTTAGGCACAACATCTATTGTACGGAGAACTCTTTCCAACTCGTAGCCAAACACATATGCTTTGGTCCCAGGATCCGGCATTGTGATATAAACCAGGAGAACCTGCGAAAGGAATAAATAATAATAATAATAAGATAAAGCAAATATGAAACCAAAACAAAGTACAAATAGTACCCACTATAATATCAGCAACTGGTGTGATCCCTAAAAAACTTCATCAAAGTATTGCCACTCTACAACTCCATCCAGATTTATACATAAGCCTTCAAAAATCCGTAATCATCAATACATGCACATTAGTCAGGAAGTTTCTCAATGCACAATGAAGGAAGCATGGCTTGAGTTAACCCTCCGCCAATGCCTCGACAATACCAGGACAACCCTGAGAAAAACAAAATAATAATAATAATAATCCGTCTGGGTTCCGGATTATAAAAAGAATAGACCCAGGGTAAGTTCCTGCCTGTCGTAAGAGGCGACTAAATGGAACACCTTCCTCTGTCATGGGGTAGCTGCCCGGGCAGAGTGTAACCGTGCTGTGAAAACTAGAAGACAAGCACAACAGGGTGGGATAGAGCAGCAGACTGGCTCTATTGGGAACCGCCAGGAGGTTCAGTCTGAACCAGAGGCAAGTGGATCAAGTGGCACCCCTCTGAATAACGGTACCACAAGAAGGCAAACGACAACGGCTAGAGAAAGAAATGGGTCTCGAGACGCGAGAATGACGCAACAAGATGTTGTAGTCTCTCTAGAGACTCACAATAAACCAGCACGTAGAACATGGCCCAAAAGAGATAATCAAGACATAATGCGTGCATGCTTTCTCGGAACTGATTGCGACAGGAACAGACGCGGATTCCGAAAGAAAATGCTGACTGAATGGTGAAAAATTCGTCCCGACTGTGAGCTAACTGAACATCAGTTAGCAAACCAATTATATGCTATTCAAACTCACAGTCTACTTACTGGCCAGGAAATGGAACAAGTTAAAAACGAAATTCAGACTTTTTTATGTGGGGGAAGCTTAAATGCGCCAATCGATCGAATACCTGAGCAGAATGTTGAAGAGGTAGAACAGCAGCCATCAGGCCCTGACAATGAACCTGAAACAGAGAAGAAAGGGTTAGATAATAATATAAGAAATAACTTCAGACTGCTTATCACAATATATGGTGATATCGACCCAGAAAAAAGACCCAAGATGCCAAAGATAAGACCCAATAGGAAAACAAAGGAATGTTTAAAAATATTAAATACTGAGATTGTGAAAACACAGGCGGTGGTATACTGTGCAGCTCTCCTAACAATAAAGCATATTTAAAAATGAATTATTATTTGTTTGCTTATAACTGTATTGAAACATATTCTTTATAGGATTTTGCAAACAGCAGAAAAAATATACATCTGTAACTAAAAGAAAAACTGTGTGTAAAAATATTAATGAAATCTTTGCATTCCTTCGATAACCTGAATTCTGGTTATGCTAGCAAATTAGGATTTTAATTTGCTAGCATAACCAGAATTCAGGTTATCGAAAGAATGCAAAGATTTCATTAATATTTTTACACAATTTTTTCTTTTAGTTACAGATAGATATTTTTTCTGCTGCTTGCAAAATCCTGTAAAGAATATGTTTCAATAATAGAGCATATGGGAATTAAAGTGGACCAGAGAATAGGCGAAGGAAAAGAGGAGCCAAGGTGGAAAAAGAGAATAGAAGGGAACATTCAGAACCTAAGAAGTAAAATCACGAAACTATGCACATGGGAGAGAGGAAACAGCAGTAAGAAGTTACAGAAGGAGATGAAAAAGTGTCTGAAAAGTAATAAAATAGTTCGAGAAGACCCAAGATATCAAAAAAAGCTAGCCACACTAAAAGATAACATAAAACAAAGGATATCAGTTTTGGGGAAACGGTTAAGACGATACAATAAAAGTCACAAAAGAAAAGAACACAACAATACATTCTATAAAAATGAAAAGGAATTTTACAAAAAGTTGCAGGAAGATAACACGCAACACAAAGAACCACCTGAGGAAGAAGAGCTAGTAGGGTATTGGAAACATATATGGCAATCAAAAGGAGAACACAACAAGGAAGCAGTGTGGCTTAAGATTGAGAGGGAAAAATGCAAAAGAATTTGCAGCATGGAACCGATGGTAGTAACGGAAAAGGATGTTAGAAGTGCAGTTATGAAAACAAAAAATTGGAAAGCTGCAGGAATGGACTACGTCCATAACTATTGGTGCAAGTTTGGAAACCACTAGCAGCACAGCTTAATAGGATCATAAATAATCAAGAGGCCTTACCTCATTTCTTAACAAAAGGTATTACATTCATGATACCGGAATCCGAGAGGACCGCCGAACCCAAAAACTACCGACCAATCACTTGCTTGCCAACTCTCTATAAAATTATAGCATCGATTATAGCCGAGAAACTTAACAAACACCTTGTAGAACAACAAGTGATCACCGAGGAATAAAAAGGATGTAGACAGAGGACCCAAGGTTGTAAGGAGCAATTGATTATAGACAGTATCGTGACTCAGGACGCAAGACACCGAATGCGTAATCTCTCTGTTGCATGGATCAACTACCAAAAAGCACTCTGTGCCACACGTAGATGACTTAAAATTATACGCAAACTCAGAAAGTAACTTGAATCGTTTGATCGAACTAACCCAGACTTTCAGTGATGACATCAAAATGAAATTCGGTTTAGACAAATGTGCAAAGCTAATAACACATCGAGGAAGATCTAAATAATATGACAACTTGGAGAATACTGGCATTAGATATCTTAACAATGACTTATACAAATGTCTGGGGTACGACCAACAGCTAGTTATCAATCAAAGGGAGACAAAGCAGAAAATGAAGAAAGTGTTAGAAACCAGGTTAAGAAAAACTACGAACTGAGCTTACAGGAAAAAACAAGATCAAAGCAATAAACACCTGGGTGATACCGACTATTCGATACTCGTTTGGAGTCATAGGATGGTCTAACACTGACTTGGAAGAACTTAACCGCATAGTTAGAGTGAAGTTAACTGAACACCGGATGCATCATCCTGAAGCTGGCAATGAAAGTCTTTATATGCCAAGACATATGGGAGGTAGAGGACTTGTAGATATCAAAAGACTGTACTAAGTTGAAAATATGAAGAAGTACTTCCGCGAGAAAGCTGCTTCGTCTCCTTTGCATGAAGTCATCATAGAAATAGATAAATACGGAGAGATTTATAAGACGTCACCTATTTAAGAGACAAGTGGTTGGCCAAGCCACTGCATGGAAGATATCCTAACCAACTCTTAAAGACATGTCAGGAAACATCCACCGAATGGCTTCGAAAAGGTTACCTATACGGTGAGACTGAAGGATTCATTGTGGCAATTCAAGACAACGTTATTGCTACAAGGAATCACATTAAGTTTATCCATTAGGTTGCCATTAAGAACGATCTATGCCGAATGTGTCACAAACACTCAGAAACTGAGTACCTCAAACGACACAACTTAACAGCGAACATTGTCCATCAAGAGCTGGCAATTTCATATAAGTTCAAAAAAGAATGTGAGCAATATTTCAAATATGTGCCATTCCCTGTTTTAGAAAATGATACTCACCGCTTATACTGGGACACCACAATCTTCACTGATAAGCCGATAGCGAACAACAGGCCGGATATAACAGTGGTAAATAAGAAAGACGAAGTGGGATATTTTATCGACGTTGCGCATCCGAGTGATCACAACCTGGAAAAAACAGAAAGAGATAAGATCAACAAATATTATGAACTTTTCGAAGAATTTCGAAAACTGTATAAATTAAAAACAGTATTTACCATTCCATTAGTGATCTCAGCGACTGGACTAGCGACCAACAACTTGAAGACGAACCTACAAAAGATCAATCTTACAGAAAGAGGCATACTTACAACTATGCAAAAGTCAGTAATACTAGAAACTTGTCGGATAGTAGAAAGACGTTAAACTTACCTGAATACATGGCAGCATAATACATCACCTTGAAACGGAATCCGAGACTGTTGACTGTCGAATCAAATACCTCATCTTAATCATTGGTCAACTGACCCCACTAAGTGATAACCCATTTGGAGAAAATAATAATAATAATAATAATAATAATAATAATAACGTTAAATGGTAAAAATGCTTTTAAGGCGATTAACATCTACGCCATCCTCATTCTAACATATACATTTGGTATTGTTAAGTGGCCTAAGACTGAGATCGAGAATGTGTTAGGATCTACTCGTAAATTGCTGACTAAACATCGAGCATATGACCCCAAGTCAGCGGTTGAAAAGCTTGTATTACCTCGAAGTAAAGAAGGATGTTACTCTAGATCTCCACTATGTTCATCCAGAAGGCATGGAAACGGACAGTGCTCTAGTGAACACCTTACGATGTTGGGCTGAGAAGCAGTTGCATGGGAGGCAAGCTATGACCTAAGAGGGCCCCAAGTAGGGATGGCAATGATGTATCGATATAAAATAAATATCAATACAATGGAGGCATATTTACAGAGACCGAGGGCTTGATGATAGCCATACAAGACCAGGTGATTGCCACAAAGAATTATCCGAAGTTCATTGTAGATATAGACAACGATAGGTGCAGGCGATGTCAACAGGCTTCTGAGACCATTCAACATATAACTGGGGCTTGTCAGGTATTAGCTTCTTTCGATTATCTAACGCGGCATAATTAGGTGGGAAAGATAATCCATCAATCGCTGCACACAAGCATGGATTAGTTCAGGATACTGTGTCCTATTATCAATATACGCCGGCACCAGTAATGGAGAATGAGTCCCACAAACTGTATTGGGATCGATCAGTTATCACGGATAGCCCCACCCCCAACAACGTAATTTTTATCGATAATATAGAAAGAGCAACTTTTCTAATAGACATTGGCATTCCTAACACCCATAACCTGGACCAGTATTATAATGAAAAAATCACCAAATATCTCCCACTAGCCGCGGAAATTAAAGACCTATGGCGGCAAGAGAAAGTAGTGATTTTGCCATTAATTATCTCCACCACAGAGGGATCATTAGAAAAACGCTGACGAAGAACCTTCAACAACTGGAAATTTCTACTAGCTTGAGAAACCGGATTCAGAAAGCAGTTATTCTCGGCACTACATCCATAGTCCGATCATTTTTAAGTATTCCCGCCTAATGATATCATCTTGCCGGAAAGGCCGATAATGTTGTTAAAGCCCACTAGAAAAGTGGTGAGAAAGTAAAATAATAAATATAATAATAGTTCCTTTCAGGACTACTTGGTATGCAAATCCATACCTGCAAACTCCTCGTGATGCACACCGGATAATGATAATGAAGGGGTTCTATTTTTGTGTTTATACTTTAATCCTGATTCACCTCAATGAATCTATGGCATCCCGTCTGATCAGCTCATTAAATTCTTCGGAAAAATCACAGGAGCTTATGGTCACATTTTATATTTGCTCTGTTTTGAGGCATTTTAGGTCATTTTGAACTTGTTTTTGAGCATTTTTGGACCCCTAAGATCCAAAGACCGCCATAACCTAACCATTTGCCAGTAGTAATAGTTTTTCTCAAAGAATCATAATCCGTGCAAAAAGTGGGGGTCCCCATCTAAAATTTTAAAGTCACCCCCACCCCCTACGAGGGTGGGGGTGACATACCAAGTTTAATCTTGTTCGTCAATAAGTAAATAAATAATGGCCGGAAAGTGATTTCGCTTACATTTGGTATACGGAATTTTCTCCATACAACAGATTTACGAACAAAACAAAACTTTGTTGTAAATCGATTAAAGTTGAATTTGTACATTAGAATAATACAGTTTTCGTTTCCATTCCTTACGACCTCAAATATTGTTTATTTTATTTACCCATGCCGTACTCTATAGCAAGAATTGCTTCTGGCGAGATATAAATAAAACTGACAGCTGCAACCTTATAAGGTACACCAGTCCGCTTTCACTATATATAAAACTAAACAATTACGTGTATTCAGTGCATTTTATAGTACTGTTTAAACAGATCACTATTAAATGAACGAAGATATTTATTAAACATTTCAATACCTATACTGTATTAGATTATAAAAGGTCACGTACTTTTTTATAACACTTAATTGGAATATTTGGGATGTGCAGTTCATTTCAGGTATATGAGAAATAAAAAAGATACTTATAAGAAATACAACAATAATATGTAAAATGTAAATATTTGTTAATGTCTTGTAAACTGAGTTGAGTTATTTTTTGCCAATTTATCGATTTTTAAAGTTTTTATTACAAAATTCTATCCACTAGAGAGTTTTTTAAAGTTGACAATAAAAAATTGGTAATAATACCTAGAGAAATAAGACCATTTACTGTGCCTTCAAAAAGTATCAAGTGGACCATGAAAAATTTTTGTTTCCAATTAGTGTCATTTTATTTATTTATTTTAAGTTCCTCACACGCATCAGTGCATTTAATATGATTTCTTTATTTATTCAAAAATATGGCTTATTTATCCGAAACGTGTGATCCAAGTAGGCCGTTCGTTAGAAGTTTTTCATAATCGATCATGCCCGTTCTACTTAAAATATTTTCAATCCTACAGCTATACAGGGTGTGCCAAATGTCGGTAAGAATTTTGTTATTTTAAATGGAAACCTACATTTTTGTACATGTTTCGATTGGCCTTCCAATTCTGAGTTTAGACAACCCAAGTTATATTAACTAATCTGTTACAGGTTTTGATACATGTCAATTTATTTGAGAAAAATTACCGCTGTAGTTGTTTACAAACAAATGTCTATATCACAAACCGTTCAAAATTATGAAACCAAATTGATGAAACAGTTAGCACGAAGTTCAGGCTAACACCTGATATTCCATCGGTGGTCCCATCTTAGGCGCAGGCGATTTCCAAACGTCACAATGAAAAATCGTCAAAAAGTCGATTTTTCTCAAATGGCACCTACTATTTTTTGACATCATTTGAAAGAAAATTGAATTTTAGGGCGAGTTACAAGCATTGACGATTTTTCATTGCAACATTTGAAAATCGCTTGCGCCCACATGGTACAAGATGGGATCACCGATGGGACATCAGAAATTAGTCTGGACCTCCAGCCCATCATCAATTTGGTTTCATAATTTTGATCGCGCGGTTTGTGATATACAAATTTGTTCGTAGGCTACCACAGCGGCTATTTTTTTCAAAGAAATTGACATGTATCAAAACATGTAACAGATAAGTTAACATAACTTGTCCGATTGTCCAAACTCAGAATTGGACGGCCAACCGAACCTTGAAAAAAAAAAACGTAGGTTTCCATTTAAAATAAGAAAGTTGGTACGGACTTTTGACACATCCTGTGTAGCTGGCGGACTGAAAAATTTTAGGTAGAACGGGCATGGGCATGATCGATTATGACTGCATACCAAGTTTCAAGTCAACTGCACTTCTAATGCAAGGCCTACGTGAATTACCCTGTATATATTCTAATTAATTATGTTTGGATGTGGTAACAAAATAAGAACTCAAAAGGAGATTTGTGAAATGTTTAATATTAATACCCTGGTCACCAGGTATCACAGTCTACAGTTATAATAAACTTTGTTAAATGAGTTATTATTAACTAAAAAAATATGTACACATTTTTTATATAAATGGAATAGGTATTCCATGGCTTCCGGAACTAAATTCGTAACAAAATGATATATCAAACTTCACAAAAACTGATAATACATTGGGTACATTACAAAAAAAATTGTATAAAAAAATGTTTTTGAGAAAAAGCTTTTATTTGAAAACACTGTACTAAAAGGTAAAAATATTTTTTTAATTCATACACCTGGAAACCAAAAGCTTTGGGGACGGTCATATACCACTATTGCATAGTTACTTTGCTCAATTGATCCACTCCAAAGCTTTTGGTTTCCGGGTGTATGAATTTAAAAAAAATGTTTTTACCTCTTGGTACAGTTTTTTCAAATAAAAGTTTTTTTTTTCATATTTTTTTATATCATTTTATTTTTTACTTTTTAGTCTATTTATTTTACAGACAAGAGACAGACAATACACGTACATTTGATACACATGGCAAGGGAATCGTGAATAAAAAGATAATTTGCCAGCCTAGGACGTCCGCCATATTTGATTTAGAATGACGTTACATAGTTTATCGTATTTTACTCCTCAAACTCTTTCATTTGGTACCCATATCAAGGGGGTTGTGAAGAAAAGGACGATCCGCCATCTTGAGACGTCCACCATATTGAATTTAGAATGACGTCATATATATAGTTTATCGTAATTTACTCGTCAAACTCTTTCATTCGATACCCATATCAATGGGGTTGTGAAAAGGCGATCCGCCATTGAGACGTCCGCCATATTGAATATAGAATGACGTCACATAGTTTATCGTAATTTACTCGTCAAACCCTTTCATTTGATACCCATATCAAGGGGGTTGTGAAGAAAAAGACGATCCGCCATCTTGGGATGTCCGCCATATTGGATTTAGACCGATAATGGCTAGGTACACTATGTTGCATTGTCACCGGACGTATACACGTGTGCCAAGCTTCCAAGCTCTAGGTTAATTAGAACTACTCGAAATTTTGATTGCAAGATCTGACCTAAACAAACCAACATTGCAAGTTAAATAAAAGCTTTTAAATATAAAAATTGAGTTGTAAATTTTTAGAGCATTCGTGTCCGAAGAAGCTAAACTTTGAAGTACCTAATAGGAAGTCATTCTATTAGTCGTGGAGGGGATAGCGAGTAGTGCAGCTCAGCTGAATTAGTATATTCGTTAAGTGATTTGTCATTTGCATGACAACTTTGTTATCCTTTTTAAAAAGCGGGTGTGCATCACTGGCAATCAAAAATATTTCCCCATAAATAGTTTACCTATTACTTACGCTATTGTGTAAGGTATATTAGGATGTCAATAAAGACTTTCAGGCAAGAATTAGATAGGTAGCTTATAACAGGTAAACTCAGGAATAATTTGAATACGTTACTCTGAGTTTAATGATGCAATCTCCATTTAATTGTTGAAAGACTATTATGAACTGTAGGAAGGTTTACATTGAGAAACAACTTTCGGTGCGCATTGAACCTTGTCCTGTTTGTTACACACAACATACAACAGGGTTGCCACTTTTCTAATTTTTCAAACATATGTATCTGGTAAGCTAGCGGATTTACACATAAAATGTATTGTTTTTAACAATATTATGATTTGTGAGATACAGCAAACAACATACTTATATATATACAGTGTGTCCACGGATAGACTGAACAATATGTGTTAGCTTTTTTATCTGTGAATTCACAGCCAATGTCATCATTTTTATAATAAAAATGGTAAGAAAATTAGTTGTCTACGTGGATGAAACTTTATATTAGCACTGCACCTGACATTATTGACAACTTTCTTTGTAAGATATTATTATATTCGCCATGCCGTTGTCGTCGTATTCCTAAAGTAATATATAAAAATATATACTAGCCAGCTCCTTAAAATAATAATAGTCTAGCTAATAATTAATGAACTGATTAAAATTCACTGTCAGATAGAGCACATCTGCCTGCAATTAGAGAGGTAGTAGGCATGATTTGGAATCATAAGGTTTGGTCGAGAATGCCTTTTTTACACCCACAAGATGTCAAAATTGTTAAATCTGCTGGTATTGGAGGAAGAGTTTGTAATACGGGAAATACATCTGAATTTATAAGTTTCCAACCACATTCGCAGTAAGCCAAAAGAACGTGTTAACACGTTAATCCCAATGTTGTCATATCTTCTGATGGTGGCAATTTATCTATTGTTTCGGTTCTAAATGTAAAGAACTTGAATAAAACGAATGTTGTATTTTCTGCCTGTTTTCATGCACATTTCAGGGGTTAATTGAAGTTTGAAATGGCATAATAGAACTTAAACGTTAATATCCCTACAGTCCATAACACATGTCTTGTAGTCTGTGCGTTTGGCAGATAATATCCTAGTATCCGCATGTTCATGATTAGATTTCAAGTATTCACCGACAAGTCAAAAGTTGCTTCGATACTCTAAAACACCTGAAAATTCGCCGCTAGTAACAAATTCAACTGTTTGATTTTGAGAATATTCGTTAATTTGTTGGAACAAAAAAAAATGTTAACTGGTTTTTGTTTTAAATCGAAATGTCATAAATAATGGTCAAAAACCAAATCTATTCGCTTTGCACCAAAAGAATTGTTCAACATGACGGTAGAAAATATTTTAGCACAGTCTCCAAATGTCTGAGCGTCGCGTCGGTTGGTTTACGTAAATCGTCATAAATATAACATACGGCATGTATGGAAAAAATTAGATATTGCAGTTGGACATAACTTTCCCAAATTTCACTAAGAACATTTTTATTTGACGGTGTTATCAGAAATTGTCAGTTAAAGCAAGTGCGGGAAAAGACATCAATTCGTGTTTGAATATATCCCGGTAATTAATTTTTCGTCCCATTTCTCTTGCAACAGTTTTGAAGAATTTCTTGACCTTGCATGTGACTTTTTACCTTGTGATCTTTTCGAACTGGTAGGTTTTTGATAGCAATTTTGCCAATCTTGTAATTTTAATACATTTATAGAATTAATTGCTATCCATTATACCCACAAATCTAAAAGCTTCTTTATAGTTTGTAAGCGTTTAATACAGCGTTTTGAATGCTTTGTTGAATAAATACCTGGTATTATTAATAAAAATACATAATAGATAATCCCAATTATGGATAAATACTTTATATTTGTTAAATATTACAAAATTACAACTGATGTATTGTCGAATTTATGTGAGACATAGCATAATAATGTTGCGTATTTTCCACCTTTTAGGAAACACCCTGTATGAATCCGTGGGTTCTAAAATAATTTCAACAAGAGATAAACACTAACACTTTATTTAATAATTTAATGACTATACAATACTTCAAAATAACCTTTACACTTTGTTTACTTGATATTTAACCTCACTTTTCAACTTGTTCACTTTTATAAACTGCCTCCTTAATAAACTTCCTCCTCTGCGCTGGTAATCGTGCCATATATACTCTGAAATTACCTCTAGAATGAACTAGAATCTTCTTCCACCATACTCCAGAAAAGTCCATGGCTCCTTCTACAAGCTTCCAGTCACTACTAGTAGGCATAGGCGTATCAATTTCCAGTTCCCAGGGGGTGTAATTCATAACACCGCCCCTCCTTAAGCCTAATCGCCCCGATCAGGCAACTCAGAATCATCGATGTATTTCGCCAGCCTGTCCAAATGCACGATCTTCATCTTGGACTTTTTTTTGCTTCGTTGAATCCGATAGATGACGTCATTAATTCGGGTAATAACAGTATACGGTCCATCCCAAGCTGGTTGAAGTTTCGGCGACCTTCCTTTCTTCCGCTGTGGGTTGTACAGCCAAACCAGGTCTCCTGCCTTGAACCCTTCTGAACTAACCTTCCGGTCGTATCGAGCCTTCATTCGGTCACTGGCTGGTGATGGTTCCGCTATATCGTTAGCCAACCTCTTGAAAGGAGCTCCGGCGTTGAACTGCTTCTTTTCACCCCTACTTTCAGTCTGTGGTCCCTTACTGGCTGCACAAATCTTGCATTTGCGTCACCAAGTCTCCACATCCTGACGACTTCTTATCCAATAAAATCGTTCTCGTATTTTTTTCAGGGTCTTGTTAACACCGAAGTGTCCATCGGATGTTCCATTGTGCACTTCCTGGAGCACCTTCGCTACTCGACACCTGGGAATCACTAGACGCATAACCACCTGCTTTCCATCCGGGCTTTCCCATGCTCTCCGCAACAGCCCGTTCACGACTTTCAGTGAGTCCCACTGCGCCCATAGTGCCTTCAGTCCCACTCTTTTGTCCGAAACATCTTTCCATTTTGGACGAGTTCCCCTTTCTTTGGCTCTCAATATAGGCCCAATTTCCTCATCGTTTAGTTGCTCTTGTCTGAGCGCTTCATCTGTCCTGTCATCCGGCACCTCCACCTTGACAGTGTTGACTGCTCCCGTGACCTGCAGTTTCTCCTGGTGGTAGTACTTGCAATCTTCCTTGCACCTTCTTCCGGATGAAATATCTGCAATTTTCTGGAGTTTCATTTTATTTTCACGTCCTGGTAGTAGTGGACTTCTCGGAATGCTTCGAAGCTGGGAAATCTTTACGTCTCTCGGGGTACCATGTTCCCTATCTGTCACAGTCTCTCTGGTACCAGCTTCCTCTGATTTTCCCCTCAGCTTCACAGCGTCGGCCTCTACTCTCTCCAAGCTCTTCCGTGGACATTCTAGCTGGATATGTCCTAGTTCTCCGCACCTGTAACATTTCATACGTCGTCCACTTGGCCTTTCACTAATCTGTGTATTCTGAGTCTCTTCAATCTTTCTAACATTCACTTTCCTCGAGTTTCGATATCGAAAGTCTCGCTTGATATGCCCTGCTCTGCCGCAGTTGTAACATTTAATACCTCCACTTGGCCTTTCTCTATTTTGTTGGTTTTCCTGTCTTCTTGGAGGATTCGATATAGCCAGTAATTGACTGATCATTTTATTCGTTTTGAGAATCGCGTTCAAAATAGGGCTTTGGTCTCTCTCTTCTGGCTGCAATACTTCAAGCGTCATAACCCGCACTCTTGACTTTGGAGTATCCCTATAGACGGCTTCTATCTCTAGTGCATGCACCAAGGCTCCACTACTACTTTTATGTCGGGGTAGCCTGAGGACTCGCCTGATCTCCTCGTCCTTATCTCCTTATACTTTGTCATGACAAAACATATTTATTGTTTTTTATATATTTATGTGATCCTTCTATATTTAGGCTTATGTGATACTTCATATTTATATATGTTTTTTTCTTCTTTTTTTATAGTTACCCTTTTACAGTAACTTAATTTCATATTTAATTTAATTTTTGTTTTTCTGACTTGCTACAAATGTACTCTTGTGTATGTAAAGTAGTTAAATAAATTATCTATCTAACTATCTATCTATCTATCCCGTCTAGGAATGCCCCCACTGTCAATTGCTCTTTAAGTTCTCTTGGCGCATTAGGATATGCTAAATATGCCAGTCTTTCCACCACAGCTTCAAATTCTTGCAGACTCTCTCCAGGTTTCTGAACGCGCAATTTCAGCTGAGTCTGGTATACTTGAGCAAGGTGTTGATCACCATATCGTAGATCTAAGGCAGCTTCTAAAACTCTAAAGTTCCGTTGTTGGTCTACCGGAATTCTCTGGAATGACTCCAATGCTTGACCTCTTAAAGCTACGATTAATGCCTTAGCCTTCTCTTCGTCATTCCAGTTGTTTGCACTCGCTGCTGCCTCAAACTGTGTCTTGTAAGTCATCCAGGAGCTTTGACCATCAAAGGAGGGATTTTTTAATCGCTGGCCTGATGATACCACTTGCTGGTTTCCTCTATCCCTCAACTGTTGTTTAAGTTGGTCTATTTCTCCCTCTACCTGGTGCATTTTCTCTTTGACTTCATTTACTTCTCGTTTGACTTCGCTTACCTCCACCGACTTCTTCCGCTACCTTATTTTTGAGCTCTTCAGTAACGGCAAATATGGCACTCTGTTGGCCTTCTATAATTTTCCTCAGTTCGTCTCTTTTTTCTTGTTGTTTAATGTCCAAGTCTTGCTTGATTTTTCTCAATTATTCCTGACGTCGGTTCTCTTCTTCTTGATGTCGTTTCTCTTGCTTTTGTTGTTCCTCTTTTCGTCGTTTCTCTTCTTCTTGTTTTTCCTCTTGACGTCGTTTCTCTTGATCCTCAAATTTTTTTCTTAATTCTTCTTGACGTTTTTGTTCTTGGTCTATCATCATATCATCATTTGTGCCATAAAGTCCTGCATTTGTTTTTCAGATACCATGCTTCTGGTTGTTACCGGCAAAACAAAATTTAATAATCACGTCAATATCAGTAATGGAATTGTCCAGAGAAATCGCAAAACAGCACTTAAACTACTGTCCAAATTGAGAAGTTCTACAAAGTTCACGAAAATGCACTTGATTAACTACACGAAAAAGTCTTGTTCAGAGTCTTTATCTCTTCTTAGTTCAAAGGATTTAATCACTAATGTCCTAATAAAATGTTCCAAAAATGTCTCAAAAAATGCACTTAACACTATTTTTACGTTCGAAAATAGTCCTCGAACAATGTCCAGTAAATTAGTCCTTCCTGTGTTAACACTAACTCCGAGAATACTGTCCCAGTCTTCTCAATACTTCCGAAAAATCCTCTTGTTAAAATTCCTCGTCTGACATCAATGTTGCATTTTTTCCACCTTTTAGGAAACACCCTGTATGAATCCGTGGGTTCTAAAATAATTTCAACAAGAGATAAACACTAACACTTTATTTAATAATTTACTGACTATACAATACTTCAAAATAACTTTTACACTTTGTTTACTTGATATTTAACCTCACTTTTCACTTTTCAACTTGTTCACTTTTATAAACTGCCTTCTTAATAAACTTCCTCCTCCGCACTGGTAATCGCGCCTTATATACTCTGAAATTACCTCTAGAATGAACCAGAATCTTCTTCCACCATACTCCAGAAAAGTCCATGGCTCCTTCTACAAGCTTCCAGTCACTACTAGTAGGCATAGGCGTATAAATTTCCAGTTCCAATGGGGTGTAATTCATAACAATAATATACTAATGAATCGAAATGATCGTCGTTTACACTTTGCACAGTTTCGGAATTACTCTTCTGACATATATACAAAGCCCATATTCAAGGTTTGTTGATTTGTAGGAAACGTAACTAAAAGATACCTAATTTTTAAAATAGAAATGAAGATATACCTGTAAAAAGTAATAACTTACCGAATTGTTCCATTTCGTTTATAATTTTCTATAAGCAAACCAAGCTAACTTTTACAACAAAGTTTCCTAAGAACGAATTATTAAATAAACAAGCTAATCATTATACTCTTCGCCCATTTATTGCACTTTTTATATAATTGTTGCACATTCTATAGGATACTCTTCGCAGTTTTTTTGCAAATAATATCTGTTTTATACATTTTTTGTTCAACCTTCTAAGGACGAACGTCGTGTATGAACGACGCAAGTACTGTTGCGCAGCTTTTGCAGTAACCAATCACATGCTTTGGACCCAACGGGAACCATATTGATAATTGGACCAATAGCGTTTCGTGCGCATATTTCAAATAATATAGTGTATTCTTCTGTACAAAAGGAGCTGATTCCACATACTATTTAAAAACAGAAGCTTCATTTTGGAAATAAGGTTAAAATTCGAAAAAATGAATAAATAAATTTGGAAAATTTCCAGAATGGTTTTGAATACTAATGGAAGATTGTACATACATAGATTTCTACATTGATGTAGCAAATTTTCGTTGTAATTTTAGTGTTTTTTTTTTTGTACTACCGATGTAGTTATGGATATGCAAGACATTCTTTGTAAAAAATATGGCAAGAAGGTACTTCTTTGATGCAGTATATATTTTATTTTATATGATCTAGTTCGGCTACTTAAAGAGTTTATAGGTTAAGTTATCAATACTAAAAAAATTTACATGTATGGTTCTATATAGTCAATATTTATCAAAGGGTTCATGAATACTATATGAGTTTTTAGTACGATTTTATGATAAATGTCAATTTTTTAATATGAAGAATGTATTTTTATACAAATTACCAGTTATTTGTACAATAACATTAATCTTTTTAGTTACAAATGCTATCGTCATCGTAAATTTTAACCAATATTTACGAAAAATACACACACCACAGGTAATATAACTTCTAATTGTATTCCAGCAGACACCTTGTGAGGGAGATGGTATACCGGGCAGTTACACAAGAAATCATACACTCGTTTTGTTTTATACTTTTATTCTATAACAAAATAAACACACACTATACTTAATAAATAAAATAAGTATTGTACTGAGACTTTTTACAACATATAGAGCATATTATATCTTGACAAGAGACGTAAGCGTCATTAATCAAATTTTACAGAATAAAATCTAAATACTCCTACAGTTTTAGATATCTAAACATATATTATACTGCATACTAACCTTTCTTTGAAATTAAACGATATGCAAGAATATGTTTACTTATTCTTACTTTTTGCTTTGTATATTATGCTTTGGAGAATAATTCTTGCCAAATGTTCTGTAGGTACTGCATGCGGCAGAAGGACACAGATATTCGTTGGAGAATAGTTTCAACATTTTTGAGATACCTAAGTACTCTGGAGTTGCTTTAAAATATGACCTCTTAAAATGCATTGAACAAATGCGAGCTGTAAAAAAACATTTTTTATTTCTGACCACATTTGTGTTAAATAACAAATACAAACTTTTATGTCATAAATAGGTACATGTTTTACTAATATATATTTTGTAATTATAAGTAAATAAGCCAATGTATCATATAATTATTGTTTTTATAATTACCGTTTTTGATATTATCAGGTTTTACTGGACAAATTTCTAACCATTTTCTCGATGTTTTTCATTTTTTGGGAGCCGAAAGAATATTACATTTCTTTCAGTTGAAGTTCCGCTCCTATTTTTACAACTGTTTATACTGCACCCAACCATGTCTTAAGTTTATTATAAATAATCGTTTATTTTTTAACCTCACAAATATCACACCACAGAGAAACCAAACACAAAAGTGACATTATGCAGTTACGCTCCTCAACACGGCTACTTTTACCCCGGGTTGCAGGGGTACAATGTTGAAGGATAATATAATAAAAACTTGAAATATGTGTAATATCACAGAATATTAGGATTCTCTGTCAATATACTCAGGGGCGTAAATATATTTTTTTTGTGGGTAGGGGGGTATTTTCCACCTTTTAGGAAACACCCTGTATGAATCCGTGGGTTCTAAAATAATTTCAACAAGAGATAAACACCGCTAACACTTTATTTAACCATTTACTGACTATGCAATACTTCAAATTCAAAATAACCTCACTTTTCACTTTTCAACTTGTTCACTTCTATAAACTGCCTTCTTCATAAAACTTCTTCCTCCGCGCTCAGAATTTGAGTCTCTAGATTAAACCAGAATCTTCTCCAACCACAATCTAGAAAAGTCCATGGCTCTTTCTAGAGTCTTTCCAGTCACTATTAGTAGGCATAGGCGTATCATCTCCAGATCCAAGGGGGTGTAATTCATAACAATATTATATCACAGAAAAACTACATCGTGTCATTCCTATCGAATAAAATAACAATTAAATAATTAACCATTAATTAGGGATTATTATTAGTGGTATAGTAGAAAAAATAACATTATTATGAAATTACAAGTATTTCATTTTTTTGTTTATTTCTGTACGATGAATAGGTCTAAAAATACGATAGTTTGAAAATGGCGCTCGAATGTTTATCAGTCGAGGTACAATGTTTAAATCTCAAATGTGTCAGAAACAATCAGTACGATGTCAAAAATACATATAATAGAAATTATAGGATTTGAAGTACTCTATTATAGGATTATTTTTCTATCCGTGCAGCTTGCAAGATAACAACGTTATGTGAAAAACAATAAGTGCTTTGTAATTTTTTTTTAAACAAGTTTAGGATTCTGCTGTTGTGATTGGCCATATAATGGAAATTCAAAAAAATTGTACCAATTAACCATTAAGTATGAACTTCTTCTAATTTTTTGGCGTTTTTAAAGCAGTTGCTTTAAAAATATACCTACTTTAAATTAAGAATAATATTACGATTTTGCTGATAAAATTTCTTTTTTTCCGAATAACTCCAAAACAATTGCATTACATTACAATATAGAAATATAAAGCTTAAGAAGCGCTATATTAATTTGTTTTTTGTGTTTTAAAATATTTGTAGAATTAATAGTTTCGAAAATATGGCAGTACATAACTAATTGAAGCTCTTAAAATTAGAGCATATTGGTAAAACTATATATTAATAAAAACTGCTACAAATTGTTAAATTTTTATTCTATGGCCAATGACAGCAGGAAAATCCTAAATTACAAAGCACTCATTGTCTTTCACATCGTTATTTTCAAGCCGGCAGATATAAAAATAACAAGCTGACCATCTCTTAAATTCCCTCAAAAATGAACTTAATGAGGGCATATCTCAAACTAAGTCTGAGGTTACAATACTCAGAGAAAGCAACATCGAACTGGTTAATCTTATGACAAATATTCAGAAACCGCAGATCCCTTCTTCATATCCACATGCAATAGGCTCTGTGTCATCAGCACCAGAAAAGGGTAAAAAACTAAAAAAAAAAAACTAACGACCAATAAACCTATTAATAGAGATAGATTATGTCCACGTAAGTTAGCCTTTTCCGTGGCGTACGGCTGTGATTCGTTACGTGCAGTAATGGGTGGCCGGCAATTTTCTTGCTGCCGGGTAATGGAGGCTAGGTTTGAAGTGGTCAGAGCCAGGAGTTGCGCTAATTGTTCATAAGTGGGTAGTCCCAAGCTCGGTTGGGGTTGGTCCGTTATGGCGGCAGAGGGGACTGGGGTCGTTCCAGTCGTTTGGTTTTGGAGCACTATTTGTCTTTGGGGCGTAGCACTAGGTCTTGCCGTCTGGTACGGCGGGGTGACGTGGTAGGCGCCGGCCGACGAGGTAGGCGTGACGAAGTACTGTGCGTTGGGCGGCGTGCTTGGACTTGGGCTGGTTGCTGTTGGTGATACCATGCAGTGAGGGGTGGCCAGCTGGCGGCGAGGTGTCAGCGAGGCGTCGCTGAAGAGTTGGGGCCAGTCGGGTGTGGCAGCGATGGTGTACTGACCGCTGGGCAGCCCTGAGCCTGAGTGGGAGGCTTCCCCATGTGTGGAAGCGAATCCAGCGAAGCGGCGATCTCCCAGCGTCGAGGAATCGTCGTTGGCCCGGGATGCTGTTGGGTCCACCATACAGCGAGGGGGCATCACCATGTCATCATCACCATCTAATCCCTGTTCCATCGCCGAGTTTTCGTGCCACGATGCTGCGTTGCGCTCCATGCAGTAAGGGGGCATCGCCTGGGAATCGTTGCTACTCCATTCCATATTTGTTGCCTGGGTTCCATGCCAGGTGGCTGCGCTGCGTGCCATGCAGCGAGGGGGCACCGTCGTGATGACGTCATGCGTGACCCCAGTGTCGTGTCCTATGTTGGTGGCGAGTCCTGCCTCGCTATGCCTAGGCGCGGAGCCCGGCGACGCACAGTAGTGGGGCGCCGTCGTCGCGACGCCATGCGTAGCACTTGTGCCTGTGGAGAAATCAGAGGACATGCTTACCTCGCCGAGCCGGGTTGCTGTGTTGCTTGCTGTGCAGTGTGGGGCCACCGTCGTGGAGACGTCGGGCGTGACCCCCGTACCCCTTGTCAGGGCGTCGTGTTGGCGGAGCACTTCGTGGTCAGATGCTGTGAGGGGGCGTCGTGCAGTGAGGGGGGGCCGACGTGGAGACGTCGCTCTCGACCCCAGTGCCTACTGCCTTGCCACTCCGGGTATGCATTGCCACTTGACACTCAACACAATAAAACTCAATTAAAACACACTGTCTGGTTACAACACAAGAGGAAGGGATAACCTCATCAGCATTGGCGTTGGCGTCTGTGCTCAAATGACTTCTGTTTCGGCAGAAGACTATTAGTTGCTGAAGGCTGGAACATTACTACTTGAAGGATCGATCACTACTTGCTCGCTGAGAAAAAGTGTTTTCTTATATAGACTTTTTTGTGCTCAAATGACTTCTGCTTCGGCAGAAGACTATTTTTTGTGCTCAAATGACTTCTGTTTCGGCAGAAGACTAAAACATGAGCACAGCGCGCTAGACAAGTCATAACTTGTTCGCGACGCCGACGCCGATGACACCACCCCCCTTTTTTGTGACTTTATTGAACATTAATAAAGGCATACAGGTTATGTTTCAGTTCAATAATTTCAATTATATAATGTAAGAGTGAGTGGATACAATATTTTCAAAACTATAAACTAAGAGTAAGTGTTAAGATATTTCAACAACTAAGATATTTTAACATATATAGACTAAGATTAAGTGTGGTAAGATATTTTATATAAGTAACTAATAATAGGTCCACTAAGATATTTTAGGTAAAACAAGATATTTAAAATTAAAGTATTTTATGTGACAAATCATAAATGTATTCTAGTTTGAACAAAGTTTTCGCCCTGTGGCGTTGAATTATTTACATTGGTATATTATCGCAAGTTTCGCTCTTCTGGACGTCGTCTCCGCGACGCCCGGGGCTGCCTGATCCTGTTGTGAATTGGGGGCTGCTAAGTCCTGCTGTGTTGCTCGCTAAGGCAACGGGATTCTGGAGCGAACCTGTGAGGCTGCAACGTCCTGCTGTGTTGCTTGCTAAGGCAACGGGAGACTGGAGCGATTTATTGAGGCTGCAACGTCCTGCTGTACTGCGGGCTAAGGCAGTGAGATACTGGAGCGCCTCGTGGGGGCTGCTAGGTCCTGCTGTGCTACGTGCTAAGGTAGCGGGATCCTGGAGCGGTGCGCCGGAGCCGGCTGAGCTCGGGCTGGCGTTCGAGTTGACGAATACTCGTGTCCGGACTGGGACAGGCATCTGGCTGGCGGATGGCTGCTGTCGGTCGTGGCCAGGCGTGGTCACGGCCTTCGCCCAGAACGGCATCGGGAACAGTATGGGCGTCGTGTCGAGCGGCTGCTCTTGTCTTGACGTAGAAGGCCCAGGGTCTGCTGGCGGCGGCGGTGCGGCTGACAGCGCCGGGGACTTCTCATTCTTGTTTGTTTGTTTCCTCGTGGCTGAGGTGGATGGGCCAGGCACGACTGGGGGCAGTCGGCGGGCTGGAAATTTTGGTTTAGCGGCGGCTGTGGTGCTATGTCCACGTAGATAGTCGCCATGTCCACGGAAGTGGGTACCAGGTCCACGGATGTAGACTTGTGCGTTGGCATCTGGCCTTGGGGCAGCGGGCACTACTGATCCTGTGATAGTAGGCGTGACTGGCTTCTGGGCAACGGGCGCTACTGGTCCTGTGACAGTAGGCGTGGTTGGCTGTTGGGCAGCGGGCACTACTGATCCTGTGATAGTAGGCGTGACTGGCTTCTGGGCAACGGGCGCTACTGGTCCTGTGACAGTAGGCGTGGTTGGCTGTTGGGCAGCGGGCACTACTGATCCTGTGATAGTAGGCGTGACTGGCTTCTGGGCAACGGGCGCTACTGGTCCTGTGACAGTAGGCGTGGTTGGCTGTTGGGCAGCGGGTGCTGCTGGCTCTGGGGCAGCGGGCGCTACTGGTCCTGTGACAGTAGGAGCTGCGAGCCTTGGTGGGGCTGGATGACCTGGATCCTCGGGATCGTCATCCTCGTCGTTGCTGTCGTCATCGTCGGTATCGTCATCTTCGGTATCGTCATCTTCGGTATCGTCATCATCGGTATCGTCATCATCGGTATCGTCATCATCGGTATCCGTGATTTGTTGCAGAGGTTGTCTGAGCAGGTCAGTCTGGCTGGACTGAATCCTGGGAGGCGGCTCGGGGCCTGGCAGGCCGAGTGGAGGTGACCTCGGGGGAGATGGCTTCGTGCTGACATCTCGGGTTTGACTTGGCGGGAATACCTTGTCCAAGAATACAGAGGCTATTAGTGGGGCAGTGGTTGGCAATACTGACCTTTTATCCTTCCGGGAAAGTTCAGCGTCCTGCTGCTCCGGGAAGGCGTCCATACAAGCTGCTTCCTTGGGTTCCTGTTCACCTGGTTGAGGCTGAGGAATGAGCGTGGTTGACTGGTCTGAGCTGAGGGAGGTAGCATCTTGCGTCACGGTGTTGACTGGTGACCGCCTGTCCAGGCGGCCCGGGCAAAGGAAAGCAAAGGCGGCTGCTCTGTTGCTTTGTTGCCGTGGTGTCAACGGGCGTGGTTGATACGTGTCCTGTTCCTGCTTGGCTGTAGCTTCGTCAATCTCATTCTTCTCGGTCGGTGGCGGAGACACCAAGGTTGTGGCTTGTTGCTGGGCTTGTAGTTGCAGCACTGCGTCCTCTGTCTTGGTTCGTAATTCTAGGCTGTTAATTTCCAGCGGTGGGGCCGGGCGCCCTAGTTCTGCCCGACCCATTGGGAGTTTCCCGATGGCGGTGCATTGCGGGGTTCTTGCCGTGTGGTTGCCTGACTTCGTTGCTGTGGTCGTGCCGTGGATGTCTGTCCTGGGCCTGGATTATTGGTTGGACCTGCTTGTTGGCTAGGGTTGTTTAAGTTGGTGCCATGCCCTCGGAAGTTGTTACCCCCTGTCTGGACATTTTGTTGGCGGAAGTTAGGGTTTCCCTGTTGGTTGGAGTCGTGTCCACGGAAATTGGGGTTGGCTCGCTGGTTGGAGTCGTGTCCGCGGAAATTGGAGTTGCCTTGCTGGGGCTCTGACTGAGTTTGGTTGGTGGGGCAGTCTCGGTGATAGTGAAATCCCGGGCACTTGCGGCACTTTGGTAGACTATTGGTAGTATTACTCGCAGGCGGGATGGTGGCTGGCCTCGGCAGCGGTCGGAGTTGCCTCTGAAATTCCCTGTAGTCACCCTCGGCGTTTTCAGCCACTCGGCTCAAGCTTTCCATCGTGGCCACTGGGACATTTCTAGTTGCGAATCTTAGTTCCGGTCGCAGGAGCTCGCGCACCTCCATAACCATCTCTTCTTCCGGCGTATACCGTTCTACCCTCAGCCAGAGTCCAATTTTGCGTTGTATAAAAACGGCGGCGGGTTCGTCGTCTTTTTGTCTTTCCCCGTGTAACCTGGAGCGTAGCTTCCCCAGGGTGGCAGTGTCGTTGAACTGCCGCAGGAGTTTTTCCTTCAGGAACTCGTATGTGATGTTGTGGGACTTCCACATCTCCAGGGTGCGTCTGGCTTGACCCTCGAGCTGTTCTATAGCTACTCTCACTTTATCCCGGCCGTGGATGTCTTCATGGAGCATCGCCTCCTCGAGCTCATCCAGGAAGTTGACTGGATCCTCCCATTCCAGGCCTGAGTAAGTGGGCAGCGCTCTCGTTCTTCTTGTGGGCATCCTGTGATGACCTTGTATTGCGTGTATTGCGGCTTGAACGCTTCCCTCCATTAGTCTTGTCATGCTCTCTGCTAGGTTTTGTGTTGGGCGCCACTGGGGGTCCATTTCCCCAGAATCTGTGTAGTCGGGTCGTCGTGGATCCTCTTCCCTCCGGAAAGATCTGGCCTCACGTTGTTGGTCGCCATGTCCACGTAAGTTAGCCTTTTCCGTGGCGTACGGCTGTGATTCGTTACGTGCAGTAATGGGTGGCCGGCAATTTTCTTGCTGCCGGGTAATGGAGGCTAGGTTTGAAGTGGTCAGAGCCAGGAGTTGCGCTAATTGTTCATAAGTGGGTAGTCCCAAGCTCGGTTGGGGTTGGTCCGTTATGGCGGCAGAGGGGACTGGGGTCGTTCCAGTCGTTTGGTTTTGGAGCACTATTTGTCTTTGGGGCGTAGCACTAGGTCTTGCCGTCTGGTACGGCGGGGTGACGTGGTAGGCGCCGGCCGACGAGGTAGGCGTGACGAAGTACTGTGCGTTGGGCGGCGTGCTTGGACTTGGGCTGGTTGCTGTTGGTGATACCATGCAGTGAGGGGTGGCCAGCTGGCGGCGAGGTGTCAGCGAGGCGTCGCTGAAGAGTTGGGGCCAGTCGGGTGTGGCAGCGATGGTGTACTGACCGCTGGGCAGCCCTGAGCCTGAGTGGGAGGCTTCCCCATGTGTGGAAGCGAATCCAGCGAAGCGGCGATCTCCCAGCGTCGAGGAATCGTCGTTGGCCCGGGATGCTGTTGGGTCCACCATACAGCGAGGGGGCATCACCATGTCATCATCACCATCTAATCCCTGTTCCATCGCCGAGTTTTCGTGCCACGATGCTGCGTTGCGCTCCATGCAGTAAGGGGGCATCGCCTGGGAATCGTTGCTACTCCATTCCATATTTGTTGCCTGGGTTCCATGCCAGGTGGCTGCGCTGCGTGCCATGCAGCGAGGGGGCACCGTCGTGATGACGTCATGCGTGACCCCAGTGTCGTGTCCTATGTTGGTGGCGAGTCCTGCCTCGCTATGCCTAGGCGCGGAGCCCGGCGACGCACAGTAGTGGGGCGCCGTCGTCGCGACGCCATGCGTAGCACTTGTGCCTGTGGAGAAATCAGAGGACATGCTTACCTCGCCGAGCCGGGTTGCTGTGTTGCTTGCTGTGCAGTGTGGGGCCACCGTCGTGGAGACGTCGGGCGTGACCCCCGTACCCCTTGTCAGGGCGTCGTGTTGGCGGAGCACTTCGTGGTCAGATGCTGTGAGGGGGCGTCGTGCAGTGAGGGGGGGGCCGACGTGGAGACGTCGCTCTCGACCCCAGTGCCTACTGCCTTGCCACTCCGGGTATGCATTGCCACTTGACACTCAACACAATAAAACTCAATTAAAACACACTGTCTGGTTACAACACAAGAGGAAGGGATAACCTCATCAGCATTGGCGTTGGCGTCTGTGCTCAAATGACTTCTGTTTCGGCAGAAGACTATTAGTTGCTGAAGGCTGGAACATTACTACTTGAAGGATCGATCACTACTTGCTCGCTGAGAAAAAGTGTTTTCTTATATAGACTTTTTTGTGCTCAAATGACTTCTGCTTCGGCAGAAGACTATTTTTTGTGCTCAAATGACTTCTGTTTCGGCAGAAGACTAAAACATGAGCACAGCGCGCTAGACAAGTCATAACTTGTTCGCGACGCCGACGCCGATGACAATTAACACCCAATACCATTAAAAATATGGAAAATAAGAATATCGATAAGCGCGACAACGTAGACAACATCAAACTAGTGCAAAAACACACCTCAGATGCCAGTATACCACCCAGAAAAATCATGGAGACGGTGGATATAAATGAAGCATCTACGAGTAAAGAACAAGTAATCGTAGAATCAGGGGCGGAGTCACGCGAAGAGGAATTCATGGAACCTAAAAGTCGGCGTCGACAGAACAGAGCGAAAGTAAATGTTAAAGTAGGCACCGCATCCGTAGACCTTTCAAATGGTTTATTGGTTGGCGACGCTAAACCAAAACAAGTATGGCTATATATAGGCAAAATTAAAAATAAAGATGCAACCACTGAGGACATGCGCGCTTACTTGAAGTTAAAAGATAAAGAAATAGATTTTACTGTTGAAAAGTTAAATACGTTAGGTAAATTTGCAGCGTTTAAGATAGGTGCCCCCTTCCATATGCTGAACAGATTGGATGATGAGGATTATTGGCCACCGAAAGTGGAAATTAGACGTTTTAATTACTGGCCACAAAGAAAGCGGAACACAGACACTGGCAACGGAGCACCACAAGTTAATACAACTAATGATAATTTTTTAGCTTAAAAAAGAAGACAAATGTTAAAAAAAGTATAAACATTTTCTACCAAAATGTAAGAGGTCTGCGGACAAAAGTCAAAGAGTTTTATAATAATGTCCATCAAAACAACTGGGATATACTCTGCATAACCGAAACATGGTTAAATGACTCATTTTTTGACAACGAGATATGTGATTCGCGTTATATAGTGTTTAGGAATGACAAAAACTATAAAGAAGCCGAAGTCAGCCGTGGTGGCGGCGTCTTGTGTTGTGCGAAAAGAAAATATAAGCCTGTTTTAGTTTCGAAAAGTGTAAATACTAACTTTCAGTGGATTATTATTAGAACTACTATAAGAAACCTTGAAACATTTATTTGCTGTGTATATATAACGTCAGGATCACCATTATATGTTTATGAAAGCTTTCTGGAATCCTTGGAAACTTGCGAGGATTTCAACTTTGCTGACAAGTTATATATAATAGGAGATTTTAAAATTGCGGAAATTACTGGGGCGGCATATGACCTCGGAAATGGTACCTCTAAAGCAAAAATAATTAGTCAATTAATAAGTGAATACGATCTGTACTCTATCAATAATATTAATAATGGAACAAGCACTCTAGACTTGGTCTTAACAAATATTACAGAAGCAAGAGTAAATGAATGTGAGACGCCTATGGTAAATATTGATACCTTTCATCCATGCTTAGATATTACCTATAGCTTAAACGGTGCAATACCCGAAAATAAAACAAACATTGTAAACGGTAATAATCCCTTCGATTTCAGAAAAGGTGATTTTATTCGGCTTTACCGGATGCTTTCACAGTGTAATTGGTCCGAAGAATTACTTACAGACAGCGGCGACAGTTGTGTAGATAGTTTTTATGATACACTAAATAAAATTTTTGAGCAATGTCTACCTAAAAAGAAAACTTTTGCCAAAAACAGATTTCCGGTATGGTTTAACAAAGAACTTATCTTTAAAATAAAAGAAAAAGAGCACTACTTCAGAATGTCTAAAAAAAGATCACAGTTACGCGAGCACTACGCACAGAGGTTTTATTGTTTAAGAACAGAAGTAAAACGTCTTTATAAAATTTGTTATAATAATTATGTGAAAAATATTGAGTATAACATACGTGATAACCCCACTAATTTTTGGTCATATATAAAACAACAAAGACAAAATTGTAACATAGCTTACCGATTTAATTATAACGATGTTGATCTTGATAATGATGAAGCAATAGCGAATGGCTACGCAGACTTTTTCAAATCTGTACATTGTCCAAGTAATTTGCCTAACAACGCTGATACGAATTTTCCTAGCTATAATCTAAATAACTGCGATGTAAATAATGTAACTGAAAACGAAGTATTAATAGCAATTAAGTCACTAACGCCTAAGGCAGCCATTGGGGTAGATGGTATACCCGCTTATTTTTTTAAAGCATACGGTGGACTGCTCCCAAAACCACTTGCCATCTTATTTAATTTGTGTCTTAAAGAGGAAATATTTCCCAATAAATTTAAGGTAGGACGTATAACTATTCACAAGAGCGGAAATACTAGTTTTATAAAAAATTATAGACCAATAACAGTCCTACCATGCCCTTCAAAAATATTTGAGAGGGTGATATATAACAGAATGTACTCACATGTTAGCCCAGTCATAATTAACCAACAGCACGGTTTTGTACATAGTAAATCAACAGTTAGCAACTTGTGTATATTTATAGACTCAGTTGCCAACGAGATTAAACATGGATCACAGCTTGATGTCATTTATACACAGACCTGGCGAAAGCATTTGATAGGGTCAATCACCGAGTACTTATCCTAAAATTGGAATCTTTTTCCTTTAGCAGAAACACTTTGAACTTTCTTCACTCATATCTAACAGGGAGAACGCAGTTTGTAAAATTTAATAGTAGTAAATCCTATAACTTTAATCCCACATCAGGAGTCCCCCAGGGGTCCATTCTGGGACCCCTGCTTTTTGTTTTATTTATCAATGACATAAACCTTTATATCAAGCACTCTAAATTTTTATTGTATGCAGACGATCTAAAATTGTTTCTAAGAATAGAAGCCTTGGAAGACTGTAATCTATTACAGAATGACCTGGATGCTCTCCTCGTAAACTGCAACAAAAGTGACCTTACTTTCAATGAGTCCAAATGTAAAACAGTCAGCTTCACGCGGAAAAAAAATCCTATTATAAATGACTACATAATCAATAACACGATGTTAGATCGTGTCTTTGAAATAAAAGACTTGGGTGTCAAATTTACGAATAATTTTAGCTTTAACAACCCTGTATTAGATATAGTCTCCGAGGGTTACAGAAAGCTTAGTTTTATTACTAGATCTAGTAAAGAGTTTAACTATGATACCTGTATATTATTATTTAATTTATATGTTCGTTCTAAACTAGAATACGGGGCTATAATATGGAACCCAAAAACTATCTTATACTCTGATTTGCTAGAAAAAATTCAAAAAAGACTACTGAAGACTTTATTCTTTAGGAAATATAATTTCTGGCCATTGTTTATATCTTATACAACGCAACTTTTAGATTTTAATATTAATTCACTCCAGAAAAGAAGAAATAACTCTGAAGTATTGTTTATATTTAACGTTTTTAATAAAATTAATGACCCCGACTGTTCCCGATATTAGATTAAGAAAAAGGAATAATATTTTAAAAATAACAAACACTATCTCGCCTGTTGTCCAATGTCTCATTACCACAAATGAATTTATAAAAAATCTAGATATAGATTTTTTTAATATCAGCAGAAGTAAACTGTTAAATTATGTGTAATACTAGTTGTAGCTTTATATTTTTAACATATTTTTATATTTTTATATTTATATTTTTAACGTATGTTTCTCCTCCACAGTACTGTTTCTTAATTCTTAGCTTGTAGTAAAAACCCTGTACACCATGTAAGTGGAATATTGTATTCTGTATGATGTGCAGTATAAATAAAGTTCTATTATTATTATACTCTTCGCCGATTGACTACACTTGTTATATAATTGTTGCACATTCTATAGGATACTTTTCACAGTTTTTTTGTAAATGATGTTAGTTTCAAACATTTTTTGTTTAATTACAAAACAAAAGAAACAATTTTTATTTCAAGAATTAATTAATTTTTTATTTATTGATCGATTTTGTTCAAAAACAATAGGGATCTTCCTCTACTGTCCAAATTTCAATTCGATCGGAATTTTCGTTCTTAAGTTATCGTGCTTATAAGAAACGTGACGGACCGACAGACATACACACAGATGGACTGATAGACAGAGACAGACGGACAGACGGACGGATATTTTGAAAGTTGTTCAGAATTCGATCACCAACAAAGTGATTTTTTTCTCTACGAACAATATTACCTGTTTTAGAAATGTGCCGATCGAATGCAATATACATAAACATTCGAGCACCATTTTAACACTATTCATATTTTTAGAAGAATTCATCGTACAGATGAAATAAACTAAAAACAAAATACTTGTAATTTCATAATCTTATTCTTTGTACCTTACCACTTTTTTCATAAATGTAAGACTTTTAAGTTATATAGGAAAGACAGTCTCAAGGTACCAATTGTTTAAAGCTAAAATCGTAATTTTCAAATCGTTATAACTTTTGGAAAATATAAATTTTGATGAAAAATGTAAACCACCTTTTTCTCTTACAGTAAGATTCTATATCAGATTCGGTAGTTACCATTTTATTTTTTTGTCCACCCCTCCAGAAGGGGTGGGAACCACCCCTCCAGAAGGGGTGGGAACCACCCCCAAGTAAAAAGTGGTAAATTTTAAAGGATACATTTTTTTGTGCTCAATATTAGAAACTCAATGCAAAAAAAGAAATCATTCAAATCCATTCATTATGGCTGGGTTCCGTAATTTTTCGTTATTAATAGGGAATTATTGGACGCGCAATAAGGACAAGCAGTATTAAAGTAAGCGTTATTTTGACATGTACGCCTGCGCAGTTTGAACCGCAAATAAGGGATCCCTTATTAAGGATAGTGCTTGTCCTTATTTGTGAAGGAATACTGCAATGCGTTAAATTTACAGTATTTTGACATTTGTCAACTTTCAATAATACATAGATAATATAACCTATAATATAACCTCCGATTCCATATTGAATTTTAATAAAACAGTACACACGCACCAGAGCACAAAGGATAGAAAAAAATATATATAAAAATTATTTATTTATTAATTTTGCAAGGTTAGGGAATAAGTGCGCAAGCGTCGAATTGCACAGAAATAATGACACGAAAAACGAAGCAGGTGTTCTAATAACTAACGTTTCGTTGATAAAATAAGGATGATGCACTAATAAAATAAGGTAGCCCCTTAATACTACGTGGCAGTATTTGATATTTCCAATAATTCTCTATTGACTAATTGCACTGCACTAATTTGTCGTATTGTAATTCCTCAAAACTTAATAAAAATAAACTGCCTTTATCTACCTACAAAGTAAAAAGCAACAAGTTTCGTTCAAAACTGTAAATATCAGAGGCACACGGAGTAGATACTAAAGAATGAATGTGTCGAGGTTAATCATTTGATCACATCAAAGATCAGAGCGAAAATAAACTTGTAGCATTCATTAATTTGGTTTTAAAAAATCTTTAAATAAAAGTATCGTTTACAAAATGTGTCAATCACGTGTTTATGATAAACCTAATAGCTTTAAAACCATTATACAAAATATTTGACCTGAGTACCTATCATATGGGTCGGGACAGAATTACAATTTATAAGGGGTTGCTTTCTCTTTTCTATGAAGAGTCAAATGGCATAAAAACTTAAGAATGCTCGCTACAAACCAAAATAAAGCGTATAGTTCTCGTCATATATTTAAGGCAAATAAAAAATGTCGGGGTGTTTGATCTTTACCGGTGCCGACACTTCTTATGCGACTGAAATATATGCAGAGAACTATAAGCTTAATACACTCTTATATCTGCAGATAAGCCACATTAACTCGCCTGACTTTTTATGTTCTAGCCCTTCCTGGGGCTTAGGGGGGTAATTACCACCTCTACCCCCCCCCTTATCTACGCACTTGAACATACTGTGATACATATATCATTCCAATATGGTTCCCGTTGGTTCAATGCACAGAAAAGTCAAATTCTGGTAGCTCGGACGAGCATACCTTGTATATATATTTGTACCATGGGCCGAACCTCGCCTATACGCGACAGGGGCTTATGTGATTAGGAGACTCTTGCCGTTCATACGCGACACATTTATTTTTTAAGCAAGTATGGATGCCTTAGCCCCCCATATACTGCGATGTTACCTGGCAATTTTAACCTCGCGACTAAAATTGTGCATGCAAGATTGTCGTGTATGGTGAAAAAACGATAATTTTACTCTGCAATTTTAATTACGTGCTTAACCATAATTTTACCTCTACGATTTTCAAGTTCGCGCAAGTCGGTGTGTGTATGTGTTTCGCAATGTTAACTTTGCGCTTCGTATCAGTGCATTTCGTTAAAGGGTGCCAGTTTGAGAACTCTAATTAAAAATGGATACAAGAACTTGGAACAAAGACTTTGTTATCGAATTTATTGAATTATGTAGAGGCCACTTCTGTTTGTGGAAAGTTAAATCATGTGATTACTCCAACAAAATAATAAAAAATAAAGCTTACAATAAAATTCAAAAATATTCATTTATTTTAAATAAACTTTTCTTGCCATGATACTGAACCCTTATTGTTAAAATAATGCATATAAGTGTTAGGGATATTTTTAGCGACTGCGATGACTATGGGTTATATCCGCGTTTTAGTTTTAAAAGGGAATTTTCTCCAGGTCTTACTCCAACTTGTGTTTCTCCACCACTTAAATCTTCTCGATCTAAATCTGAGGAAGTTATATATAAGTTCCTAAACATTTTCTTCGCAAAAATTTATGAAGCACACAGCAAGCCATTACGACTATTTCAGTGTTTTCCAGTTGTAAACTTATTGCAGTATGGAATATCCTCTGACTGAAAGGTTTCAAAAAATCTGCCCTCAATGCAAATGCTTCATCTCTTATAAATACAAATGGAACCTCAGAGGAGCTTTTTTCGCTGTTGGAAGGTGGAGGCAATTTTAAACTATTAGTTCTTAATTTTTTATAAAATAAGGTATTATCAATAACACCGCCATCTGAAATTCGGCCGTTTGTTCCAAAATCGCAAATTGTAAATTCATAATCTGCATTGGCAATTGCCATTTGGACAAGGCTGTTGTACCTGTTATAATTGGAACAATGTCTTTTTAAAAGCCAATCTTTAGACCATTTGGAACGTTAGTTTTGTCACTAATGCCGCTGCCACTGCCAATAAATGTTTTCGCTCCATGCTTCATCACAATTTAAACTGACCAAACAGACATGTAGTGTATGAACAATTCGTTCTACAATCTTGCATGCACAATTTTAGTCGAGTGATTAAAATCGCCAGGTAACATCGCAGTGTATGGGGGGCTTTTTTTATGTCGTACCGCTGCGACAATCCGTAGCACATCATATGGCCTAACGTCGCGTATAAACGACGCTCATTTGCGCATGTGGTAAAATGCTTGTGCTGACTTGTAAACAGTATCTATCATATGGAATTCATTGTTATTTTTGGTGGCCTATTACATATTTATTTTCGCTTACCGATACTCCAAAAATTAATAAATATATGTCATGGATCCTCAGGAAGGACCTAGTACTAAATGTGCAAAAAAACACATGAAATTAGTTGACAATTATGTTGGATTGGATAGTGAATAGGTTAGAAATATTTTGGGTTCCTGCTCGGATGAAGATCCATATTTAGACAGTGAGTATAATTTTTCCAATGATTTCTCTGAAAATTTCTCAGATGGAGGGGATGAAGAAATTATGGTGAGAATTCAAAATGTATGTGAAAATCAAGATGATCAAATAAATCAACATGACCAATCAAAGGAAGTTGATAATGAACCAAATGACTATAAATTGGACAGCTCAAGACTTCTCACCACAAATCCACCCATTCACTGGGGAATGTGGTATATTCCCAATTATAAGGAATATTTTGCTCCTGTCGATTTTTTTCTTACACTTTTCAATATAGATGTTGCCAATTTTATCGTGCAAGAAACCAACCGTTTGGCGCAACAACTGAAAAATATGCCTGCTGGTAGTAAGGAAAGACTATATGTCCTGAAAAAATGGACTGACGTAACAAAAAATGAAATCTATGCGTTCCTTGCACTGACATTGCTCAGTGCTCGCAATAAGAAAATGACATCAAGGACCAATGGTCGCGTGACCCTCTTCTGTACATCCCAATTTTTTCCCGGACTATGACCTGAGACCGATTTCTTGAAACTCAAAGTCTGTTGGACTTTTGCAATAATGAAGAGAGACCAGCGGGCGATCAACTTTTCAAAGTAAGGGAGCTATTTATAAAAATCAAAGGGAACTTTGCAAGCTGCCTTCAGCCTTGGAAAAACAAAAAGAGCCCGATTTGGAATAAAGTTGTACGTCATTTATGATTGCGAAACAGGTTATGTTCTCCATTTTATTGTGTATACCGGAAAAGATACTGACATAAAAATGATTGAAGGGCTCGGAAAACTGGTTCCGTGGTAACAACACTACTGCAGCCATTTTTTGGCAAAGGACATTCTGTCTTCACTGATAATTATTATTCCAGCCCAACGTTGTCGACTTATCTTTGGGACAGATAAACAAATTCTTGTGACACTGTTTCGGAAAAAAGAAAGAACATGTCAATTCTCAACCAAAAGCTAAACAAGTGCCATCGGCGGGCATGTGACAAGTTATTAGTCATTAGATGGTTGGATCGCAAAAATGTGACTATGGTAAGGACCATGCACTAGAACAGAATGATTGATTCCAAAAGAAGGACCACGTTACTGGTGAATTGAAGAAAAAACCAGAGGTGGTACTCGATTATAACGAATATATGTGTGCTGTTGATCGCAGTGACAGAATGATTAGTTCTGTGAACTATATGAGAAAAACCATAATAGGTACAAAAAGCTCTTTATCCACGCAGTGGATTTCACAGTTCTAATGCCCATGCACCAATTCTAACCTTAGAGTAGGAAAGATATATATTATAAGGAGTCGTAACGCTACTGCCAATGGTGTACCAAACTGCCACCAGAGAGCAAGCGCCAGTGGCGGAACATATGTACAATATGTAGGTGTCAAGTTTATCACGTCAAAGGAATAAAACGATACAAAACTGGTATTTTTCCAAAAGCAGCTTCATTAATACAATTAATGGGTGCAATGGATATTATTTCGACAAATTGTGCATACAGTGAGTCTGAAAAGTGTGAAATAAATGAAGTATTTGGGAAAACTATTGGGCACGTCGATCTTTTTTATTTGGCAGCCCTCATCATTGTGGATATATATTTTTGGTTATCCCCACTAGTGTCATTTATTATGAACAATTCGGGACATTACATTTTAAAAATGTCGAAATAATAAGTTGGGTGATGTGATAATTAAAAATAAAAACAAAAATTAATGTGTCAGTCAAATACTTTTCTTTTCACTGTTAATGAAGTTATCACTTGAATATTTTTGAGACTGAACGTATACCTACTGAAATTCAGGTAATTTATTTAAAATACGTACCTTGATTATTATTAGGGCTACATATAAAATATACGTAAACTTTTTACTTGTTTTTAAATTACCTACTTATGTGATAAAAAATAATACATAATGAATTGAGTAGGTATATTTATAGAAGATAACACCCAGCGAGATGCAAATACAACAAAACATTTATTTCAAAAACACAAACACAAATAATTTTCCTACATTATTTCTTAGGAGCATTTTCAAATATACATTTATATATTTTGATATCATATGATGGCATCTTTTTGTTCTCTGAAACAAGAAAAAAATATTATCTACAAATAAAAAGAAAAATCAGATCACGACTGATTGCCTGGACGTACATTCTTAAAAAAAGATTACTTATTAAAGAAACGATGCTCATCTTCTTTACTTGCAAGTAGCTGGGTAGTTCTAGGAAAATTGTTGGCACAGCTTCATTTAATAATTTCATTTTATTTCCTTCTGTTTGGTAGAACCATTTCTTTTCAAAATGAATATTACAAAGCCTATCATAACTTGGTGTTGGAGCTCAGTCTACTAATTTTATATTTTCTAACCATAATTTTCGTTTCTCAGGATCGTTTGGAAACCTAAGAAAACAGAGTAATATAAATTCAAATGTAATAATACGTTTTATAGCATTCATTACTAAAATTTCCTTAAAATAAATACATAAGGGGTGTTTGGAGGGTCGATGCAAACCCTTGCTGATGTGATAGAGGAGATCATTTAGACTGCATTATGCCAAACATACCCTAGTACAAAGTCTTACGGTCGAAAATCTAAGATGTAAGATGTAAGACTGTACTAAGGTATGTTTGGCTTCATGCAGTCTAAATGATCTCCCTTGTCACCTCCGCAAGGCTTTGCATCGACCTATCAAAAACCCTGTATAGTAATGTATATACAGGGTGTTTTTAAAAAGTATGTCAATCACTTAACCACGGACTCAGCATGTCAAAAGAAGTTGATTCAGCCTAATTTACCTCTATCCAAAAACGCACCCCTATGAATATACAGCCCTCTAAAGTTGGGATTAAAAATATTTATTTTTTTAATATTGTGCAAATGGCTGTAGATATCTTTTTCAATTTCGGAACACTGAAATGTATGTCAAAGGGTAATAGTTTCAAGTAAAAACTGTTTAAAATCAAATTTTCTAAAAGGCCGATTTGGGGGTAAACTACCCTTCCCTCCTACCCCCCCTTACGGTGGGGTGGTACGCCTATGACTTTTTTGATATATCGCATTTTATATAAAATTTAATTATAAAACTTTTTTTATCTTGTTTTTTTTTCGTTTAGATAACCATTTTCAAATGAATCTGGAAATATTAAAACCATTACCACGCCTTTGTAGAATAACACAAATAATGTTTAAAATTAATGTAGATGATGATCAAAGGCACCTGTGAAAATTTAATAGGTAGTTGACACCTGTCATTTTTGTCAAACTGCTTTAATAGATATCAGTTATTAATTGTTAACAATGGCATTTAATATGAGTTATTCTAATACCGAAATGGTGGATATGATTAGAATATTAGGCGAATGTAATGGAAATGGTTCTAGTGCAGCTAGGCGTTATGTGGAAAAGTTTCCAAACCGTCGGCATCCTGATAGACGTACATTTTGCTGTCGATCGTCGTGCAAGGGAAACTGGAAGTCTATCAAATGATCGTGCTGGGAAGTGTGGCAGACCTAGGACTGTGCTAGTTCCAGAGGTCGAAGAGGAAATTTTAGATATTCTATCAGAACGGCCTGAAAGCAGTGTGCGTAAAATAGCTTCTCAGGTAGGAGTATCGTATTATTCAGTATGGAGAACATTAAAAGAACAATTACTAGTTCCATTTCATATACAGACTGTTCAGGCATTGGAACCTCAAGATTACGGTTCTCGAATGGAATTTTGTAACTGGCTTCTCAGAAAAAATGGAACAAATGTAAGTTTTGTAAACACCATTTTGTCAACTGATGAGGCCTCATTTCATAGACATGGTATTACAAATCATCATAATTATCACATTTGGTCTGAAGAAAATCCAAATGCAAAGATAGAAACGCATTTTCAGCGTAATTTTTCTGTTAATGTTTGGGCAGGTATTGTTGATAACCATCTAATTGGACCTGTTTTCTTTCCACGTCGTTTAAATGGAGCTGACTACCTAGATTTTCTGGAAAATGAATTGCCTGAGCAATTAGATATTGTTAATCTTAATATTAGAGAAAACATGTGGTATTTACAAGATGGTGCTCCACCCCATTATAGCCTGCAAGTCAGGCAATGTTTATCAAGGCGTTTTCCAGGACGTTGGATAGGTCGAGGAGCTGATGCTCCAGTCAGTTGGCCTGCTCGGTCCCCTGATTTAAACCCAATTGACTTCTGTCTTTGGGGAGCTATGAAGGAAAAAGTTTATTCTGTTCCAATAGAGAGCGTTGAACATCTCCGACAAAGAATTCAACAATCAGCCGAGGAATTTAGAAAAATTCCTGCCGTGTTTCAGAATGTGAGATTTTTGCTTCTAAAAAGGGCAAGGTATTGTGTACGACAAAATGGAAATCATTTTGAGCACATTCTGAAATAAAATTTTAATGTTCGATATTTTTATATTTTATTTTTAATTTATTTCATTTGTTGTTTTACTTCTAATATTATTTTAATTTACTTTTTTGCTTTAATGATTGATGTTTTAGTTTCTGTGATTTTTATTTAATAAAAAAACCTATTTAAACATTTTTTTAATTTTACAATTTATGATAGCAATGCACATCTTTTATTATAATACCAGTAACTTCAAATGCCAAAATTACACAGAAGAACTTTTTTATTTCATATGTTCCACTTTTCATAATGGTTTTAGTATTTCCAGATTCATTTGAAAATGGTTATCTAAATGAAAAAAAAACAAGATAAAGAAAAGTTTTATAATTAAATTTTATATAAAATGCCCTATATCAAAAAAGTCATAGGCGTACCACTAAAAGAGGGGGTAGGAGGGAAGGGTAGTTTACCCCCAAATCGCCTTTTTAGAAAATTTGATTTTAAACAGTTTTTACTTTAAACTATTACCCTTTGACATACATTTCAGTGTTCCGAAATTGAAAAAGATATCTACAGCCATTTGCACAATATTAAAAAAATAAATATTTTTAATCCCAACTTTAGAGGGCTGTATATTCATAGGGGTGCGATTTTGGATAGAGGTAAATTAGGCTGAATCAACTTCTTTTGACATGCTGAGTCCGTGGTTAAGTGATTGACATACTTTTTAAAAACACCCTGTATAATCGCAATACTTTATTACTCAAAAGTAATTGCACCGTAGTGCATTGACATAAATAAACAAACAAAACAAAAAAACGCGCAGCTATTGTACATATTTTAAAATGAAGCGAATATGGCCTGCGAATATTTTGCTTAAATATTTCAGAATTCACTTTTACCTGAATGATGCCGCTGAGATTGACTACTTTTTAATTTTATTGCTCAAATATTTAAGACTATTGTGAAACGAGTGAAAGTTGATATTATTTGATTTCACCATGTTAGAATTAAATGGATTTTTGTAGAAACTTTTTTATTTCTACCATGATAAAAAAAATTATCTCATTATAATATTCTTTTTCGTATTTATATCAAGCAGGTATAAAAGAAATATATTTAAAGGAGACAAGCCAGTCACTGTAAATATGAACCTAACTTATACAGATAGACGAATTCAAATTAAAAATTTTTTACAGAAATCGCCATCAAGCGATCTTCTTACTCATTGAAAATGAACATAGTTATCATAAATAAAATGAAACGCCTCATCGCTGGCATATACGAGTAAATACATGTATTTATGTATTTATACAAATACAACTTGAATTAAAGAAATTCTTGTAACAAAGTAAAAGGTATCTTACTACATTTCCAACGGGGGCCTCGGCTCCGTCTCGTCCCCCACCCACCGCCCTTCTTCCCTCCCGAAAACTCTCAAAAATGAGCACCAGTCTTGTGGCTCCGTTCTACGTTCAATTTAATGCCCAAAAGTTTTTATTTTTTATAACCATTCAATCATTTTAAGCAGTCAAAACGTAGAACTTCACTATTGACCTCCCCCTTGCAACCCCCGTAAACTTGCCCGGACAACTTCTGTTCGATACATAAAGGTCCTACACAACGTCACTCAAATCATCCCAATCTGACCACCCTAATTTTCTTATATCGCACTTAAACCTCGGGATAATTTTATTAAAATAGTCAAAACGTAGAGCTTCACTATTGACCTTCTCCTTGCCGCCCCCGTAAACTTAGAATGCTCGGACAACTTCTGTTCGATACACAAAGGTCCAACCTACACAACGCCACTCAAATCACCCCGATCTGACCACCTCTGCGTCTAGCGGTCGCGCCCGAACATTTGTTTCACTTTCGATGTATATGTCCCCCTATACATTCCCGATTCCTTAAACATTTCCAATGTTAAAACAAGAACCCCCACATATCACTGATTTCGCAATTTCAAATTAACTCGCGACCCAGAAATTCGAATGCAGCAGATCATTTTACATAGGTTCCAATGTTCAGTTTCTTTAGGTCTTCGAGTGGTATACAATGTGTGAAATTCAGATGTCTCGGTTCCCTACTATAAGTATCAATTTTGTACAGCAACTTAACGCACGTCAAAATGACATTGTAAGAAGCGTTCTTTACATCACAAAAAACGTTAGTTTGTAACAGCGTCCACATACAAGTTATACCATTACCTCATACATAGAAATTAAATAGCATCGGGAATAGCGCTATATATCAGTGGCGTATCCAAGAGTATGTGCACCTCCCCGCAGATTTCTGAAAGCGATGATTTTTCATCGCCCAACGGACGGCGCTCGTCAAAGCACGAAGTTTCGCCGGTCGCCGCATTTATTGTTATTAATAGACACTTAAGGCAACGCTTATACGTAAACGTATTAACGCGTAAACCCAGTAAGTTTACCCCTGTAGCTCAAACTGATTGGACCAATATAGGATTCACATATTGGGCTAATATAACGAACGTCAGATTTTTGCAATAAATGTCCAATAATGCAATCACATATTGGTGTCATATTATATACCAACATAGATGCCATATTGAATCCCAACATTGGTGCCATATTGGACACCAACATTGGTGTTATATAAGATAGACTAGAATAACAATATAGGTGCCATAGTGGATATCAATATTGGCAATATATTGGATACCAGCATTGGTAGCATATTGGATAGCAGCATTGGCGCCCCATTGCTACACAATATTTAAAATATATAGAGTGTGCGGAAATTCTCACATTTCCCTTTAGACATTGATGCTACATGCAAAAATAGTAAGAAAATTTCCTGTGTCTAGAAATATTTCCTAAGGAAGTTACAACCCTCAGAGGATGGCGCCCAAGTATAGGTTTTTACTGCTTTTATTGGGACGACTTTTTGAGACTTGGTTCACTATTTTGCATTATTATTTCTGCACACTAATAACCAAATCTAATTTTATTCATAAGCGGAGAAACGAGGGATAGTCAATCTTTGTCTCATTTCTTTATAACACTCATTACCAAGGGAATCATCTCAATATTTCGTTTAAACTACTTTCCCTTGAAAACGAAAAGTCATACATCTAATTATATAGATAACCTTCTTTATGTATTATCCTGGGAATCATAATTAAGTCTTAAACAATTAAAAATGTAAACCTGAAAAAAAGATAACTATCCCTCGTTTCTCCTTCTATGAATAAAATAAATTTTTGTTGATATTGTTCAAGAATAAACCTTTATAATGTAAAATCGAGTTTCATAAAGTTAGGTGTCATCCTCAGAAAGACTGCTCCATTAAGAAGTATTTTCGAACACATGTTTATAGGAAGTTCTCTTACCACTATTGCATGTAGAGTCAGAACCTAAAAAAGAATGCAGGAATTTCGGGACAACCTGATAGTATAAATTTTTAACATAAAAATAGCGAAAAAATTGCCTATATAAAATAGGGAGGTTTTAAGTGGTGCAACAGAGGGACGAAATGCCTTAAAACCTATTACAAAATTACTAAATAGCTTTAAATGAGTAATATCTTACTAGTGGCGGTTTACTTTGGAATACAAAAAAAAAAGAAAATATACATTTTAGTTGTTTATTTCTTACAATAAAGAAGCGCACAAACTACTATAAGTTGTATAAACTAGTTTTTCAGAGCCAAAGTTTTTACAAAGTTCTGCGGCCTTTTTACGATCCGATCTTACACTGCTTTCATCAAAAGATGGATTCTGTATCCCTGCTAATCCAGAAGTGCTGGGTAAATCATTTTCCACCTCAACATTTTGATACAAATTTAACTTTGCTTTCAGCCAGTCAGCTTTAACTTTATCCATTTTTTGTTCATCGTTCTCCAATTTTGCTACAAACTCGACATATATTATGTCGTACATCATTATGATTTATTTCTGGAAGTTCCGAAATATGTGGCTTGTATAAAATTACATTTACAACGTACTGACACTTTATAGAAGACTCACAACCAGATTTCTCTTCCCATATTTGAAAAATATGCATGCATCCTACTTAGTCCCTTTTCAGTTCCACCTGATACAAAAAAAATATTTAGAATTCAGTTAAATAGGATAAAAAAGTAGAAAGAATGTAATATTCTTCTAAAAGTAGATTAAAATATTACATAAATTAAAATTATTTAATTTTCGCGTTTTCTCAGCATCTAACACGAGTTTAATATTACATAACTCAAGTGCCCAAAATTTTCGTATTTGTTTTAGAGGTGTTTCAGAATCTCATGAGCCGCGAAATGCGCAAAAGGCAAAGATTATTCTGAGTTATAGGTATGTTTTTGAAGACACTGGAGGCTGCCTTGCTGTATACATAAACAAGAGCTCGGGATAAATTGTAAACAATAAATATAATATTTTTAAGAAGTGTAACTGAGTCAACAGGAGGGATTATGTCTCTGCGCATATGAAGGTCACAGCTCATGAGGTTTTAAAACACCTCTACAATGTATAAGGTTCGTATGGTTAAAAAATTAACGCTAGTTTAAGCGGGTCTAATTTTATAACTCAACGGGAGTTTTGTTATTTAATAATTAATCTTTATCGGTGAGCTTCATTGTAATAAAGAAATGATTATACATTTATAAAATAATATTATCCATCAATGTTAAGTAGCGTTAAAGAGTACATACCCTGAGGAATTTGATCCATGTTAAAGAAATGTTTTAAAGCACACGTCCAGCGTAAGCACACATAATCTTTATTAAACTTTCACAGCTATAATAATAATTCTTGTTACAACTTAAATTTGACATATTAAAATATTAAAACAGAAAAGTTACAAAATGATGTTCCAACGATTTTTCATCTGAAAGATAGAAAGATCAAGAAAATATCTATTTTTTTCATTGATATTAAATGATATTAATATCAAATTTGGTTTGCTAATGTTGGAAAAGTATTGGCTCAATATTGCTACAATTTATATTTATAAAAGGATTAGGTACCTATAATGTTGGAAAAATATTGGCCCAATATTGCTACAATTTATATTAATAGAAGGATTAGGTACCTAAACGCTTCAACATTTGAATTCATGCAAATTACAATGGTAAATATCTTAATGCCGCCATAATATAGTTATAACTTGCAAAACATTGCTGAACATTATATATCTCCGGTACAACAATTTCGATTGAACAGAACACAAGAGGCAACAAATACATGAAGCGTTTGTAAGCATGAGGAAAATTACCTGAAAATATGCGCCGTTTGCTACCAATCATTACTTGAATAGGATCATGAACATTTACCTATTAAATTACTGCACTTTTCACAAACTGTACATTACTTTTATTAGCAAATTGGCAAATTTCTCGAGCACCACAACACGTTACTGCCATAACCCGGCATTTGCAATATGGTCGAGACAGGGGCACACTACCGTTTGTAAATTTGTTACGCGCAGCAAATTTAAAATACAAAATATACATAATTTGTACTAATATATGTAAATATTATTGTAATTTTGTTTTTCTTAGAAATTTAGATATTTTCATCTTTGTTTATGTGTCTGTTTGAATGTTTGTTATAACTATATCTACCTCGAAAATAGCCTAATATATTTTGACAAAATTTTGTAAATTTATAGACATCTTTTCAACTTCGACCGTAGTCTAGTTTACATCGAAGGTGATAGGGGATGATAACGAAAAAAAGTGGAGGGAAAGTGTGGAAATATTATGGAAAACGCGAGGATAGTGAGAGGTGGGGGGAAGATAGGGGAACAGTGCCTATAGTGGAAATTGGGGAAAATGGTAGAAAGGTGGAAAAAATTCTAGAAGATGATGGGGACATGTACATGAATGAATGGTTAAAGTAAAATGATAATTGAATACCTAAAAGTAATAAAGGAGTTATATTTGTCCAATATTCAGAACTAATATTATTTTCTACACATTGCACCAATATTGGTTAAATAATGTTAATATTAAATCTGATTTGCCAATATTGGTAAAATGTTGGCTATATTTTGGGAGAAAATATTGAAAATACAGCTGATAATCATATTGGTAGAATATTGGTTAAAGCTGACATATATTGGCTCAATATACAATATAAGTAACACATTTTACCTATATCCACCCAATATCTTGTGCTGCAGGGGGAGGTATATTGTTGTTCCCTAAAAAAGAGTTAGGGCAAAGCCATTAATTCCAACCACGTATGTCCTATGTGTACTACTTGTTTACATTTTGATTTGTTGACAGATCACCTAACCCTAATTTTTTACTCTGTCTTTTAAAGTCCGAAATTAATTGTCCAACTATTTGAGTTATGTTCATTTGAATGACGTTCCACCTAGTGTTGTCTTCATAGGGTTTTGTCCAACAACCTCTCGCAATAAATGCAAGTCGTCATTGGTAAAATATATCCGTCCAGCTGGATGATTTTCTATCCGTTGCAAGGGTGTTACCATATTTTATTAAAATTTCAAAAACCTGAATCTGACCTAAATATATTTTATATTTCTTATTTTATCCCAACCATGACCCAAAACTAGAATCAAAGCAAACGAAATGTGATATGGAGCATAACCTTAACAAAGGATGGCAATAATGTAGGTTATGTTTCTTATGATTTTTTGGCGTTTCGTCGAATCTGACAGGTGCTCGGGTGTCATCGGCTTGTATCGGTGCAATAATACCGCGTTTTTGGGTGTACGTGGGAATCCGTATCTTTACGTCTAACGTATCTCATAACGCTAAGAAAATCAAAACTGCGCAAGCGCAGATGTCATAAGATACGTTTACGTGTGTTGTAGGTGTGCTGCCTTAAGTGACTAATGTTAATTTTTAACAGTAATATTGTGCGATCGAAATAAATATTTTATTACTTCTTGATTTTTTCGAAGCAAACATCGGTTCAAGGGACTTGGGGGCGCCCTTGGCTTTGGGGCGGGGGCGTTGTTTACGCCACTGCTATATATTCACTTTTCAGGTATTGGCAAAAATTGTTAATACTTTTCCGGTCCTAAATGTAACGGCCCATTGTTTGCCAGTTATAATGTGTTTGCCGAGGCATTTATATATAGGTACGTTTACATGTCTGTGAAGAACAATAGTAGCTGTCAAGACGAATCGCTCGTCCTGCGTAGAAATAGGACTGATATTTGATGATACAAGAATTAATTTTTGAGTTTCAGTATTAGAAAAAATTCTTATGATGCTTGCTAAGCTATGTAAATTTAATGACACTGCCAGATACATCAAACGTAATACATTACCATTTGTAGTGAAGTTTCTTGCCTAAATGATTCTTATATTTCTTATTCTTATCAGCGATCGACGATGTTTCCTACTAGGGGGCTTCTCAATTAAATAACTTTTTCATTTATTTCCATCAATATATTTATTTGCGGATGTAAAACTATCATTGCACTAGGCCCTAAAATTTCTGTCGTAATATATGATCTTGAAATGAAGCTTATCAAAATTGCTACAAGAAAATATCGAGTCAAAGAAGGTTTCAAACAAAACATTTCCAGTATGAGGAATAAAAAGAGGATGAAAAAAACGCTTGATTTCTGATCAAATTAAATTATCACAGAAAAAACATATAATATATAATACGCCTTACAAAAAAATATAAAAGGTTACTTGATAATGAATGAAGATAAAAGTATGGTATTGCTATATCGAGCACATTTAGCAAAAGCAAATACGCGAACTACCCTTTTAAATAATTAGCATGATTTTAAATAACAGAAAAATCTTGATACAGATTTGTGCATGTTGAAGTCCTATCTTCTTAATTTTGTTAAATCAAAATAAATACCAACTACTGAACTTTAAGTTGTTACTTATTTAGTTTTATTATTTTTAAAGTGAAAGTCTACAATTAGTATAATAAAAAGTATTTGAATAATAGTAATTTTTGTCACAGTGGCAACACTGCCGGAGACTCCGATTGCCTGCGACGGACTCTTGCAAAACACAGACTATTCGTTAACTAAAAGATTATTTCAACTGTTTAACGTTATTTTTATTTTAAATAGCTTGACCATCTACATATTATAGGATATAAAAACTAATATCAGAATTACCTGATGCTAAATCTGGGACAAAATAGGAAAAGTTGAATGAACTATGTGTTTGAGAAATTGCGGTATAAAATATTACTATGTTACGGAACTATAGATTATAATAAAATTTCATAATCGATGGGCATTTAAAAACCAACAATTTTGAAAGGAAAAAAAAGAATATCATTAGTACCGTAAATAAATTGGTATATCCGGATTGCAGCGTTGGTCAACTAAAGGGGAAGGTTCGTATTGCGATTCACACTAAAATGCTACGGAGGTAATTTCGTACCTACACGATAAAATAGCACGTAAAAGCAAAAGCTAACACGGCCCCGGTCATGCGCGTTTTCAGATTTTCAATCTTTCAGTTTTCGGTATTTTAGTTTTTTAGCTTTTCAGGTTGTCAGTTTTTCATGCTTTTGAGTTTCGATCCCATTTTTGTAATCTGAGACCTTGCTTGAATGCCTGCAAATACCGATTTTCAGTCCAACCAGAAGATAAATGGTAAGACTAGTCCGCCATGTTTAGGCCGCCATTTTGAATTTTAGAGCTTCGGTGTCACATTTATAATCTGAGACCTCAGTTGCCTTCAACACTGATTTTCAATCCAGTCCGAAAATAAATGATACATTCTCAGCTATGTTGATGCCGCCATTGTGAATTTTTAAGCAACGGTCACATATTCGTATAGTCTGTGATCTCGATAACCCTCACATACCGATTTTCAATCGACTCGGACCATACATGATAAAATTTGCCCGCCATATTGCAATGTGCAGCCATTTTGAATTTTTCATTTTCGATGTCATACTTGTAACCTGCTACGTCAATAAACCCCACATGTCAATTTTCAGCGTAATTGGACGACAAATGAGGGAGAAAAATATCCAGCTATGCTGATGCCCCCATTTTAAATTTTTGAGCAATGGTCACATAATTGTAATCTGTGACCTCGATAAGCCTCATCTACCGATTTTCGGTAGGTGAGGCTTATCGCATAGCTGAATATTTTTCTTTTTTCTTTCTCGAATCGGACCATAAATGATAAAATGGATCCGCCAATTCGTGCCGCAATTTTGAATTTTTCAATTTCAATTTCATATTCGTAATCAGCGACATCGAAAACCCCTACGTACCGATTTTGAGCGGAATGGAACCATAAATGACCATACTTGGAGTGGATGATAGATCATATAGTCTCTTTGAAAAAAGGAAGATTGGTATTTTATCGACATCGTAGGTGTCACAGTGGAAATCGGAATTTCGGCTAGGGCTGTGCGAAAGAAAAATGGCAATTTTGGTAAAAATTGAAAACTGTAAATGTTTTAAAAATTCATAACTAAATAAATACTTGAAGTGGAACGGTTCTGGAAAGAGGAAAATCGGCGCTTTATAATAATACCAAGATATACCTGAAAAATCGAAAATTCGGCGAGGTAAAAGCGAAACAAAAGTTGCTTTCTGGGACCTTTCAAATTTAACCTAAAACGTCGAAAAACATGGCGGTGTATTTATTTGAAAGATGTGTTTTCTCAAAATGTTTATATTAAAATTATACAGTTATTTATTTGTATATTTAATTAGTGCTTTAACAAATAACAATAATCACGGGTAAAGTACAGACAATTTCATAATTATTGGGCAATTTCAAAATTGTACGCATAGTAAATGCGAAAAATAAGCTATGGTTATAACTTGTTGTGGCCTGTAAATTTTTAACTGGTAAAGGAATTTGAAAGAATGAAATCATAAACAGACACAAAGATCGCTATTTTAAAGTGGGGTCGAACCCCCCCTTGCTTTATGACGTCACGATAAGCCCATCTGCCGGCTGCCGGTATACGTGCACGTGCCATTGACTCATTCAATGAATTCGGGATTGCCTAGAATGCCATCGAAAATGGGACGTAGTAAACTATCCCAGCAGTTACCTATGTCCGCATTGAAACAATTTCTCTGCAGTAGGGATGGCAACGATGTATCAATATAAAATAAATATCGATTTATTAATCCCAAAACATGAGTATATTCATATCATTTTTTTGTTGCAATATATCGATATTTAAAGATAACCAATTGTCCTGTGCAAGAAGGAGTACTGTATGGGATTTCTGAACAGAAATTTGTAATGTCCTATAATCAACTAACATTAATGGCAGTATTAAACCCCCGCCATCGATCTTGTATCTTTTACTACAAGTTTTCAGTAGGAATTCAGTAACGACATTTGTGCCAGGGGGATGACAGGGAGTGCTCGGCATCTGCTGGGAACATTTCAGCACCCCCTGAAGAAATTTCAACATAACCTGTACGGGACAATTTTGCATATTTTTGTAAATTATAGAGAAATTGGCAACCCTCTGAAATTCGATGAGCACCCCCTACAATTCATTTCTGGCTACAGGCCAGGTGGTACGCAAGTAAACAACTAACTACATTTGTACATTTAAAAACAAATAGCAATTGTGGAATTGATAAGAGCTCTGTAGTCATTCTATTTAATTCCTGACCTAAACTGCCTGTTACTACACATATGACATTCTTTCTTAAATGATTTATAGACCAGGTTAATGGGTCAAAAATCAGTGAAAGCTTCCGGATAATTTTAGAGAGGATAGGTAGGTAAGTAATAATGTAAATATTAGGTTTAATTTGTGCATTTCAAATTTGCGGGGATCTCGGATTATTATTAATAAAAATTGCAAAAAAGAATATTTCCGATCTCTAATTTGAAACGCTACCAAAATGAAGCACGATAGAGAAAAATTGCTTAGAGACCTTTTTTGTAGACCTTAAATTCCCTACAAAGAGTCTGCAACGGCATACCTGTACAGTCCACCGTTCATGTGTGGTAATTAATAGACCGCCTGTGCAGACGAGTTTAAAACAATTGTTACAAATGTTACACAAAAAACCAGTAAAGGTGTTTACACACAACTTCCCTCTTTATTTATACAGGGTGGTCACCCTAATAACGGACGGACGGGAAGACAGACAAACAAGCGACAAGCAGACTGACGGAATTGAAAAATCTTCATTTTCGTAATCTACATGATATGAAACGTGAAAATTCGAAGAAATCTCAGAGGGTGATTTTTTACGAATACGATACTTCTCTGCGGTAAGAGAGGGAAGTAAAAGTTGAAATATAAAAAAAAAGATTTTCTTAAAATTGGCTAAACTGATTTTGTTGGCACAAATATATGTTATGCAAGGTATTAGGGCAATTAAAAAAAGTGACACTCAATTCCTTTAATGTGGAAGAAAGTAACAAAAATTATTGTAATTTTCTTAATGAATCCTTGTTGGTACACCTCCATTTTTCCAATATACTCATATCCAAAATAACAACGTTTGGGTTGAGATCCAAGGATTAAGTTGAAAAAGAAAAGTTAAAAAATAAAGTTTGACCCCTAATATGTATGTAATTCCATGCGAATGGGTCGTCAAGTTAATTTTTGGCTTATTACTCAATAAATTAAGCAGCGTTTGAACAATAATACACTTTATTACTTCCACATCGACGTAGTGGAGTGGAAGTATAGTAATCGTAACGTTTTTTTCAAAAATATTAATGTGCTATACACTATACACTTAATCTTCGTCACTGTCTTCCTCTGTCACGAGATTGATTCATATTGTTCACTATTTCTTGCGTTTATGTTTCATCATTAGGAAATAGGTAATATATTACAAAGATCTTACATCATGTTATTCAATCTGCCACGCTGGTCTGGTGGTAACGCAGTGTTTACATGGATCCAAATTTACGTCCGTCCGGATGGTCGGCAACTGACGGTTTAACACACACTAAATGGGTCAAAACCAAAACCTGTAAACTCGAATACCAACTTATAAGCACACAGCCATCCAAATGCGAAATCTTCCAGCGCGAGGTCGAAAATCGTAAAACTTGCTGAAATTCTCAGTAAACAGTTTACACAAAACAGTAGGAATCCCGCGTGATAGAGGAAAACAGTGGCAAAGAATAAATATAGCATTTAGAATAAGGTGTATTGTTCAAATCCTACTTATTGAGTAATAAGCTAAAAATTAAGTTGATCCCTATTCTCATCAGGTATAGTATGCGTAATTGCTAAGAGGCCAACTGTTAATAAGGGAAGGGTGAGACGCAAGACGAGGTAAAAGGCAGAGCCGGATTACCGATATTATTATTTCAATGTAGGTATTATTTGTCAGCGGCGTCTTGTGAAATTTAAATTGGTAATATCTTGGTATTGAGCCATAGGACAAAAGGCATATTTTATATCGTGACTACCAAGATAAAATAAAGCAGTTTTGCGGAAAAAAAATTCCATGGAAATTTGCGAAAAAAGTTTTCAAAATGAGTTGTTTTTTGTAAAAAGACTTTTTGAATAGTTAAAAGATTCGACCTTTACTTGGTGATGATTCATGTCAACACTATGTAATAATTTAACAAATAAAACAATGAACGGCTTTTTTAATTTTAACTGATGTATTGTTAACACGACAATTGTTTCGCTGAACATTAGCTTATTGATTGATTGATTGATAGAAGTTTATTTATCTTTCGCCAATTTACATTGGATAGATAAATCAAATACAAAATATACATATATGAACACATATACATAAATATGTCATACTAAAAAAAATATATATAATCACCTATAACAAATATACAGAATATTTAGGTATTTTGTACAGTGGTAATAAATTCTTCTATTGAATAAAATGTATTTTGATGTAGAAATTCTTTTAACAACAATTTGAATCAATTCAGGCTGGTTGCGCTATTCAGATGTGAGCACAAGACTAACATAATATATCAGTAAGACGGTCCTGACTGTTGTTTGCACGCTTTGACACACGACTTGAACAGCCCATGAGCTTCTGTCTCGCTTTATAAAGTAAGAGGTGAAAGACGGACGATGTTGTCGGCACCTTTTACCTCGTCTTGCGTCTCTTGCGCCGACCTTTTACCGGTTACGCATACTATACATACATATTAGGGGCCAAAATGTATACTTTGAACGATCCTATTCTAAAAAATATATGTTCTTACTTTGGATATGAATATGAATATATTACAGGAACAAAATTTCAGAGTGCAAACAAAGAATTCATTAAAAATATGTTTCTACCTCCGTCTCATCACAGGAATTTAATGTTGTTTTCTTTTCAATTGCTTTAATCGTGTACAACATATCCATCAAAATCGGTTTAGCCTATTTTGAAAAAATAGATTTTTTTAATTTTCAAATTTTTAAACATCTTTTTTAAAAATTATAAGTTGGCACTTTTGTGGTAAATTAATCTTATCATGGTACAAATGTTCCTCGCAGCTCAACCATGCTAGTTCTTTTCATGCACAGTAGACCAAACAACATTTGACCCTAGAAAAGTCTGTGCGACAGTGGCAGCTAGCTTTGTTGTAGGTGATTTGAAATCTGGCTTCTGCTATAGGAAGACAGGTGTCTCGCCAAATTTTGTTAGTTCCCAACCCGTTGTTTAATACGGCAATTCATGATAATAATAAAATGAAAACATTAATAAGGCATTTATCTACATATTAAAATGCAACATTTAAATATAGACAGGGCAATAGGACAAAGTCGTGTGGTACACGACGGCGCGGCGCTTAAAAGTCTCAACAATTAAAAAAGATAATATAACTAGCTAATAAAATGTATAATGATAGAAAAAAAAAACAAAGAGGAATTGCAATCTACTTGGTTTTTATTTAATTAGGTACTTAGTTATTTGTTATTTATTTCTAGCCTAGCCTAACAAGAATCTGATTTTTCATGTTTGAGCCTGACTTGGGAAGCGCGAATAAACGCTTCTTTTTATATCTGAACTTGCAACGTACGAAACTAGGAAAACTAGGTTGCCCGATCCGCGATATTTAACTTTAGTGGAAGAAATATTTGTTTTTCAAAACAATTTTTTGTAGTTCTACAGATATTATGGTGTTCTTGTGTAGCTGTTCAGTACCTACATGTTGTAAAACATAAAAATAAATGTATCAAGATACTTCTTAAAATTATTTTTAATGAAGGATAATATCAAACTTTACTTGTATCTTTGCTCACGTATCAGCGTTATGAAAATTGAGGGAACAATATTTTAAAATGCACAAGGATGTCAAAAGAGCAGGACGCGGGCCTGTATATTGGTATCGTAGTATCTTCGCTACAACAAAACTTTAAGTAATTGCAAAATGACACATCTTTATGGTGCAATATTGAGTAGACTTTTTGTAATAAAAATTTGGCCTAAAATAGGAGGATCAGATGCCGTCTGATGAACTGGAAATTGTATAGTAAGAATTATAAATACAGTAACTAATAACCTATGATTTTGAATAGCATTGTTGATAAATATGTATTACTGTGTGATGATCAGGAGCGCTATTAAACAAAATAACGGCTAAACAGTTGTGTGCGTTACATAATTTTAGAAATAAGCTATCATCTACATGTTTGTATAAAAGTTTATTGAAACTTTTCTTATTATTTTGTGGATAGAATCACCTCCTAAACGAACAAGAGTTATTTCCCATACTTCCCGTATGGTCGAATATGGTATATTATATAATGTAGGTATGTAACTGATTTTTTTTTTTTCAGCGACATGTCGTAACTCCCACTGCGGTTACAACTTATATCTCATAAATTTCCTTCCGTACGCCACTGTTGTAAGTTTTATAATTAAATAATATCACAGCTGAATTGTTTGTTATATCTCGTTTAGTACTAAATAACGCGTCTTGCGGAATTTACAAGTGTTAAAACATGTACGATACGAATGATAAATACATAGTTTCAAGGCAGCCTGTACTTTGCTTTCCTCAATCTCGGTGTTGTAGTTTTGGCTTGTAGTAGTACTACGACAAATATTTATTTACACCACTTCGCGGTTGCGCGAACAAACCACATAGATTCAGAATGTGACCTTTAATTATTTACTAAACATGATTATTGCTTATCTGTTATCTATCTAGTATGTGTAGACTGGAAAATATTTAATGGGCCTAAACTCTTACGTCTTACATACAGATTAGCACGATAATAAGACAAAACAAGGTAACCATTATACTCTTCGGCGATTTACTGTACTTTTTATATATAACTGTTGCACATTCTGTAGGATTACTAGAAGCGTCTAGGTACACCGAGAGCCCGGAGCTGCGACCATGCGCAAAATGTGATATGATATGATATTATTTGTCTGACTATTTATTTCTTGATTTTCCTGCTTTATGTTCATCGTCAGCCGGATGGTTGGCGCATGGGTATCTCGCTTACGCTTACGGTGCGAAAGGTCCCTTCTATTAAAGCAGGGTTTTTCTTTTTATTTCCCTGTGTGATCAGAATCAGTACTCTTTTTTCTTCATAAAATAAGTCTCTATGTATTAATACATAACGTAATTTCTTCGGAAAATTAAAAAAATAAAATAGACATACTGAACTGCTGTGGGTCATTGTCATTAGCCATACCATCGGGCGCGCAGTGCATTTGTTTTTATTTTCGAATAAATTAAATGTATTGTAATATTATTGTATATATCTGTATATCACATAAAATACTCTAGCATAAGGTTCATAATGTACATATTTAAACAAAATAAAACAAATTTAAAGGTAAAAAAAAGTAAAGTGCGAAATGCCCCGGGTTTAAATTCCTACGCCCGCTGATTTTCCTTTTTCTTTTTTTTTCCTTTAATTTTGTAATGATTAATATATTTTTGCACAAATTCTTTCTTATGATTTCTTTAGGTTAGGCTATCGGTGTACCTAGACGCTTGTTAGGATTACTCTTAAGTTTTAGATATGTTTTGTTTAATTACAAAACAAAACAAAATATTTATATTAAATTCAAATAATTAATAACTATTTTATTTATTGATCGATTTTGTTAAAAACAAGAAGGCTCTTCCTTTAGCTAATACTAACTTCCTGTCCAAATTTCAATACAATCGGACTTTTCGTTCTTAAGTTATCGTGCAGGGCCGGCCTTACTTCCTCATGCGCCTTCGTGCGAAATTTTGAAAGGCGCCCCTTTTTCTGGTCAAGTCAGGTTAGAGTAAGTTTATCAGAACATAAACGTTGCGTTACGATTCCTGATCCGGCTCTCTAATACGAGCTGTTAGGGAACCGCCAGCGGCTCTGTATACATTGCCTTTTTATTAAATTAGGTTCGCGACACCTGGGGTGCGGCACTCTAGTGCGGGGCACGGTCTCACCCTCCCCTAAGGCCGGTACTGTTATCGTGATTACAAGAAATGTTACGGACGGAGGATAGACAGACCGACAAACAGACAGACGGGCGGACGGACGGACATTTTGAAAGTTGTTCAGAATTTGATACGAAATTTTTTCCTCTACGAGCGATATTACCGGTTCTAGAAATGTGCCGATCGAATGCAAAATCCTCTTATTTTGTATTTGCGAAGAGTATAATAAAGTGAGGTCCTATATAGCAGGAACATAATGTAAATAAACTCAAATACGCTGCCTAAGTGCATGGGCCACGTTGGCGCACCGCACACCGCACCGTACCTCGCACAGTAAAATTAAATAAAACCATGATTTTGAATGAGAGTAACCAAATTAACAAGTTGAGCCTCGCACATCGTACATCGCACATCACACAGGAAAATTAAATAAACCATGCTTTTAAATGAGAGTGACCAAATCAACAACTTGAGCCTCGCACATCGCACAGCCTTCAGCACGGACGATACCGGGTTTTTAATAAAATTATGGAAGGAAATAGCCGAACAATACATGAACAATTAGTACAATTTCTTTTGTATGCAGACCATGTGCGATGAGCGATGTGCACTGTGCGGTGTTCCGACGTGGCCATGCACTAAGGAATCACCATTTCCACATCCAGATTTCCGATCCAAGTCTCCTTAAATGAAAACATCTTGATACTTCATTTGCACTCTAGTAGGCGGAAATAATTGCTTACAGAAATAATATCCAAAAATGTTTTGAAATAGTTTCTCATACACACACTAAAACACAATTTTGTTTTAATAACTCTGCAGCAAAGTGGGAATGTTGGAGGTAGTGGCGGGGGATGACAGATGTGAAAAAAAATTGAGACCTTGATTTCTAGTATATACGCCAAATTACAAGTTTCTAAACTCTTACTAGCTTGCTCTAGTTATTTTCCCCTATTTACCACTGTTTACTCCCCAAACCTTCATCGAAATCATCTCAAAATATAATCTAGTTCCAGATGTCATTATAATTCATACGTATACAAAATTTCAAATGAATATCTCAATTTTGTTTTGTTAGCGCCTTTAATAATTAAGTGGGAGCTGGTGGTGGTAGAGCGATGGCAAATGAAAAAAATTGGAGGCCTTAGTTTCTAGTTTATACGCCAAAACCCAAGTTTCTTTACTCTTACCAGTTTACATTAAATATTTTCTCGTATTTACCCCCACTCTTCTCCGAAGTAAGTTTAAAATATAGCCCAGTTGTAGATCTTGTTATAATACATAGGTGTACGAAATTTCAAGTTAATATCTTACTCAATTCCAGAGAAATAGTGCGCACAGAAAAAGTTACAGGGGAACATCCATAAATTACGTAAGATGAATTTTGACGTTTTTCTGCCCCCCACCCAACCCCATGTAAGAAACTGGTAGATATAATTCTTCACCAATCCACCCCCCCCCCCCAAATTCCTTACACAAGATATTCATTTTTTCAAAATTCTTTATTTTAGGGGTAAAAAGATGTATATGTATATATATTGTAATTTATCTATTATAATCTATATATAAAATAAGGTCTCTATGTCATTCTATAGATATTAATAGTAGTTTAGGCGAATAAAAGTCATAAGCAATGAAAAAATTATATAAAAAAAAATCTTACGTAAAATCCTTTTCAAATACCCACCCAACCCCATATAAGATTTTATAAGATATTAGTAGAGACCCACCCACCCTCAAATACCTTACGTAATTTATGGATGCTCCCTAGGCAGATAGACCAACGGACATCTAGAAATATATTTTTTCGCTCAAATTTAAAGTCTCGGCGTTTCATGATATATTAAACCCATTTCAAGAAAAAAAAGGATCCCTCACAAAAAAGTTGTACAGTCGGTTAGGCTTAAACCAGCTGAAATGTATTTGTTAAACCATTTCGAACAGGTAATATTGCTGGTAGAGAAAAAAATTTAAACAACTTTCAAAATGTTTCGTCAGTCTTTCCGTCCATCCGTCTGTCCGCCCGACCGACCGACCGTCCACCCGTCCATCTATCCGTCCGTCCATCCGCCTGTCCGCTCGTCAGTCCGTCCGTTCGTTCGTCCGTCACGTCTCTTGTCAGCATGATAACTTAAGAACGAAAAGTAAGATTGTTTTAAAATTGGGAAAGTAAGTTAGAGTTAGCTAGAGGAAGAACTCTATTGTTTTTGAACAAACTAGATCAACAAATAAAAAAGTTACTAATTCTTTAAAATATTTTGTTTTGTTTTGTAATTAAACAAAAAATGTCTAAAACTAATATTATTTACAAAAAAACTGCGAAGAGTATCCTACAGAATGTACGACAATTATAGAAAAAGTGCAGTAAATCGGCAAAGAGTATAGCTTCTTTATTCATATACTTGAAGATTTTTAACTTTCCAAGTGCTATAGTAACTCAGTGTTGAGATTTCAGAGGAATTGACCACAACTACCTTGTGATGACCTTGACTTTAACCTCTATCAATATTTTCAAAGTCAGTTGATCGTAAACTCATTTTTTTTCAATAAAACCCATATTTTGCATCTTGAATTCACAAAAGTGTCAAAACCTCACTTTAAGATATGAATCTTTCATAAATATAAAATGTTTTTTCTAGCATACGTGTATCAAATACGAGCAACCCAAAAATATAGTGTTGTATAAAAATAGATGATCTTTTAATGATGCCATGACGTTTCAAAGTCGAAGTCACCAGAAGTTAGTTTTTTGACTTCCTACTTTTATCTGGGTAAGTTATCTGGGTAAGTTCTTACTAAATCAGAACTTCCAAGCTATTTTGTAACAATAAATTTTCTGACTTTCAGATGACCTTCATGGGTAAATATCCTCCCCTTCTATATAACTTTTTCTTGAAAGAATCGTATCTTAAAGTGAAATTATGAGTTTTTTTCTAAATCCGAGGTGCAAAATGGGTTTTATTGAAAAAGAGTTTACGATCAAGTAACTTTGAAAACATTGCTAGAGGTCAAAGTCAAGGTCATCATAAGGTAGCTCGCTCATATTCCTACAACTTACGTTCTGACCAATTCCTCTGAAATCTCAACACTAAGTTACTATAATTTGGAAAGTATATTTTACCTTCATGTGTCCGTAACTGAAAATCTATCGACTTTTTGAACCTACTGCACATAAGAACTCTTGTTCGGTATGGTTCAACGAATACATTTCAGCTGGTGTTAGCTCAAACGACTGTATAACTTTTACCGTGTATTTTGTGCGGAGTCCTTTGAAAATATTTTTACGATTACTATACTTCCACTCCACTACGTGGATGTAAATCCAGAAGTAATTATCTAACTTATACTGACCTATGATACACCATATGCCTATTAATTACGTGCCGAGATTTCTTACAGTTACAGTTGTATACAAATGCAAATACTTTCATTGTGATTAACGCACCTTATGAGCGTGAATCATTATGAATTCTAAATATATCTGTTAGGCTAGGCGCCAAATATTTTGGAGCAGTAGAAATATAGATTAAAAATTTTTTTCGCGTAATGTAAATGCTATCAAAAAATTCAAAATTTCACAATTTCTGAAGTTTCCTTTCCGGCTGGAGAAAAAGGCATAAAACAATGTTTCTCTTCTTTTTAAACGTTATTGCAAAAATTAAAGTTACTTAAATTCTGTACAAAAAAAGCCATTACAGAACACATATTGTACCTCCACACCTTTAACAGTAGCATACAATCTCTAATTTTTTTCGAAAAGGAAATAATAGTACAGGACCCAGTGTGCAATTACCTGACACATCTGTAATCGCTAGAGATTAATAATCCTTTGCCTTAGAGCATGACCGGCAAAAAAGTGATGAGATTTTTTTTAGTGGTGGAAACTTAATTTATAAGTGAAATTATTTATTAAAAATAAATCAGCTTGACATTTACTAATCATGGCTTAAAAGTAGACACTTTGCAGGTTTAAAACGTCTGCCCCTGTGCCTCCAATAATCGGGATGTATGCCGATCGTATTTTTGTAATTATGTGGTAATTACCTAATCGATAGCAAAGAAATCAGCATGATACTTTTTTGTCATACTCAGTGTCATAGCGTACGGGTTTATTATGTCTGTCGCTGGACTTACACTAACCGGGATGTATACAAATTGTATTTTTGCACTCGTCGATAAAAAGAAATATTCGCTTGATAACTACTTACCACAATTGTAAAATAAATACCCCAATACTCGTCTCGAGTTGATCACTGAAGCCTGTATTTCATTCTTTGTGTATGGAGTGAACCTCACCTTTCGCTACCAAACTTCAATTTCAAAAAACTTCCGCCTCTTCCGCCGTGAATCGCGCCTTATATACTCCAAAAACGTCTCTAGAGCCATCCAGAAATCTTCTATACCCTGCTCGGCAGCGGTCCAGAACAATTAGAAACTCGATCTTGTTCTGTACATTTCTAGAACCATACTTCTACCAGTGGCGTATCAGCCTCCCTTCCCAAGGGGGCGTAATACGTAACAATACCCTTTCCTTAAGCCTGATCGTCCCGGTCAGGCAATTCAGAGGCATCAATGTAGTTCGCCACTCTATCCAAATGCACAATCTTCATCTTGGACTTTTTGCTTCTCTGAATCCGATAGACCACGTCATTAATTCGGGTAATAACAGTCCGTCCCAAGGTGGGTGAAGTTTCGGCGACCTTCCTTTCTTTCGCTATGGGTTATACAGCCAAACCAGATCTCCGGCCTTGAACCCTTCTGAACCACCCTTACGATCATATCGAGCCTTCATTCGGTCACTGGCTATGGTGATTTGGTCTCTAACCAGCTCATGGACATTTCTTAGTCGTTCACTCTTTTCATCCACATAGTTGTTCACAGGAAGCCGTTCCACCTGGCGTTCCAAACATCAAATCACATGGCAGTATGATTTCATGTCCAAATAGTACACGGGCCGGTATCTGCTTCGTAAACTCGTGGATAGCAGCTATGTATGTCATGAGGAAAAGCGGTATGTGGAGATCCCAGTCACGTTGGTTCTTATGAACGACTTTAGAGAGATGTTCTTTCATGGTCTTGTTATGTCGTCGATCATTTCATCTGATTGCGGGTGAAAGGCTGTTGTCCGTGTTTTGTGTATTCCCAATAACTTGCAGATTTGCTGAAATACCCCTGACTCAAAGTTTCTCCCTTGATCTGAATGCAGCTCCAGAGGTACACCAAACCGACATACCAAGTTATCTACCAAGACTTTGGCGACAATGACCGCTTCCTGGTATGGAATCGCATAGGCTTCCGGTCACTTACTAAAATAGTCCATTGCAACCAGTATGTACTTGTTACCGTCCTTGGTTACTGGGAATGGTCCGGCTATATCGATCGCAATCCTCTCAAGTGGAACTCCGAATCATATTACTTCATTGCACCCCTACTTCTAGTCTGTGGTCCTTTACTGGCTGCACAAATTACGACACCAAGCTTCCACATCCTGACGACTATTTACCCAGTAAAATCGTTCTCGGACTTTATTCAGGGTCTTATTAACGCCGAAGTGTCCACCGGATGCTCCATTATGCACTTCCTGAAGTACTTTCGGTACTCGACACCTGGGAATCACTAGACGCATTACAACTTGCTTCCCATCCGGGCATTTCCAAGCTCCCTTCAACAGCCCGTTCATAACTCTTAGTAAGTCCCACTGCGCCAACTGCTTTGTCCTAAACGCCCTTCCACCCTGGTCGAATTCCTTTTTCCTTTGCTCTTAATATAGCTCCAACCTCTGTATCGTTCAGTTTTTCTCGTCTCAGGGTTTCAGTTGCTTACTCCCGTGCCCTGCTGTTTTTTTCCACATGGCGGCAGTGCTTGCAGTCATCCTTGCACGGTCTTCTAGATAAAGCATCTGCGTTCTTATGAACTTTTCCAGGTCGGTGTTCGATCTTGAAGTCATACTGTCGCAGCCGTTCTATCCAACGAGCCAATTGACCTTCTGGGGTTTTCAACTGCAACAGCCATTTCAATGCAGCATGGGGAGTCCGGATTATGAAATGTCGTCCGTAGAGATATTTATGGAAATGGATTTGACGATGGCAAATAACTCTTTCCTGGTTACACAATAATTTCTTTCCGATTTGGAGAGCACCTTGCTGGAGTACTCGATCATTCTTTCCTCTCCGTTCTGGATTTGTGACAGTACATAACCAACCGAGGAATTGCTGGCATCGGTATCTAAAATAAAAAGTCCATTCCGTTGTGGATATGCTAGCACATGACCAGTGCATAGAGCTGCCTTCAATTTTCTACATGCCGTTTCACACTTCGGTGTCCACTGGTACTGAACTTTCTCTTCTGCTAGCCGGTGTAATGGCTTCGCGATCTCTACAAATCATACCACAAAGCGTCTATAATAAATGCAGAGGCCAAGAAAGCTTCGTACTTCATGAACGTTCGATGGTCGTGGCCAATCTCATACGGCAGAAATTTTGTCAGGGTCTGTTTGTATTCCAATCGAAGGCACAACGTGACCCAGAAATTTGACTTCTCTCTGGAATAGTAGACACTTCTTCGGGTTCAATTTCAGGTGTGCGTTCCTGACTCGCCCAAATACTTCTTGAAGATTTTTCAAATGTTCTGTGCAGTCTCGTCCCATAACAAGCACGTCGATAAGGTAAACCAGGCACGTCTTCCAAGTTAGCCCTCTCAGTACGATTCACAGTAAATTGGTAAAGATCACTGCTTGCTGAAAACGCTGTCTTTTCCTTATCATCGGGTTGAAGCCCCACGTAGAAAACCATCGTGAGCCTGCTAACGTGCTTAACGTGTCGTCAATTCGTGGTAATGGGTAACTGTCTTTCTTTGTGATATCATTGACTTCTCAATATCTCCATCTTGTAGCATCTTATCTATCACTGCCGAGGCGTCTTCTTGTGTCTCTAGCGGAAGTCTCCTAGGTTGCTGTGGAATAGCGGGTGAGTCACCAGTATTTATTCGATGCTGGACTATATCTGTTTTTGTAAGGGCCTCTGTATTCTTCGCAAATACTGAACTTTCCGTTTATAGGAACTGGATTACCTCCCCTCGTTCATCCTCAGATAAATGATCCAACTGGGAACCCAGCAAGGTCAAAACTTCCTGGTCTATATTCGTAGATAAATTTCCCTCTGTTTGTTACTCACACCTTGCTACCCACGTAACCGGTTTGCCTTAATTGTCACTGAGTGGGAATTTAAATTAACTACTCTAATTGGGATTTTGTCCGTAGTTCGGGTTAAAGTTCTTGCCATGATAATATTGATTGGGGACTTAATCGACTCGTCATCTTCAACAAGGCCAACACGGTAACCTCCAGACTTTTCTTCCAAAGCTGCATTGATTGTCTGTTCTGAATGTTGGAATCTTAATCGTCCGTGTTGTCAATAGTCTTGCTTTATGAAATTGGTCGTCTGCGGTTGTCAAAATAAATTCCTCATTTCCAATTTTTAAGAGTCGCTCCCCTACGTCAACAATAAACCTCTGCTCTCCCATGGTGTCCAGTTCCAAAATGAAATCAGCCACAATGACCTTGTAATTGAACCTCAAGCGTCAAATCTGCAGTTCCAAGTTGACCTCTCTATGGACCGCAGCCCTGTCTCCCGTGGCTGTCCGAATAATTACTTCATTTTCTCTTTTCTTAAACTGCAAGCCTGATATAAACCCTGGCAGCACTATTGATGGCCACTGTGAACAATAAACACGCATTTTCTTTGTCCTTGCAAGAACAGACTACTTGGACTTCTTCTGGGAAATGTTTATTTCTCTGGGGGTACCGTGTTCCCTAGCCAGCACAGCCCCCCTTGGTGCAGGCTATTTCTAGTTTTCCTGCTCTTCAGTATTCACAGCATTTACTCGTCTCTTCGAGTTCTGCTGTCGACAGTCTCGTTTCATATCCCCAATTTTGCCACAGTTGTAGCATTTAATGCCTCCACTTGGCTTTCCACTATTTTGTTGTGCTTCCTGTCTTTTTGGAGGATTTGATTTAGCTAGTAATTGACTGCTCATTTTATATATCTCCATCAACATAGGGTCCTGGTTCTTATTTTCAGGCTGTGATTCACTGAGCGTCATGGCCCTCACTCTCGATCTTGAAGTATCCCTGTTGGCGGCTTCTACTTCTAATGCACGCACCAAGGGTTGCTACTATTATATCGGGATAGCCCGAGGACTCGCCTAATCTCCTCGTCCCTTATCCCATCTAGGAACGCCCTCACTACCAATTGCTGTTTAAATTCTCTTGGCGCATTGGGATACGCCAAGTGCACCACAGCTTCAAATTCTTGCAGACTCTCTCCAGCTTTTTGAACGCGCAATTTCAGCTGGGTCTGGTATATTTGGGCAAAGTGTTGATCGCCACATCATAGACCTAAGGCAGTTTCTAAAACTCTAAAGTTCCGTTGTTGGTGTAGACCAACTGGAGCAACTCCGATGCTTGGCCTCTTAAAGCCAAGACTAATGCCTACAGCCTTTTCTTCGTCATTCCAGTTGTTCGCGCATGCTGCTGCTTCAAACTGTCTCTTGCATGTTGTTCAGGAACTTTGACCATCAGAGGAGGGAGGTTTTAATCGCTGGCCTTATGATACCACTTGCTGGCTTCCTCTATCCCTCAACTGTCGTTTAAGCTGTTCTATTTCTCCCTTGTCTTCTTCCTCGAATTTATTTACTTTTTCCTCGACCTTGTCCGTTTTCCCTTTAACATTGTCCACTTCTTCCTTAACTTCGCTCACTTCTTCTTTGACTTCACTTATTTCTCCCTCGACCTTGTCCATTTTTACTTCGATCTTATTTTTGAGATCTTCAGTGGCTAAAATGAAGGCATTCTCTGGTTCTCTATAATTTTCCTTAATTCGTCATTTTCTTTTTGTCGCTGCTTCTCTTCTTCTTGACGTAGTTTCTCTTGCCTTTGTTTTTTCTCTTGACGTCGTTTCTCTTCTTCTCCCTTTTCCTTTTGACGTTCTTTCTCTTCGTCTTGTTTTTCCTCTTGACGTCGTTTCTCTTGATCCTCAAACATTTTTCTTAGGTCTTCTTGACGTTTTTCTTCGCTTTCTTGTTGTTTTCTTTCCCATTCTTTTTTCTCTTCCTGATGTTTTTTTTCCGGTTCTTCTCTCTCTTCCTGAAGTTTCTTTTCTTGGTCCATCATAATTTTTTGCATTTGTACGAATAAGTCCTGTATTTGTTTCTCAGATGTCATACTTTCAGGCGTTATAGGCATATGACTATGTTAAAATCAACAAAATTTAACAATCACGTCAATATCGGTAATGGGACTGTCCAGAACAATCTCGAAACAGCACAGAAAAGTCTTATCTAGAGCTTTTGTCACTGTTCAGTTGAAAGCTCTAAAAATCTCCACTAGTGTACAAATAGAAAAGTTCTAGAAAGTTCACGAAAATACACTTAACACGAAAAAGTCTTGTTCAGAGTCTTTATCACTTCTCAGTTCAAAGGATTTAATTACTACCAATACAATATCTCAAAAATGCACTTAACTACTTTCCCTGTTCGAGATTAACCCTCGAACAATGTCCAGTAAATTAGTCCTCTGTGTTAACACTACTTCCCGAGAATACACTGTCCAACCTTCTCAACACTTCCGAAAATCCTCTGTAAAAATTCCGCTTCTGACACCAAATTGTCGCGTATTTTCATCCCTGAAGCCACCCTTCAGGATCCGTGGATACCAAAATAATTTAACAAGGGTTAAACACTAACACTCTATTTAATAATTAACTGATAATTACACAATACTTCTAAAATAACTTTACAATGTTTATTACTTCGGATTCCTAACCTCACTTTTCACTACCAAACTTCACTTTCAAAAAACTTCTCCCTCTTCCGCCGTGAGTCGCGCCTTATATACTCCAAAAACGTCTCTAGAGCCATCTAGAAATCTTTTATATCCTTCTCGGCGGCGATCCAGAACAATTAGAAACTCGATCTTGTTCTGTAAATTTCTATAACCAGTGGAATATCAGCCTCCCTTCCCAAGGGGGCGTAATGCGTGACAATACAGTAAATTACTTTCTATAAACGTACTGAACGTTTAAAGTATTGTTACGCGCTTGCGCTTCCTACTGGTTAGGGCTGATAGCACTCATGTGCCAAAATTAAGTAGCAATGGTTAGGCAACTGTAACTGGACTCATTGCACGCCATCTCTGAGACACTGATAGTAGCATGACTGTTCTACAAACTTATAGAAGAAAATCGCCTATCCTACATTATTCTGGATTGCCGCCGAGAAGGTTGTCTGGAACTAGATTATATTTTGAGATGACTGCATTGAAGGGTTGAGGGTTAAATAGGAGTAAATAGGGGAAAATAAGTAAATCAAGCTGGTAAAAGTACAGAAATGTGGAATTTGGTGTATGTACTAGAAACCAAGGCCTCAGATTTCTTTCTAATATTTTCCAAACACCACCATCTGCACTCCATTATTAATAGGTTTGATAACATAATATTGAGATATTTACTTGAAAGTTAGTACACGTATGTATTGTAATGACATATGATTGAGATGATTCCAATGAAGGGATGGGACGAGGTAGGTTGTGAATAGGGGAAAATAAGTAGGGTAAACTAAAAACTTAATTTTTAACGTATATGGTAGAAACCAACGCCTCAAACTTTTCTATGACATCTGCTCCAAATATTATTAAAATTCTATGACCAGTAATTTCCACATACTAGAGTGCAAATCTAGTCAAGATGTTTCCTTTAAAGTGACTTGGATGAAAAACCTGGATGCAGAAGTAGTGATTTCTTAGGCAGCGGTTTTTTATTTTCACATCCGCACAGTATATACATCCCCGGTTGTCAATCTTGCCGAAATCAAATATCTCCCAAAAATCTCCCTTTATTGGAGCTGTCTCGTCTGCTTTGCCAACGTTGGAAGAGCATGTCATTGGCTGTTCCCTTCTCCACTCCCTCGTATATTTTCAATCGTTCTTTGGCCAGCAAATCCAGATGGGGGATCCCCACAACCACTAGTGCCGCATTGTGTCATATGAGTCCTGTAAGCGTTGCAGACTCTTAATGCCACCCAGCGCTGCTGTATCCTGGTCATCCTGGCGCTCTTATTCTGTCCACGGCCATCGGTCTCTCCCAAATCGGAGCCGCATTAAAAATCTGTTTCACCGAAAAATGTTTGAATTTTTTTTACAAGTACTATAATTCACTTCACTACGCGGACATGGAAGTAATATAATCTAGTTCCAAATCTCGCCATATAGTATTTACATACGTGTACCAATTTTCAAGGCAGTATCTGAAACCATTCAAGAGTAATTGTGCGCACAAAAAAAGAGTTACAAACCGACAAGCAGACTGATCGACAGACATGTAGACGAACAGACAGGCCAGGCCGCCAGACAGAAATTCTTGTTTCGCTCAAATTTAAAACCTCGACGTTTTTAAATCTGTTTCAACAAAAGGGAAATCTGAATTTATTTTTACGATTACTACTTCCACTCCACAACGCCGATGTGCTAATAATATTCATCGACTTTGCATTCTTCACAATTTGACAGTTATTAAACAGAACCAATTTAAATGAGAATATGATAAAATATATAAATAAACTACATTCGCTACCTAGTAGCGTTAAGTTTCGAAATATTCAGGTATAACAGAATAGGGTGCACTTTATCTTTTTATTTTCGGATATCCGGTCTGTACACTCGTTATACATCCGTTAAGAACACAATAATAGACGGCGGGAATGCCGGATTAATCAGAACCATTGACATTAGATCATTAGCACAGGGAGTCGAAATACAATACCTAAACTTTAGTTAAAAATATATTTATATGAGGCTAACAATAAATTGACTACAGTGTTTACAATTTTGTTGAAATCGTATAACAATGTAAGTTATTTTATTAACATCAAATCGATTCACTTCAACTTTTATCTATATATCTACGTGTACCGTGTCGTGGCATGATTTTAATTAGCAATCTAATGATGTCTTAGAAATTACGTCTAAGCATTAGTTAACGGTTTCTATATTCAGGACAAGGAGGACATAGGAAATATTTGATGCTTTCAGTCATGGCTTTTTTCCTTAATATGGGCATTACTTCCACAAAATTTCAGTTCCGTGTGACAACCCAGGGGGTTGAAATGGCTGTTTATTTTTTTTAATTGGCTTGGAACTTGGTACACATGTTCTATGCTATTAAGTGACAAAAATAATTTGCGCCCCATTAAGGGTAAGTACCTCTTTTAGCACATCCGTCATGTTCTAATGAAATATGCGTTTATGATTTAACTTCAACGTGTCCAGTTTCATCCAGTTTGCTGTGGTGGAACAGAGTGAAAAAATACGGGTACCTGATACTACGAATAAATAAAGATATAGACTTGAAATGTAGTACACGTATGTATTATAACTTATAACGAGATCCTGAACTATGATTATATTTTCAGCTTATTAATTTGAAGGCTTGGGGTAAAATAGGGGGTAAATAAATAAAACAAGCTAGTAAGAGTTCACTGTGTATGCTTGATCCTAAACTTACTGTCGGCAAAAAAAAAGTAGAGATCTTTACTGCTCTATCAAATACGCCAACATATTTTATACCCAGAATAAGTCTGAGATAAACTATATGTACCTACTAAAGCTAGAAGCAATCTCAAATATTTTTATGACATTTTCCACCCCCACCACCACTCCATTATTAGAGGGGTTAACAAATAGAAGAATGATATTGACATGAAATTTTGTACCTACAGGTAAGAATGTGTTATAACGAGATCTCGAACTAGACTATATTTTGAGCTTGTTCCGTTGAAGGGTTGGGGTTGGAGATGAAATAGGAGTAAATAAATGAAGCATACTAGTAAGAGTTCAGAAATTTTGGGTTTGGTGTATACAGTATATCTCACTTTTCATGACTTCCATATCACAGCTCTCTTATTTAGGATGCGATTATTTTAAAATTTGGGTGAAAGGTACTTATTCATCAGGAGTTTAAGTCACGGTAAAATATTTTAAAATCCACCAGTGGCATCTGTCGTTATGAAGAAAAATGTACCTAATTTTCCAAAAAATTATATTAGGCAAAGTTTTAACTGTAAAACAATCTCATGATCTTATTCGCTGTTATCAAAGTCTCACTGAAACCGAATTTTAATAACATAGTCTACGGTTTTCCTTCCTGCCTAGAGTTAGTGCATAAAATGTAATATTTTTGAATATTATGTAATGAATGATCCACCTGAGTTAAGAAGTGATATACTGACTTCAATAATTAGTATGTATCGCCAAAAAAATGTCTTTAACTGCTTTTTAACTACCCCTGGAAAATACAACAAAGTTGTTGCTGGACAACCGTACAAAATTAACTTTCTTCCGTAATCGCCAATTTGTTTTGATATTTGAGCTATAGAATTTATTTGCTCTCTTACCCTAATTTTTTTTTAAATGTTTAACTATTTCTTCTTTAATGATGACATCACTGCCTAACGGTGTGCCGAATTTACTTTCTTAAAAATAGCCAATTCTACATAATATAACAATTTTTAGTAGTAACTTATCAATGCCTACTCTGAATAAACAATTTATATTTTTATTTTAAAGTACCCCCTCGATTGTTTGCATCATATCTTAGTAACAAATCGGGAACTGCTTACTTGTAAGCCTGGAAGTTTATATTTATTTGCCTTCAGTGCACGATCAATAACTATTACGTTATTGGGCCGTAAAATGTTTGTACCATTGGAATCCCACAGTATCTACTTTATTATACTGGCATCAGGAATATTTACAATTTCACCATTAGTAGTAGTGCACACTAATTGAAGATATCGAAACAAGTAGGTGGTTGCAAAAGAAATTTAATTTTGTACGAGTTGATTGAAAAGCAATTAAAGACATTTTTTGGTGATACACACTAATTATTTGAGTCGGTATGTTACTTCTTATATCAGATGGATCAATCAATACAGAAAGCCGTACCATTTTACGAATATGCATTAAGTGTAGGCACAAAGGAAAAAGATATGCCTACGACATATTCATCAACTATGAGCGTAACTACAACGGCACCGCCAATATCAAGAGACTTTACCTCACGTGTTCAAATGGAACCAGAACAGAAGGCAGTTGGTCTCATGTTATAGCTCATGGAGGATGTGCCAAAAGAGATACTTACCCTTACGGCGGTGCAAATTATTTTTTAATATACATATATTTTTTATTTTTGGTGTTGGAATGGTCGGATTTTTTCAATAACTCACTTAATAGCATAGAATATGAGTACCAAATTTCAAGCCAATTGATCAATCAAAAGTAGAGAAAAAATAAGACAGATTAGGAGTAAATAAACATTTTAATCCCTTGAGCAGTCAATCGGCACTCAAATTTTGTGGAAGTATCCCTGTTATATAAAAAATTCACATTACGACACTGAGTTACAAAGTGAGTCCCAGTAGTATCATATTACATAAAGCTGATAACGACTTCTCTTGCTTCTGCTTATCTCAGGTTTCAAGTTTCATGTATTGTTATATTTCCTTTCTCACAGTAATGTCAAATTGCAGATTTGCTTTTCCTTTGTTTAACGTCTAGCTGACAATGCTTTCGTAATGTTATAAACTTTTCAACTTACAATTTCATATTTTTATTCAGTCATCGATGACTCTAATTAATTAAATAAATATTTTTTTAAACCACAAATCTAACATTGGCGTAGTCGGAACGAATCTAGTGAAACGCACAAGTTCAGGAGCCTAACTTCTGGGGAAAGTGTCCAAAGGCACAAGGAGAACATCTGGAAAAGGTGCCTAATCAGTGGGAAGCGACCGGAAGACCAAGGAGACCTTCCTAGCTGTGACGGTGGATTCCAATCCTTCAACTAGAGAAAAGAATCTACGAATGAGGAGAATCACGTAAGTCATTTTAAGAATCATCTCGCTTTATTTTACTATTTTTCACAATTATTTTATAAAAGTGCTAATACATGAAGCGAACAAAGTACAGTTCTATTGTCAAAGAATTATTCCTTAACAAAATAAACGGGACAACTTTAATTTAATTTTAATTAATATAAGAAACGTATGATACTGCTAATACGTCACCGTGTATTATACGGTTAATACACAAAATACTCAAGAATTTTTTTTCAAACTAAATTTTTCTTAACAATTTCAATTTAACATTTAATTTAATTTTTGTACTTTCTAAGTAAAAACAATAATGCCAGAAACATCGCAAACTACACAAACAGTACAACAAAGTGCAACAATAGAGCAAATTGAGCCTTACAAGCTCTCTGAAATTTTTTCTATTATCCCGGAATTCGATGCCAATGCTATCAACTTACAAACTATTTTAAATTCTTGCATTTATGCACAAGGCATGGCGATTAACGACAAGAAAATATTATTAACTCTCCATATTAAAAATAAATTGCGTGGCAAAGCTGCCAAATTAAAAAATTCACGCAACCCTACTACACGGGCAGAAATAAGAGTCTTGCTCGACACACGTTTCGGAGACTCGCGACTTGACATCTTTAATCCAGGATTTGCAGCGTATTCACCAAATGCCAGGTGAATCTGCATTAACTTTTGTTGCGCGTCTACAGACGCATAATACGAAAATGCATGCAGCTATTCAGAACAACACCTATCTGGAGAACAAAAACAATCGCAATCAGATTTAATAGAAACTATGATCCTGAACACTTTGTTGACGGGTTTAGAGTCAAAATTAGGGCATATAGTACGTGCTGGAAACCCAACATGTATGTTGCAAGCAATGTGGTCGCTGCACTATATCGAAATGGAGACTGATTTTATATGGAAAATGTAACTGTGGGTCTGTTAATGTCCTGTGTTACATGAATTGACCAAACTCTTGCCTAAAACTCAAAATACACCACTTTAAAATAAAGCGCGCCGTTAGCAGAATTCCTTTGCCCCTGCTACGCCATAAATTGAAAACGCTGATGCTCTAGCGCCGGATTATTGATCGACACGTAGGCCTAGGTCATGGTCCACCTTCGGCCGCCAGGTTTTTGAATGATAGGGACGGGCACGGATAGATCGGTAAGTTCCGACTGTTTTTGGAGGCATTTGGCGTTGCCCGCTCTACGTCATCATTTAAAGGGTTTAAAGAGCCACAGACCGACCTTTCATTCTAATTTACACCCTTAAAACGCATGCAACAAAAGAAAAAACAAAAAACACGTGTCTAATAGTTTTCATTATATGTTCAGAATATTCAATAAAGAAAATACGTGCAACGACCCCATTAATAGGATTAGACTAGAATTACAACTATCTTACTTTGAATCACAGAAACTTTCAAATAATAATAATAATAATAATAATGTTAAAAATCCGGTGCCACCTCAACAAAAAAGACCAAATGTACATTTTCAACAAAAATTTTGCTCATTTTGCAAACGCAGCGGGCATATAATAAACGAATGTCGCACGAGGCAACAACAATTTATGCCATCAACTTCACAAAATTTTCAAAGACCTAACTTTCAAAATAATCCAGCTTTTCAAAATTTTGCACAACAAACTAGTAGTCAATTTAATTCTAGAACATTTCCACAAAATAATCAAGTTAATCAAACACAACAAATAGGCCCTCAGCAATTAGACCGAATCCTAATTTTATTCAACAGAGACCATCAGCAATACAACCAAATCCAAATTTTAACCGTTTCAATCAACAATAGACTCACCATTTAAATTATGAACCTTATGATAACCAATATAATTTTAACCAGTATGAAGATTATTCTCCTGAATATCAGAACGTTGATACAATGTACGACAATTTTAATTATACTGCCAATTCTCAGGATTTTTTCAAAAGTCCGGAGTATCTCATGGATACTCCAACACAAGAAACGAATTACGAATTGGATCAGATTTCTCACCAAATTCAAAACATGAACCTCAACGACAATTTCGATCCGTCTCTGACTTCCCAGAACAGAAGTTCATGTAGAAACACTTTCACACGCTTTATTAACCGTAAATTCAAATAATCTCCTTTATATTAAAGACATCGCAGATAAATTTAAAATTCTTATAGACTCAGGTGCAGGAATTTCGATTTTTAAACCAAAAACTGCAGAAAATTACAAAAGGAGATTTTCTGAAAATATTATTATACAAGGGATAACTGAACAAAAAAATCAACATTCACGAATCCGTTCTTATACCATTTACCGACAATAATTCACACAAAGTTTACATTCATAATTTGGATATAGACTTTGAAGGACTACTAGGCGCAGACTTTTTAGAACACTACGAATGTATGGTAGATATTAAAAATAAGCGAATAATTACGAATTTCAAACCCATATCGATATTTAAAGCTACGGATAGTGAAGAAACACAAAATTTACCTTTTCAACCAACCACAAATCCCAATATTAAAAATCAAATTAGGAATCAAATTCCATACAGCACGAAAAATCAAAATTTAATTTCAATTGAACCGCGTATGGAAAAAATATTCAAATCAAAATGTAATTTACGAAATACCGAGGCTATGCTGTTAGCCCAGGAAAATGAAAAAGTATGCCGACCAAATGCTACTGTTAAAATCGACGACAACGTAGAATTTTTAACATCAATTATAAACGCTAATTCAATTCCAAAAATAACCGATTTCTCGAATCTTAAACTGGAACCAGTTCAAAAATTCAGATCAATTTTTAATTTAAACTCTCAGAATCCGGACAGTCCGCAACATACAGACAGAAATTTCGAAATTAAAAATAAATTACGATTAGATCATTTGAACGAAGAAGAAGCCGAATTAATAACAGAACTTTGTCTAAATTTTTCTGATATATTTTATTTAGAAGGCAATAATTTGTTTCACTAATGAGATTAAACACTATTGATACGAACGATTCTAAACCGGTCTTTACAAAATCTTATCGCTATCCTCATATCCACAAAGAGGAAGTTAAAACTCAAGTCTCTAAAATGCCAGACCAAGGTAAAATCAGACCATCAATTTCACCCTGGTCATCCCCGGTTTGGGTTGTACCTAAAAAACTTGACGCCTCCGGTAAACAAAAATGGCGAGTTGTAGTACACAAAACTCAACGAACTGACTATTGACGACAAATATCCACTTTCAAATATTTCGGATCTTCTTGATCAATTAGGCAAGGACCAATATTTTACGACTTTAAATCTTGCCTCCGGATACCATCAAATCGAAATCGACGCGAGAGATATTCAAAAAACTGCTTTCACAGTAGAAAACGGTCAATTTGAATTTGTACGAATGCCATTTGGACTGAGAAATGCTCCATCGACATTTCAAAGAGTGATGGACAACGTTTTGTTAGATATCCAAAACGAACGGGTCTCGTTTACATGGATGACATTATTATTTATTCACCCACCATTCATGATCATATTTCGCGATTAACGGAAGTATTTAAATGTTTACAAATGGCTAGTCTCAAAATTCAATAGGACAAATGAGAATTTTTACGTAAGGAAGTCGCTTATTTAGGTCATCTTATTACTAAAGACGATATAAAACCAAATCCCGCTAAAGTTGACGAAATTTTAAAGTTTCTTCAACCGAGAAACCCTAAGGAAATAAAATCATTCCCAGGCTTAGCTGGATATTATAGATGTTTTATCCCTAACTTTTCAAAGATTACTAAACCTCTAACAAAATTATTACAAAAAGACGTACTCTTTGACTTCGACGATTGTTTAAATTCTTTCGAAAATTTGAAACGAACATTAACAACAACGCCTTCTTATTTATCCTAATTTTTACGATGTTTTTATCCTAACTCCTGATGCTAGCGCATTTGCCATTAGTTCCGTGCTCTTGCAAGGCAATATAGGCAAAGATTTACCAATAGCTTATTCATCTCGAACTTCATGCGCAGCGGAGACTAAGTATTCAACCATAGAGCGCGAGCTATTAGCTATAGTATGTCCAGTAAAACACTTTAGACCATACCTGCTCGGAAGAAAGTTCAAACTAGTAACTGATCATCGACCACCTACCTGGCTATTCTCGATAAAAGACTCAGAAACCAGACTCGCACGTTGGCGACTCAAATTAGAAGAATACGACTACGGGATCGTTTACAAACCTGGCAAAACCAACGAAATCGCAGACGCGCTATCGCGAGTTAGCATCAATCACTTTTCGGAATGTTCCAAACTTTATTTAAAAATCTTAGCCGCAAACGAGGACGACGAATCAGATGACAAACCGAACAATGACGTAAACCCGAACAATAACGGCAAAAGCATTAACGAACAAATCTCACAAGAATTTGATATCTTTTGTAAATTGTATAAGACAAAATCCTTAAGAGATGATTCAAAAATTCAAACTTCAAACAGACAACTTTTAGGCAGGGAACACAAACATATTATAACATTCTTTCAACAAAATAAATTAGAAGATTTGCATCACAAAATCATTGAGGACATGTTCGAAGAACACCCCAATTTTACAACAAAATTAACATTGTCTCAAGCAAATCGGTCAGGCATACAAAGTACTTCATTGTTCCTTTACCTTTCGATGTCGAATCTGTAATAGAACATTTGTTCATGGTATTGTATAAAAGACAAAATATTTTGGATATTTCTAAAACATATTACGTAGAAAATAATCTAGATCTTCCAATACTCGAAATGCTATCTTTTATTTTTGCAGAAAAATGACTTGAAAATAGTTATCTATTAAAATATTGCTAAAACCCCAGATGAAGACGAAATTCCAATTATTTTAGATCAAAATCATTCAGGCAAAAATAACCATCGTGGTATTAATGAAACTATTAGAAGGATTACAGTAAAACACAATTGGCGAAACTTAACTTAAGACGTTGAAAACTTTATAAAAAGTTGCGAAACATGCGAAAAAACTAAAGTCTGTCGTAGAAATCTTAACAACCCTTTAGTAATCACCGAGACTCCAAAAACGCCATTCGAAAGAATTAAAGTCGATCTATTCGAATTTCCCACGCGAAATTACGCTGTTATAATTCGCGACGAATTAACTAAATTTACTCAAGTCTATGCTGTCCTGGATAAATCCGCGAAATCAGTCGTAAACACTTTATTGCTATATTTTAAACACTACGGTACCCAGTGAGAATTCATTTCGATTAAGGCGGTGAGTTTGATAATAAATTATTCTTTGTACGCTCTATGACATCAATTTAACATACTCAAGCGTAGCACATCCCCAATTCAACGGATCCCTCGAGCGATTTTACGCTACATTAGCCGAAATGATAAGAATTCACAAGACAGAAAATCCTAATGAACATCCTTTCACAATATTACCATATGCAATGATATGCTATAATAATTCGGTCAACAAAACACAGCTTCACACCGTATGAACTTATTTTTGGCCATACGTCTATTAGACCACCCGAAACTTTATATAACCAAAAGGAATTAATAACGAAATATGTAAGAGAACAACAGAATATCTCATTATTATAAAATCGCCCGCAGTCGAACGCAATCTTAATAGGAGAAGACAAAGGTTCGCTTTGACAAAAATGTTCCAAAAATCGCCCTGAATACAAAGTTGGTGACAAAGTATATGTGAGAGATTCTCGGATTAAAAACAAGCTTCAAAATAAATTTAACGGTCCTTTTAGAACCATAGAAATTATCCAAAATTCTGCTACCTTATTAAATCTTGAAACAAATCAAGAAACTAAACTAAATTTCGATAGAATGAAACCAAATACTGAAAATTAGATTTATTTTCAGGTTTATTCTGCTACTCGGATCAGCACTCGCACAATACAAAATAATACCAATAAATAACACTGTTGGTGTATTTTACCACAAAGACACGAACATCGTCGTGACAAACGAAAAATTGACATTACCGGCACATAAAAATATATCCCTTAAACTAGTCGATAAGAACCAAGAAATCTTAGACACAATTTTAAACAATCAAATTTCCAAAACTATACAATATAAATTGAAGTATGAAGTATTTCTAGACACAAAGAGATATAAACGTGGAATATTAAATGGTATCGGCACAATTTTCAATTCTATAACTGAAAATCTAGACGCCAAAGATGGTGAATATTACGCTAACTGTATTAATAAATTCAATAACGGCGAAAACTAGTTAGAAAATTTAATAGAAAACCAAATTTCTGTTACAACATCGCTAATCAATAATTTCAATTCACCCATTCAAAAATAGCAAATTGACGAGGAAACGTTTAACAAAAACATAAAAGAAATCGAACGTACGATCGATAACATGACGCGAAACATCGAAGCTGTAGAAATAAAATTAATGCTCTTACGCATTTGTGAACAATTAATGGCAAGCTATTTGTACATTGAAGACAACTTGAACGTCATTCTAAATTCAATAACATTTGCCAGATTGGGAATCATTCATTCTTCAATAATAACTCCCGATCATTTAGTAACGGCACTACAAGAAATTTCACAGAGTCTGCGAAGAAACAATTTACCTCTTCCGATTAAATTGTCGGCAGTTGCTCAATATTTAGATATTATTGAACTAAAAGCATTTCAAGTAGATTCCAACTTAGTATTTGTTTTAAAAATACCACTTGTTGAACCTAAAACTATAATACCTACCGTTTATATCCTATCCCCATATTTGATAAAAGAACTGGTCTTCACCATATTTTATCCATTTCTCAAAAATTTATCGCGAGAGATGTACATACCAATAACGAACTTAAAAGAATGCAACCCCCTATATTTTGGCTATGCTCGAACATGTTTGCAAACCCTATTGACCAGAATGCCATGTGAAGATAGGATTCTGAAACAACCAATGAAACTTCCCGAAAATTGCCAAACCTCCTTCACTATTAGTCAAGAGTACAATGTTCAAGAACTCGAAGAGAACCTCTACACATCACTATTAGTTGCCCGAAGAGAGAAACAACAACGGAGCTGATCAATAAAAATTCAATTGTCAAACTACAACCTGGATGTTACGCCTTCGCAGGTATCACCAGACTACAAGCCAGTGCCAAGGACCTGTCCGAAATTAAGGACAATTCCCATCCTGTGCAAATTCCGTTTGAATGTTGCAACCAGATGCCCGACAAAATTCAACTACCCAAATTAAAACCATTAAAACTAAACAACCTAAATATCGAAGATTTGGACATTGCCAAAAACAAATTGGAGCAATATTCCAAAGATCTGGACGATCTTATTAACGAACCTTTCGTGACCAAACATATGTCATGGTCACCTATTTCACAATCACATTCATCATTTCCATAATTCTACTTTACGTGTTTTGTAAATGTAGAAGGAAGAGATGTCTACTGAAAATCGAACCCTCTACAGGTGATTCTCCTTCACCTCCTCCAGGACGAAGCAAGACGTTCATGAAATTCCCCAGTACAATTCCTCCAAGAAAGCGACCCGGTATCAAACCCCAAGAAGAAGATATCAAGTCATCATAGACTTTCTATAGTGAATCACTAATTTTTGTTTATTGACTTAAACTTTTATTGTTTCCATTTTTACGCATATTATATCTTTTATTCACTCAATATTTCATTATTGCATTATATTCATTTTGTTTTATTATTACTTTTATATTGTATTCAATAATCATTTTATTCAAAAGTTGTTGTATAATAATCAACCTTTTTATTAAGGGGGAAGTTGTTATATAAAAAAATCACACTACGACACTGAGTTACAAAGTGAGTCCCAGTAGTATCATATTACATAAAGCTGACAACGACTTCTCTTGCTTATGCTTATCTCAAGTTTCATGTATTGTTATATTTACTTTCTCACAGTAATGTCAAATTGCAGAGTTGCTTTTCCTTTGTTTAACGTCTAACTTACAATGCTTTTGTAATGTTATAAATATGACCAGCAGACGCTTTTGTAGTCAGTATTATACTCACCTTTACATTAAACTTTTCAACTTACAATTTTATCTTTTTATTCAGAGTCATCGATGACTCTAATTAATTAAATAAATAGTTTTTAAAGAGTCTATTACGAAACCACAAATCTAACATCCCCGCTATAAAATATATTAGGACACCATTTCAGTTCTATAAGTGCGGAGGCACTTTTCAGTGGCTTATCCTGCTATGGCATTTAAGCAAAATCGAATAATATTAACACGTGCCTCCGAGATCATGAAATATCCCATGTATTTCTTATGGGTAAACGATATTTGTTTCGTAAACATTTAATAGAATTGTCAAAATATAATGAACAATAAATCCAATACGAGTCCATTTTTGGGCTCATTTAGTAAATTTTATTTAGTAGTTGTTACTTCTTCTAGATAGAGCATTACTTAAAATTAGTCGATACTCAAAATTTCAGATGAATCTGATATGCGGTTGTCGAAATATACGATTTTTTAAAGAAGGAATTTGCAGCGCGGTGCGACTAACATCGTGACGTCGCTTAACAGGAAACGAGATGGTCGCGCACAATATAATGTATTCCGCTTGAGATCGTCGAATCTTTTTCAGAGTTCTGTGCATTAAATTCGATAATACTTTTTCTTTGTTTTTTTGTGACGATTCAGAAATGTGTGAAGTGAATTTTAATAATGCGGACTTTTCAAATCTTCCAAAAGTGTATCTATCTATTTTCCGGAAAATATTTCCTCTATTACACTGCATATCCTTTGATAACATCTTATGCTCAACATTTACTTGAAATTTTGTGGTACATTGGGTCATTTTGATAAGAATCATCCAGATTCCCAGGGCGTCTTGTTGAATCAGTTTCACATTGCAAAAATTCATTAATATTACCTCAACTCATTTTGGACGTATGTACTTCGTGCTATTTTTTACAGAGAATCTGTTTTTGTGGGATATTCACTACTCTTTGTAGATATTAAGATATTATTCCTGTAAAGATACACCCGTGTTCGCCTGTTATTTCTGTGAGCGTGGAAGATGTTGGAATGAGTTGGCGGAAGACATTACCGTATCCCTTGATTATATGTCACAATTTACCAAACAAATAAAGCTATGCCAAAGCACACTTTTGCTACACATTTAGAAACACTTAGAATTTTATAAACCACTTTTCCAGTGACGCGCTAACGACATGATGTAAGAATCAGTCTCCGAATCTTCGGGTCCACGGTTCGATCCCTGAGCGTTTTCAGCTTTTCTTTAACAAATATAAACTTAAAATCTGCAACAAAATTTCTTTCGGTACTATAATATGATGTTGAAATCTGGATTCACGGCACTAGATGGCTATATGTACTTAAAAATTTAAAAGCCCTGACGAGGGTGCGAGAGTCTAAAGAGCCTAGTGATCAATTCGAAGATTTCATACAAGTGAGGTTATCCTGTGCGAGAATTAAAGAGGCCACAGTACCGACAGGAATCCTTGGAAATGGGGCCCAGAAAAGCCATATGGGAGTTACGGCAAAGTCCTACGGGGGCTACGGCGAAGTCCTACGGGGGTTACGGCGGATTCCTACGAGGGCCTAATTATGGGAGGCTCTACGTGGACTCCATTCTGTGGGACGGAGGCCTGTTCAATGTGCCTCAATACCTACTGTGTATCTTTTGGATCCGATCATCACCGACGAAAGTCGAAGTTAGTGGGACAAATCGCATATATATATTTTTTTTATTAAGAAATAAAATCCAGTGCTTTAGAGCGCAAGAGGCGTGGCTACGCGTGGCTATGCACGTATCTTCCGTTAATTTGCAATTAATATCATTGATTCTGGTCCCAATCGATAGAGAATTATCGATTCATAAGTGTAAATAAGGAAATTCTTGCTTAAATCCGTATGTTTATTGAGAAATTTCAATTAAAAAATTAGGCAGTGGTAGGAGTAGATATTATTCCTATAAACATACACGGGTGCTCGCTTATTATTTCTGCGGGCGTGGAGGATGTTAGAGTGAACTTGGCGCGAGACAATACCGTGTCTCTTGATAGATTTGTACTATTGCTTTTCTAAACTGGACTGTTTTTATATCTTCACAATATATTACGTCAACATGACAATTGTTTGGCTAAATAATTTATTTCTATTCATACTGTCCGGTAGATGACTATTTTCCGGACTCATTTGCAACCCGTAAATCGAACATTATAGTAGCTGATACCATATTGTAACACATTACGATATCAGATACTGTAATGTGTTACCTAGCAACACTATTATATTATTGTTATTACTAAGCAATTATGTTTTAGTTTTGACTTTTATATTAATTTAAAAATATAAGACATAAAATATTTAAACAGACAGTTTTAGGAATCACTTAATACATTGTAACGTTCTTCAAAATGGACTTGCTCGGGCTCCAAATTATGTAACGTGTTTTGCTTGGGTAGCTGGTTTGAAGATGTTATTCCAGAGTTCAGTTAGTAAATAAATAGTCCAAATACAAAATAAACGGTTTATTCTCTCAATTACCGACGTCGCACAGAGGGTCCAATGCTATAAAAAGTTGACAAAAATACGAAAAGTTGATTTCTAGATATCTTACCCGGCTACCTGGAACCACCCTTACCTGATCGATAATGGGCCATAAGCCTAAGTTACAACAGTCCATACTTGTCCTTTGTGTAAGTTGGTTGTTGTTTATTTACGCTCGTGGCCGATGGCATGTGTTTTAGTATTATTTTATGATAGAGACACTTAGTAAGTAATGCATAAAAGGATATGATGAGTGAAAATAATCTCAAAAATTTATTTTTGAAGATGTACACCTCCAAAATTTCAAAATTTTGAGAAAGTGCTAAAATTTGATATGTATAACTAACTTTAACCAGCTACTACTCTGGTTTAAATTGCATTACTAGATTTCTGTAGATGCGATTTTTGAAGCTTAAAATGTGTACTTTAAGATATTTTAAGGGGATTTACCTTAAAAATTAAATTAACCCTTTTTATTTTACGAAAATAAAAGAAACATTTTTCTTTGCTTCAAAATTCGTGAAACTAGGGGTAACATAAACGTTAATAACTTGTATTTAAAAAAATATTTAGTACACCTATCTATCGGATCTTTTTATGCATTACTCCAAGAGAAATATGAAAGTTCCAGGTTTTTATCTTAAAAATTGTAGAAATGGTAAAGCATTTACCGATTTCTTCGGAAATCTTTTTATGTTTCGACTTCATATATATACTATTCCTACATACATTAATTTTATATTTTAAAACATGATAATCCAATAGCCACATGTTTCTTCTTTCATTTAGGCTTTGTTGAGATCAATTTCATTAATTAGTTCAAAAGTTATAACTTTAGTGTAGCGCGTCCGAGATCGCGTACGCTTCGCGCGCCGTAATTACGTGTCGCTGCGTTAAAACAAAGAGATCTGGAGCCTACCTTTTTTATCGTACAAAAAACTTCATGTATATTTTTGATGAAAAATTCCCCATACTTTCGATTACCGTAAGCAGTTTTTTTCGATAAAATGAAATATTAAAAGTTATTCGCGAAAAACCGTAATATTATACCTATTTTATTTAATAACTACTACACTTTTTAGGAAGAGACTTTTTATCATATGTTGTGGATACAATTTAGGAAAAGTCCACTCTGTCACAAAGGACTCCGAAGTTAAATCCATTTTTTGTCTTATTTTACTGCACTATTATAATACGATACACGTCTGGTAGGTATCATTACAGTACTCGCTTATATTTCGGACTCGACTCCTGCGTCGCCTCGTCCGTAAAACATCTCGTTCTGTCATAAGTCACCTACCGGGCTTTTTATTCATAGTAATTTACGTTTTAGGGGCTCAAAGGAGTAGTGATGCGCACGCAACACATGGTGCTGCCTCCAGTTAGCTCCACCCAGCCTCGCCTACTCAATCCCGACTCTCTCTACGTGGCGAACCCTATCAACCTGAGTAACCCTGCGGAAGATTGGGTACCCAACCCCAGTGGAAAACAGGGTCAGGGCTAACGAGAGCGGGAGAAGTGGCCCTCCGAAAAGAGGGTTGGCACAGGGCGAACAACCTTGTCATAAAAAAAACATACGTTATGAAATCTGAAGCTAAAATAACGGAGGGATACAGCGACCAAAGCTACGAAACAGGAAAAACGATTTAAAGGTATTCACTTGGATTGTACGAACACTGTACGAGGCAGGAAAGCTGGAAAAACTAGGGGCGATAATAAATACATACAAGGCTGACATAATAACAATCCAAGAAGTGCGCTGGACAGAACATGGAATTATTCAGAAGAAGGAATATGATGTATACTATAACTGCCATAACATTAGACATGAGTTCAGAACAGCATTTATAGTGGCCAATAGGGCAAAACACCTAGTCATAGACGTCAAAACTATAAACCCAAGGATTATTGTCCTGAGAATCAAGAGAATTTTTTTTTAACATAAGTTTGATAAACACCTATGCTCCCACAGAAGACAAACCAGAGGATAACAAAGATCAATACTACGAAGAACTTGAGTCGGCATATGACCAGTGCCCAAGAAATTATATAAAAATTATAATAGGAGACCTAAATGCCAAGACTAGGCAAAGAAGAATGTTATCAACAACATATAGGCAAATTTAGTGCACATGAACTAACAAATGATAATGGAAATAGAATTTCATTTGCGGCCGGTAAATCGAACATTACAGTATTTGATACCGTAATGTAATACATTACGGTATCAGATACTGTAATGTGTTACGTAGCAACAATCATATTATTGCTATTAGTAGGCCACTATTTTTTAATTTTGACATTTGACTGCGCTTAAAAATTTAAGAACTAAATTATTTAAACACACAGTGTTAGCAATTATTTAATATATGAAAAGTTTATTTTCCTCCGAAATCTCCATAATACACAACAATGCAAAATATACTTTTATTTATTTGACAGTGACTGGCTAAAGTCAATCATAATTAACTATGAAAAACAATAGCTATAACATTGTTAAGGTGGTGGCAATTGCTCAATTACGAATTGATATTTTTGAAATCCCAATAAATATAACTTTTTATTCATTTGAAAAATAATTATAAAGACAGTATGAAATAAAATATTATACGATACACGTCCGATAGGTGTCATTACAGTACTCGTTTATATTTCGGACTCGGCTCCTGCGTCGCCTACTCCGTAAAACAACTCGTACTGTAATAAATCACCTACCGGACTTATAAAGTAAATTACTATTATTTCATACTGTCTTTACAATTCTTTTTAAAATGAATAAAAAGTTATAGTTATTGAGATTTAAAAAATATTTGTTCGTAATCTAACAATCGCATCACGTTAAGGATGTTATAACTATTGTTTTTCATAGCTAATTATGATTGTCTTCAGCTTGTCACTGTCAAATAAATAAAATAATTTTTGCATTGCTTTGTATCATGTTATTTCGGAGCAAAATAAACTTTTCATGTATTAAGAGTAGATATGCCTCGACAAGCTGCTAAAATTTGCAACAGGGGAGGTGAAAGGGAAACTCCAGTGGGCGGTCCTTTAAAAACGATAAAATATTATTTTATGTATTTATAGTACTATGTAGTAGTAAATAGAAATGAATGACCGCGATTCCACTTACGTATAAGCTCGAAATTAGTTCATGATTGTATATAAATTCTACCTGCCAAAGCTCAAAGGTTATGCCGACACATATATCCTATCATTCTAAACCTAAATGCGTTTTTAACATATTACTCCTTCAATAAATACAGTATTTATAATTTAAACGGCTAGGTATTATGCTTCCCTAGAATTTTAATTTGTAATATGGAGTATACGAGTATATCTATATTTTTGCATAATGGAAAAGATATTCAATAATTAGTAATCTGCATTAATTAATAATAATCGTCAATAAGGAAATAATAATATTAAATAAAAAGAATAAGAGTTGATGAGGTCCGATAAAAATTATAAACAAAAATTAGTGGTATGCAATATTGCAGCTACGGACACACGTTTCAGAGTTATTGCTCCTCATCAGCGTAGCATGGCATAAATAATATTGTTATATTGTTAAAAGCAAGACCAACAAAGATAGGAAAGCACAGTATATTGTAGGTACTCTATTTTGTACCTTCGTACCTCATGTGCCATATATGAAGAGCAATAACTCCGAAATACGTGTCCGTAGCTGCAGTCTTGTTTGTTATTATAGTACTAATTCTTGTTTGTAACTAAATGGAAAACTTAACATTTTAATGTTGTTTAGTTTTCGTATGTGTAAAGCTTTAGCTGTCACATCATTCAACAAATCAAAATTTAAACTCTTGGATCCTCAGGGGATTCCTCAGGACTTCTTTAATTTTTATTTTGTAGTCTCCCTCAAATAATGGTAGTTTACCAATAAACAAAAATTAGCAACTATTGTTAAAATCAAAAATATACACCACGCAAGTTGTTTTATCCAATAAGTGTTATGCGTATAGTATTAGTTATTTATTGGTCTAATTTGTCTATACGCAATATTCTTAGAAACTGTTAAACAGAAAAAAAGTTTCAAATAAAAAAGGTGTCTCCATCTTTATTTCTTCTCAGCATAGACTTAAAGGGTTTTCCGTTCGTTAACTGATCCTTGCGAATACTCACATTTTATCGACATGGTTTTTGAAAAAAAACGTACTTTTTACAATTATTAAAATTTGACCTTCATATTACCACAGTTCATTAATAAATATGTAGTGATGACAGTAAAATTAAGATCCATTAATGTTTTCGTTTTTTGAATTATGGCAAGTTAAACAAAAAAATAATTTTAATTATTATTGTTATACATCCAATAGACGCCGAGAATAAGAGAAATCATTCGCAGAAAGTCAGTGATAAGTAATTATTTATAAGCATTAAACTATTCAACGGATCATTATGAAATTCAGTAGTTGTCTATCGAGAGGTAAACCACCGTCGGCACTCGTTCTCAGAATTTTAGGCAGGCTGTCGGCAGCCATGGCAGTGGCGGTCATATAATTGAAAGCCCCGCAAGTGCGGCTGGTTGGAGTTACGCAGGCGCCGCCGGCAAGGCATTCTCGGCAGTTCGTGTAATTTCTACAAGTGGTTGACCTCTCAGGTACTGTTTTGATAGTATATAGTATAAAATAAGAATTTCTTTACAACCCTAACCTGAAATTTGCAGACGTAAATGTAGCAAGCAAATGCCAATTTTTCGAAGTCAGTAACAAGTAAATATATCGAGAATAAATAAAGATTAAGGATAGAGGCAACCTTTTATTTGAAATTTTACTTTCTAGGAGTAGTAGTTCTCGATTTGACCAAGGAACTAGTGTTATATACTTAGCACATATCACATATTATATAAAATAACTTGCCTGGTGTACACTTAGTTTTACGAATTATTATTCATATTTTCTTTAAAAATATATGGATGGGGAGAACTTACAAATTTGCTTTTATAGTAGACAAAAGTTTAATGATAGATGTTTTAAAGTAAACCCCGCATCAAAATATCATTAATAACTTTAGACATAGTAGGTTATTTCTCAAAAATATGGATATCTCTGGTTTTACTGGTTAGATTTTAAAAATCCAAAGCATCAATTATTTGTATCAACGAAATTTAATAGTGCATTTTTTTAAAATACGAATGTCAGAGCGATTCTAAAAATTTGCAAAATTTTGAAAGTAAAAAAGATGGCTAAAATTTGTATTCCAAAATGTTTTCTCTACAAATTTTGAAAGCAGAGATAAAAACCTGCAATTTGAGTCTTAGAACGTCTACATTGGTGCGCGATCTCAACAAGAAAATATTTTCAACATCGGTCCACATCACCTTCTGGACAATACTTTTAGCTCTGATTTGTTAAATTTTCGCGAAAGTTGATTTTTTCTAGAAAATATTTTCGGGTTTAAAGGAGTAAGTTGGTTTCTCTGTTTCTTTTTACATTTTGAGCCTAGATTTCATTATTTTGACAGATCGATAGATAACTTTACTGCCGACAGTTTTTATCCCAAACATTTCTTTCTATTTTTCCCAGAAATAAAAGTTATTATGAAAAAAATCCTGTTGCTTGGTCTAATGCAACAAACTGATGCGTGTGACTTGATGAGAAAATGGGAAAATGTGCGCTTTACTCTTGTGTTTCTAACTCCTTTCATTGCAAATCGCATCGCCCCTTATAATTCTATATTCATGTGTTTACGACAAGAACACATCTTTAAAATTTAGTATCAATTGTATTGTCCAATAAATGTTTTCAAATATACCAGCATACCACCATTTTATAAAGAAGAATTGAAACACAATTACACATTATTGTTAGTGCATGGGTGGCTACATATATCTAGTTACTATATTGTTATAATTCCGTACTTGTAGTATAATCAAAGAGTAGAGTACCTGTTAAGTATAATAGTAAATTAATGGAATTTGATATTTTATTGGGCGTCCCGTGTTATTAGAAATGATTTGGTTTAATTTCTTATTTCGTTCCCTTGTTATATTTTCTCATTCATAAAATAATTCTGGGTGAAGGGCGGAGCTTAAACAATAATAAATCCAGAGGGAGCTCGTATCAGTGTAACATTTGTTGCAAAATGTGCCTTCGCACGGTTCCGTGCTATACATGTTTTTGCAAAAAGTATTATGTTTTTTGGAAAAATAAAAATAGTACGATACACAGAAAACATGAATGAAGGTTTGTATCGAGTCCTTTTTCTCATATTTTGATTCTAAATATTTTTTTAAAAATCATAAAGTTACCGCTAATTAAAACAAATCTTATTAATTAATACCATTTTTTTTTCAAAATATTAAAAAGATACAAACCTAGATTGATATGTTTTCTTCTATTTTTCGCCTGTACAAATTTCGTAATTGCAATGGTCTAATTATAATTTGTCGCGGACGGGGCGGCGTTTGAGAGTAATTTATTTCTGATTTTTAGACGGCATACCCACTCTTAAATAATTGCTAAAACTGTGTATTTAAATATTTTATTTCTTATATTTTTAAGTGAATAGTCAAAACTAAAAAATAATTGCTTACTAGTAACAATAATATGATACTGTAATGTTCAATTTACCGAGAGATAGTCATTTACCGGACAGTATGAAATAAGTTACAATAATTTCAACAGATGAGCGTACCACTACACAACGTAAAAAACAGGTTAGTGTTTTATCTCATTATATATAACACTAACCTGTTTTTTACGTTGTGTAGTGGTACGCTCATCTGTTGAAACTATTGTAACTTATTTCATACTGTCCGGTAAATAACTATCTCTCGGTAAATTGAACATTACAGTATCATATTATTGTTACTAGTAAGCAAATACAAAACGAAGAGTATATAGCATTCGTTAGGCACATTTCTGTGTTGGTGATCGAATTCTGAACAACTTTCAAAATGTCCGTCCGTCCGTCTGTCTGTCCGTCTGTTTGTCTGTGCGTCCAATCGTTTCTTGTAAGTACGATAACTTAAGAACAAAATGTCCGATTGTATTTAAACTTGGACAGTAAGTTACTGTTAGGTAGAGGAACAACCCATTGTTTTTGAACAAAATCTATCAATAAATAAAAAAGTTACTAATTTTTTAACTTAAAAAAAATATTATTTACAGAAAAAAAAACTGCGAAGAGTATCCTATAGAATATGCAACAATTATATAAAAAGTGCAGTAAATCGGCGAAGAGTATAATGTGGATTTTCACACAAGCGCACAGTGGGCTTTTTTGAACAAGTAGGTGGTAATAATGTTCGTTTACTTCGATTTCGTTTAGTACTGGTATACGGTTTTTTTTTTGGGACGAGGATTACGAATTTTTTATGAGATTTTACAACAATGGCCGATTTTGGGTTAAATTTTGCAAATCAATTTCAAATTTCTACATATTATAAAACTGGTTCCATTTCATTAACGTAATGCTTTCTCATATACTAATATCTGTATTATTAAAACTTACGCCCACCACTCCTCTTTATTGGGAGAGTATTTTTTCATTTTTTTCTCTTGGTATTAAGTAACAATAGTTTTTGCAGAATTACAATACCTTGATTAATGTAAAAATTTATCACGATTTAAAAAACAACTTTTCCATCACTGTATTTTAGGTGGGGAGATTTTACTTTTTGCTACTAAAAAATAATAACAGTTATTACTTTGGTCTCACACACACTAATAAATTCACTCATCGGACAACATTCGTTTTTTGCTTTCTGCAGCTCATTATAAGATGGATACAGTAAATGTCCTGCTTCACGAGCACTTTTTCTTAAATGAATGTATGATTGTTTTCTCAACCTGCAATCTACATGAAGAGCTAAAGCTTCATCTCTGCTCGTCTTGTTTTCCGCTTCCCGTCTTATATGCTTGATCCCGGTTGAGCGATTTGGTGAAGCTGAACGAAGTTCCTTGATTGAATTTGCTGCATCCCTTTTACCATCATTTCGTAAGGCAACCTCATCTGCAAAAGTAATTTCCTGAACACTGGAAGAAAGCAAATGTTCAATTTTTTTTTCTTAGATCGATATTTAACGTCTTCGAGTGGTTTCAGTGGTCCTCCGGACGATCTCGGTTGTTCTGATTCCAATCAACAGTGATGTGAAAAAGAAAATCATCCTTATCCAATCAGTTTCTAGATTTCTTAAAAAAAAAAAAATTCTCTTCCCGACTTTTCTCATCTTTCTTTAATTTTCGTTGAAATTTTTGAAACAATACCTTTCCACTCTTTCTGGGTTTCATTATTACCTGTCTCCACTTCAGAGGTGTCTATTAAAAATGATATTAAAGCTTTAGTTTATGAGAATTAGACTCATGCCATTTTTCAAAAAGCGTTCTCTTCGGCACATTGCACACTTCCTAAAAAAGAGAAAAAAAAACTGTTTCGCAAATTTCCGCAAATTCTAAAACAAGTTGCCGAAAAACTAATACTCCAGACTATTGAAAAATGCACTTTTCGCTTTGGATGAACTTGGATATTTACTTTGTCTACTGATTTACAAAAGCTAAACAAAAAAATAATAACTTACGATTACCATAATCCATTTTACTCCACACTTTGTCAAACTACTGATAAACTTCGACCTGTTATTCGAAATGCCACTATAACAAATGTGTCTCTGGTTGCCATGACCGAGTTGTTGTGTTTCGGATGGCTTTCTATGTGAAAATATAGCTTAAACTTTCACGAAGGAAAATACACAAATCGCTTATTTTTTGGAAATGAGCAGTTCGAAACGCGATAATTAATCTCATATCTTGTTTATAAAAATTAGTAATGTTTTTTTTTTGTTAGATAATATGTTATAAACCAACTGAGAGTGTTAAGATTGACGATTTTTAAAGTGATTTAATGCCACCTAGTTTTCGCTTTTAGCCCACTGTGAAACGTCTTGGTAAACAGAAATGAGAAGGCTTCGAGCATGCGCATTACCTTGTAAATGTGTAATAAATTCGCGCAAGTCGAGAAATTGAAATATTTCGTGTTGTTTTGTCGCCAAAAACGCTAAGAAAATTCTGCTCATTTATACGGGGCCTATACAGTTTACTTGTTTTAAATCTAGTCACGTTTTTGACGAGTACGAAGATATATTTTGATTATTACTTCAAATTTGCAGTAAAAAATGTATAATAACTTTGTTTCTAAATTCATCTCGTTCCGAGTTAAAGGCCATTAATTCTTGACAAAACGTCATATATACCTGTTTATACCTCTAAAACTACCAAAGATATTTTAACAAAATTTGCCACAAAGGAGTTTTAAGAGATGCCGTATGAGATGGTGGTAATCTTAAAAAAAAATCCCTGATACAATTTACCTGAAAATTTACCCCATTTCCACCCCCTTAGTCCGCACGTATATGGAATAAATTAAATAGGTATATGCGCTTTTAGTTACCTTCAAGAGGTGTATAACTTAACCAAGTTTAAACTAAATCGATTTATTAATAACTGAGCTACGTAGATGTTACCGTGAAATGTGGGACACACTGTATATCTGAGTTTTGAAGATCCAAAGCCTATTGCGTTTTTTAGGTCAAAAGGTGTATATGTCCGGTTATAGATGTCCGATCGGGACAAAATAAAGACCAAGAAGCTTCGCAACTAAAATGTCAACAAATCTGGGTTGGTTTTGGGTCATTTGAGTACGTACAGAACGTACAAAATGAAATAAACTGCTCAAAAAGCATTTTTTCTTCATTTTAACGCCCAGGGACGTAAAGAGTTCCGATCGGCTTCAAACTTTCAGAAAATATACCTTTTGTTGAAAGCAAAACATACTGAAATTTTGGATTGATTGATTGATTGATTTGCTAGCGTAAGATGGGCATTGCTGCCGATTCTGGGGCATGGAGATTTGTTCCACCACGCAGCCCGATCGCCCGCCGAACGTCCATCTGCAGTCGCCCAGTCGTCTATTACATATTCTTGCTGTTCCACCCGACAGACTAACGGACCATCCCACCGTATGGACCATCCCACCGTGTGCCAGAACAAGCCCCCGATGCTTTTATATACCGCCGGACCGGCCGCATACGCTGGATTGGACATTGGACATGCTTGTTGTCAGCAGCGAGAGCCGCATGACGCATGGGGTAGGAGTATAGGAAAGAGCGTGTAGGTGTTTGTGAGATGTTTCTTCTTTTTTCCTTCTGTCTTCATCGGGTGGAAAGTGTAGGCGTTTGTGAGATGCTTCTTTTAGGTTCTCGTGCTGCGTTTTACTTTCAGGTTTTTGTCAGATGCTTCATTTTAGTTTCTGTCTGTGGTCATCTTCTCTCCTATTCTACTTTTGAGTTTTCTGTTTCTGAGTCTGGCAGTGTGTATATCCTTGACATTTCTTTATTGTATTCCGTTTTTTGTTGTGCCGATTTTTCCCAGTGTGTATAATCCTTTCCTAGCTTATTCATAATCCTCTCGATTGTTGTTATCCATGTGTAGCAAAGCCTCCCTATTTTCAGTTTATTGCTGTTCAGTAGTAGCGCTTTCTTTAGTAGGTGTGTCGTGTCTCGTCTTTGGACCTGTCCCCAGTATTTCATTGCGTATGATTCTATTCCTTTGATTATTGTTCTTCCCTCTAGTAATGTTGACGTTTTCTGTCGTTTTTGTGGTTTTCCTGTTTTTCTAGCAGTTGGATAGTCCCTTTCAACTCTTCTCAGGCTTCTTCTGTTGGCCTTTGTCGTTGCTGCGTTTTTGACTCCATATGCCATCGTAGGCATTATGATGGTCGCGTATATCTTTTTGGTTACCATGGTGGTTTATTGTCCTCAATGAAGGATAGTAGAGCTCGTGTGACTCTGTAGGCTGTTTTGATTCCTTCCCTTACTATTTCCCTCCTTTTTATTTGATTCGTTAGGTATGTTCCTAGGTATTTCATTCTATTCGTGGTTCTCAGGGTGTAGTCTCCTATTTTGTATTCTTCCCCACTTGTTGGACTTGTCTGTGTCAATGGGTCTCGGACCATTATTGGGCTCTTCTTGAAGTTTATTTTCATTCCAGAGGAATCCAGATGTGGTGTCATGTTTCTTAGAAATTTAATGATGTCTTGTTCTTCCCCGGTGATGATGAGTATATCGTCGGCGTATGCAAGTACGATGGGGGGCTTTATCGTTCCATCGCTTCCATTGAAATTCTGATTCTCCTTTATTGTGCTTTCTATCACTTGATCCAGGACTGTGGTGAATAGTCGGGGGGATAGGGGACATCCTTGTTTGACTCCTATATTCTTCATTTTTGATTCCGTCGTCTGTCCAAACCATTGTATTGCAATGTTTTCGCGTAGGCATGCTTTTATTATCCTGTCTATTAAGTAGTGCGATACTCCCCTGTTGAGCAAAGTGTAAATTATAGCCTCATGCCTTATGGTATCAAATGCCTTTTGGAGGTCAATTGAGACTATATATAGTTTTGTTCCTTCTTTCCACTTTTCTTCCAGGATCTGTCTGGTGGTGTACATATGGTCGTCTGTTGATCTGCCCTTGATAAATGTCGTTTGATAATCTGGTAGTTCGCCGATGTATTTTTCCATTTCTCTAAGGAGGAATTGTGCCTAGTATTTGTACCCTACACTGCAGAGTGTTATTCTCCTGTAATCGTCCACGTTTTGTGGTGATTTGGTTTTAGGGAGCGGTATCTGTATGGTTGCGTTCCACTCCTCAGGCAGGGGTGTGGTTTCCGTCCATGCGTTGGTGATGATTTCTAGGGTTCGCTGCTTTTTACTGTCCAGTCCCTAGTACAGTAGTTCGTTATTTATTTTATCTATACCAGGGGCCGTGTTTCTCTTAGCTCTGGCCATTTTTTCTAGTAGTTCGTCTTTTGACGGTGACTTGCCCAAAGGCCAGTGGTCTATTTCTTGTATTGGTGCTATTCGACTTCTCTCTGCGTTTCCTTCTTCTAGGTTCCTGACCTAATGCTGCAGTGGTATGTATTTTCTTGGCTGCGTATTGTTGTTTCTCCTGTATATTTTGAGGTGTCTGAAAGTTTGGTTTAATTTCTGTCCTGCTGGAGTGGATTCTATATTTTGGAAGAATTCCCTGCATTTTTTCTGTTTGTGCCTCCTCTCTGCGTCTCTTTTTTCTTTTCCCGCTTCTTTCATCTTTTTGTCTATATTTGGTGTATATTGTTTTCCTGTGGCCTTTATTTTCTTTAGTTTTTCGTAACTTCTTTTCGTGTCTTTTCTTGTTGGGCTCATAGGGGATTTGTTCCTTTTCAACGTTTTTCTCGCCGCTTTTTAAACTCATAGTTGACCAATTTAGGGCCATTACTTTCGGTCTCCGTTAAACTTTAACCGTCGGCCAAATCATTGTTAGACTGATTCAGTTACCATGGAAACAATTGTACTTTCAATTATTTAGCCCACGGTTAAAGTTTAACGGAGACCGAAAGTAATGGCCCTTAGTTGCTTTCCTGTTAATTGTTTTTCTATCTCCTCCTGGTATTTCTTTTTGATTTCTTCGTTCTGTAGCATGGAGATGTTCCATGTGTCATTTGCTGCTTTGTTGTATCTTTTTTGTGCTTCTTGTTTCTTTATTACTAGTGTTCCATATAATATTTTTGATCTGTTTTGACGTTTGTTGCTTGTTTTGCCTTAATGCTTTTAACCCTGTCCCTTATTTTTCTATCCACTAGGATGTGGTCTATTTGAGAGTCGAGGATTCCTTTACTCCAGGTATTAAGGCATGTTAGGTTCTTGCTCCATGTGTTTCTAACTGTTAGATCAAACAGATGTTCAAGTTTTTTAGCGAACTTCCATTATCGTTTGTCCATAAGTGGAGTAAGGTTTTTCCTATGATATTCTTGTCTACATGTGTTTGGCGTCCTTCTGTTCTTTGTGATATTTGGTACATGTTTATGTGCGTTGCTTCCTCTGGGGGAATGTTATTGCCTCAGTTCGAGTGTATGTTTCTTCTGGTTGTTCTGCATCATATTTTTCTTGTGCAATAATCATGCTACCGTAGTGATTTCTTTCGTTTGCCCAAATATTGAACCTTGTGGACACAAATGAATTTCTTAATTGAAATTTGAATTGCCCGCCAATTTGTGCAATTGAGTCCAAAATGGATCTTTTTTTTCAAAATGTATTTCTGGACGCCAGCTTTCCGGTAACATTAAAAAGAAATTCTATTAAAGTCATTTTGGCCACTTTTTGGCATTTATTTATAAACCAAATGACAAATAGATTTTCTCGGACATTTTGAAAATATTTTTGAAAAATTTTTATCAGAAAAGAAGGAGAATTGCAAGAACTTCAATTTAAAAAAACATGAATTTTCGTCCATGTGAACTCGAGATATTTAAATTTTAGCATCTTGTAAAAAGACAAATAGGAGCAAATACACACGCAAAGAAACATAGTTGTGTCTGAACAGAACAAATATTTGATAGTCAAGAAAAATAAGGTTATAATTTTATAAAGAGAAGTTACCAGAATATCAAATTCCCCTAAATGCATACCTTAACTATCAACTTAAGTAAGCCGAAAACAATTGAATACGGTGCAACAAAACAAGAGGTAATCTTGACATATAAATTTAAAAAAAAAGCGATTCAAGCTAATTAACAACAATGAAATGTAAATGCTTGAGAATTAGTTTTTGTAACTTAAACATGTTTTTTGGGCGCTTCATATGAAGTAAATATGTTTCAAAATGATACAGTCCAAATATTAGCCTAAAATAGGTATTTGTTAATTAACAATTGGCCAAAATGCTAAAAGTTAAATATCTTGAATTCAGATGGGCGAAAATTCCCATTTTTAAAATGAAAGTTCTGGTAATTCTCTTTCTTCTCTGAGAAAAAGTTTTCAAAAATGTTTTCAAAATGCCCGAGGAAATCTATTTGTTGTCATTTGGTCTATAAATAAACGCTAAGAAAGTGGTCAAAATTACTTTAAAAGAATTTTTTAATGTCATCAGGAAGCTGGCGTCCAGAACTACATTTTGAAAAAAATATATCCATTTTGGACCTAATGGTACAAAAGGGAGAGCAGTTCAAATGTCAGATAACAAATTCATTTGTGTCCACAAGTTCCAGTATTTGAGCACCAAAATTTCAGGGTGTTTCGTTTTTAACAAAGGGTATATTTTCTGAAAGTATGAAGCCGATTGGACTCTTGATGTCCCTGGGCCGAGGAACCATGGCTTTTAGTATATATCCTGGTGAGACACCCTGCATTTTGAGTTTGTTCCGTTGGATATACAGAAAAGTATGTAACAAAAATTTTGAAAATTTTGTCTGTGGCCAATCGAATCCAAATAATTCCAAGCATGTGGTGTTTCCGGAAGTTAATATCAACTTGCCTATTTTAAATGGAACACCCTAGATATTATCGACTTCTCGAAATGACCCTAGAATTCTGAGTCGAAACATGTAGCATACCATGTACATAAACCCAGCAGCTTCGGAGATATTATTTGACGCTTTATAGAAAATTTGACAGTTGCAATGGTTTGCAGAAACCGTTATAACTTTTTTCGTGTAGGAGATCTTCATTTGTTCTTTGGCACGTAGAAATAGCAGAAGATGAGCTACTCTCTACATTTAAAATACATACCATTATAGTAACTAAGTGTTCTTAAAATGAAAAAAGAATCGCTGTTTATCCAGATTTGTTGGAATTTTAATTGCGAAGGTCTTTTGTTTTTAGTTTATCCCGATCGGACCTCTAGAACCGGAGATATACACCTTTTTGCCTAACAAAACGCTTTTTAAAAAACAAAATTGTTCATAAAAAAAAGCAATAGGCTTTGGAACTTCAAAACTCAGATATATACTCCTGGTGATACCCCAGAAGGCATTGTCATCGGCGTCGGCGTCGCGAACAAGTTATGACTTGTCTAGCGCGCTGTGCTCATGTTTTAGTCTTCTGCCGAAACAGAAGTCATTTGAGCACAAAAAATAGTCTTCTGCCGAAGCAGAAGTCATTTGAGCACAAAAAAAGTCTATATAAGAAAACACTTTTTCTCAGCGAGCAAGTAGTGATCGGTCCTTCAAGTAGTAATGTTCCAGCCTTCAGCAACTAATAGTCTTCTGCCGAAACAGAAGTCAGTTGAGCACAGAAGCCAACGCCAATGCTGACGAGGTCATCCCTTCCTCTTGTGTTGTAACCAGACAGTGTGTTTTATTTGAGTTTCATTGTGTTGAGTGTCAAGTGGCAATGCATACCCGGAGTGGCAAGGCAGTAGGCACTGGGGTCGAGAGCGACGTCTCCACGTCGGCCCCCCCTCACTGCACGACGCCCCTCACGGCATCTGACCACGAAGTGCTCCGCCAACACGACGCCCTGACAAGGGGTACGGGGGTCACGCCCGACGTCTCCACGACGGTGGCCCCACACTGCACAGCAAGCAACACAGCAACCCGGCTCGGCGAGGTAAGCATGTCCTCTGATTTTTCCACAGGCACAAGTGCTACGCATGGCGTCGCGACGACGGCGCCCCACTACTGTGCGTCGCCGGGCTCCGCGCCTAGGCATAGCGAGGCAGGACTCGCCACCAACATAGGACACGACACTGGGGTCACGCATGACGTCATCACGACGGTGCCCCCTCGCTGCATGGCACGCAGCGCAGCCACCTGGCATGGAACCCAGGCAACAAATATGGAATGGAGTAGCAACGATTCTCAGGCGATGCCCCCTTACTGCATGGAGCGCAACGCAGCATCGTGGCACGAAAACTCGGCGATGGAACAGGGATTAGATGGTGATGATGACATGGTGATGCCCCCTCGCTGTATGGTGGACCCAACAGCATCCCGGGCCAACGACGATTCCTCGACGCTGGGAGATCGCCGCTTCGCTGGATTCGCTTCCACACATGGGGAAGCCTCCCACTCAGGCTCAGGGCTGCCCAGCGGTCAGTACACCATCGCTGCCACACCCGACTGGCCCCAACTCTTCAGCGACGCCTCGCTGACACCTCGCCGCCAGCTGGCCACCCCTCACTGCATGGTACCACCAACAGCAACCAGCCCAAGTCCAAGCACGCCGCCCAACGCACAGTACTTCGTCACGCCTACCTCGTCGGCCGGCGCCTACCACGTCACCCCGCCGTACCAGACGGCAAGACCTAGTGCTACGCCCCAAAGACAAATAGTGCTCCAAAACCAAACGACTGGAACGATCCCAGTCCCCTCTGCCGCCATAACGGACCAACCCCAACCGAGCTTGGGACTACCCACTTATGAACAATTAGCGCAACTCCTGGCTCTGACCACTTCAAACCTAGCCTCCATTACCCGGCAGCAAGAAAATTGCCGGCCACCCATTACTGCACGTAACGAATCACAGCCGTACGCCACGGAAAAGGCTTACTTACGTGGACATGGCGACCAACAGCGTGAGGCCAGATCTTTCCGGAGGGAAGAGGATCCACGACGACCCGACTACACAGATTCTGGGGAAATGGACCCCCAGTGGCGCCCAACACAAAACCTAGCAGAGAGCATGACAAGACTAATGGAGGGAAGCGTTCAAGCCGCAATACACGCAATACAAGGTCATCACAGGATGCCCACAAGAAGAACGAGAGCGCTGCCCACTTACTCAGGCCTGGAATGGGAGGATCCAGTCAACTTCCTGGATGAGCTCGAGGAGGCGATGCTCCATGAAGACATCCACGGCAGGGATAAAGTGAGAGTGGCCATTGAACAGCTCGAGGGACAAGCCAGACGCACCCTGGAGATGTGGAAGTCCCACAACATCACATACGAATTCTTAAAGGAAAAGCTCCTGCGGCAGTTCAACGACACTGCCACCCTGGGGAAGCTACGCTCCAGGTTACACGGGGAGAGACAAAAAGACGACGAACCCGCCGCCGTTTTTATACAACGCAAAATTGGACTCTGGCTGAGAGTAGAACGGTATACGCCGGAAGAAGAGATGGTTATGGAGGTGCGCGAGCTCCTGCGACCGGAACTAAGATTCGCAACTAGAAATGTCCCAGTGGCCACGATGGAAAGCTTGAGCCGAGTGGCTGAAAACGCCGAGGGTGACTACAGGGAATTTCAGAGGCAACTCCGACCGCTGCCGAGGCCAGCCACCATCCCGCCTGCCAGTAATAATACCAATAGTCTACCAAAGTGCCGCAAGTGCCCGGGATTTCACTATCACCGAGACTGCCCCACCAACCAAACTCAGTCAGAGCCCCAGCAAGGCAACTCCAATTTCCGCGGACACGACTCCAACCAGCGAGCCAACCCCAATTTCCGTGGACACGACTCCAACCAACAGAGAAACCCTAACTTCCGCCAACAAAATGTCCAGACAGGGAGCAACAACTTCCGAGGGCATGGCACCAACTCAAACAACCCTAGCCAACAAGCAGGTCCAACCAGTAACTCAGGCCCAGGACAGACATCCACGGCACCACCACAACAAAGAAGTCAGTCAACCACACGGCAAGAACCCCGCAATGCACCGCCATCGGGAAACTCCCAATGGGTCGGGCAGAACTAGGGCGCCCGGCCCCACCGCTGGAAATTAACAGCCTAGAAGTACCAACCAAGACAGAGGACGCAGTGCTGCAACTACAAGCCCAGCAACAAGCCACAACCTTGGTGTCTCCACCACCGACCAAGAAGAATGAGATTGACGAAGCTACAGCCAAGCAGGAGCAGGACACGTATCAACCACGCCCGTTGACACCACGGCAACAAAGCAACAGAGCCGCCGCCTTTGCTTTCCTTTGCCCGGGCCGCCTGGACAGGCGGTCACCAGTCAACACCGTGACGCAAGATGCTACCTCCCTCAGCTCAGCCCAGTCAACCACGCTCATTCCTCAGCCTCAACCAGGTGAACAGGAACCCAAGGAAGCAGCTTGTATGGACGCCTTCCCGGAACAGCAGGACGCTGGACCTTCCTGGAAGGATAAAAGGTCAGTATTGCCAACCACTGCCCCACTAATAGCCTCTGTATTCCTCGACAAGGTATTCCCGCCAAGTCAAACCCGAGATGTCAGCACGAAGCCATCTTCCCCGAGGTCACCTCCACTCGGCCTGCCAGGCCCCGAGCCGCCTCCCAGGATTCAGTCCAGCCAGACTGACCTACTCAGACAATCTCTGCAACAGACCACCGACATCGATGATGACGATACCGAAGCTGACGATCCCGAAGATGACAATACCGATGGTGACGATACCGAAGATGACGATCCCGAAGATGACAATACCGATGATGACGATACCGAAGATGACGATACCGAAGATGACGATACCGAAGATGACGACAACGAGGATGACGATCCCGAGGATCCAGGTCATCCAGCCCCGCCAGAACCAGCAGCACCTGCTGTCACAGGACACCAGCCCGCTGCCCCAGAGCCAGCAGCACCCGCTGCCCAACAGCCAACCACGCCTACTGTCACAGGACCAGTAGCGCCCGTTGTCCAGAAGCCAGTCACGCCTACTATCACAGGATCAGTAGTGCCCGCTGCCCAACAGCCAACCACGCCTACTGTCACAGGATCAGTAGTGCCCGTTGTCCAGAAGCCAGTCACGCCTACTATCACAGGATCAGTAGTGCCCGCTGCCCAACAGCCAACCACGCCTACTGTCACAGGACCAGTAGCGCCCGTTGTCCAGAAGCCAGTCACGCCTACTATCACAGGATCAGTAGTGCCCGCTGCCCAACAGCCAACCACGCCTACTGTCACAGGACCAGTAGCGCCCGTTGCCCAGAAGCCAGTCACGCCTACTATCACAGGATCAGTAGTGCCCGCTGCCCCAAAGCCAGATGCCAACGCACAAGTCTACATCCGTGGACCTGGTACCTACTTCCGTGGACATGGCGACTATCTACGTGGACATAGCACCACAGCCGCCGCTAAACCAAAATTTCCAGCCCGCCGACTGCCCCCAGTCGTGCCTGGTCCATCCACTTCAGCCAAGAGGAGACAAACAAACAAGAATGAGAAGTCCCCGGCGCTGTCAGCCGCACCGCCGCCGCCAGCAGACCCTGGGCCTTCTACGTCAAGACAAGAGCAGCCGCTCTATACGACACCAATACTGTTCCCGATGCCGTTCTGGGCGAAGGCCGTGACCACGCCTGGCCACGACCGACAGCAGCCATCCGCCAGCCAGATGCCTGTCCCAGTCCGGACGCGAGTGTTCGTCAACTCTAACGCCAGCCCGAGCTCAGCCGGCTCCGGCGCACCGCTCCAGGATCCCGCTACCTTAGCACGTAGCACAGCAGGACCTAGCAGCCCCCACGAGGCGCTCCAGTATCTCACTGCCTTAGCCCGCAGTACTGCAGGACGTTGCAGCCCCAATAAATCGCTCCAGTCTCCCGTTGCCTTAGCAAGCAACACAGCAGGACGTTGCAGCCTCATAGGTTCGCTCCAGAATCCCGCTGCCGTAGCACGCAGCACAGCAGGACTTAGCAGCCCCCAATTCACAACAGGATCAGGCAGCCCCGGGCGTCGCGGAGACGACGTCCAGAAAAACGAAACGTGCGATAATATACCATTGTAAATAATTCAACGCCACAGGGCGAAAACTTTGTTCAAACTAGAATACATTTATGATTTGTCACATAAAATACTTTAATTTTAAATATCTTGTTTTACCTAAAATATCTTAATGGACCTATTATTAGTTACTTATATAAAATATCTTACCACACTTAATCTTAGTCTATATATGTTAAAATATCTTAGTTGTTGAAATATCTTAACACTTACTCTTAGTTTATAGTTTTGAAAATATTGTATCCACTCACTCTTACATTATATAATTGAAATTATTGAACTGAAACATAACCTGTATGCCTTTATTAATGTTCAATAAAGTCACAAAAAAGGGGGGTGGTGTCATCGGCGTCGGCGTCGCGAACAAGTTATGACTTGTCTAGCGCGCTGTGCTCATGTTTTAGTCTTCTGCCGAAACAGAAGTCATTTGAGCACAAAAAATAGTCTTCTGCCGAAGCAGAAGTCATTTGAGCACAAAAAAAGTCTATATAAGAAAACACTTTTTCTCAGCGAGCAAGTAGTGATCGGTCCTTCAAGTAGTAATGTTCCAGCCTTCAGCAACTAATAGTCTTCTGCCGAAACAGAAGTCAGTTGAGCACAGAAGCCAACGCCAATGCTGACGAGGTCATCCCTTCCTCTTGTGTTGTAACCAGACAGTGTGTTTTATTTGAGTTTCATTGTGTTGAGTGTCAAGTGGCAATGCATACCCGGAGTGGCAAGGCAGTAGGCACTGGGGTCGAGAGCGACGTCTCCACGTCGGCCCCCCCTCACTGCACGACGCCCCTCACGGCATCTGACCACGAAGTGCTCCGCCAACACGACGCCCTGACAAGGGGTACGGGGGTCACGCCCGACGTCTCCACGACGGTGGCCCCACACTGCACAGCAAGCAACACAGCAACCCGGCTCGGCGAGGTAAGCATGTCCTCTGATTTTTCCACAGGCACAAGTGCTACGCATGGCGTCGCGACGACGGCGCCCCACTACTGTGCGTCGCCGGGCTCCGCGCCTAGGCATAGCGAGGCAGGACTCGCCACCAACATAGGACACGACACTGGGGTCACGCATGACGTCATCACGACGGTGCCCCCTCGCTGCATGGCACGCAGCGCAGCCACCTGGCATGGAACCCAGGCAACAAATATGGAATGGAGTAGCAACGATTCTCAGGCGATGCCCCCTTACTGCATGGAGCGCAACGCAGCATCGTGGCACGAAAACTCGGCGATGGAACAGGGATTAGATGGTGATGATGACATGGTGATGCCCCCTCGCTGTATGGTGGACCCAACAGCATCCCGGGCCAACGACGATTCCTCGACGCTGGGAGATCGCCGCTTCGCTGGATTCGCTTCCACACATGGGGAAGCCTCCCACTCAGGCTCAGGGCTGCCCAGCGGTCAGTACACCATCGCTGCCACACCCGACTGGCCCCAACTCTTCAGCGACGCCTCGCTGACACCTCGCCGCCAGCTGGCCACCCCTCACTGCATGGTACCACCAACAGCAACCAGCCCAAGTCCAAGCACGCCGCCCAACGCACAGTACTTCGTCACGCCTACCTCGTCGGCCGGCGCCTACCACGTCACCCCGCCGTACCAGACGGCAAGACCTAGTGCTACGCCCCAAAGACAAATAGTGCTCCAAAACCAAACGACTGGAACGATCCCAGTCCCCTCTGCCGCCATAACGGACCAACCCCAACCGAGCTTGGGACTACCCACTTATGAACAATTAGCGCAACTCCTGGCTCTGACCACTTCAAACCTAGCCTCCATTACCCGGCAGCAAGAAAATTGCCGGCCACCCATTACTGCACGTAACGAATCACAGCCGTACGCCACGGAAAAGGCTTACTTACGTGGACAGCATGATATAATATTGCTGTTGCACAATCTCATCGTTTATTTGCTCTTTTTTTACTGCACTATGAGTGAAAATAGGAATGATACGATATGGTTAGCCCGATGTAACCTGCCAGGACCGTGTTCGAACCTCGCGGTACCTTGTTTCCGGAGCGCATATATGCTTACGAGTAAATTATGTTTTTTTATAAAAATATTCAGTGATCCTTTTGTCCCGCCAAATGGTCTAGTATTTCCTCTATAAAATCGTCGTTGTTAATTTCGAATTTTATACGTGCTCGTTCTATCGCGATTTTAGCCATATTACTTACGCGCCTGTCCAATTGTATTTCTGACATACGTTTAGAGAACAAAAGTTCTTCAACAATGTTTGAACATACCCACCCTCATTACCACCTCGGGGCCGACGATTTCAAATATTATATTATTAAAATTCTACGAGCAATCAGTTCCCCTTCCCAAAGTGCAAATATAGGATCAAGATGTTTTCGTTTAAAGTGACTTGGATGGGAAATCTGGATATGAAAGTAGTGATTCCTTAGGCAGCGGTTTTTTATTTTTATCTACCCACAATTATCAATATACGTAGTGGTGAGGTTATTTTATTTTACTTTTGAATCAAGGGCATAAGTAATCAATTTAAAATAAAATAGCAAATATTTAAAAGTTTTATTTAAGTTAAGGGGCCCTATAACAAATGAGTTCGCTTTTAGCGGGGGCAAGGTGACTCAAAATGTAACAACTTGAACGATGAGGAGTGAGGGGGCTCACAAAAAGCGAACGTTCTCAAAATATCAACAGAAAGTGTATTTTTTGTCTTTAAATGTAGAGGGGATAACGACTTAGCAAACTAATGTGCATGTACGGTAGGTTTCTTAAATGTTGCAAAGTGTTACAGGACAGGGGGAGGGCGCGAATCCAAAAATGGCTCAATCTTGAGAACGTATTTGTTGAATGACCCCTAATGAGTTTGTATTAATTTAAAACAACAGGGCAAAGCCGGGTACTCAGCTAATTGTAGGTATTATAGAATAAAATCAGTGCAACTGTTCAACAAATTTATTGCACATTTTAAATGTGTTAAGTTAAACTGCGAGTCTAGCAGCCCTAAACTTTTTCTTCACTGTACACATGCTATCATTATTACAAAGATAAACGAATCCGGCAAATGATATGTCCTGTTGTAAGCCAACAAAGTCCAAGGTCATCAACAATTAATTTACTCGATTAATTAAATAAATAATTACTTCCACATCCATGTAGTGGAGTGGAAGACTAGTAATTGTAAAAAAAATCTTTTTTTTTTTTCGTTGAGATAGGCCCAGAATGTCGTGAAAAATCAAGATTTTAAATTTGAGCGAAAAAAATTTCTGTCTGTCTGTCGGCTGTAACTTTTTTTTTGCGTGAACGTTTTCTCAGGAATGGATTAAGATATTGATTTGAGATTTGGTACACGTATGTATTAGGGCGAGATCTTGAAACTTTAGCGAATTCCGGTAAAGGGTTGAAAGTCAAATATGGGTAAATAAGGGAAAATAAGTAAGGCAAGCTGGCAAGAGTTCAGAAACTTGGGATTTGGTGTATATACGTATGCATTTTCCGCACACACACCACTATTATTAAAGGGGTTGATAAAATAAAAAACCGTTTGAGGTGTTGGTTTCTACCATATACGTTAAAAATGAAGTTTCTAGCTTACTCTACTTATTTTCCCCTATTCACAACCTACCCCCTCCCACCCTTCAACGGAATCATCTCAATCTCAGATGTCATTACAATACATACGTGTACTAACTTTCAAGTAAATATCTCAATTTTATGTTATCAATCCCATTAATAATGGAAAAATATTATAAAGAAATCTGAGGCCTTGGTTTCTAGTTTATATATCAAATCCCAAGTTTCTGTACTCTTACAGCTTACTTTACTTATCTTTCCCTATTTACCACTACTTACCGCCCACTCCTTCAACGGACTTATGTCAAAATATATATAGTCCAGTCAATGACCTTTCTCACGTATAATTTTGCCAAACAGCACCGATTTTCGTAAAAAAATGAATTTATGTTCTACTACCCTCTACTTCAAAGTTGACCCTGTACCGAGGGTTGCTTTTACCCTGTGGGTGGATGCCACCCCTTATCGGGGGTGAAAAATGTTTCATTGAAAATAAGTTCGGGAATGGATAGATTGACTAATTCTAAGCAACTTTTGTTCTATAAAGTTAGTTCTGAAAATTAATACTTTTTCGACTTATTCGCGAGTGAAAGTGTCAATTTTTCAACCAATAAAGCCAAAGCCAAGAAGAATGGTGGATCTATGGTGTCTGTAGATCCAATACAAACGGAGTAATAGCTTGTTGAAGGTTGGTTGTTATTCGTCAAACGCAACGTCAACGTGAAGTTACCAAAAGACAATGAATCTTTCGGGGGAAACTCATGGAACCTTTTTTGAAGTGCTTAAAAAAACCTTTATTTTTGTTTTTTTTTTATAGAAGTCCCTAGCTTCAAAACTAAGCGAGTTATGATGCTAGCATCAAAACTAAGCGAGTTATGATGAAAATAATGTTGGTCTCTATTTTTTTCGGCGTCAAAAAGATGTGAAAATCACCACCACAATTGAAAATAATCGTTACCACTTTACAATTCACTATATTTATGTACTTGTAACATGCTCCAGAAGTTTTACCGGTTTAAAATGCTTAGTTTTGAAAAAATTTGAGCTTAAAGTGAAAAGGGAATTTTTGTAATTTTGAAAAAAATTGCTTCTTCTTCAAAATGACTCAAAAACTATTAATGATACGGTAAATTTTGTAGAGTACAAAATTGTAGGTTTTGCTTTTTTGAAAATGTTCGTTGTTTTTTTTTCTGTAGGATAAAACTTGAGTAAGATATGGCCGTTTAAAGTTTGCATATGTTCGTAAATAGTAACTTGTTCAAACCCTTTCAGCTCAAACCCTTTCAAAAATAATGGCTGAAAGAAAATAAAATTTATATCAGCGTATAGCTCTTGAAAAAAACCTACAAAATGGTTTTCTGAAGGACTTGATAGCTTAAAAACTAAGCGAGTTATGGGTAAAAAACCAATTACGTATTTTTGCAGATCTCAGAACACGTATATTGGAGCATTGATGAATACACATTATAGCTAGTCGTCAATCAATGAAGGTAGCCTCCAAGGAATTTAATTTTACAAAGGATTCAAAATTATCTGTAAGTCAAGAAAAAATTTTATCGAATTACAAAAACAAGAGTCGTTTTATAGAGTATCTCGTGCAAGAATTACAAAAAAAATCTCTTAAATGCTATCAAGGGAAAGGAGAGGCTGACGAGTTATTTGTTGACATTGCTGTTAAAGATAATACGAATTTACAAAAAGTTGTTGTAGCGGAAGACATCGATGTGCTAGTAATTTTGACCGGCAGAGCAAAGGCTGAGGAAAAAATTCATTTCTTGAAGCTAGGTAAACAAAACGTCGCTGCACCAGTGTATTCTTCCAAATCTTTAGAAATGGATTACCCAAACTACTCAAAATTGATTATATTTGCTCATTGCTTTACTGGATGTGATTCAACTTCTGCGTTTTTCAATAAAGGGAAAGAAAATCGTTGATATTTTAGAAAAACGACAGGATGTGAGAGATAGAGCGCAGATTTTTTACAACCTTGTAACCCTTGAGGAGATTTTGCAAGCTGGTCAGTACTGTACTGTTATGTTGTACGGAGTTGTGAAGAACACTCGATTAAATAAATTGAAAAAGGTGAATGATTTACCTGCATATCTCGAAAAAAAAATGAGATATGAATCTTTTATAAAGGCCACCACGAAAAGAAATGCATTAAGTTGTCCTCGCTCGTTCCAAAAATTGGTGCTTTAAATGAGCACCTAAAAAGGGTTTACTTGTAAACCCAGTTATGGCTGGGAAATAAAAATATTAATCCACTTGATTGGGGTTGGGTTAATGTTGAAGAAGTATTACATCCAATCAAAACTCCGAATCAACCTGCACCTGGAGAGCTGATGAAAATGATTTTTTTGTAGCTGTAAAAAACGATGCGGTTCATCGTGCGGTTGCCGAAGACTAGGACTTTTCTGCAGTTAGATATTTATAACATGCAGCGGAGACAATTGTCAAAATAGTGCTCCAATTATGGACCAAGAGGAGGACGAGGAAGAAGACGAGGATGAGGCGGACGTGGAAGGGAGTGAGGACGAAGAGGAAAAGGAAGACGATAGTGAAGAGGATTTTTGATTATTTATATGTTTTTTGTAATAAAAGAAAATATTGTAATACAAATCAAAAAAATTAAAATTCATATAAAAATAAAATTTCTATTTTCATGCAAATCGGTGATATTTCATCATTCCAAGTTGCTAAAAAATATTTTGAAGATATTTTTTTTAATTATAACTATTCTAGGGGGTGGCTTTTAGGGACGAAACTGTTTAATAAATCATAAATCATGTCCCTTAATGTAATTTGACGTTCATTCAACTTATTTAAAGGTGATTTCAATCGATTACACGCTCGAATATACAATTCTAAAATTATTTTCAAATAGGGATAGTTTCACCCCTAAAAAATAAAAACAACTCCCGGCACAGGGTCAACTTTGAAGTAGAGGGTAAGTAGAACCTAAATCCAAATTTTTGTGCAAATCAGTGCTGTTTGGCAAAATTATACAGTATCGCCGTATTTTACCTTCAATGACTGGACTAATAATCTAGTTTCGGATGTTGTTATAATACATACGTGTTCCAAATTTCAAGTGAAAATCTCAATTTAATTTTATCAACTCTTTTAATACGGGTGGTGCAGGGATGGAAAATATTATAAAAAAACCTGAGACCTTCGCTTCTACCATAAATCTACACTAAATCCCAAATTTCTCTACTTTTACCAGCTTGCTTTACTTATTTTTCCCTATTTACCCCTTTTTAGCCCCCAACCCTTCAACGGAATCATCTCAAAATATAATCTAGTTCCAGATGTTATAATACATACATGTACCAAGTTTCAAGTGAATATCTAAATATTATTTTATCAACCACTTCAGCAATGGAGTAGGGGTGATGGAGGGTTAAAAAATATTATAAAAAATCTGGGGCCTTGGCTTCTACATACATACACCAAATTTTCAGTTTATGTACTCTTACCAGCTTGCTTTACTTATGTTTCCCTATTTACCCCCCCAACCCTTCACCGGATATGTTCATAAAACAATCCAGTTCCAGATGTCGTTATAATATACACGTGTACACAATTTTAAGTCAATATCTTAAACCGTTTCGAAGAAAATGTGCGGACAAAAAAAAGTTACAGACAGACCGACAGACAGAAGAAATTTTTTTCTCTCAAATTTAGAATCTCGACGGTTCATGGCATGTGGAAATAATTGATCATTATCAACTAAACTAAGCTAATAAGAGTCCAGAAACTTCATATTTGGTGTATATGAGAGAAGCCCAGGTCTCATTTTTTTTATTATATCTGCCTCAAATATTATATTATTAAAATTCTATGACCAATTATTTCCACCTACTAGAGTGGAAATGTAGTATCAAGATCTTTTCCTTTAAAGAAATTTGGCTGGGATATCTGGATGTGGAAATAGTGACTCCTTGGGTAGCGGTTTTAAACACAGATTTAAAAATTTGTATATTTTAGGAAGAATACTTTAAAATCACGTGGAATTGAATATTAGAATATTACCAAAATTCGTCTATTGCTCCCTTTAATAATGAGATTTTTTAAATTTCTTAAAGTTTTCCTCATAAGAATAACTATATGATTTTCGGTTGTGACAGCTACAATGCTACAGAGAAAGTCATTTTTTAATGATGTCAGGAACTTATTATTTTGTATTTCTTGTCTCTGGGAATTGGACTCCGTTAGAGATTTGTATTCGTATTATTTTGGATTTTTATTTCCGTTTTAAACTATATCAAATACGACGTCACTTAAAACAATAATTTACTTCGTCGTAATGTATCTACTTAAATAACCCAATTAATACCGTTTTTTATTAACTACGGCACATTGTATTGTTTTAGCTAGCAAAACAACGATTTGATTGAAAGTGATCATATTTAAAATATTGTAATTGTTTTAATTTGAATTTAAGCAATTACATGAAACACAGTGCATACTATGATGATTGAACGGTCACGCTTTCCACTCTTGTCAATCTATTATTATTAACAATACAATGCACTGAGTCTAGTTGCCTTTCACTAAGCCCAAGCTATCGAATTTATACAACAGAACTTCCATTTAGCACAGACACTATTTTTTCAGTAACCTTATATGCTAACCGGTCGCGCAGTAATGATATGTATAAAGATGATGTTGATACAGTTTAGATAAAATATTCGTTGTCTAAAATTGGAAGTTCAATATTGTACAAACAGCATGAGCGATACAACTTCATTTTCTATTTTCCTATTTAGTATAGTACCTACCAATTATACATTGTACATACAAGAGAACTATTATTATTATGATCGTACAAAAATTCGATGTTCAGGTTTTCAAGGCTTCAAGTATATACCCCCGATCTCAAATTTCTGGCCTCCTATTTGCTTGTTACTACATTTTGAAAAAAAATGTAGTATACGTTTAGCATTTTTCCGGTGGACCGTCGAAACCCGAAAAAAACGTCGGATCGATGCGAAAGTCATATCTATCGATTCGAGAGCGAATTTAGAAAATTCCGTCCGTCGGTCAGTCGGTCTGTCGGTCTGTCTGTCTGTCTGTCTGTCTGTCTGTCTGTCTGTCTGTCTGTCTGTCTGTCTGTCTGTCACGCCCAGCCCCCCTAATCCGTTTTCGGATTGCGATGAAACTAGGGTGGTTAATAGGAGGTCTTTAGAAAACCTTAACGCCGGAAGCTCGGCTCCGTTCGGAAACCGGAAGTACCCGATATAGACGTTTCGAGTTTTGCGGGAGAAATTGAATAACTCGATAACGGGTAGTCGGATCGAGACATTTCAAAAAAGGAATGGTGCCGCTCGCAAAGCTCTACAAATAAGTATACCAGTGGCTATGTCGAAAAACAAATGAAAATTGATTTTTTTTGCAAAAAACTGGTTTTCTCGAAATCGGGCTAGGAAGCACGATAACTGTCCAGAATATTGATCGATTTCGATGAGACTTGGTGGGATCAAAGGTACCCGGCCACAAATCAAGCCTATTGCTGGCGGCCCGAATCCGTTGACCGCAAGTATGTTTTCCAGGGCCGAGTATGATTTTTCATAGTAATTAATAACTCCCGAACCGAAGGTCCGATTTTGATTTTCAAAAATGGTAATTGTAGGGCTCGATTAGGTCTATTAGTTGACGTTTGTGAGAAATTTGAGAAAACAAAAGCGAATCTACAAATCCTGGAAAACTTGATTTTTTGATAAATTCTACAAATTTTCTAATAAAAATCGAAAATTAACTATTCCGTCGATCTATCTCTATAACCAGTATAAGGCCTGGACCTTTTTGGACAAAAAATCTGAAATAGAGTTTTTTCGAAAAACTTAAAATAAACGAGTTATTTACGAAAATGCATTCCATAGAATTATTTAAAAAAATATTACAAATTGATAAGTGATAATGTTATATTTAAAATATCATCATTCATTTCCTTATTTTCATTTATTAAATAAAAATAGAACCGATGCCCTTTCCGTGTTTCAAAATGTAGTTAGCTTTTACTTTAGTCAATGCAAAAAGAAAAAAAAGAAAAATAAAACATGTCAAAGCACTGAGTCATCTTGCGACCCTCTGCTGAAAATATAATGAATCATGCCAACAAATTGGATTAAAAGCATATCAAAATGTAGTTTTTTTCACTTGTTTTATTTATTCGCCCCTATTTACCCGCCAGCCCTTCAACGGAATTAGCTCAAAATATAATCTAGTACCAAATTTGAAGTGGGGATGGTGGGTGATGTGGCGTGAGGGTGGCAGATGTTATAAAAAAAAATTGAGACTGCCTCCTAATATAATATACACCAAATCCCAAGTTTCTGAACTCTTACTAGCTTGCTTTGCTTATTTATTCGCTCATAACCTTTCAATGGAATAAGCTCAAAATATAATCTAGTTCCAGATCTTGTTATAATACAGTGCGACTCACACCCTCATATCTCGCTTATCTGATTCCGAATATTTTGAAATTTTGCTAGTAAATATATACCTATAAAGTGAGTACTTATTTAGACATAACCACATTTGATTTTACTCAGAGCCGTCCGATTCTAGGATGGAAAAGGTGAGTCGATTTTCAAAAAAAAGTATAGGGCGTACACGACAAGCTTGATGGATTTAGCGGTCCAAGTGTGCGGAACGCTGTCAAATGCCGTTTTGTAGACCACCCACACCATGACAGACTTCGGGCTGTATCTATAACAGGGAACTTTTTCAAATCTGGAGCTGAGTGTCTCCTGTAGTGCTTGGTGAATAACCTTTCCTACATTGACATGTCTCTTGGTGTAATCTCTTGGCGCGAGGACACTACATCCGCTAAATATGTGGTCGATGGTTGCGTTTGGTTGCCACACATTCTACACCTGTCCGTTTCTATTATACCTCCTTCATTATATAGCGCCTGTTTGGTCTTAAATGGCCATGGCAAAACGTTCTGTTTCTACAAATAACCTCTTTTTGTGGTTTTGTTTGAGTGTTGCAGGGTTTATATTATTACATATTATTATTAATAATAATAAATGAACTTACTCTTGTAAAATCGTCTGATTTTCTCTTATCTACCACAAACCTGGGAATTACATGCACAGGTCAAAGGCTGATCATTTCCATCTTTATAAACAAATATGATTTTTTTCGCCAGAGGGCGGCTTGATGTGGCTGCAAATGGTCCACCTCTATTTTTCTGTTTGGAGGTAGTCCTCCGTGGTGTAGCGAAACTTTTCCCCTCTACTTGCTACGATATGCTGACATATAGTTGATCCAGCAACACAGTCTTACATAGGGACTGTTTCAACTCTACTGCCCGCTGAGGTTTTTGAGGTTGAGTTATTTTCTCTATTCTCATAATTGCCCTTTGTCGCAGGGGATACGTTCGCGGTCGTCCTACATGAGGCAGTGCCACTTGAACTACTGCTTTCCATGATATGCTGTAGCATGCCACCCACGGACCCAGCAATAAAATCTATAGACGGTTGGCTTGTTTCACATCAGCTTTCCGATGCATGCGAGGCCAGGCCTTGAGTCGTCATAATCGTCCATGTTTCACCGTAGTCATCAGAAATACACGTCCATTTTAAACCGAAGAGGTGAACCTGTAAGGCCCCACTGTCGTAGGGCTATTTGTCCTATCAGCGCGGTTAACACTTTAGGATTACGCGGAACATGATAAATTATTTACGGTAAGAATAATGTGGGATAATCTTGGGATAGGTAAGTAGGAGGGGGTTGGAATAAGCTAGGAATGTGTAATGAGGTTACATATAGTGTTGGAGGTTGGACGACGAACAGCCGTTCCAATTAGAATTCTTTCAGACCAGTATACTGCACACGAGATAGCGTATCCGATATATAAACGGAACATGCATCCAAATGTATCTTCTCATACAGCACTGGACACCGAAGATAGTATTTCGAAACCAAATTTCTGTATCTGTCTATTCGGCCGCTGCCAGTGACAGCCTGTGTATCACGCATACTGAATTATTATTGTCATATGGAGCCATTCAGACGCACATACTTTTTGGATGGAGAATCCATCGTATCATAGCCCATAGGCGCAGCGTATTGTTTCTTGTTGATATTTAGTAATAGTCAATGAGCGCGTTACTACGGCGTAATCACGAATACTTTTACGCACTGAGGTGTCTTTTTAGTTAATGTACTTTCTAAAATATTATGAAATTCTTCAAACGATTGAATAGACATCCGAAGAGAATTTAAAACTTTGCTGGGTAATTTTTATCTGTAAAACAGATTCTCATATCAAAAATTCATCTTTTGTTCAGAATAATGCATTGCATTAGACTAAATTTATTTTAAACCAAAATAAATTTCAAAATAATAATAAAAAAATTAATGAATTGACGTATTGTTTTATTGTTTACATGTTATTTTCATGACTTACTTAGGTCTTTATTGAAGATTATTTGTTAGAAAAATGGTACTTAGTTATATACGAATTAGATTTTTTGCTTTATTAAATAAATAATTATTTAGTAATAAAATCAATTCAAACTAGTACAATACATTACTCTGAACAAAAAGCAGAGAATTCATTTTTTTGTATTGAGAATCATTTTTACAGATAAAAATTAGTTGTGATTAAAAAGAATGTATTTTTGACCGCCGCTATCTCAAATACCTTTGATCCCACTACAATGGAATTTTGTACAAAAAGTTTCTAAAGGTGCTGATTAAATACCTTACAATTTTTTTTCTTAAAAAAATCGACTTTTCAAACCCCCTTAAAATCGCACGCTACTGACATGTATCACATGATATTATCGATCTTTTCTTACCACCAAAGTCTGAAGGTAATCAAGCATCAATGAACGGGTATACAGGGGTGTTGCGATCTTAAGTGGGTCACACTGTATCTGAAATGTATTATATTAATAATATATATCAATAAATAATGATAGAAAATACCATCTCACAAGATTTCTATTAAATTACAAAACTTAAAAATGAAGAAGCTATTTTTTTAAGATTTAAATTATTAGTAATTGTTCAATTCGCTTTGTTCAAAATCAATAGGCTTCTTCCTCAAGTTAGCACTAATTTACCGTCTAAGTTTCAATACAATCGGACATTTTCTGTTTAAGTTATCATTCTGATAAGAAATGTAACGAACGGACAGACGGGCAGACATTTTGAAAGTTGTTCAGAATTCGATTATTAACACAGCGATATGATTTTCCTCTACGAGCGAAATTTACGGTTTTATAAATGTGCCGACCAAATGCATTATACTCTTCATTTTCACATTTGCGAATAATATAACAAAGCTCTGTTTCGGCGCTGAATTGAACATGAGTATGGGCAATAAATGTTAGCATATGTCAGGTCAAAATCACAGACTTCAGAGCATTATTTGAATCTGCTGCTCTGAATTCGTCAGGACAATGGCTTTGCGCTACCCGGCACCCACACAGGGTACTATTGTTATTATTAAACATTTAATTAAATAAACCTCTTTAGTTAAAGAGGGTTGCAACCTTCCATAAGATTCTACAAAAATAAAACTAATGCATTGCATATTGACAAGTGCATCGAGAACCAAGTTAGTCATCTAGAGATCATTAAAATGTTTACCTAAAAAACTGGGACGAGAGTATTCTATGAAAGTATTCAGAATTATATAAAAACTTAAATAAGCCGACCAGGAGTGTAATATTTTCATGTAGTTTCTATATTCCATATTATCATAAACTTAATATGGAATATCAAGAAATTATTTATTTAATTGTTAATGTACAGTGTAAATTGATAATCGATTTCTGGTATTAAAAAATATAACCATAGTATGAAACATTTGCTTAAGGTATTGGATAGTATATAAATGTAACACACCGAATAAATTAAGAATAAAGTGAAAGTAGCCTCTAAGGCAATTTAGTTCTTAGGAAACATGATCAGATGTCAGAATTATTATTAGACGTTATATTATTAAAGACGATATATACATATAAAGATATTGATATTGCTGAAAACAATGAAAACTGCCATTAATTGAATATTAATATAAATAACACATTTGTTTAATTACTCGTCGATTTATATAATGAAAAGTAGAAAATGTGGCCAAACATTTTCATGATTAAATTCGTGGAATTCGTAAATCTATATTTCACTAACAAAACTATTTCAGCATTTAGTAAATAATAGAGCATATTATTTCCGAGTACAACAATGGGAGTTTTAGGTTGTGACGATAATAATAACTCGTATATTTATACACAGTGTCTGGAAAGTAAAAGGACCCAGTTTAATTGTAATTTGCCAAGGTCAAATGGGATCGATTACTAAACATACCTGAGTCAAAAAATCTTCCTTAAGTTGTAGGGCCTTCAAAACATTATTTAGTTATACTATTTTAAAAACTGAATATAAGTATTTGTAGATTGTATGGGTGCTATCGCCAGATTTCTTCTATATTTTTATTAACTGACTAAACATTTTTAAAAAGGAGGAGGAGGTTCGACGCTACTGTGTTTTTTTTTATTTGCTCAATCGTTAATCTTGAATAGTTTAAGCGATTTTTGTCAAAACTTTTACAAACTGAAAAGTATGGCTCGGCGGCGGTTCCATATTAGCTTTTCTGTATTTAGTATTTATAATGCGAGCAAAAATCTAAAAGATATTTCTATTCAAGAATTTGGCATTAAAATTAGTAGTTAGGTTGGAGTGATATGTAAAAATTAAAAACATTAAATGACGATTCCAAGAAGCCATAATTGTAAATCTTTTGCAGATTTGCATAAAAAACCGCTGCCTAAGGAATCACTACTTCCACATCCAAATTTTCCATCCAGGTCTCTTTAAATGAAAACATCTTGACTATAATTGCACTCTAGCATGTGGAAATAATTGGTCATAGAATTTTAATAATACTTGAGGCACATGTCATAAAAAAATTTGAGGCGTTGTTCTGAGCATATACGTCGATTCTAGATCTTATTAGCTTGCTCTACAAATTTTCCCCAGTTTACACCTCCTCTCCCCTCATCCACCCCCTTAACGGAATCATCTCAATCAGCTGTCATTATAATAGATAAGTATACCAAATTTCAAGTGAATATCTCAATTTTATTTTGTTAACCCCTTTAATAATGGAGTGGAGGTGGTGGGGGGTTTGAAAAATATCATAAAGAAATCTGTGTGGCGCCTAGTATATACACCTCTCATATGCAAATCTCAAGTTTCTGTAGTCTTACCAGCTTGCTTTATTCATGTTTCCCTATTTACCTCTACTTACCCCCCACCCCTTCAACGGAATCTTCTCAAAATATAATCTAGTTCCAGATGTCGTTATAATATATATATACGTATATCAAACATGAATGTTTCAAATTAATTTTATGAGCCCCTTTAATAATGGCGTGAGGGTGGTGGAGAAGTTGAAAAATGTAAAAAAAAAAATTGAAGCTTTGGTTTCTATTCTAGTATTTACACCAAATCCAAGTTTCTGTACTTTTACCAGCTAGCTTTACTTATTTTCCCCTGTTTGGCCCATTTACCCCTACTTACCCCCGAACTCTTCACCGGAATCATCAGAAATATAATTACATATGTGGTCACAATACATGCATGTACCAAATTTTTAAGTGAAAGTATTTTGGGGGGATGTTGCAAACTGTTAGAAAAAATCTGAGGCCTTGACTTCTAGTATATACACCAAATTCCAAGTTTCTGTATTCTTACCAGCTTGCTTTACTTATTTTCCCCTATTTACCCCTATTTAACCTCCAACCCTTCAACGGAATAATTTCAAAATATAATCTAGTTCCAGATGTCGTTATATGTCGTTACATAGTCCAGTCAACAGAGCGCTAAAATGACTAAAATCTCTAACTTCAGTGCTAGTGAATGGATTTTGATGAAACCTGTGTGTCTATAATGATAATTAAAAAAATGAAAAAAGACTAGAGTAAGAAGTGATCGTAAAAACGCCCCTTTTGTCACGGGTTTCGTAACTTGTACAATTAGGTCGAAAATGAAAAAAATATATTTATATTTTTTGGCCCAAAATAAGATGTTTTCATTCTTGTGAATTTTTTCGAAAAATGCACATTTTTTGAGATATGGCCACTCGAAAATTCCTAAAAGTGGGGGAAGGGGAAATGTAAAAGTTAAAAAAAATATCTGAAATAATTCAGGTGAATGGATCATCGAAATACAAGACTTTTTTTATTTGAACCTTTTCTGTAAAGTGCGTTTTCACCGAAAAACATGGAAAACTACCCCTTTCTATGAAATTGTAGCGTTTTAAAAAAAAACCGCTGCCTAAGGAATCACTATTTCCACATCCAGATTTTCCTTCCAAGTCTCTTTGACTATATTTGCTCTTCAGTATGCGGAAATAATTGGTCATAGAATTTTAATAATATTTGGGGCAGATGTCATAAAAAAATTTACAGAAAAAGCTTCGTTAAGACATTGAAAATGAACTTGGCTAACTTTCAAGCCTAACATAATATTTACAAAATATGCAAAATGTACAGGGGATAGAAATAAAGAACTTTTAGAAATGTTCAAACTTTTATTAAGCCATTAATAAAAGATTTAAAGTTACACAACTCGGAGTAATTGTAATGGGCTTTACATTAATATTTCACAAAAAATGGGTCTCGTAAAAGTGCAAGAACATGAATCTAGGTATCAAAATTTATCAAATACACAAGTTTTACAAAAACGATGCTAGGCGTCGGTCGGCGTTGAGACGTAAAAATGCAAGAATGAGAATATAGGTATCAAAATTTATCAGATATACAAGTTTTACAAAAGCGAGACTAGGCGTCGGTCTGCGTCGAGACGTAAAAATTCAAGGATATAAATTTAGGTATCAAAATTTATCAAATACACAATTTTTACAAAAAACGACGCTAGATGTCGGTCGGCGTCAAGCCGTAAAAATGCAGAAATATGAATCCAGATATTAAAATGTATCAAATATACCAGTTTTGCAAAAACGACGCTAGGCGGCATCGAGATGTGAATATGCAAGAACATAAGTTTAGATATCAAAATTTATCAAAGACACAAGTTTTATAAAAATGACGCTAGGCGTCGAGACGTAACAATGCAAAAATATGAATTCAGATATTAAAATTAATCAATTACTAGTTTTACAGACTGACGCCTTGCGTCGTCGGCGTCGAGACGTAAAAATATAAGAATATGAATCCAGGTATCAAAATCTATCAAATACACAAGTTTTATAAAATCGACGCTAGGCATCGGTCTGCACCAAGGCGTAAAAATGCAAGATTAATTTAGGTATCAAAATTGGTCTAGGCATCGGTCGGCGTCGAGGCGAAAAAATGAAGAATATGATTCTAGGTATCAACATGTATCAAATTCAGAAGTTTTACAAATACGACGCTACGCGTCGGTTGGTTGGTGTCGAGACGTAAAAATGCATGAATATGAATCTAGGTATCAAAATTTATCAAATACACCAGTTTTACAAAAACGACGCAAGGCGTCGGTCGGCGTCCAGACGTCCAAGAACATAAATTTAGATATCAATGTTTAACAAATACACCAGCTATATAAAAACGACGCTGGGCGTCGGTCGGCGTCGAGACAAAAATGCAAGAATATGAATGTAGGAATCAAAATTTATCAAATACACGTGTTTTACAAAAGCGATGCTAGGCGTCGGGGAGCGTCGAGACGTAAAATGCAAGAACATAAATTTATATATCAAAATTTATTAAATAGACATTTTACAAAAATGACGCTAGGCGTCGGTCAGCGTCGAGACGTAAAAGTGCAAAAATATGAATCTAGGTATTAACATTTATATATAAAAAAGAACGACAGTAGGCGTCGGTCGGCGTTGAAACGTATTAAAAAGAAATCTGAGGCCCTGGTTTCTAGTATATACAGCAAATCCCAAGTCTGTACTCTTACAGCTTGCTCTGCTTATTTATCCCTATTTACCTCTACCTACACCCCCTCCCCCCACTCCTTCAACGGAATCATGTTAAAATATAATCTAGTTTCAGATGTCGTTATGATACATACGTGTACCAAATTTCAAGTGAAAATCTCAATTTAATTTTATCAACTCTTTGAATAAGGGTGGTGCAGGGATGGAAAATATTATTAAAAAAAAACATGAGGCCTTCGCTTCTAGTATAACCCTTCAACGGAATAATCCCAAAATATAATCTAGTTCCTCATGTCATTATAATATATACGTATACCAAATTTCAAGTGAATATCTCAATTTTATTTTATCAACCCCTTTAATAATGAAGTGGGGTGGTGGTGGGGGAATGGAAAATATTATAAAAAATTTGGAGGCCTTAGCTTCTAGTACATACACCCAAGTTTCTGTACTCTTACCAGATTGCTTTACTTATTTTCCCCTCTTTACCAGTATTTAACTCCCAATCCTTCAACGGAATCATCTCAAAATATAATCTAGTTCCAGATGTCGGTATAATACATACGTGTAACAAATTTCAAGTGAAATCTCAATTTTATTTTATCAACCTCTTTAATAATGGAGTAGGGGTTGGTGGGGTGTTGAAAAATATTATAAGAAAATCTGAGGCCTTGGCTTCTTGTACATACACCAAATTTCAAGTTTCTATACTCTCTCAAAAAAAAAAACCCGACTAAAATTGGAGGCCGGAACTTTTGACTCAAAACGCTGCCAATGCCATTAGAGTTATGAAAAAAAATGGACATAGACAACTTTATGGCGAATTAAATTTTCTATAAAAAAAGTCAGGGATGGCATATGTCTATCTTCAATACTTTAGGCGTGAGAGTGATTGAACGTTGAATACAAAATTTACAGTTGTCCAGTGCGCGACTTTCAACCATCTTCTTGCCAAAAGTATTTAAGATAGACATATGCTGACACTTTTACAGAAAATTTAATTTTCTATAAAATTGTTTACGTTCATTTTCTTCGTAACTCTAGCGGATTTTACAGCGTTTCAAGTTAAACGTGCAGGTGTTCAGTCACTGAAGAAACCATGGTGGACAATTCTTCCAAAAGCGCAAGCCAAACATTCGACAGTGTTGTACGTCTCTATCTTCGTCGTACCGCTGCATTAAAATGAAACGAAAGGAGGTACACAATTAATGACAGACGTCGTAGTAATTGCCCACATGCCGACAGTGTAAAAGAACGATATTCACTTGACGGCATTTCGTAGCTTGGCTGGACACTTTTACAATTCAGAATGTTATAAGTTTGATACGGTGTATACATGTATATGTGTATACTTCGTGTATGTGTGTATACTTCATTTTTAATGTATATGGTAGAAACCAACGCCTCAATTTTTCTATGATACCTGCCCCAAATATTAAAATTCTATGACCAATAATTTCCACATAGTAGAGTGCAAATATAGTCAAAATGTTTTCTTTAAAGTGACTTGGACGAGAAATCTGGATGTGGAAGTAGTGATTCCTTAGGCAGCGGTTTTTTAACTGAAAATGTGCAAAAAATGTAGTACATCATATGTCGTAACTCGGAAAATTAGCAAGTTACAAGAAAATTCTAAGAGACAAAAAATGTTTAGACGACCTCAATGTACACGTCTAATTTTTTTCAAATGTTTAAATTACATATTTTTAAAGCTCTGCAATTCTGAAGAAAGGGGTAATTTTTCAGGTTTTTCCGGAAGAACTAGGTGAAAACGCACTTTACAGAAAAGATGCAAATAAAAAAAGTCTTGTATTTTGACACATTCACCTGAAATTTTTCAGATTTTTTTTTCAACTTTTACAATTCCCCTTCCCCAATTTAAGGAATTTTCGAGAGGCCATATTTCGAAAAATATGCATTTTTCGAAAAAATTCACAAGAGTAAAAACATCTTATTTTGGTCCAAAAGAGATAAATATATTGTTTTTTTTTTTTCATTTTCGATCTAATTCTACAAGTTACGACACCCGTGACAAAAGGGGTGTTTTCTACCCCTTTCGATCATTTCCTACTCTAATCTTTTTTCAGATGTTTTATTAACGTCTTTACAAACACATTGCACAAGGTTTCATCAAAATCCATTCACTAATACTCAACTTAGATTTTTGTTTGGTAGGGAGTATGCAACGAAACTGTTATTGGACCTTTTTTGAAAATAAGAGCGTAGCCGGATAAGCATGAGTTAGCTGCCACGGCGAGAATAATTTACCCCAAATGCCATCTTGAAAAAAACATTTTTACAAAAAGTCCTGAAAGAATTTTGAAAAATTAATAAATTTTATTTTCTCAAATGTGCATTAGCCGAATCCGGGAGCTAAATTATATGTGGTAGGGCGTTACGTCGATTATAAAAAAAATAATTCTCAATAAATTAAATGAATAGGGGGTAAAAAAAATTATTCTGTGGTATGCTAAGATTGGAGGATTATTTCATAGCGTAAAAAAATTAAAAATTAATTTTGAAAAATAAAAAAAATTGAATTTCTCAAATGTGAATGAGCCAAATCCGGGAGCTAAAAAAATATTTTAATTTTGCAACAATTTTTTCTCTATGAACTATTTGATGGAACACCACAATTATTTTTCTGTGATATGCTTAAATCCTAAGTAACAACATATATTTTTTGGAATAAGATTGGAAGATTACTTCATGGTGTAAAAAAATAAATTTTGAAAAATGAAAACATTTGATTTTTTCAAATGGGAATGAGCCGTATCCGAGAGCTAAAATATCATTGATTCGCAAGTTGAAAATTAATGTTGGTTCCTGATTCCCATGGAATTACATAAATATTAGGGGGCCAAAATTTATTTTTTATTTTCTTACACTATGAAGTAATCCTCCAATCTTATTCCAAACAATATGATTCATTTTATGTATTGTTCAAATGATACTCATTTTACTGAGTCACAAACTGAAAATTAATGTTTGTTCCTAATTCCAATGGAATTTCATAAATATTAGACGGCCAAAATTAATTTTTCATTTTTGTTTGGAAGTAATCCTCCAATCTTATTTCAGAAAATATACGTTGTTACTTAGGATATAATTATATCATAGAAACAAATTGTGGTGTTCTATCAAATAGTTCATAGAAAAAAAATTGTTGAAAATTAAAATATTTCATTTACCCCTATTCATTTAATTCATGAATATTAATTTCTTTCATAGTCGACATAGCGTCCTAGATTACATATATATTAGCTCCCAGATTCGGCTCATTCACATTTGAGAAAATCATTTTTTTTAATTTTTCAAAATTTATTTTTTGTTTTTTTATACTTATTATGAAGTAATCCTCCAATCTTATCCCAAAAAATATATATTATTATTTAGGATAAGAGCATATCACAGAAAAAAATAGTGCTGTCTCATCAAATAGTTTATAAAGAAAAAATAGTTGCAAAATAAAAATATGTTTTCTTACCCCCCTATTCATTTAATTCATTCAGTATTATTTTCTTTATAATCGACATAACGTCCTGGACCTCATATATTTCAGCTCCCGGATTCGGCTCATTCACATTTGAGAAAATGAAATTTCTTCATTTTTCAAAACATATTTTTTAATTTCTTACACTATGAAGTAATCCTCCAATCTTACTCCAAAAAATATATGTTGTTACTTAGGATATGAGCATATCACAGGATAAAAAAATAGTGGTGTTCCATCAAATAGTTCATCGAGAAGAAAATGTTTCAAACATTTCATTTCATTTATTGTGTACTTATTTTTTTATAATCGACATAACGCCCTGCACCTCACATATTTTAGCTCCCGGATTGGGCTCATTCACATTTGAGAAATTCAAATTTTCTCATTATTTTAAATTCTTTCATAACTCTTGTAAACATGTTTTTTTAAGCTGGCATTTGGGGTAAATTATTCTCATTTTGGTAGGCACTTACCTCCCAAATATGAACCAGATCCAAGCGGGGGCAGCTAACTCATCCACAAAGAACTGACATATATAAATGTATTAATTATAGGCCTAAGATTAGTGATAAAATTAGTCATAAACTGAAAAAACTAGGATGTAAAACTATTTCTGTTAATAAAAATAATCTAAGGAAAATGTTAGTTAATAATAAAGACAAAAGAGATTTATTAGAAAAAACAGGTGTATATCAATTAAAATGTAATGACTGCGATGCTATATATATCGGTCAAACTGGTCGTAAATTAAAAAACCGTCTCGCTGAACATAAAAAATCAATAACGAATGGTATACATAGCACCGGTATGTCAACACACTGCATAGAAAATAATCATTTTGTTAATTTTAATGAAGTCGAATTACTCCATACAGAAAATAAAGGAAAGAAGTTAGATTTACTAGAACAATTTGAGATCATGAAAGCTGTCAAAAAGCATAAAAATGTAACTAATGATCAAACATTATTTATGGGTCATAATATTCTAGAAAAAATAATTTAACATTAAGAACTTATTTGTAGTATATTTACATAGGATAGGAATCATATAACTAGTTGCATGTAATAAATAGATTAAAAGCTTTGAATAATTTATACCTTCCATTAGGTATAAATAAGTAAGGAACATATTTTAAATTTAGTATTATCTTGTACTCTTGATAAAGGCCTAATAAGCCGAAACACGTGTAGAGTTTTAATAAAACTTTATGAAACATTAAAAAGCATAATTTTCATGTATATTTAAATTATTGAAGAATGTTTCACAAGGAACCAACCGTAGAATCAACCCAATGTATTAAAACTGCCAGCAAAGCAAAATTAGCGGTGTTTTATAGAAGATGTTTACTAAAGTTAAAAAAGTGTTCGAATCATATCTGGTTCATAAGTGAGTGTTTAAAAAATAGTGTTACACCGAAGCATATGAAAATATACTGCAACCATGGTTCAATAGAAGCAAAACAGGCCGTAGAAAAAACCTTGAAAATTTGGCTAGTATTAGAACGAAAACAATGGTACATAAGAAGAGAAAATATTGGACTTCATTTAAAACTAATACATACGGAGCTCCTCTATAAAGAAAACTACTTTCTTTTCCAACATATGGACCGTATCATTAGAGAAGAAATTCAAGAATTAGTCCAAATACAATATCTCAACCAATATAAGAAACTCCAGAATTTAATAAAGAGTAAGTCAGACTCTTCCAGTTGTTATAATAAAACGAGCAATAATTCTACTTCAACTTTTAAATTTTACCCTAGACTAGTAAATCTAACAGAAATCGAATTCAATAGGAACGAAATTAGTTTATTAGAAAAAGGATTAAAATATTCCCCGAATTTACATAATAAACAGGAGGTCGAATTACTAGCAATAAACACAGAATTAGCATTGAATTCTTTAAGTAATATTCCAATTGAAGAAAAAATGGGTATATCAAGTTTATTCAATAAGGTAGACACTAATAAAAGTAATAAATTTGAATCATCAATTATTAATAGCATTAAAAATAAAATTCTTGATAATAATTTAATACTTTGTAAAGCCGACAAAGGAAATACTATAACAATTTTAACTAGAGAGGAATATAATACAAAAATATCTTTAATTTTAAGCTCAAATGAAATAATTAAATTAAACCACGACCCTACTAACAAATTTCAAGCAGATATACTAAATACATTAAAAAATTGCACACTAATCATTCCTCCTGAAAACACATATAAATTTAGAACAATGAACCCCCTACCCCCCTTATTCTATGGACTTCCTAAAATTCATAAAGAAGATATTCCCATCAGACCTGTAGTATCTTATGTAAATGCTCCATCTTATAAATTGTGTAAAGAATTAAACAACTTATTACCCACTCTGACAAAATTTGAATCAAAATATGCCATTAAATATTCCTTCCAATTCATAGAAAAAACAAAAAATCTCAAAATTCCAAACAACGCAAAATTAGTATCCTTTGATGTTAAAAGCCTCTTTACATCCATACCATTACAACCATTATTTGAAATAATAGAAATACTTATCAATCAATCTGATATTGACTTAGAATTAAAAAATCAATTAAACATCATAATAAAAACCTGTACGAATCAAAATTACTTTCAATTTAATAATGAAATTTATAAATTAACAGACGGATTACCTATGGGTTCCCCCATATCACCGTTATTAGCTGAAATATTTATGTCAGACTTTGAAAATAAGTTGTTTAACTGCGAAAATAACCTAATAAATAATGTATTTTTCTGGACTAGATATGTGGATGACGTGTTTTGTATTTGGCAAGGTACAGAAAGACAACTTAATAAATTCTTAAATCTTCTGAATTCATTTCACGATAAAATTCAATTCACTCTAGAAATAGAAAACGAGGAAGGTTTAAACTTCTTGGACGTTAACTTAAAAAATAGAAACAACAGCTTAGAGTTTGACATTTACCGTAAACCAACTTGCACAGACACAGTCATTCACAAGAACTCTAAGCAATCATCACAAATAAAAATGGCATCTTTCCATTCATTTATCCACCGTCTACTAACCTTCCCTTTAAATAAGAATAATTTTATGAAAGAAGTGAACACGATTAAAGAAATAGCTAGAAACAACGGTTATAGTGAAAACCTCATAGACAAATTAATAAAACATAAACAAAAGAAAAAGTTACTTAAAGAATTTTATGCTGATACTCCACAAAGAACTGACATATATAAATGTATTAATTATAGGCCTAAGATTAGTGATAAAATTAGTCATAAACTGAAAAAACTAGGATGTAAAACTATTTCTGTTAATAAAAATAATCTAAGGAAAATGTTAGTTAATAATAAAGACAAAAGAGATTTATTAGAAAAAACAGGTGTATATCAATTAAAATGTAATGACTGCGATGCTATATATATCGGTCAAACTGGTCGTAAATTAAAAAACCGTCTCGCTGAACATAAAAAATCAATAACGAATGGTATACATAGCACCGGTATGTCAACACACTGCATAGAAAATAACCATTTTGTTAATTTTAATGAAGTCGAATTACTCCATACAGAAAATAAAGGAAAGAAGTTAGATTTACTAGAACAATTTGAGATCATGAAAGCTGTCAAAAAGCATAAAAATGTAACTAATGATCAAACATTATTTATGGGTCATAATATTCTAGAAAAAATAATTTAACATTAAGAACTTATTTGTAGTATATTTACATAGGATAGGAATCATATAACTAGTTGCATGTAATAAATAGATTAAAAGCTTTGAATAATTTATACCTTCCATTAGGTATAAATAAGTAAGGAACATATTTTAAATTTAGTATTATCTTGTACTCTTGATAAAGGCCTAATAAGCCGAAACACGTGTAGAGTTTTAATAAAACTTTTTGAAACATTAAAAAGCATAATTTTCATGTATATTTAAACAATGTTTATTGTATCCACTGTAGTAAATTCTGATGTTGGCTGATATTGAAGGTTCCGTATGGCTAGTGGAATTCGTGAAAAACATCCGTGTATGGTCTCCAGATTTTCTGGAACAGTTGGATCCATAAATTACTGTTGGCCTGTGAAATAGCACCTGCGTCATTTGGATTTAACTGCTGTATTACGGATTTCAAAATGACAATAATAGTACGATGCTGCCTTTCAGGGCCGTGCGGTAAATTTTTTCAGTATGATGTGAGTCTTGGAAATGCCGCCCCTTATATGAAAAGTAAAAAAAGTAACCTTAAATTGCGATTTAAAAAAACTGCATTACAAAATGTCCAGGTACTTTTATTTTAGAAAATAATAACAATTTAAAAATAACTAACATCAGTAACCTACAATGCACATTTACTACAGTTTTACTCTTCTAACTTTAAGTTTAGTAAATTCGTCTATTAAGGATAGAAATAAAAAAGCTTGTTTTCCTGTTGGCTATAGAGACAGAGAGTGTCATTAAAATCCTCAGCGCTATACTTGTATTTGGATACAAAGTAGTTAAGTCATTTTCGCACAATTAATTTGAAACATCAGAAAATTTTATAGAGCTGATGGTAGCATTCGGGATACACCATATAATTCTTCTTGAAGATCAGTTGCATTTAAATCTGAATCATTTTCGACAGAAAGTATTGACTGGAGACTTTTTAACATTTTGTCACCTATATATATTATATGCTATTTCTTAGTTTTAAAATGTCATATAAAAACTAAAATTTGATGCTATGGGATTCCAGAAGCGAGAATCGTTCATTCAGAGAAGTAAGGGTAATGTCAAAAACATAATTAAAAAAGTATACTTTAAATGTATTCTCCTTTGTTAAGGGTTCATCCGGAGCTTCGTAATCAAATTGACGTTTCTTCCTTCTCGCTCTAACTTCAGTTTCAGTCGGAAATTCTGTGCTGCATCTTAGACCCTCTAGTAGCAATTTTCATCTGTTTATATACAAATTGTCTCAAATAACTACATACGCACACAATATGACAAATTTATAATTACAAATAGTAATAGCTTCGAAACTGCATTTATTTTAACTAAAATATAATAACATTGAAAATATCAACTTTACGAAGAAAAGTTATCGAACATTTCTTGTTGGAAATCGGTCAAAATATATATATAAAAAAATATTTGATTCAACAAATTTAATATTTCCTTTTTTTATAAACAAAATTATTTTAAACAATATCAAACCAGGTTACCGTCTGGTAACATGGATTTTCATAATTGGCAGTGTCTCCTGAACTGACTTCAGCAAAGAAACTCCTCCGGAAATGTATTCGATACTCATGCGCCCATCTAGGCTGGTCTAATAGGCAAATTTTAATAAAATGTCGCATAAAGATTTTTCAATATTGTAATTTACTGCTTAAAATGCCGCCCCCTGATGGTGCCTCCTGATGCGATCGCCTCTCCGCATCATAGAACGGCACGACCCTGCTGCCTTTAGCCAAGTTCCCCATCGTGTTGTAATGGATTCTGGAGGTAATGGAGTATTTGACAGAATTTCGTGAAACAACCGTACACGACTTGGAGCTTTAAGAAAAATTTTCTTTACACTAGCTATTAATTTATCAACATTAGGGTAGCACCTCCTAAGAGTTTCTGCATTCTATGAAGTCTATGTGCTAAACATGTTACATGCAGTATAGTCCGGAATGTTTCCTTCAAAATTCTTTCAGCAGTTTTCATATAATTCACTCCGTCGCGTCGGTAAAAAATAATAAGAACTTGTCCTTATTTTCTGCACATTTGTCACCCCAAAATTCTTATAAACTTGAATTTACTGCCTCCGCTATAGTGCGAGAATTTGTAGCATCTAAAACTTTAGAGGCGATCAAGTGTCCGCTCATTGCGCAATTTTCGTCCAATGCACCTACTAAAACATAAGCTACCTTGTACCCACAAGCGTTCATTGTTTCGTCCACGCTAAACCAGATGTACTTCCCATTAGCTCAAAAGAAATTTTCTATCAAATATTTTCGCACCCGTAAATAAATATTTTTTTCTTAGTGTAAATTCCGAAGGCCAGCGACGTAACTAGGTGGCCAAGGGCCCCGGTGCAAAATATTTTTGGGCCCCCAATTAAATAAAAATCTCATCAAATTTTGAATTGTTTTATTAATAAATAACACAATGTTCTTTTTTCATTAAAGATCAAAGGTGTGAATAGTTAATTTACAATATATTATGTTATATAGTCATTAACAAACAATAACAAGGGTTTAATGCGTTTTATTTTATAAAGGTAGGCGCTCTCCTGGACTATATGCAATGTAGCCAAATAAAATCCAGTGTGAATAGTATTAGCCTACCTTATTAATACTTCAACTTTCTGAATTTGGCAACAAACAAGATATTCCCGGATAGCACGTGTATTGTCTATTTTAGATTTTACTTTTTTTTAATGCATTTCGTGTTTCGTTTGATGATGGAAGAAATTAGGGGCCCCCAGGCACTGGGGGGACCCACTACACCGCCTAGCCCTATGGTAGCTACGCCGCTGCCAAAGGCACCTTAACATTTCTATATTTGCCACTAATACATTTTTCCAAAAATGGTCCGAAAAGTGGATTGTCTAGTTTCGACCACGGTATGTTACATCCTATCATAAATTCCACTAATTCTAAGTTAAAATTAAGTTGCGTGTCACTGTAACGCCGCGACGGCTCCACACATGCGTTGTTAGTATACAATATACAAATGTTTGCCATTTGTAGGAATGTACGTAGGTTTGGGTGGGATAGAGTCGGGTCAAGTTTAAAAAGACCGTTGTATGAATTAATATTGCACATACGTTTTCACTATCTCTTGCACACAAACTTAAAGCCATAGCTTAGAGACATTGTCAATGTATGTCTACCAAGATTCTTTCCCACTTCATAGCGAAGAAAGCTCACACGGGATCGTTGAGGACTTTTAGTATGTTAAACTACACGCCTAACTGAGCATCTGTACCAAAATCCAGCTTTCTATCATTTTTTTTTTCTATAACGACTGCACTGTAAGCCTATTTTTGATTTATTTATCATTCATTAAACATATGAATAAGTTTTATTTATTTGGATTTATAATAAGCGTTAATTACTTAATTACAGATACCTGACTACTAAGTTTTGTTAGGTACAATACATACTTAAATCAAAAAGAAATTTTGTTGATAATGGTATTTTGAATTTAACAAAGTAAACAATTACCAATAAGGTTAATATAATTACTTCCACATCCACGTAGTGGATTGGAAGTATAGTAATCGCAAAAAAATTTTCAAAAATTTTTATTCGTGAAATATTACATGAAATAATTGTTTCAAATTTAAAAAATAGTTTAGGATAAATACATTTTTGGATTTCATGGGGAAAAATACATTTTATTTATAATATCTATGATTAGTGATTAATTTTATATTTTTTGATTGATCTAAAAAAATATATTAGAAATACTTACAAACCTAGTTTTAATGCACACCTGTAAGAATCATGCTTGTAATAATAGATTTAGTGGCTTAGTGCAGACAAATATTATTTGATCGTCCTTTTCTTACTCACGTAAAACATCGGATGTGTGGATCGACTACTTGAGTGTGGAACACAGTGTGTATGGCTCTTTCTGTTACATTTTCACCTGTTTGTGCGTCTTCCTATGCACTCACCATGTGCAGGTGTACGATTGTTCAGCACCTGTCTGACTTTGCCATTCCAACGGTCAACCAGTTGTAAAACCGCCCTAGTAACTAGAAATCAGAAATAAAGAGCTGTTGTATAATCGTATTAGATCAGATCAGTATTAGATTTTAAGAATAAACGAGCGTTCGACTTAAATTTCCATTTACTAAACGTTCAACTGAAAATTGCATCAGCAAAAATTTGCATTCCGAATTTTTTAGGACATGTTTCGAGATATAGCAATGTCTAATTTCTAGGAATATGGCAGATGAAACACAGTGGACAAACGCTAAAAGGCATTTTAATGATGTCATATGATATATTTTTTTTATACATAATATGCTCTTGGGTAGAATTTCTAATTAGAATAAAATTATTTTCTACGGAAATAGGTAGGTATACAGGGTGTTTTAAAAAGATTGGGACAATGCTTAGCCGTAGATTCTTGATATCAAAACAAGTCGATTGAACCGAAAAAGTAGGGATCTAACTCGTCTCCTTTTCAAGATACAGGGTGATAAATTAAAAAATATATATTCGTATTTTGTCTCTATCTTGGACACTATCATACGTATTTACTTCAAAGTTGGTATTGAAATGTTTTTCAGATGGCCAATAGGGATGTTTTCTATTTTTTAATTGCAATAAAAAATTATAGTTCTAAGACTACAGAAACACGTAATAACTATTAAAACGCCTAAAAACTTTTTTCCTTGAAAATAAACTAAAAATAAAAACTCCGAAATTAACGGGGCTAGTAAACGATCCCTGCATTGAGAGTAGCGCGCGTGATGTCATAATGCTCTAACAGAACTCGTATACCAACATTATATGGACTGTTTGTTTCAGTATTGTTTTATCTCTGTTTTTGTAATGATGGGAGACTTAAAAAGTGTGGAAGTTAATAGAAATAAGTGTTGTTTTGTTCCTGGATGTACAAAATACATCAATAAATAACCCAGAAAAAGTTTTTATGTCTGTGTCACGAAATGTAAAAAGAAAGAAGCTTTGGTCCTTTTTTAAACCAATGATATTTTTTTTTAATTTTTGTTACCTTAAACGCATTTATCAAAATCGGTCTCCGATTATTGGGGATGGCAACGATCTATCGATATAAAATAAATATCGATATATTAATCCTACACCTCATAATATCTATATATTCATATCATTTTTTGTTGCAATATATCGGGTTGAAATATTGATATTTTTATAAATATTTCGAAAAGGGTCAACTTGCATATTACCCTCCCGCTCTTCGAAATTTATTTTAATCGAGATAAATATTGTACTGTAAAGAATGCTACCCCCCGCTTTCCGAAGTTATACCTTAAGCAATATTCATTAATTTTTTACATTAAATGTTAATCTACAAAATATATCCATGCATAGAAATATCGATAACTTTTGTTGATATATCGATTATATTGATCTGAGTCTTGTGATGTATCAAATGATTCATATATCGATATATTACATTTTTTGCCATCCCCAATTCTCATAAGAAACATGCATGAAAGCCTAGCCACTATATTCGCTCGCGTTTAACTACACTGTAAAAAATGGGAGTAAATTTACCCTTGTTGTGTGTAATAATTACACATATTTTTAAGGTAACTTTACCAGCAAAAAGAGTGTAAAATTCTGATTACCCAATATTTAGGGTAAACCTCCTCGGTAAATCAATTTAGAGGCAGTGTTCCACAAAATCACTGTATATTTACTTTGTGTGTTAAGAAAATTCCCATATTTTTAGTGTACAGTAACCTCTATGTATGGAGTTTTACACAGTGGCTTTGTATATTTACCACTTACGGTGCATTATTTCCTTGTATTTATGCAATATTCCCTTGCATTAATGTAATATTCCAGTTTTTGGTGAACACTGTAAGAAATGGAGGTAAATTTACCGTTGTTGCGTGTAATAATTACAAATAACTTTAATGTAACTTTACCAGCAAAAAGAGTGAAACATTTTGTTTACCCAATATTTTGGGTAAAGCTGCCTGGTAAATCAATTTAGAGGTAATGTTTCACAGAATCATTGTACATTTACCTTGTGTGTTAGTAAAATTCCTACATTTCTGGAGTACAGATTCATCTACGTGTATGGAATTTTACACAGTGGCATTTTATATTTACCATCTATGATGCATCATTTCCTTGCATTATCTTCCGCGAGGGGGCATTATCAATACCTTACCTTTATTTTATGTACACAGTAAAACACCATCAATAGATTGTATTAGGTACACTTCGATACGCGATTAGTTAGTTTTTGGTGTATTACCCGTATTTGGATCACGGTATAGTGCCAAATAGTCAAAATACACCCTAATTTTACAAATATCCCAGCACAATGTCATACCCTCAGTCATCAGTGTCAAACAAAGGTAAGTAATTAGCAGAGTATTAGTTTCACTTCACTTTATTGGCGACAATGAATTCACTGTGATATGTACCTATTAGAAAATCATAAATAACATCAGTGTTTGCATTAAAATTTTAATAAAAGCCTAAGTGAAAAAGTTTAAAGTTTGCATTTGAGAATGAACATTATCTATCCGCTGTAGATCTTTTGAAAAGATTAAATACTACACAAGGATTAAAACAATTGACATACATCACTCCGACTGGTAACTAATTGGCGGGAGTTCTAAATTTTTATTAAAAGTATTGCTTATTTCGTGTTATTTCTGGTTAGTTTTAATTCTCTATAGGTATACAGGTTTTTCCTTGGAACCCTCAAATAACATATTTTGCCATATTAATGTAAGGGATTTTCTACTTTTGTGTACACTGGACAAGTTCGATGTTTTATGGCAAATAAAAATGAATTGTACAAATGTTTTTCCTGAACGACATACCACGAGTGGTTGAGAATCGTGTTTATCCCAAATTTTGTCCCCCTCATCAGTTGGTAGCCGATTTTTAAAAGTATTTTTTTAATTGCTACAATGGGTCTACTTAACGCTCATTAAATTTTAAAACCGGGTCATTGTTTAATAATAATTTAATAAAATATCTCAACTTTAGTTACTTCACATACATTGTATAACATACTCATACAGTTGTATTAACAAATGTTCTAATATACTTATATATTTTTCCCTTAATGTGTTTAGTTATTATTTTTATATTAACATCTTTATTTCAGAAGAATATCTCAAGGATGCGATCAAGTGATAGTACCTTAAGTGTAAATATCTTTGGAATTATAGCAATTAATGTAAAGTAATTTTTCAATGCATCTAATTGTTTATGCTTAGCATTATGTCAATGGTTATTTATGCAACAAGTACCTATATAAAGTGACCCTTTTTATAAAATTTCGTGCAAAATACAAACTTTATATACAAATCGTATACATTATTGAAATAGGCATCTCATAAAACGTCGAAATTGTTTTTTCTAAAACCAGCATTACAAGTCTATAATTTATGTGTGGTATTGAGTCTCAAAAGTTGTTTATTTTTGAAAAACGTGCAAAAAAGTCTTTCTAAATATTTGTTTTTGTTTTCCTTGGCACGGTTGGTGTGCAAGAAAAATAACTTTTGACGCTCAGAACTAATGAAAAAGACGGTCGTTTTGATGTAAATAGGTAAGTATTAGATTTTTTTTTTTGTGAAGATTTAATATAATTTGAAATATTTTTGATGGGGTCCACAATGCGCCAATATTTTTAAATAGGAGGCAATTCTTTTGCCTTCAATTTTTGGGATCATTTGCAATTTTCACATAAGTATTTAAAATTCTGAGTAAAATTTTAATTACACAGGGTTTAATAAGTTAATCATTAGGAAAGCGACTTATTTCAAATAAGGAATGTTTAATTTTCACTATTTCAATTCCTTGAAACATATTCAATTTGTTAGAATAAAAACTTTATCCCTTTATTAAATTTACGTAAATGTGTGCCTGTACTTAATTAATTATAGGTAGGTATATTTATATATAATAAATAGACATGCTTACCTCTACGTAGCGACATTTGACATAGTTTTAACTGACATGTTTTCGGTTATTATTACATCTACATGTAATTCTGCTCTGTAATTTTTCCAGTAAATTTTACATTTTCGTTTGAATTTTACCGGTTTAATGCAAATTTCAACAGTGTTTTTACCGACATCATGTAAAATTAATCGGTATTTTTACAGGTCATTATTACCTCTAACATGTAAGTTTGCTGTATAATTTTACCCGAACTCCGTAATTTTCCTGGTAAATTTTACATTTCCGTTTGAATTTTACCGGTTTAATGTAAATTTCATGGGTATTTTTACCAAATATTGTGTAAGATTCCTCGGTACTATTACACGTCTGTGTGTAACTTTTCACTTGAAATTAACTCAGAAATTTAAATTTAACTTTGACATGTAACTTTACATATGAAAGTAATTTCACCCCAAAAATAGGAGGTAGAAAAGTTGCCTCCTATTTTTGGGGTAAATTTACACCAAAATTTTTTGCAGTGTATGAGCAACATGACGTCACACCAGTCAAGGAGCGTTTCGCGCATTCAAATGAATATTCATATTTCTTTAGGAATTTTCCCATAGAACGGATTTGTTGTTTTTTGTAAAACTGTGGATATTATTATAAGACTATTTTTCACCATTTTATGATGTTTAAACAGGATTTAATTTTTTTGTGAACATTCCTATTACAATGGTGATATTGTCGTTTTATTTTATAGAGGGCACTAGTTACTGTACTTTTATGTGACACTTTAAGCCATAACTTTTTCGAGGTTAGGTTTTGGAAATTGTCTACTATTATAATCCAAACACAATTTTACTTCGTAAAGAGAAGATGTACTTGTTGAGAAGCGATAAAACGCACCCTTTTAGAGAAATAGCGATTTACAACTTTGTCACACACCGGTTCGAAGAAATTCAATTGTAGTTAAAACCGCTTTTTCATCTAGTTAAGTGTACGTCTAGGATGGTGTCTTGAAATCGTCAATAGTGCTTGTTGTGTCAAACATTGTATACATTAGAAAATATTAATTATTTATAGTGTTTTCGTGCTGCTGGTAAAATTTGCATTTTATTACATAAATTTTGGATTACATTCTTCGTTAATTTGTTTAAGTTATTTGAGAATTCCCCGCTACCTGTATTCCCATCTAGAAATGAGTAACATTTTTAGATGGTTAGGTACAACTGAATTTTCTCGACTAGTGTGTAACAAAGTTGTAAATCGCGTATTTTTCTGAAAGGGTTCGTTTTATCGCGTTTCAACAAATACGTTTTCTTCTGGAAATTAAATTGCGTTTGGATTATAATAGAAAACAATGTCCAAAACCTAACCTCAAAAAAGTTATGGCTTAAAGTGTCACATAAAAGTACTAAAACTAGCGCCCTCTATAAAATGTGACATTGACAATATCACTACTGTAATTGGCGACCTGAAAAATATTTCATTACCAACTTTAAAGTAAATACGTATAGTAATGTCCAAGATAGAGAGAAAATATGAATATATATATTTTTTTTACTTTAACAACCTGCATCTTGAAAAGGAGGAGTTAGACCCCTACTTTTTGGGTTCAATCGACTTGTTTTGATGTCAAAAATCTACGGCTAAGCGTTGTGCCAACCTTTTCAAAACACCCTGTAAAACCTATAAATTTGATAGAAATATGTAATAGGTATACCTATTAGTATACGAGGTAGAGTGCAATTACCTGACACATTTGTAGAGATATGATCAATTCTTTGCCTTAGAAAATAGCAGACAAGAATAGTGATATGAGAATGTCTCTTAGAAGTGAAAACTTAATTGATACATGAAACTTATTTTTAAAAAAATCACTTTACAAATCATTGCCTAAAAGTAGACAACTTGCAGGTTTAAAATGCCTTCCGATGTACCTCCTATAACCGGGATGTATGTCTGCCTCTCGATCTTCACTAACCGGGATGAATGCCGATCGTATTTTTGTAATAGTTAACCGACAATTAATCGATAATAAAGAAATTAGCTTGACATTTCTCTCGTATGTTCATTGATATAGCTTGCAGGTTTAGAATGTCTGTCGCTGGTCCCCTCACTAATCATGATGTGTGCCAATTGTATTTTTGTATTCTCTAAGTACCAAGTAATCGATAAAAAAATATTGACTTTACACAAATTCTTGCAACAATTGTAAAATATACGAGTTATTTAGTGCAGTTTCCACCATTGAGCAAATTTTTCATGTTGGGTGTGCAACCAATAAAAACTAGTAATCAGAAGAAGGTATATATTTAACAAAAAGTTTACACTGTTTACAATTGCACTAAGTTGCACGAAACAAACGATGCCTTTGAGATTTTGAATACAACTGTCCGTATCTGATTAGGCAGGTACAAAGTATAAGGGATGAGTAATTAGCAATATTTTCCTAGCTTAATTATGGTCGTCTATTACTGTACATTAAACTGTCTTTGTTGATTTTGGACTTAAACGTACCAATATTATGAATGAGGTATTTAAGTAAATAAGTGTTGAAAAATACGCTACATCACTCCTCTGCTAGGTTAATGATATACGAATGAATAAACAAATATTACTAGTTATTGTCTATATAATGTCTGTTTTTTTGGAACCGTTGTGTGAATCTTACTACTCTGCTGGAACACGTTTTCCTAGTTTTTCGAGGTGACACCTCACTATATCACTATTCACTAGTACTTCACTACTGCTTGACATTGGTGTAATGTCCTCGGAGTTGTTGTTTAGAAGATGGGCTGGCTTTAATCTGTCTATGATTACATTGACTTATTTTTTTCCTCATTGTATTATAAAGTTTCGTTCTTTGCGTTTGAAGACCTTAAAGTGGTCGTCGTAGGTAGGTTCCAGAGTCGCATGTGGTTACACCACGTGCGACTTTAACAAAAACAAAAACATACGGTGTTTTTTTTAAATCCTTGAAAACAAAAGTTTGACGATTTCTGTGTCGACGTATGGATGCAGATTTCAGCGTGCGCGTAGATCTGTGATAAAGTTCGAAGAATTTGTTGTAGTACCTGGGTGTGTGTCGATTATTTCGCCTGGGAGGCGTAGATGTGCCTCGTAAACCATTTTCCTTGTGGTGGTACCCGTGTCCTCTTTGATTTCCTACGAATGCCTAGGAGTTCCATTGTGAGACTGTTTACCAAGTCCTCCTGTTCGTGACATTTAATAGCTGCTTTAATTGTCTATGAAATTTAACTAAACCGTTGGCAGCCGGGTGGTAGGCTGTGGTATGGAAGTGTGACGTGCCTATTAAGTGTGTTAATTTCGTGATTTGAACTACCTACCCTGATATGTGGTGATCGCCTCGGGAACATTGAAGCGGGCGATCCATATTTCGACGAATGTCCGTGCAACTATATACCATATCCGCGGTGATGTTCTGCAGGGGTATTGCTTCAGGCCATCGCGCGAAACAGTTCACACACGTAAAAATATATCTGTAACTTTTACAGAATGGCAGGGGCCCTACTAAGTCGATATGTACATGTTGGGACCTCAACGCTGGTTTACCAAAACTGTCTATCAGTGCAGAAACGGGTCTTGTCACTTTGTTCTTTTGGCACCAGATACAAGTTTTAGTCTACTCCTTGCAATCTTTTATACAGATGACCATACGTAATGTTGACATTTTTTGTTATCCAAATTCCGGGGTGTGATAATCCGTGCAGGTACAGAAAAACTTTACATCTCCTGTCCTTTGGCATATTGATCGCGCATTGTCTGTGGAAATATCGTAGTAAATTTCGACATTTGAGGGCGAAAAATAACTTTTTTAAGGATAGGTCCTATCGTCTTATCGGAAATGAATTCTTACAGCTCTTCATCATTTGCCGCTGCGAGTTTCACAGGATTTAATATGGTGGTAGCTTCCACCATCGGCGACGACGTTGTCCTTGTACTTGGGTAGACCTTAGATGCTGGAGATGCTGCTGTTTGTCTTCTGATGCAACCAGAATATCGCCCAAATATGCGTAACAAGAATCTAGTTCTCGTAAAATGGAGTCGATGAACCGTTGAAATGTCGTTTGATGGGGTTTACTGTTATCTAATAATATGCCCGAACCAGGTCAATGGTAGAAAATGTGCATAATCCTTTATATGCGGCAAAGAGTACGTGTCTTATTGTTATACCATCGTTTAATCCAGCAATTAACGACGCGACGGTTTTCGGCGTTTCCCTCGTGTGGTACACTTTTTTCATTTTCACCAAAGCGTCAATTGTACCAGCTCTCTTTTAGCATCTCACTGCTTTGATTGCGTTTGCCAATGTGACTTCTTGTCCTTGATTTCTTTACACGACAGTTTTGCATGCGGCCGAGTTAGTTGTTCGATCTCACTCACCACTTGTGCTCACTTGCATGTTTTCTAGAAGGCTTTGTTGCTCTGTATTTGGTATTTTGTTAGAGATTTAACACACTATTCCGCTAACGCGACTAAAACGACTACCGTCACCGGGGGTGTAATTGGTCCTATAGGTTGACATTGTTCCATATTGGGTAATTTTAAATATATTCTATTTCCCGCGTTATTAACCGTCACAGTTTAAATCTGTATGTTTCCATCTGTTCTATAACCTATGTTGGCCACACGCCACACTGGTAGATCTTTTAGTGTTTCAGAAAAGTTTGACTAGGGGCAGCACTTATTCATTCTGAGTTGACAGTTTTGTGACATAAGTTATAGCTTTGTACTTTAGGTGAAAAAACCAGCAGAGAATCATCTCAAATAATCGGTAAGTACACATTTTATGTCACATGGCGTGCTGTTGGAGATTCAGTATCTATTTTTATGAATAATGCATTAGATCGCCAGAATTTAACAAATAAGTAGAAAAGTACATTTTTAAGGTTAAAATGGGGTGACTTTGGTCCTGGAACAATGACACCCCAGTTTAGTTTAAATTGCCAAAAGAAAGTTATTTGAAACTGGTACCTATTTTCATTCATTGTTTCAGTTCCCAATGGCTAGAAAACACCAACGAATTGCCGGGTCTCGTCAGTATGTTGACTATACTCGTGAAACGTTAGAACAATGTCTTGACGATGTCAGAAATAAGCGCCTCACTCAGCGCCAAGCTGCAGTTAAGTATAGAATTCCAAGAAGCACCATAATCAATAAATTAAAAGGTAAATGCAGCAATATTATTGGAGGACCTACTGTATTTACTCCCCAAGAGGAACAGGGTTTCGAGAACCATGTATTAAAGCTTGCCGAGTTCGGTTTTCCTGTTACTGAACTGGATTTAAGGTTCTGCGTTAAAAATTATTTGCTCAAGAGTGGCAGAAACGTTTCTAAATTTAAAAATAATATGCCAGGGACAGATTGGGTAAAATTATTTATAGCACGGCATCCTAAACTGACAAAGCGTTTTTCCTCTAACATTAAGAGAGTGAGGGCTGCTGTCAGCAAAGAAATCATAGAAGAATACCTTCAGAATTTGGAAAAAGTTATAAAAGACGTTCCTGCAGAGAATATTTGGAATTACGATGAAACTAATATGCGAGATGACCCAGGTCAGAAACAAGTAATCTGTCGTAGAGGGACAAAATAGTTAGAACGCGTTTGCAACACAACAAAATCATCGACTTCTCTCATGTTTGCTGGTAGCGCCAGTGGGGAATTAATGCCTCCTTATGTTGTGTATAAGAGTGAACACATGTGGGATACATGGACAGAAAATGGACCAAAAAATTACCATTACAACAGAACTAGTAGCGGTTGGTTCGACAGTGCTACATTTGAAGACTGGTTTATGAAACAGATGTTACCAAGGTTGAAGCGCTTGGAAGGTCCCAAAGTAATAATTGGTGATAATCTTGCTTCTCACATTAGTGAAACTGTTCTAAAAGCATGTGAGGACTTTAACATCCAATTTGTATGTCTACCTGCAAATTCTACCAATCTAACACAGCCATTAGATGTAGCAGTATTCAGGCCTGTAAAGATAGCATGGCGACGCATACTTACAGAATGGAGAGATAGCGATAGGGGGTCCCGAGTGGCTGGAATCCCAAAAGATATTTTTCCTTCACTTCTAAATAAATTAATACATGCAATAACGGATAACATAAAGGAAAATTTAAAATCCGGTTTCAGAAAATGCAGTATATATCCATTAAACAAGCATGTGTTGCTGGACAGATTTCAAAAGTATGATCGTGAAGAGGCAGATGTGAATACCATAGGAGAAGCTTTTCTAGAACATCTAGTGGAAAAAAGAAAAGATGTCGCAGGTGTTAATATTGGGGGGAAAAGAAAGAAAAAACTAACTGTGCCAGCTGGTCAAAGTATCAAAATTGAAGATTTAAAGAAAGCAGAAGAAGAAAAAACAAGAAAACAAGAAGAAAAGGCAAGAAAAGCGGCAGATATAGCAAATAAAAACGAAAGTCAAGGGAGGCAAAGGAGATGAAAAAAAAGCGTAGGCCGATTGATGAAGTAGACATTTTAGAAACTGATGATTCAGAAAATGAGCATGAAGAAATGGAATTAGAATCTGATACATTGAGCGAAACATTTAGTGATTTAGATGACAATGAAACCGTTCATATAAATTCTCCTTTCTTTACCTTGCAACAAAGAAGAGAATTAAAGAAGGATGACTATATAACAGTACTTTATGATCAACAAGAATATCCAGGTATTGTTAAGAAACTACCCACTGGTGATGAGAAAGGACCTATTGTTAGCTGTATGCAGAAATGTGGAAATAGTTGGAGATGGCCAGAAAAGGAAGATGCAATGGAATACGAATGGTCCGACATCGTCAGAAAAATTGCACCTCCTAAACTGTTGACAAAAAGAGGTTTTTTTAATGTCTCAGAATTAAATTGTTTTGTTAAAAATTAATTTTTAGATTTATTATAAAAATAATTAAGATTTAAAGAACTAGAATGGTCCCTTTTGTTTAAAATTAAACTACATAATTATATTTTGATTTATTTCGTGCCTATTTTTTTTTTAACCCATGTTTTTTTAATACAGTTTTCTTTTAGTGTGTATAATCTTACCCTGAGAAAGGTTGACATTGATCCAGAGCAGCTAGCCTGCTTATAAATACAGTATTTAAGAATTGGAACAATGTGTCACCAAGCCCGGGTGAGATTGTTCCAAAATTAAAAAAAAAAAATTCTGAGAAGTTATAGCTCAAAAAAGATTCGTAATAAATAAAAGACTATTTTAAAATTACTATACCTATTAATTGTGACAATTTTTGTTCAAAGTTTTTGTTCATTTTACTTGGCATTTTAACCATTGAAACCTTAAAAACCAATAAAATTGGATCAATTTCACTCCCACTGACGGTACTTTTTCTGATCACATCGGATTCAACAATTGTTGCATGTGCAACCAATAAAACGTGTAATCAGAAGAAGGTACTTATTTAATAAAAATTTAACAAAGTAGAGTTTGCAATTGCACTAACTTCGCGCATAAGAGATGAAGCCTCTGAAATTTGGAATACAACTGTCTGCATCTGGTTAGGCAGGTATACTTCTCATTTATCTAGGCGGCATAAAAAGTGTCGGCGCTTTTGACTGCGGTAAAAATCAAAGACCCCATTTTTTATACGGACAATAAGTCTGAGGTAAACTATACATAGCATAGGAGATGAGTATGAGCAAGATTTGGTACTCTAATTACGGTCGTCTACACTCATATCACTTTTTTTGTCTGCCATGCTCCACGGAACAAGATTATAATGTCTCGAGCTGTTACGAATATGTCAGGTAATTACAAGCTGGCTCCTGTACCATATAACTTGGTAATACAATATTTGTAGTATACCATAGACCGAAAATTTTAATGGCGTACTTATTCATGTCCTCACGAGGTGAGAGGTGCTAGTTGTGTACCTCACACCTTTGTCCACTTGAGGGCCTATTTCATCTGATATGTGGTCTGATATACAATACAAGTAACTTCTTTGACAGTCCAGGTGTTTAGTGAGTCTATGATTCAACACCAAGTTAACGTCATTCGCCCCCTCGAAGTGGGAAATATTCAAATCACTGTACCTCGATAACCCCTTGAGCTATTATTGGATTCAATCGGACATCAAAATTTTCATAATTTAAAACAGAATAAAAAGTTTCATTACTGTACGATTTTCTTATTTTTAACGAGATATTTTTGAAAAACTAAATCTTTTGGGTACCCTCTTTAAATATTTACAAATAACTCTTAACTAACAATGCTAAGCAAAATATGCCTGATCTATACATGCATCTTCATTACGATATAAACATATCTATGTTTGCAGTAGCCCAAAACTGCTTGAATAATTTAAAGAGAAATGGATAATTTGTCTATGCATATACGAAGCTTAGCAAAACAATCTAACATATAGGTACGACTGGAAAAACCGCTAGGAATCACTATGGATAATCTATACAATCATGAGATTTCGTCTAAAATATCTTTATCTATATAATATTTTAGATGCACTCACTGTTTGTAGGGACCTTAAAATTGAGGAATCAATAGATATCACAGGAAGTTACAGAAAATTATAGGAAATCACGAAGGAAACTCGATGATATCATTGCAAAAGGGAAAATCTGGTGTATAAATTTTGGGTCACGGTTTGCCCCTCGAAAAAGTATTTCCATACTCCATATGTGTCATCAATAGGGATGTTTTCTATTTTTTTATTGTAATAAAAAATGATAGTTTTAAGGCTACAGAAACACGTAATAACCATTAAAACGCCTAAAAACTGTTTTTCTTGAAAATAAACTGAAAATAAAAACTCCGAAATTAACGAGGCTAGTAAACGATCCCTGCAGTGAGAGTAGCGCGCGTGATGTCATAATGCTCATAGCGGAACTCGTATACCAACGTGATATGGATTGTCTGTTTCACTATTGTTTTATCTCTATTTTTGTAATGATGGGAGACTCAAAAAGTGTGAAAGTTAATAGAAACAAGTGTTGTTTTGTTGCTGGATGTACAAATACATCAGTAAATAGTCCAGAAAAGGTTTTTGTGTCTGTGCCTGAAAATGTAAAAAGAAAAAAGCTTTGGTATTTTTTTTTAAACTTTTGTTATCTTAAACGCATTTATCAAAATCGGTCTCCGATTATACAATGTTTTCGCCTCCCTGTTTCCAACGTAGCACACTTAATATGGAACACACTGTATAATGTACTACTAAAGGTTTGGTACTATATAGTACTTATTACTTATTTATATAAATCAGTACTTATTGTTTCGCTTTTACACCAGTAGATTGAGGCTGATTGAAGTCTATCACCATGGCCAAAAATTCTGAAACCATGGTAACGTCCACAGTTAGCAGATTATGCGAGTCTGCCTTTTGAAAACCTTCCTCCATTTTAGAAATATGCCTTAATTAAAATTAAAATTCGCAACACGAAGAACTACACGGACAGAACAGTTTGCAGAAATCAGTATGTATGATATATTAATCCTAAACCATGAATATATTCATATCGTTTTTTTGTTGCAATATATCGGGTTGAAATATCGATATTTTTCTAAATATATCGAAAAGAGTCAACTTGCATATACCCCCCCGCCCTTCAAAATTTCAATCGAGATAGAAATTTTATTGTGAGAATATTATCCCCCGCTCTTCGAAATTTTAATCGAGATAAATATTAATCTACAAAATATATCGATACATAGAAATATCGATAATGTTTTGTTGATATATCAAATATATTGATCTGAGTCTTGTGACGTATCAAATGATTCATATATCGATATATTACATTTTTTTGCCATCCCTAATTCTCATATGAAACGTGCATGACAGCCTAGCCACTATATTCGCACGGGTTTAACTATGAGCAACATGACGTCATACCAATCAAGGAGCGTTTCGCGCATTCAAATGAATATTCGTCTTTCTTTAGCGGTTTTCCCATAGAACGGATTTGTTGATTTTTGTAAAACTTTGTGGATATTATTATAAGCCTATTTTTAACCATTTTGTGATGTTTAAACAGGATTTAATTTTTTTGTGAACATCCCTATTGCATGTGCACGTGCACGTTTAGATTCAATTATTGGTTTTGCCGCTTTTGCAGTTCTCTAAAATTTTGTTCTTTCTGTTTTAATTGTTTACTACATTTTAGATAATCGCAAGTTTACATACGGCTAAAAGCTTAAGCAACAATTGCTTTCTAATACTTACGTGGTGATAAAATTTTTAGATTTACAAAAATTGAACAAAGGTGAATGATCCGTGTCTGGAGTCATCAAATAACCACTCCCTGTAGGTAACAGTGTCACTGTAGGTAACAGTTACGTATCTATTTTCGTCCGTTGTTATTCCTTACTAACCCTATAAAATGTCGATCATGCAAATACTCGAAAATAAGGATCGAGAACGAAATGGTATAATGTAAAACTACCACAGCTTTTAAAAATTTTTAAGCATCATTTATTTGACAAAAAAATTAATTGATTAATCAGTATCATTTGATATCGATTCAGCATAACTACAATAAATTTTGCGATACCCAGTACTCACAATTCTTAAACCGGTATTTGATCTAGATTCTAAAATGCATCAGATTAGCAGAAGTTTGCATTTATCGGTCCTATAGCTGAGCTAGGTCTATGATATCATATAATGTATATTGATAAACCTGCTGAGGTAAAACGAATAAGAGGTATTTTTACATTGTGACTAATTTTATTATATGGAATAACCATTAACCACAACTAGAAAATCCACAATTGTCATTTCAAGCATATCAAGATGTGAAGAAGATTTATTACAAATGAGGGATTTGTGATTTGTTTTCATGTTTTTTTTATCTTTAAATAGCCTTGCGACAGAAACGTCTTAGTCAGATAGTTTCTACGGTAAAAATTCAACTGTTACCTATCTATTAATTTATAGTTTGTCCAAATTAGAAATTATTTTGTCGTATATTTATATAACATTATAGTATAGATACTCCCCACAATATAAAAGTATCGTATTCTAACTCAAGAACTAAGCTAGATCAACTTTCACCCAGTGACGTCGACCTGCTTCATCCGGAAGTTATCATGCCCCATGGCGCCGGCCTTGTAAAAACGAGATTTTAACTAAATGTTAATTTTACAACAGAAGAATAAAATCGGAGAATATCGCATTATTATTATATTAAGATAAAAATAATTGTGTGTTGAATATTCCTGTATATATAGATAGATAAAATAGGTAGTTATACAATTATACATTTATTGTAAAAAATACTGCTGATTCTATAATTATTTAATAATTATTCTTAGCAAAAAACTTCTGGTATGCGCCGAGCAATTTACTGTCCCGCGTATAGTATTAGATTTAACTGAAGCGCGTTTCAAAATTTATAATCTATCGAAGGCAAATCAAATCCTAATAATTATATTAAATTTTCCCTCATTTTCAATTCATCTCAACAAATGTTTAAAAAGGATAAAATATAAATTAATACCGTTGTGGCTTTCAGGTGAAATACTGCAAGGACTACAGAAGATTCACATCAGGCCTGTAGCTAGGGGTGGGCCAGGACGGGCGTAGCTCGTCCTGGAATAATTTTTGCCAGTCCTGCGGGCCCTGCGGCGACTGCAGAAAATAAATAAAATCACAGTACACCCAAACCACAGTTGGTGAATGGAAATAATTATTGAGAGGACGTAGACCAAGCTCCCACTGCAAAAATTGTACCCCATCGAACACCTAAAAATGAAAATGGAAAAATGGTTGCTGTGTTGTTCTCGTGACCTCGTGTTAGGGAGAGCGGGATAGGCAGCGTATGAATGAAACGACAGTTGACTATAGTCTGTTTTATTGGCCTGAACCATGGAGCTCTATGAGCATGTGCATGCGCACTATTACATCTTCCCTTTTTAGCTATTTATTTGTATAATTCTAGTTTCCAGTATAAGTACAAAATCTTATTAACAATATTAGTTATACATGTGTATATTACAATTTCACATTACATTTGGAAAAACGATTTTTTATTATTTCTTTCCTACCTCCCCCTTTTACTATGAATTTTACTCGAATAGTAGATAATTATTATGTTTTTTAGGTTTTTTAATTGTTCTGCCAGATTTTATAGTATATTTTTGTTCTGGCAATGTGGTAAACAATTCTGTCTTACTATCATTAGGACCTGTAGACTTATCTAAGCTGACATTTAAACTAGGGTTGGCTCTATAATTTTCTCCCGGAGGCTCATCTGTAAAGCTTTCGAAACTGCTCTCAATGTCAGTGCTATCAAAATTTGTATTTCGATTTTCTCTAAGCTCACTAGACTCATTTTGTACTAAAGTTTCGCTAGCACCTGTTTGTAGGTGCGTGTCATTTTCCTTACTGCTAGGTTCTACATGTATATATACATAGTCATAAATATCACATTTTTATCAGTCCCTAATCCTAAGTCACTGGAGGGTGGTCTAACAATTTTTTCATTTGCTCTGTATTCTTTGATAAATTTTCTATTACGAGTTATTGTTGTACCATTCTCCAATTTTATTCTATAAGATCTTACACCTACTTTTTTTTCTACATTGCCCTTTCTCCAGCTACCTCCTAAGGTATCCTGTACTAATACCTTGGTATTATTTTTTATGTCTGGTAGAGTTTTTACACCTCTTTTGTCATAGAAATATTTTTGCTTATTTTTTGACTTCTGTACGAACTTGTCGTACTCGTTTTTATTGAAACGTTTAGGCTTAAAAGTGCTATTTTGTTTTGGTAATAGGTCTCTTAGATTTCTATTGTATAAAATATTTGCTGGAGAGGTTTGTCTATCTAGGGGGGTATTTCTAAAAGATAGTATAGCCAAATAAGGATCTGTGTTGTCGTACTTACATTTTTTTAGTATGGACTTTATGGTCTGTATCGCACGTTCTACCTCACCGTTAGCTTGTGGGTATCTTGGTGATGAAGTTACATGTTGAAATTCCCACTCTTTTGTAAATTTTCTAAATAAACGACTTGAAAATTCAGGCCCATTATCAGTTTGCAAGATTCTCGGTATGCTTTGTCGTGAAAAGATCGACTTTAAATTTAAAATTACATTTTCACTACTCAAATCCTTATTTAGGTTACATATTTCAACAAACTTAGAATAGTAATCTACAACTAACAAGAAAACGTGGTTGTCAAAGTGAAAAATGTCAGCTGCAACCTTGAACCACGGTAGCCTTGGGACCTCACGAGGAATCATGGGTTCCGAGCTGTTTGATTTCTGAAATTGCTGACAGGTGTCGCATGCCAAGATCATATTCTCAATGTGTTTATTCATATACGGCCAGTAAAACGAATTGTTAGCTTTTTTAATACATTTGTTAATGCCTAAATGGCCTATGTGAAGTTTTTTCAAAATTTCCTTCTGAAGTGCCTTCGGCACTATTCAAATCATCAAATCAAAACAAAACAAATTTATTTTAAATTAATAATACATAATTTTCCTACCTAAGCACTCGTCCGGAGCCAGCCAAACATCCACAGCACTAATCGCCATGGTAATTGAAGGGATGGACAGAGCGAGGCTAGGTTGGATTAAAAGTAAACTTAAATAATAATCACTATCTCCTTTCGCGGGATCGGCGAATTAAAAAGTGTATAAGATAGAACATGTAAAAAAAAATTTTTAAACTTAAAACAATTGATATATGCAATGCAAAAGACGCTGGTGTAGATAAAATATCACAGATATATATGATAGTTCGGCACGGGAAAATTACTATCCAAAAAACCCGTTCCAAGCAATGCAGCAAGAGCGAGCGGCTATATCAGACCGCATAATTTATAATTTAAAATGTTTGCTTTCTAAAGAATTTTTTAATAATAATAATAATAAAGGAATAAATATTGTTTGGAAGAATAATTTAGAGCGACAAAACAAACAAAAAATACAAAAAGGAAACGAAGAGAAAAGGTAAATATCGGAAATTGGCACTATTAACTTTGTTCATTTATACAATAAATCATCTGCCAATGTTATTTCACCTCTAAACTTATAGTAAAATTTTATGTTCTCGGGTACTTCCTTGATCTTATTTGGCCATTCACTCATCACAAAGTTTTTTAAAACTTTTAAATCTACATCGAGCTCAATTAGTTTTTTAATTTGTTTTCTTTTCTCCTCCGTTATGTTAATAAATTAATGATAAATTAAACACATTTGAGCCTCGAGTTCTATATCTTGTAACGAGGTGAATTTTCCGTTGCCAAAAATGCAGTTTAAATTACTAATATACTTCGTTATTTGCTCCGCTTACATTCGAATCATATGCATTGTAAATTATTATTATAGATTTCTCCTAATTTAGCTAGCTGAAACCGCGAAACAGATTTCTACTTTAAATAGGTAATTTGATAAACCTGGCGATGAGAGGGCTGTCTATAATATTAATATTAATTACAAGATTTGATACTGAGGGCGTTGATAAGTCAGCTGCGTAAATCAGTTTCATTAGAACACATTTGAGATCACTTCTGTCCGATCCGTCAAACAGCCCAGTCGGGTACTATTCCGTATATTCTCAACATGTAAGTACACCGTTTTATCATCGCCGCTGGTTTCTTGTCGACTTTTTTATATTAACACCGATAAGAATAATTCACTAAAATGTGTGTTTTAAAGCAATAATTTGAAACCGATTCCGTTTAACTGTATCAGAATATAATTATTATTTCCCGACTTAGCCGAAATTAAATAAATTTATTAAATTATTACAATATAGTAAGAGAGTCCGAGTTAGGACATGTCAACTTCTCCGATTTTATCCAAATAGCTATGTTCGCAAGAATTTCCAAATGGGAAAAAGAACATAGATGATATTTCGAGAGAAAATGTGTACCGTTTACCGTTTATATTATTTTAATCCAGACCATTTGTGATGGTACTGCGATAGAATAATATGTTGTTCTACCAAATGGGTAGAAGTTTTAATTACCGTATATTTTATTTTAGCTAGGTCGTAGCAAAATAAAATCTGTATTTGCAAAAACTATTTTTGTGAAATTTATTGTAGTGTTATTGTTAGTTTACCGTTCATTTTGTTCCCATTATTTCGTATTGATACGAAATGGAACAAAATTCCTTACTTTGAAATAATTTATAGAAATTTATTATAGTCCGGGAACTGAGAATAAAATCTAGGCTACCGTAAATAAATTAACTAACATTATATTCTGATACATAGACATTTTCCGCATAAAATCCGACAAGATACCACGTGGCCGAACCGAAATGTATGTAATGAAGGCACCCAGCTGTGGGGTTTGAGGCGCTTGGCAAACACCGCATCAAGTGTTGATGTAATTTCAACATTACCGAACCGAACCGAAATACCACCGTTCTGATTATTGCTGTCTGTCCGTCTAGGCAGAATAATCTCCGCCGTAAGCTGATACCAAATCCGATAACCGTTTTATTTTCCGAACCGAGTGTAACCAAGGTTACACACCGCTCCGAATCCGATAACCGTTTTACTTTCCGATCCGAGTGTGACTTAAGTTACACACCGCACCGAATCCGAAAACCGTTTTATTTATTTGGTATCAGTTTTATTTCATTTTGCCAAGTTCTTCACACTTACACTCTGACCGTCCATGTAGGCATGATTATTGCTGTAGATAACCGCTTGCTTTTGCCTGGTATTTGCACGCTGTCCGTTTTTTTTTTTAATTACTTACTTCTGTAGTTTTTTCCGTTTACTGTTTTTTTATATACCGCTTTACTATTGTTTTTTTTTACCGCTTTCACCGTTTGCTTGCTTACCACCGCTTGCTTCCGCATTAATGAGTAGCTAACTAGCTTCTCACCGCCTGGTTACCCTTACGTCACAAAATAGCGCCCTACCTAATTCAAATTAAATTAAAATGACATATCTTAAGTTTTGTTATTGTATTTATGCGAAACTCCGTATTTTGGTACTTAACCGTTTTTTTTATTGCTTTGTAAACATTTCATTGTATGTTAATAAATTTTGTTATTTACCGACCTCTGCCTTTTACTGTTGAATGTGAGTGAAAGTCTAATCTGCCGTCCGGACCCCTGGACATACCGTGTCTCCACTGTAGCTATCCCAGCCCTACTGCAACAGGCTGCGTTTAGGAGGCTAATGTGGGACCTTTGCCCCACGTAAAAATTGCAAAGGTGGCGCTCGAGATTACCGAATTTAACCGAAATATAGCTCAGCGCCAAAGTGACGCTTCCACTTGCCTATGCGCTAGGCAACTGGAAGAAAGCACGTCACAATCTATATTTTCCTCCAGTTTTTATTCTCGTATGCTCTCGAGAGAACATCCGCTACTACCAATTTGTTCCCAGGCACATAAACAAGATCAAAATCGTACGTTCGCAGTTGGATAATAATTCTCTGCAATCTGGCAGGACATGCATTTATAGGCTTTTTAATAATTGAGATTAATGGTTTATGGTCGGTTTCCACAGTAAATTTTCTACCAAAAATAAACTGATGATACTTGACACATCCGAACCACACGCTTACCAGTTCTTTTTCAATCTGAGCGTATTTTTTCTGTGTCTCCGTGAAGGCACGTGACGCATGCGCACACGGCATTTTGTTTTGAAAAAGCGACGCGCCCATTCCGTTTTGGGATGCATCGACTGAAATTGTAACGGGCTGTTTCACATCAAAATATTTTAGACATGGAGCCTTACAAATTAAATCTTTTAGTTTATTAAAAGCGTCATTATGAACTTTATCCCAAACAAACTGTATGTCTTTTTTCAGCAATTCCAGCAAAGGTGCTGTTTTTTCTGAAAGATTTTCTATCAATCTTCCTACATAGTTTGCTAATCCCAGGAATCTCTGCAAATCATTAACATTTTGGGGTATTGGCATATTTTTTATGGCTTCCACTTTTGACTCATCTGGTGTTATACCTTTTTCTGATATTTTACGCCCATATAGCGTACTTCATTCAAGGAGAACTTACATTTATTTTTATTAAATCTTAAATTATGTTCTTTTGCTCTTTTCAAAACTTTTTCTAACCTTTGATCATGTTCCTCTTGACTTTTGCCATAAACAATAATGTCATCTATGTAAATACTACAACCCTCTATATCGCCAAAGATCTCTGACATACGTTCTTGATATACCTCCGGTGAGCTTGAAAGCCCATATGGAAGTCTGAGGAAATGATATCTGCCAAAAGGTGTAGCAAATTTACAGAGTTTTGAGCTTTGATAATCTAGTTGAATTTGCGAAAATCCCTGAGTAGCGTCTAATGTACTACACATAGTGGATGATATTATAGCGGCTACTGACCAGGGAATTTGTACCACCTTAATTTTGCTTGACTTCAGTAGGGCATTTGATACTATAAATTACGATATACTTAATAATATTTTACACTACATAGGGCTCTCTGAGGAAGCAATACAATTATTTAATGCCTACTTAAAAAATCGGGAACAACGTGTAAAATTAAATAATAATATTTCAAATTACCTAACCCTAAGATCTGGTGTTCCCCAAGGGTCAATCCTCGGTCCATTGCTATTTACTATATATACAAGCAATTTTATTAATCACTTAAATTACTGCAAAGTACATTTATATGCAGATGACACTCAACTCTACTATTCTTTCAGGCCCTCTGATGCTGATATCGCCTGTTCATTTGTTAATGAAGATCTTAAAAATTTTGTCAAAATTACAAATGATCATTGGCTTGTCATTAATCCCATTAAATCTAATATTATAATTTTTGGTCCAAAGAACCAGCGAAGTAATATTAAAGAACATACAAATATTAAAATTGGTAATGATTCCTTGGTAAAAGTAGACAAGGCAAAAAGTTTAGGAGTTATATTAGACTGTGATTTAAGATTTGAGGCCCATGTAAATAAAATGCTACAAAAAGGTTACTCCATATTAAAATTAATATATGGTAATCGCCATTACCTCCCACATAAAACAAAAGTTCTCCTCTGTGAAACTTTGGTTTTATCTATATTAAATTATGCAGACTGTTTATATGGCCCTTGTATAAATGCACTATATGCAAGGAAAATTCAGAAATTACAAAATTCTTGTCTTAGACTCATCTATGGAATTTACCGAAATCAGAGAATTTCTCATAAACTCAAGGAGGTAAAATGGCTTAACATGTACAACAGAAGATTGCATCACACATCTTGTCTTTTTCATGGAATTATATTAAACAAAACTCCTATATATCTTTATCAAAAAATTAAATTTCGAACTGATGTGCACACATTAAATATTAGATTTAAGGGTTTTCTAACTCCACCCCAGCACCGTACTGAACTGTTTAAGAGATCATTTAGTTACCAAATTTGTAAAACATATAATGGTTTGAATAATTAGCTAAAAAGGAACAGCATTACTAGGTTCAAAAAGATATATAAATCATATTTGCTCGAACGTCAATGTACAGGATTATTGTAGCCCTTTGTATAGAATAATATTGTAATAATGAAAAAGAAAGAAAAAGAAAACATTTTTCTTTAAATCTCATTCTTGCAGCCTTGCCTTTTTTTTTGTATTCATGTTGAAATTATTATAGATTATTAATTTCGATTCTGTTCGAAGTGTGCAGATTTCGCCTCTCTTGTGTACCTTCAAGATGCAGGAGGGATCGAGTCTGTACGCTTCGAACAGAATATATGGTTAAGTGTAAGAAAAGCGTTCATGATTTCTTATGAATTGTGACTGCTTAACTTCGCCATTTATTTTTCATTGTTTATTTTATAAAATCAATAATAGATTGTTTTTTTTTTAAGATGAAAAATAATAAAGACGTGTTATTATTATTATTATTATTATTATTATTATTATTATTATTATTATTATTATTATTATTATTATATACTTTAGAACCCGCTAAATTCACCGTTAGTTCTTATAATGTTGGGATTTGAAAGTAATGTCTCTTTACCGCTTCGTTGAAATATTTTGGATCTAGACAGATGCGGATCGAGCCGTTAGGTTTTCTCACTAGTACCACGGGATTGACCCACTCTGCACAACTATCATCTTTAACAATTATTTTATCTTTTACAAATTCATCTAAACTACTTTTAAACTGTTGTTGGATAGCAAAAGGTACTTTTCTAGGTAAATGAAATTGGTTTTACATTGTTTTTTATGTCTATATGATATGGTTTTTTAAGACAACCTATACCTTTAAATAATTTATATTTATTTAATAAATATTCAACTTTTCTGGTTGGATGATTTTTTTCTATGTCTCCTATCTTTTTAATTCATCCCAATTTCACGCAAGTTTTAAGACCTAATATGCAACTGCTATTCATATCGACAACATAAAATGAAATATCTTCGACAATATCTTTATATTTACATTTTAAGACACATTCGCCCATTATTGACAAATGATTGCCTGTATAAGAAGTCAATTTGACATCCGTATGTTTTATTTTACTAAAATCGAAATTAATCTTACGCAACACCTTTATAGGAATGATGTTAGCCATTGCTCCGCTGTCCAGCTTCAACTGCACCTCTTGACCATTTATTTCCAGTGCTGCAACCCACGATTCCTCCTGTACGTCACACACTGTCCCCCGTTCAATGTTGCCTATAAAGAGAAAATCATTATTATCACTATCCTCAACAGAGTTTACATTTTCATAAGAATCTACATCGTTTTCTATAATGTTAACATTATTAAATTTACTTTCTCTGTTTCTTTTAACAAATTTTCTAACGTTTTTTACATTAAAATTGATGCTTTTACCGTCTCTTTTGCATAACGCTGCAAAGTGATTTGATTTCCCACACTGGTTGCATCGTTTACCATAGGCAGGGCATCTACCATAACCATGGGTCAGTCCACATTTATGATATTTTTCGTGACTTCGCCTTTCTAACTTGTAATTTTTTATGAATTGAACGTTTTCTTGCTAACCATGCAGATAAAGACCGACCCCTCTAAGTCCAAGGAAATAAACATAAAATGGAAAATAAGAAGAGCAAAATGGATACAGAGAAGCCTTTAAGGCCGCCTACGAACTTTCGGCTGCTGTTGATACTGTTACGTGTTTTCCACCTTTTAGGAAACACCCTGTATGAATCCGTGGGTTCTAAATAATTTTAACAAGGGGTAAAACACTAATACTTTATTTAATAATTTACTGATTACAAAATACTTCTTAATTAACCAAAATAACCTTTACACTTTGTTTACTTTATATTTAATCTCACTTTTTCGCTGCCAAATTTCACTTCTATAGACTTGCCCCTCTGCGCCGGTAATCGCGCCTTATATACTCTGAAATTGCCTCTAGATCCATCCAGAACAAAATCAAGAACCTTCTCCTACCACAGTCTAGAAAACTTTATCTCTTTCTACAAGTTTCCAGTCACTATTAGGCATAGGCGTATCAATCTCCAGTTTCAAGGGGTGTAATACATAACAATACGTTTGGCTGCAGCACTGCTACCTGTGAATTAACTTTCTTTACGTTGACAGCTATTAATCGTCCCCAAAGGCTCTCCATGATCCACCAAAGAATGGCAAATTTAGTTTTCTTGGCGTTTGAAAGGAAACGCACAGAAAGCATAGGGATAGAAACTGTATTAAAAAAATTCAATATGATTAAGGAAAGACGGCTACAGTTATGCTAGAAAAGTAAGTTTTTGTATGATGGACAGACGGACGGACGGTCATTTTAAAAGTTGTTCAGAATTCGATCACCAACACAGTGATATGAAAATTTTTCCTCTACGTGCAGTATTACCGGTTTTAGAAATGTGCCGATCGAATGCAATATACTCTTCATTTTGTATTTGCGAAGAGTATAATAAGAAAGAAAATTTTTAAACAGTCCAGGATAAGATGAATATATAAGACGCCAGCAAAAAGCTGTGATTTTAGAATAAAGTTAATAACAATACTAGATTTATTGCCCAACAGAATAATCCTATTACAAAACAATGTAAATGGCAATAATTGACAAAATAGTGTTACGTATTTCCACCTTTTAGGAAAGACCCTGAATCCGTGGGTTCTAAAATAATTTCAACAATTGCATCTAGATTCATCCAGAAATAATCAAGAATCTTCTCACCATACTCTAGAAAAAGTCCATTTCTTTCTACAAGTTTCCAGTCACTCACTATTAGGCATAGGCGTATCAATTTCCAGTTCCAAGGGGGTGTAATTCATAACAATAGTTATAGGAAAGTTATGAATGACTACTGCCTATGCAGTAGCTGTTATCTAAAGAAAATAAGAAATACTAAATAATGAAAACTAAAATTACAAAATTCATAATATACATAATAGGTAACAATAAAAATAACATAAGGAAAACCTGTACAAAAACTTACGTTTCTAGCATAACTGTAGCCGTCTTTCCTTAATCATATTGAATTTTTTTAATACAGTTTCTATCTCTATGCTTTTTGTGCGTATCCCTTCAAACGCCAAGAAAACTAAATTTGCCATTCTTTGGCGGGTCATGGAAAGCCTTTGGGGACGATTAATAGCTGTCAAAGTAGAGAAAGTTAATTCACAGGTAGCAGTGCTGCAGCCAAACGTATCAACAGCAGCCAAAAGCTCATAGGTGGCTTTAAAGGCTTCTCTGTATCCATTTTGCACTTCTTATTTTTCCATTTTATGTTTATTTCCTTGGACTGAGAGGGGCCGGTCTTTATCTGCATGGTTAGCAAGAAAACGTTCAATTCATAAAAAATAACAATTAACAAATTTTTACTTGTCTGACGGGTGTAACATGTTTTGCAAGAATTTTCACATTTTCATTTTTAGGTGTTCGATGGGGTACCATTTTTGCAGTGGGAGCTTGGTCTACGTCATCTCAACAATTATTTCCATTGGGCGTACTGCGATTTTAACAATTTTCTGCAGTTGCCGCAGGACGGGCTACGCCCGTCCTGGCCCACCCCTAGCTATAGGCCTTCTCGCACATCGCGCACGTCACAGTAAAATTAAACACAACCATTATTTTACATGAGAGTGACCAAATCAAGAACTTAAGGTGGCCATTCCCTAGAAAGAGACATCCGATAGGGAAATATTTACTATTTTTAGCTATAACTTTTTTTTCTTAGTACGCATATTTAAAAAAACTATAAGAGTACCTAAGTAGAACCATAACAAGACTATTACTATGAATTTTCACTCAATAATTTTAGTGGTTTGCAAAATAGCTCGATTAAAATTTAAAAATTGTGTTAATCTTCCTATTTCGTAGTTTTAAATCGAGCTATTTTGCAAACCACTGAAATTATTGAGTGAAAATTCATTGTAATAGTCTTGTTATAGTTCTACTTAGGTACTTTTGTATATTTTTTAAATATACGTACTAAGAAAAAAAAGTTATGGGCAAAAATAATAAATATTTCCTTATCGGATGTCTCTTTCTAGGGAATGGCCACCTTAAGCCTCGCACATCGCACAGCCTTTAGCACGGGCGATACCGTGTTTGTGAATACCTATTTGCAACAAGAGAGATAAAGATAACTACAGCACTCTGATTTTAATAAAATTATGGAAGGAAATAGCAAAACAATATATGAACAATTAGTACAATTTCTTTTGTATGCAGACTAGGCTAGGCGTTGTGCGATGGGCGATCAGCGATAGGCGAAAACCAGGATTGATTCGTGGTGCATCGCGAAAGATAATTTCATACATATATGACTCAATATTTTGCCATATAGCTTTTTTGACATATTCCTTAATGTACATCTACAGTTAAAATGATTAAATTATAATAAACACTCTCATAGATGGCTGAAAGTTATTACCGGTAGATGTAACACTAACACGCATGAATTTTTTATTGCCCCAATCACAAAATTAAATGTATACTAAAATTTGTTCTAAAAGTTTTGGAGTTTTGTATTTTTTGCGGCTTTCTTTAAAGAACAAAATCCATTTATACTGTGAAGAAATGTCGATAGATATAATAACTAGCGCATACTTACTGTAATGAACTTCCGCAGAGACGCCTATATCTTGTGAAAAAAGGTTATGTTCTGCCGTTTAAAACTTTCACTAAGTATACCTGACATCTTAAGAAATCCAAAATTGTCCTTTAAAACAGTTTCCAATTTTTGTTTTAGCAATATCTCTCGATAATTGAAAAGGGACGGTTCATAAAACGCAAATTTCGTTTAAGAGATGAGGGGGTTCGTCAAAGTGTCACAGAATGTTGCATAGAGATGGGAGGAGTTCATCTGACGCGTCATGCGGCAGGGGACGTAAAAAAATCAGTCGTAATTTTTTGACTCGAGTCAAGTTTGAAATGCTAAAGTACAATACACATTCAATTCCATCATGCCCGGATCATCTTTAATTATTTCAACATGGCCAAATTAAAATAACAGCTGAAATTAAAAGATGTAGTCTCCTCCATTAACTAATCTTCAAAAATTAACGGTTATTGAGGTATATCTTATAAAAACTAGACAATTTCTAATTAAAAAATGAATAATCTTGTATTATTAGACCATTAACTTTAGGAAAAAGTACAAGAATTCAAAATATGTACTTAAGACAATAATAACAATATAATAATTTTTTCTGATTATTTTATCAACTTTTAGATTTCAGTAAAAGAATACCTATATGATATCCAACATAGCCATATTCACAAAAGTTAAAAAAAAATGAAAAAAATTCGTGTCTTTACTGGACTTAAATACACATTTTCTTATCTAATTTTTCCCGAAAATGTCCCAAAACAATTCTAAAACAGTCGACTAAGTTACGAGCTTTGCATCAAAATACAGATTTTTCTATGTACTTTAAGGTGGCAGAAAATGATAAATTTTTGTCACTCTTGAAAATATATTTTCTACTTTTTAATTTTTTTTTCGCACAAAGTAGTAGTTATTACTGAAATCTTAAAACTCGTTCTCGTAAAAAACACGCAATTTGAAAAAAACTTAATTTTTCCACGATTAAGTATAGCCCGAGATATTCTACTTCATTTGTCGAGAATGCATAGTGCTAGTAAGGGGAGAATTAAAGATCTATTTGTTTGACAGAGCTTTTTAAAAAACAGAAAAAATTGTTACAAACTTTATTCTGCACTTTTGCAATAAAATTACAGAGTTAAAAGTAACATTACTCAACGAACGACAAGTATATTCTGAACTTAAAACTAAATGACCTATATTTATAACATATTTAGTTATCATTAAGGGAACAGCTATTATGATAACGATGGCATCAAATTTCTAAACAATTGGAATTACGTGACATTACTCCTCCCTTCTTAAGAAGAAAATAGGGTATCATTAGTTTGTTCCTTATTATTTTCTAACTTGTTTGTGTTTGGTTTGATTATTCTTAAAATTTTTGTTGTATTGAATACAATGATTTTATATATTATAAATTCTAATATGATTAATATTAATACAATACAAATATATAAACTAAGATTATTATTGTTATTCGCTTGTATGTTGTACAATTCGTGTAGCTGTGTTTTTTCAGCCAATCTTTGTATATTTTTTAATTTTCCTATTTGGACTTGGTGTACTGGGGTCCATTGGGCTCATTTTGCTGGGTCAGTTCCATATTTATTGATAACAGTTTTAGGGGCGTTTCATCTATTTCTACTTGGGAATTTGCATAAGTAGTTGCTTGGATTTTTACCTTACAGTATTGTGGGATGAATATCAACTGGGGTTGCGATACCTCTTCATAACCGTGCTCTTGGCATTGCTTTTCTATTGTCATCTTTGTTATCGGGATGACTATTATATATGCATCGTTGATGGGTTCGATTATGTTGTTTTCGATGTATAGAGTTGTAGTGTGGCAAGTTTTATTTGTATTGCCCATTAAGACTTTTGGTATACAGTCATTATTTTGTATCTGTTGTTTTATGTAATAGATACATTCATCTTCGATTATGTGGCATTGGTCAATTGGTTATCCTCGTAGTGGTGATAAGTCGAGCTCAATATAATGTAGGTTTTTTCAGGGATAAAGGTTTGGTTTTTTATTGGTATTGGGTACAAGCGGTAATGATTGTAATAATTCTCTTGAAGGATTGGAAAATGAAATATGAAACAAATCTTGTTTTGCAAGTGCAAGTACTGTGTTTCGATTTTTATTAATTGAAGTCTGGTAAACTGTTCTGATACATATTATTTATTATGTTGATCTGGTATTGTAATTCGTTTATTGGGAGAATAATATTATGTACTGTTTCTAGTTGTGCAAATAGTATAGAATTTTGAACATTATTAATCAATGATATTAATGTTTGACAGTCAGCAATCATCATATCTAGGTAATTTTGTAATTTGAAGAATAAAACGAGATTACTTATGTATTTCCGAGGTCATATTTTGTATTTGATTGCTAATGTAATTTTGGTTCTTTATTACCTTTGAGAATGTATTCAGACTTCCTTTCATGAATTGTTTTGATACAGTTATATGGTTGTTTAAATCATGATGTAAAAGGTTTTGGTTTTTTCTAAGTTTGAGATTGCATTGTTATATTTTTCTGCGTCATCGGAATCTAAAGTTCCGAATAGCCATTTTTGCGTTTTACCTACAATATTAAATAAACCTCTTTTAGTTATGTTTCTAGTTTGGGGTTTCATATTAATTAATTTGCAGCCAATTTGTTGTAATAAATAATTTAGTTGTTCTTGCACGTGATTCAATTGGGCATACGTTTCTTCTTTTGTTAAGTTTTGTATTAATACTTAATTCGTTTACCGACTTTAAATTATTTTTTATTTCTACTAATGGTTGGGCAATGTTGTCTAAGTTTACATATTTAATAAATGAATGTTTGTGTGTAGTGATTCTTGCAAATCCTAGGGAAAATGGAAGAATTGGATTATTTATTGGTGTAATTTCAATTTGATGTCCTTGTACCAGACTTAGAAGTGCTAGGAACAACATCATCTGGAACAACAGATGTGTTTTTGTTAATAATTTTCCTTTTTGGCTTCATTCGTCTTTTATGATATATACCTCTAGTGTGTATTTTGTACTAGAGTGTATTGTATTGTTATAGCCTAATATTGAATATAGCATTTGGGTAGTTAGATTTTCTTTTGGCGTTTCTTGACGTAGTCTGAGTTCTTCGGGTAGAGTTGAATGTAGTCTTTCTATTGGGCTGTTACTATTTGGATTTTTTGCTGTTGTAGATTTATTTTATGAGCTAGGCAAAAGTTTTCAAAATTGGTGTTTTTAAATTCTGTACCTAGGTCACAAGTTATTTTTTGTGGTATTCCATCATGCGAAATAAACTTTAGTAGATTGTCTAAAATGTCAGTACTCGTTTGAAATGTGGGATAAGCTTGAGCAAATCTTGAAAAGCTGTCTATAATAGTTAAGAATTTTTGCATTTCAACACAAAAGGTGTCTATGTATATATGTTCAAACGGGTATTCGCCAATAGGAGTAGATTTTAATTTAATTTCAAAAGGTCGTCTTTCATATTTGGATTTTTGACATAAAACACAGGTGTTTATATAATTAGTAACTTTATCTGACATACGAGGGAAGTAATACATTTTTGATAAAAATTGTACGGTTTCGTTAATACCTCGATGTACTGCTTTCGTTTCGTGATGATATGTGATTTTTGAGATTTGGTCTTCTTCGTTTTCTACGTCTTTGAGGAATTTGTTCGTTAATATTAATTTAAAGGCATTATTTTTAAAATGTTTTTGTAATAATGTTATTATAATTTTCGGGTTACCTGTTGTTACGAATAAACCGTATAAAACTTTGGGTTTTACGTAATCTTTGAATAGTCTAATCAAATCTTGTTCTAAGCTTTGGGAAGGTATGCAAATATGTAAGCGAGATTTTTCGTTAAAAGGTTTTTTCTGGAAATTCTTGCATGTAAGGCGTCTTCGCTTATGTTCAATATTATTTGATTCTTAAATTTATTTAAACATTGTTCCGATATAGGTATCTCTAGGATGGGATTTTCTAAAGCGGAGTGTTGCGTCTCGTTGCTTAGGGGAATTCGTTCTTTGGGTAATTGTATGTTTGAAATTATGTTAATTCGTTTTTCTGGGTTAATTGGTAGTATCTAGATTGTCAATGGGTGCTTCGTCTAGTTTTATTAAATCTTCGAATGTTATTTCCGGAAAATCGTCGTGTATTCTGTCTTGTTCGCCACTATCAACTTGTGCAATAACTGATTGGTTGTCATTATCTATTGGGTGAATTTCTATTCGTGATAGTGCGTCTGCAACCTTGTTTTCTTTGTCTTTTTTGTATACAATACTGTAGTCGTATTCCATTAATTTCAATCGCCATCTCATTAGACGAGAGTTGGGTTCTTTAAGATTATTTAAATATTGGAGAGGTTTATGATCTGTCAATGGTAAATTTACGTCCGAAAAGATACGGTCTGAAGTGCCTCGTAAAGTTTACATAGCTTAATAATTCTTTCTCGATCACGCTATAATTTTGTTCTGCTGCGTTTAAAGTACGACCTTCAAAAGCAATAGGTTTATCAGAACCTAGAGGTCCTTGTGACAATACTGATAATGGCGTAATTAGAGGCATCAGTGGTTAGAATGAATGGCTTATCGAAATTTGGGTATTGTAAGAGGGGTTCATTTCAAAGTATATTTTTACACCTTTCAAAGGTCTCGATAAACTCGGATGTGTGAATATTTTTTTCTCCTTTCTTTAGACATTTAGTAAACGGTTTTGTTATTTTAGCAAAGTCTTTAATGAATTTCCTATAGAAACCTAGCAGTCCGAGAAATGATTTTATTTGTTTAGCGGTGGTTGGTATCGGAAATTTTTTTATAGCCTTTATTTTATTTGGATTTGGTTTTATTCCTTGTGGGGTGATGACATGACCAAGAAATTCGATGTTTTGTTTTAGGAATTCTGATTTATCTTGCTGAATTTTTAACTTCGATTCTCTTAGTTTTTGGAAAACCTGTTTTAAGTTTGATATATGTTCTTGGAGACTGGTGGAGAATATTATTATGTCGTCCATGTAAACAAGGCATATTTTATTATGTAGGTCTCTGAGGACATGATCCATAACACGTTGAAAAGTAGCCGGGGCATTTTTTAAACCGAATGGCATACGAAGATACTCGTAATGACCATTTTCAACAATAAAAGCTGTTTTGGGTATAGAATCTTGATCCATTTCAATTTGGTGGAAACCGCTAGCTAAATCTAACGTCGTAAAGTAATTGCATTTACCTAATTTGTCTAAGATGTCGTCTATGTTGGGGATAGGGTAACGGTCGTCTATTGTCTTTTCGTTTAGTTTACAATAGTCTACTATTATTCTCCATTTTTTTTGTCCGGAGGCATCCGCCTTTTTTGGGGAAGACCAGGGTGATTGTGAAGGTCTTATAATACCGTCTGTTAACATTTTATTTATTTGTTTATTAATTTCAGCTTTATGGCAAAAAGGGAATCTATACGTTTTTGTATGAATCGGGATTTGATCGCTGGTTTTTATTTCGTGTTTAATTTTGTTTGTGAAACTAAGTTGTGAATCATTAGCGTGGGATATATCGGGGAATGTATTTATTAATTTTAACACGGCTTCTTTTTCTTCGGTATTCATATGATCGGTTCTAATTAGTGAACTTAAATTCTTTTTACTTGGCTGATTGCAATTATTGTAACTAGATATGCTGTGTATATCAAACTGTTCTGTATCTATGTAGAATGCTTTAATGGGTTGTTTAAAATCTACGCAAACAGATTTTTCGGTGTTATTTTGAATTTCAAATCGCGCTTTAAAATTTTTGCGTACGGTAATGTTTCTGGAATTGTAAGTCCGAAATATTCTTGATGGGGGATAAGTATTTCTCCTTCTTTTTTATCTACATAAAATTTTTGGTTTACTGTTTCGTAAGCTGGTATTTCTATAGTAAAATGATGTTGGGTGTTTTCGTCGCGATAATAAAATGGTATTTGTATATTTTCATTGTACAGTATTTGGTTTGTAAGATCTATAGTCAAGTTAAGTTTACGGAGTTCGTCTAGTCCTATTATTCCGTCAAAGTAATCCGAAAAGGGGTATAAGGTGAAGTCAATGTTGCAGTTTGTTTGCAATTCTGGAAATGCGGGTATTGAGGCTTTGTAAAGAGCTTCTACGCCTCTGCCTAGGGATTTAAGTTGTGAAGGGGCTTTATAAATATCTTGTGGGAAATAATTTTCTGCAATGAATGGTCTTAACATAGATACATTACATCCGGTGTTAATTAAAAGTTTTATGTCAGGTTCGTGAATTTGAATATATGGAAGAGCATTTACATAAGCATTAAACGTTATGTCTGTCTGTTTTGTTGTGGGATAAAGGTAAAATTTCGGTTTTCTATTTGATCATTTTCGTGTATTATTTGACTTTGTTCGTTCTGTTCACTTGCATTTTCGAATGCATAATTATTTTCGGAATGATTACTAGTGTTTTGATATGCAAAATCGTTATAATTAAGCGATGTAGCGCCTATTTGAGATTCATCAAGATGTTCATATCGTTCGTAAGAATTCTCGTGGTAAAGACTGTCTTGATCGTTTAATTCGCTTTCATCTATTGCATTTAATTCTTGTGAAATGAAATTCGTTTTTGGAACCATGGGAATTGTTGTCTAATTTAGTTTGAATTAAGTTGTCTTTGTGGTTGTATATTGTTTCTTAGCGTCGGCTGTCTAGATTGAATGGACATTGGTTCAGGAGTATTGTACGTCTGTCTGTTTGGGTTGGGTTTGAAAACATTTTTCGGCGGTCCGAAGACTTGTTGGTTAGTGGGGAAACTTGTGGGGATTTGTCTAGGTTGTAAGTGAATGGGTTGGCTTGGAAATATAGGTTTTTGCGGCATTACTCTTTGATGTTGGAAAAGATTGTTATTAGGTAATTGGTAATTTTGTTTAGGTAGGTGTTGGAAGGACAAGTTGTTTTGAAACATTCTTTATAAGATTTTGCAAACAGCAGAAAAAATAACTATCTATAAAAGAAAAACTTTGTGTAGAAATATTAATGAAATCTTTGCATTCTTTCGATAACCTGAATTCTGGTTATGCTAGCAAATTAAAATCCTAAAATGAATTTGTCTAATTTCTTATTTGACAATTCTCATTCTAACACTAGCATCCACACAGTCCCCTACGGCCATGCAGATTAAACTAGTATGCTAGTGTTAGAATGAGAATTGTCAAATAAGAAATTAGACAAATTCATTTTAGGATTTTAATTTGCTAGCATAACCAGAATTCAGGTTATCGAAAGAATGCAAAGATTTCATTAATATTTCTACACAAAGTTTTTCTTTTATAGATAGTTATTTTTTCTGCTGTTTGCAAAATCCTATAAAGAATGTTTCAATACAATTATAAGCAAACAAATAATAATTCATTTTTAGACAAGTTGTTGTTTTGTACTGAATTGTTACGCGTTTGTTGTGGTTCAGTATTTCTATGCTGTAATGTTGCGTGGACATGAAGCTTTTGTTTTCTAAGTATAAATTCATGGCATCTTCTAAACTATCGGGATTTTGCGCTCTTATAAAATCGCATGTTCTAATGTTCAGATTTCTTAGAAATACCTTTAATGATTGCGACTCGTATTGTTGTATGTGTATTAATTTGAGATCTGCACTCATTTGTGTTACGGGTTTTGAGTTTATTTTAAAACAAAGTTTGCTACGTAACATTTGAATTCTCTTGGCGAAATCTAGATAAGTTTCATTTTTCTGTAACGTCATTGTGAAAAGTTGTTGTTCTAAAATGTCAAGACTTTGGTTAGATCCTATTAGAATTTTTGCTCGGTCCCTTAATTTACCTTTAATAATACTATTAATGCATTTGTTTAAAACTACATCTGTGCCATGGTACAATTGGTGGAATTCATCTACTGCGCTTATAAATAATTCTAAGTCAATTTCTGAACCATCATAAGTGGGAATTGTGTCTGAATATATTTTCAAAAGTGTGTAATTTACTTCGGTAGGCATTTTGTTATTACTTATTTGCAGTGAATTAAATGAATTTAATAGATTGTCGATTGTCTTATCTGTCATAAATTGATTTTTTTTAAATTTAAATGTTTATAGGATACAATGATTTAGTCAAAAGTTTGATGATTAATGAAATTTGTATTAAGCAAACAAATTTTTTCTTAAAGGAACCGGTATTTTGGAGAATTTTCGAATATGAAAAGTTATAAGTTTATACAAATATATATATATATATATATATTTTTTAATGAAATGTTTTATAGATTTCTTAAACTACGTCTGTTTATGATAAAGTCTACCAGGTATTAAATTCGGTATTTATAACTTTGGTAGTTGACCAAGATGGTCGCACCTATAATTAATTTTTCCAAAGAGAACTTTTACAATAAAGGTTCTATGGAAATACAAAAAGGATAAAACTCGACTTACCTCGACGTTTGTTGAAATTCTGGCTTTCTGGAGAAGTACACAAGCGTCGCTGGGAATTTTCTGGATTTTTCTTTGATTTCAGCAAACAAGGAGTTGAAACTCGCGAAATACTACGATAGTTTTCTTTTGCTAAATCCTACCGACTGAGCCAATTAAAGATCTATTTGTTTGATAGAGCTTTTTAAAAAACAGAAAAACTAGTTACAAACATTATTCTGCACTTTTGCTATAAAATTACAGTGTTAAAAGTAACATTACTCAACGAACGACAAGTATATTCTGAACTTAAAACTAAATGACCTATATTTATAATAATATATTTAGTTATCATTAAGGAAAAAGCTATTATGATAACGATGGCATTAGAATTCTAAATAATTGGAATTATGTGACATTACTGGAGCCTTTCGTGGAGTTAGTGACTATATTTTCTTGATAAAGAAAGTTGAAAACTTATAAACTAAAATAACTTACAACGAATGAATTGTATCATTACAAATAATACCACATTACAAATTTTTGTAAAAATAAACTGGTATGAACCACTCAAAATGCAAACAAAACAAGAACTGCTGATCTGCACATTTGGATGTGGATGCTTATGATTCAGCAATTGGAAGTCAGTCAAAAATGGCAACTGAGACGTTTACAAGTGACCAATATTAATTAGAAAATATAGTTATTTACTTTTATGGTATTTGATATAATAAATTTAATAGTTTCTTAAATAAATATTTACAATTATTTAACACTGGTAGGAAAAAAAAATTAATTAAGTGCATTCGCTTGATGCTTGTCTCTGAATCATCTCATTGACTGTCAGTATCGCTCCTTTCACTTCTGAACGAAAAAATTAAATTTTCACGATCCATTTCCATTTCATCATCATCAGAATCTGGATTGTTAAGTCTAAACGGCGACATATTACTAGCAATGTCATCAGATTCTGATGAACACTCTACATTAGAAAGTGATGTAAATTGTTCTTTTCAAAGCTTGTCACTTAATTCTCCTTTATCATCTATAACACAACTTTCGATTTAAACAATTTAAACCATTGCGGTGTTTGCATAAATTCGTACATCTTAATCGTACTTTTCTATAATATGTTTTGGTCTTGCAGTTAGCCCTACATCCACAAGCTATTGGGTGAAGACTTCCTGGTAGCGGTTTTATTGTCATTGGTATTCCAATGGGCACTAATCCGATAGAGGTCATTTGCAAACCGAAACTTTGTGGCAACTTATTGCTATCATTTAACCATCGCTGTATCTGTAAGTACACTCTTAAATAATGATCGTGTGCAGTTTCTTTGGTTGGAGGGAGAACTGTTAGTTTACAGGCAGCGGACGAAGTGTGTTTTTGGAAGCAGTTGTATCTGAGGGTACCAAAATCCTTTCCTTGGGTTTGAACCGTATTATGCTTCTATGACACTTTTACCAACAGCAAATAATCTTTCTGTTGTTGCTTGTTGATCATAGGAAACTTGTACGTCTATTTGAAGGTGGGAATATTTACTTAAAATATCACAGATCTACTTCTGCAAATGCTGAGGTAGGGTTACAACCAGTAAACGCATGTAGAAACATGATACACCTTCTTAATTCGGGTTTTTAAAAATAAATTTTAGTAAAATATTTATTGTTGGTTTTGCCTATCAGAAGTTTAAAAAAATATATTGTTATGAATTACACCCCCTTGGAACTGGAGATGATACGCCTATGCCTACTAATAGTGACTGGAAAGACTCTAGAAAGAGCCATGGACTTGTCTAGAATGTGGTGGAAGAAGATTCTGGTTCAGTCTAGAGGTAATTTCAGAGTATATAAGGCGCGATTACCGGCGCAGAAAGGGAAGCTTATTAAAGAAGAAATTTATTAAAGAGGAAGTTTATAAAAGTGAACAAGTTGGAAAGGGGAAAAAGTGAGGTTAAATATTAGTAAACAAAGTGTATTTTCAAGTATTGTATAGTCAGTAAATTGTTAAATAAAGTGTTAGTGGTGATTATCTCTTGTTGAAATTATTCAGAACCCACGGATTCACACAGGGTGTTTCCTAAAAGGTGAATAAACGCAACAATATGTTTCTTTTTATTGATGATGCGAATGCGAGCTGTGTCAAAATAACCAATAAATCTATATCTTGATCAACAAGTACGATATCATTGCCATCAGTTTTTTAAATATCGCGTTACGGATAATTCTAACGTCCGTATCTTTGCAAAGGTACTTTATGCCATGACCGCGAAATTCTTCACACAGATGTGAAATGAATTTTTTCTTATTTTTAGAATTTAGTAAAAAGTTTTTTTTTGTGTGAAATAGGAGGCATAGCATATATATATATATTGTTAATCTCAACTTCGGCACAAATACTGTTGCGTAATCTTCGCAGCCGCTCAGAATTTTTCGTACTTATATAGTCATTAGATTCATCAGAAAATTAAACAACTGTCTGAATAATTTCATTTTATATAATCAATATATAAATTAAATATTTCATAATAAGCCAAATCCTTACTCCAAGTAAATGTAGTAAAAATCCACCGTCAATAATGTAAAACATATTTTCTAAAATTGGCTTACTAGGCAGAACTTCAAATAAATATATAATATAATAATATAGATATGGTGAATAAATGCAAAATATATAGTGTATTTTCAATTTCATGCATGGTTTTAAAAATATGTAATTTTACATTAAGTATAGTGCTATTTCATACATGAATAGGAGCATTTTGTGAATTTTGATATAAAATCATAAAATAGGAATTCTGGAATTAATTTACTCCTGAATTGAATCAGACTCTTTTAACTAAGCAGCTGTAGTTAGAATAAAGCAGAGGGAGATGAGTCATCTGAACTTGGCGCCGCGCCGCTTTCTTTGTGTTTCACAAATTTTTTCTTCCATTCATACGATATTAGAGTACCTATACTATTTTGATCTACAGATTTTATAACGAAATGTAACTGTGTACATATCGAAATAATTTTTCTTGTCACTGACGCTTCCTGATAAAGGCAGAAAAGTTGAATATCATGAGTGCTATAATTGTAGAAAAAATAACTAGATAACTAAATAACTAAACAACCAAACAACTAAATAACTACATAACTAAATAACCAACTAAATAACTAAATAACTAAATAACTAAATAACTAAATAACTAAATAACTAAATAACTAAATAACTAAATAACTAAATAACTAAATAACTAAATAACTAAATAACTAAATAACTAAATAACTAAATAACTAAATAACTAAATAACTAAATAACTAAATAACTAAATAACTAAATAACTAAATAACTAAATAACTAAATAACTAAATAACTAAATAACTAAATAACTAAATAACTAAATAACTAAATAACTAAATAACTAAATAACTAAATAACTAAATAACTAAATAACTAAATAGCTAAATAGCTAAATAGCTAAATAGCTAAATAACTAAATAACTAAATAACTAAATAACTAAATAAGTAAATAAGTAAATAAGTAAATAGTAGAGGGTCCACACCTTCGAAAGCCGTCTAAATCGCCAAGTAACCCATTCCGGCAAGGTAAATAAATTTTGAGCTCGCATATCGAAAGAGGGTCCTAATGGGCATCCGAAATGGCTTGTTGGACTTTTTTTGGCGCTTGCACAACTTCTCCACAAGAAAAAAAGATGGCGGAACGTTATTTCAAGAATGTGTGTTTTTAAACATATACCTCTCGCTAGAAAATTAACTACGTACGATATTGATGTGATTTTTTATATTTGTATACTACTGACATGAGCGCATATATCTGTATTGTTAGAATTTCAAAATCACTTACAATTTTTTTCTACATAAATCCTAAATCACAGGAAGCAAATTTGTGTGTTTGAATTTTCGACGTGCGATCAACTATATTAAATGTTTAATTTTTTTATATATTATATGCGAATGAAATATGGTCTAAAGATCAAAAAAGTTTTTGCAAAAAAAATTAGCTCAATATCTTTTACAATTTTTGAGTTACAGACTTTTCAAATTAAACCATAATTTAGGTCCGTGATACTCCTATTACCATGCGGCTATTATCTCACGTACTGCTATGTGGTTAATTGTAATGCATCAAGATAGTAAGCCAATACATTTTTGATATTGTGTTATTATTATTTATAATTTTACAAAAATATTAATATGTAAAATGAAACTCATTTGGCATAGTATTTATTAGATCTATAGGTTATGAAGGTGTTGTATATGGAGATATTTATTATATATACCATCATTATACAATATAGAAATAAAATATAAACACGTACACAAACCGTGTAATTTATAAGTAATAATAATAATAATAATAATAATAATAATGCATAATTATACACAGCTCAGTAAGCATCGACAAAGCACTACTAGACTGGTAAGAATTACTGTCTGTTAAACACTGCTCTGTATTATTTCTGCCCTCAAAACAATTGTAGGAAAGGCCACATGCACATGCAACAGAACATCAACATTTTTAGTCACACTCTACTTTACAATTCCACCTTTTGTTTTTTTTTAACCACTTGTGGTTTTTTGTCATCATTTGTGGGTTTATTTGATTATTCTCTATCAGATATCCAAATTTTCTGGAAGAGTGTGATGTGTTTTCTTAACCGTTTTTCAACTCACCGAGGTAATTTGTTTAAAATCCAGAATTTTGTGTTAGGTAAGGAAAGTATAGGAGAATCTAAACCACTTCTTGTGAATAATTTTTACAATTAAAATTATTTTGCAGTAAGCAGGGTTTGACCCTGCTTCGCTAAGTACTTCAGTTGCAAGCTAAGCTAAGCATACCAAACTACTGGACTTAATGACCGTTTCAAATGCAGTAAGTAAGCTCTCTTGTAGGACTTAGCGAAAGTATGTCTAATAATTTTATGAAAAATAAATGCTACCTTGGTGAATCTAATTAAACTCACTATGGCCATACAGATTCACATAGGTCTTACGACCATCTTCAATGACACGATCACCAATTGCATCGCAGTTATCTCCAAGATTAGTCAAACTGTTTAGATGGCCTGTTTGATTTAAGGCAACTGTAACTGCTCCCCTTCGGAAAGAATAACTGACAGGTCACACAATACATAGACTGCCAATAAACAATATTTACAATATTTTCTTCTTCATGTTTTTCACCTAATTATTTATTGGTTTCGTGAATACTATAAAATACCCTTTGTTGTCGTATACCCACAAAACTTTTGTAGTTTTTCTATTTTGGAAAAAATTAAACATGCCTTTCGTAAATATTATTGTGTTCGTTTGTTCATGGCTGCACTTCAAATTTTATGCTAGGCGTGAGGAATCTACGTTCACATTGTTGGGCGACATCTGTCCTTATTTACACCAATATTCAGGGCTTGTTTTCTTAAGTCATATCGTACTTTTTTTAAATCCGAAGTTTAGGTCAATTTTTATTTTTAAACTCAATTTATTAAAACTTATTAACGATTTCGTACTCTATTTGCAAGTCTAGATATACTGTCCTAAACCAAAATGACGTAACTTAAAATTTCCTAAGCAAATTGGACGTACTTCAAAGTTTCCTTGTTAAATGACCGACTTTTTTTCAATAATCAATAAACCATTATTTTTGCATCTGCCTCATAGAATTAAATTCAAAAATAGAATGAAACTATTTAAAAAAATAAGATGTGCTGAGATTAGCGGCATAAAATGTCAAATATCTCAAGAAGAGCGTATAATGAAGTACGTCATTTTGGCTTAGGACGGCAGTATATTACATGTAACAAATTACATCATAATTTAAAACCACGTATTTATTGCACCGAAATTATTGTTTAATAATTTTCAGACAATGAGTGATCTAATGATCAAGAATAATGTAACACCTAAATCAAATTAGGTATTATACTAATATATGATCTATCCACAATTGCACAGAACGAGCCCTGCCGTAGCTGTCACGTTGCGCGCTAATAACAAGACATTATTACGGTCGAATTAAAAAATCCGTATCTCGAAAACTGTATAAGATATCGAGCTAATTTTTTTTGCAAAAACTTTTTTGATCTTTAGACCATATTTCATTCGTATGTAATAGATACAAAATTCGAATATTTAATATAGTTGCCCGCACGTCGAAATTTCAAATACACAAAATTCGTTCATGTGATTTTGGATTTATTTAGAAAAAAACCGTAAGTGATTTTGAAGGTCTATTAGTACAGATAGATGCGCTCGTGTTTGTAGTATATAGATATAAAAAATCAGATTGATATAGCAAGTAGTTAATTTTTTAGGAAGAGGTAAACGGTTAAAAACACAAATTCTTGAAATAACATTCGGCCATGTTTTTTTCTTGTGGAGAAGTTGCGCAAGCGCCAACAAAAGTCCAACAAGCCATTTCTGATGCCCCTAAGGACCCTCTTCCTGAATTCGTTTCCAAAAATCATTTACCTTGTTGGAATGGGTCATTTCAATTTTTAAAGCTTTGGACCCCTTACTAAAATAAGTAAATAACTAAATAACTAAATAACCAAATAACTAAATAACTAAATAACTAAATAACTAAATAACTAAATAACTAAATAACTAAATAACTAAATAACTAAATAACTAAATAACTAAATAACTAAATAAACAAATAAACAAATAAACAAATAAACAAATAAACAAATAACCAATAAACAAGTAAACAAATAAACAAATAAACAAATAAACAATTAAACAATAAACAAGTAAACAAGTAAACAAGTAAACAAGTAAACAAGTAAACAAATAAACAAAGAAACAAAGAAAAAATAAACGAATAAACGAATAAACGAATAAACGAACAAACGAACAAACGAACAAACGAACAAACGAACAAACGAACAAACGAACAAACGAACAAACGAACAAACGAACAAACGAACAAACGAACAAACGAACAAACGAACAAACGAACAAACGAATAAACGAATAAACAAATAAACTAAGAAACAAATAAACTAAGAAACAAATAAATAAATAAAGTAAATAAACAAACAGATAGTATGCTTTTTACGTACTTTTAGAACGAGTTTTTATATCTTAGAAACCATTATTATTTTGTGCGCATAATAGATTTTTTACTGCAAAAAATCGAAAAAAAACAAAATATTTTTAAGAGTGACAAAAATGTATCATTTTATGCCACCTTAAAGTAGAAAAATATGTATTTTGATGCAAAGCACAAATCAATGAAAATTATAAAGGACGCTATAGCAAAAGTAGGTAGGAAAATTTCTGAAATCACTATTTTTAGAGAATGAGCTTTGCCAGGGCGAAGTGGTTCAATACGTAGGTATACCGGGTGAGTCACGAATTGCGCTTGCCCCGATATTTCCTAAAATATTTGAAATAGAAAATTGAAATTTGGAGGCCTTATTACACGACTAAAATGCCATATTTTCAATAAAAAATCAAGTTTGGTGCACATCCGGTTTGACCGGAAATGCCCACAACTTTCGATTTTTAAATGGACCCTATATATTTTTACATTTTTGGAATCTAGAGGAAATTTTGAATACAATACATCCATTTTGATCACTTTTTGATAAACATTAAAAATTTTATTAAAAAATCTGTTTCTGAATCCAGAGTGCTGTGGTGCCCAAAATATATTTTAGTTTGTGTGCTACGTTACTATAAAAATAAAAAGAGCAATATGATTGCATTACTTAATTCTCTAGAGGCGTTTAAAATTTTTAAATGTGATCTTTACCCACTAACTCGGTTTTTTTAAATGGGAATTTAATCGTTCACCAACATTAAATACCTCATTTTCATACGAATCTAATGATACCAAAATTTTGAAAATCCGCTCAGAAATATTTGAGATTTCAGCCAAAATACAATGCAACCAAGCTTTTAGAAACATGCGGCTAATAGATCACAGGCCTGCGAAAAAAATTTTTTGTTCTGCGGTTTTAAGTTTGTAAGGTAATTTTTACTAACTTTCAAATGCTAAATCTAAATCTTCTATGGAGTTTCCGGTATCACGTAAGAATCTCGAACCAATGACGACACAAGTTAAATTTGAAATATGTGTATTCACTGTTACAAAAGCTACATGAATAAATTTACGGGAATAAAAATATAAAAAGTATGCCGTAACTGTAATGAAATGTTTAATTCAAAATGATAAATAGAAAACCAAAGAATATACAAACATTATACAGCGGGATCAGGTTCAGGATTAACACGTTTCCGCTTTGTTTTAAATAGGTTGATTTAGGTTTATGTTGATCTTGAACAATTTCTCTTTTTAGAGACCAATAGTAATCAGCCAACATGTTTACATCATCGTTCTTTATAACGTCTCTCCATTTCTTTTATGTCTTGGTGAAACCTTTCACCCTGTTCTTCACTGTAGTCGCCTAAGTTCTCTGGAAAATAGTCCAGATGAGAGAATAGAAAATGTAATTTCATGCTCATGTTGCATCCAAGTATCCGCAGCTTTTCCAACATATTTTCTACAATTGTTTTATATGTAGGATCTCTAAAATTTCCAAGGAACTTTGTTGCAACTTCTTTAAATGAATTCCATGCCTGCAGCTCCGTGGCATTAATGGTATCAATGAATTCTGTATCCTTCATTAGTTTCCGTATTTATGGTCCATCAAATATGCCTCCTTTTATTTTTGCGGTAGATAAAGCTGGAAATTTAGTGAAAAGGTATTGAAAACAAGGACCACCACTCTTAGAAAGCGCTTTTACAAATTGTTTCATAATTCCAAGTTTTATATGCAAAGGTGGAAGTAAAATTTTCTGAAGGTCAACTAATATACTATATTTTTGGTGTTAAGTCTTTTCTCGAAAGCTACTCTTTTGTTGTCCAATGTTTATCACAAGCTCTACTATCGCATTCACACAAAAAACATGGAAATTTGGTAAAACCTCCTTTTTGGCCCAATAACATCCCAGATACTTTCAAATGGCCACATGTAACCCACTTACGTTCATTATATTTAATTTTTTCCAAAGCTGTTCACCAATTTTCGTAACTTTCTTTTAAATATACTGAATGTGCAATTGGAATTGAAGCATATTTATTTCCATTATGCAGTAACACACTCTTCAAGCTTCTTTTCGAAGAATCGATAAATAAACGCCAGTCACTAGGGTTATAAACGTCCTCTCCTAACTGCCTAATAACATCAGTGATGCTCACAAAATATGCAAGTTGATCTTCCTTTGTAAAGAAGGGCTGAAATCCTTTCTCACGATTTCTGTGCCAATAAAATGTAGTACCACGTGCCAACATTTTTTTTCTTTTAACCTCGACCCCAAAATCTCACTATTCTCTTTACTTAGACCTAAGTCACGTATTGAATCATTTAATTCAGTTTGATGAAAAAGATGAGGGACAGTGTCTTTGTCGTCTGGTGAAAAATCCACATCTTCATTTGCAGCTGCATCTGATGACGTACTACTGACTGAAGATTCAACATTCTCCAACACAACCGGTGGTATTAGAATGGGAATATCTGGTCCATGAGGGACTGGCCTTATAGCTGATGGTAAATTTGGGTAATTTATACTTTTGTTCTTTCTGTTGTAACCCACTACACTGCATAAACAGAAATAGCAGTCATCGTAGTGATTTTTTGGCTCACGCTATATTAATATTGATATAATTTATGACTGTTAGTTGTTTATACTTTTCGACGGCTGAGTCCGTGACCGAGAATTTAGGCAGGTATAGACGTTTTCTTACACAAAGAACCATTCAGATTGAGAATCTTGTAAAGATGTGTTGTAACAAGTGCTAATTTGTTCTTTTGGGATAATGTTAATTAATTATTTCTCACCCCTACATAATGCGTCACTAAAATGGATTTATGGAAAATCTGTACGTGATACATAAAAATTGGTGTCATTTTCGACTTTAACACATCTAATGTGACAAAAATTACAAATTTTCATATAAACCGTCAAAACTTCGCAGGCCTGTGAATAGATTAGTGGGCTTTGGAAACTAAAATGGCACATTTCTGTGTAAATCTGGTAACCTAATAACATTGGAAAAATCATAGTAGCCATTGAATGTAATAAAACAATATCAGCTGTCAGACAGATACAAAATAAAGCGTTGCGGAAATCTCTTTGAGTAAAAATTAAAGAAAATGAATAATTTTAGTAGAAATGAAAAGGTCGATATGTTACTGATATATGGAGAGCGTCTCAAAAATTCAACTGTAGCTGGAGAACTGTATCAGCAACGATATCCCAACAGACGCCATCCAAGCAGACACTTGTTTGCCAGAGTGGAACAAGAATCAAGAAACGAACCCAATCAACAAGATGACCATCAAACATTTATTGTAAGTGAGGACAAAGAAATTGATGTATTAGTATTTGTGATGGTACATCCAACAACATCAACAAGGGAATTGTCAATGGAATGCGACATTAGTCAGTCTTCGGTTTGCAGAATTTTAAAGAAACATAAGTTTCGGTCTTATAAATACCAAATACACCAACATCTTTCTGGAGATGATAACGACAGGAGGCTAGTATATTGCAACTGGTTCTTAAATGCAGTACAACAAAACCCAGGTTTTCCTTTTCATATTTTATATTCAGATGAAAATAGATTTACGAACCAAGGTATGTTTAACAGAAATAATACTAGGTACTGGGCTCAAGAAAATCCGAGGTTGGTAGGGCGGGGGAACTTTCAGGAAAGATTTGGGTTTAACTGTTGGCTTGGAGTACTTGGAGATCGAATAATTGGACCCATATTTTTTATGGAACACTTACTGGCGAACGATATTTATTCTTTTTACAAAACCAGACAGCAGAATTTCTTGACTTACTTCCTCTTGCCTATTTACAAAATCTGTTTTTCCAACAAAATGGTGCTTCCCCACATAATTCCAGAAGAGTGATGGAATATTTAAACAACTTGTATGGTGAACGCCTTATCGCAAATCAAGGTCATATCAGGTGGCCTCGTAGGTCACCTGATATGACCCCTCGACTATTATGTATGGGGCACTCTCAAAAATAAAGTTTATAAAACTTCTTCAAATACCCGTGAAGAGCTGCAAAATAAAATTGTACGGGCTCTTAATGAAATAACGCCGGCTGAATTGCATAGAGCCATTCAAGCAACTGTACGCAGAGCCGAATTGTGTATAGAAAAAAATGGTGGACATTTTGAACAATATCTATAAATGTCAATTTACGGTTTAATTATATTAATTATTTTATAGATACCTACTGTTACCTAGTTTAAGTTTAATTGTTCAAACGGAATTGATTTTTATTTATTTATAGGCCCGATATTTATGTTCATTTAAATAAAACTCTGAAAACCGAACTGATGTCGCATTCTATTGCAAATGTCCTTGTGGATGTAATTCTGTTTACCTCCACATACCTATGCTTAACTCAATTGTAACGTTCTTTGCACTCACAATTATTAAATGTTTGATAGCTCAAGATTGCCTATAACTACACGATTCTGCCTGACAGCTGATATTGTTTTATTACATTCAATGGCTACTATGATTTTTCCAATGTTATTAGGTTACCAAATTTACACAGAAATGTGCCATTTTAGTTTCCAAAGCCCACCAATCTATTATCTATTAGCCGCATGTTTCTAAAAGCTTGGTTGCATTGTATTTTGGCTGAAATCTCAAATATTTCTGAGCGGATTTTCAAAATTTTGGTATCATTAGATTCGTATGAAAATGAGGTATTTAAAAATGTTGGTGAACGATTAAATTCCCATTTAAAAAACTGAGTTAGTGGGTAAAAATCACATTTAAAAATTTTAAACGCCTCTACAGAATTAAGTAATGCAATCATATTACTCTTTTTATTTTTATAGTAACGTAGCACACAAACTAAAATATATTTTGGGCACCACAGCACTCTGGATTCAGAAATAGATTTTTTAATAAAATTTTTAATGTTTATCAAAAAGTGACCAAAATGGATGTATTGTATTCAAAATTTCCTCTAGGTTCAAAAAATGTAAAAATATATAGGGTGTTCCATTTAAAAATCGAAAGTTGTGGGCATTTCCGGTCAAACCGGATGTGCACCAAACTTGATTTTTTATTGAAAAGATGACATTTTACTCGTGTAATAAGGCCTCCAAATTTCAATTTTCTATTCCAAATATTTCAGGAAATATCGGGGCGAGCACAATTCGTGACTCACCCGGTATAGCATAAAATTAAAGAAAATGTTAGTGGCTACGGAATCTTATCGTCATGACCGTTTTCTTTGAGTTCGTTTATTTTACGACGCATTCTATAGTAACATTAGGTTATGTTTGGTTTAGTACATAGGTAGCAATAATTATTTATAATAATCGAATATATACCTACACTTTCTAACTGATAATGACAATTAATATAATATATCACAACTAAAAATAATACATTTATCTAATATTATCTGTTAGGGCAAACAATGATGACTTAACTGCGGCGATTTTAACTCTATAATCTTTTACTGAAACGAGAAAATAATGTAGCAAACAATTAGGCTGTTTAGTTCATCTGTCAACTGTGTCATTATCTCATTCTCATATTATTCGACAAAAGGCAAGTTTCTACTTGTTAGTGAAACCATTGCGTCATTTTCATTACTAAATTAATTATATTGGGGTCCGAAATCTGCACTCTCACGTTCAGTGTCAATTTACACACTGGAATGACTGAGTGACTAGGGAGGTAGCATGATTATCACCTCACATGAGATCACTTGAAACATGATAATGCATGATATCACGGTTAGCACACGTACTTATGTCATACAAATACACAAGAAATCTATAAGTTAATGAATACCTAATATATTAATTGGTTTTGTTTGTTATAGAACCATAGAGTTAGGAACCCTGAATAATTTACCTTAGAACATATTGGAGGGGAGGCAATAAGCCAACATTAAATTTATTTTGATTATCATTTTCCAATATTGCAATGCGAGTGACGTGAGAAAGAAAATAGTTCGGAATCCATAGCTCTATGATCCAGTCAAAAATGAAAATTGGACAACCTTCTGCAGGGCAAGATTGGCTAGACTAACAGATTTATATATACAAAAACTTCTGCTTAAGGAATCACTACTTCTAGATCCAGATTTAGATAGAGGTGGGAGGGTGGAAAATTTTATAAAGAAATCTGAGGCCTAGTATATACACCAAATCCCAAATTTCTGTACTCTTAGCAACTTGATTTACCTATTTTCCTCTGTTTACCCTATTTAACCCCCAACCCTTCACCGGAATTAGCGCAAAATATAATTCAGTTTCAGATCTCGTCATGATACATACGTGTACCAAATTTCTAATCGATATCTTAAATCGTTCCTGAGAAAACGTGCGCGCAAAAAAATAAATCGGACTTTTCGTTTTTAAGTTATTGTGCTTACAAGACGATGGATGGACATTTTGAAAGTTGTTCAAAATTCGATCACCAGCAAAGTGATATGAAAATTTTTTCTCTACGAGCAATATACCGGTTTTAGAAATGTGCAGATCGAAATATACTCTTCGTTTTGTATTTGCGAAGAGTATAATAATGCAAAAAACGCTAACGTAAATAAAATATCACAGATTATATAATGGTTGGTCCGCATGGGAAAATTCGCACAATTTATAGTCGAAATGTTTATGTTTCTCTAGAAATTTTGATATTCAGAGTAAAATTGCGATTGGGAAAAATTATTTAGGAAGACAAAGCAAACAAAATATCATTAAAGAAATGAAGAAAGAGACAGAAAATAGTTGACGATCAGAAGTGAGAAGTTGGTGACAATAGACAGGTTTTCATCTTAATTAGTTGCTTCTAGATTGTCGGGTACCCAAATAATAGTAATTTGTTTTAATTTATGGGTTAATAGTTAGTGTATATCAAACAGTTGCCACAATGTGTCAATCAGACGAAAAAGGTAAATTCGAGAGAGAGGCCAATTTTGAAAAATCGGCCACACTGTTCTAATAAAACGACCGAACAGTAATTTCTACGTTCAAATATTAGGTTTGTTCCAACAAGAATCCCGAACTAATCAGAAGTAATGTGATTGGTTGAAAACAGTCCCTGATTGATCACCTGACCACATTATAAAGAGCTGATTGGCTCTAAGTAGTTTGTAACTAGTTCGTGATTGTTGTTGGAACAAACCTCTAAGGTATCTATTTAATTAATATAGAACTGGCAGAAAGTAAACCAATAATTTTGATTTTTCAGTAATTTATTTTATAAAATGAAGAAAAGACAGTCACACGCGGCTGTCATCGAGGGCTATATGTGACGTAGCACTTGCTGACTCTTACGAGGCAACCTGTCTTTTAGGAATCTTGATCAAATCCATGTAATGCGTAAATCCCGAAACCGTTTTCGCTGGATGTCATGTCTTTTTAACATGGAGTTAACAACAATCTTCGTCTATTTCGTCTTCGCTGTCTGACTGTCTTATCTTGTTAATTCTCTTATCTTTGTTAATACTATGTACTGGGTACTGTGTTTGTCGACTCTTTTAGTCTGCGTCTGGAAAATTACTACATTCTTTGGGTTTGCGATGTTAGTAGGGCTGCAAAAATATATTTTGATTTTTTTAACTTCCTGTATTTTTATGATTTTTGCATTCTTATGTCTGTTATTGTTAAAATAAAAATTGTATTTTTTAGTTTTTATAGTTGAGTAGAGAAATTAGATGTGGCTAGCAATATTGCCAAAAGTTAGGCAACGCCTGGTATGTATGAATATTTGTGTTTTATGACAAAAACTGGATTGATCGTCAGCTCGGGACTTTAGACCTATCAATACTAATTAATATAATTAATACTTAAATGCATACAAATGCATATTCTACACAACCGCTGATGGTTCTCTGTAAATAATTTTTTAATTTTAGAATTTTTCCCATTTCATGAAGAGCATTATCTAATAGTGTGGCAAGAGAATATAATAATATTCACTCGGCTGCGAGAGGGATCAAAGAAATTAAAATGCTGAATAAACAGAATATACCAAATTGTTAAATAGTGTAACCTGCTGGAATTAACTTGCAAAATAATGCACGTCGTGGTCACGTAACTTTGAATGTCCTAACTCTCTCCTACAAGAATAAAACGCCCACCTTAGTCCATATAGAAATTGCAAATTACATCACCTGCACAGTTTAAATATAAAAGTCGACATATAAACTATTTAAACGTGCTTGATTTAAATCTAATAGGTACTGCTTCTAATAAGATTTTGTTAATTCTTCCTCAATTCGCTACAAAGCAGTATTTCAATATTTTGGTCAATTATTATGAAGAGTTAGTAATTATATAGTACATTCTCGTGACGAATTTATACATGTTTAGTAGATAAAGGAGATTACTAGATCAAGTAGTTTGGTCATTTGCATCATGTAAACAGTTCCGTTTAGTACATTTACATTGGAAGATGGTCTCGGATGATTAGGGGTCAAGCGAACTAGCTCTTTACTCTAATGCATCGCTGTAGACCTGGACCGACTTCGCAAGGAATGCTTTTTCCTCCTACCCTACTCAAAAATGTAAGTGGTGTGAACGATGTTGGGGAACTATGTTGACGCCCCCTTTCTGGAATTATTGGGAATGGTCAGTTGAATGCCGGTTGTCAGGGTGCCAATGATTAATTGGTTGGATGAATGTAGTTCAGGAAGTGCGCGGCCTAGACTCTATATTTTAGCGTTTTTGGCTGACACAGGGGTACCGGATACCAAGCTGGTTGTTTGCTTGGTACCCACGGGATCGGGAGTGTGGGTGTTTATTATAGTCTCTTCTTTGTATATTTTTGGTCGGGCTAAAAGGAAATAGGTTAGTTTATATTTACCCGTTATCCAGGATCTGCAGCTACGGCCCCTTGTGCCTTGGAGCGTCGGCTGGGAAGTCAGTTGCCTCCCTGACCAACGGATTCCTGTTTTCCAGGATTTGCAGCTTGGACCTCTTGTGTCGCGGAGCGTCGACTGGGTCGGAGTCAGTCGCCTCCCCGGCCAACAGATAACGTAAAGTTTCTTCGCTCGAGAATTTAATTAAGCCAATAGAAATCATTTACATTTACTTTAGTAAAAGACCCACTTCCACCACGCTTCGCATGAACTAAAAGCATTGAGGGGGTCTACACAAGATACAATTCCTTGGATCCAATTTGAACGGTGGTTAAGTGAGAAAAAAATTGAGAACCTTTGCCGTCGAGATACATGTTCGTTGAACTTATAAGTAATTAAAATCGTCTCCACTGAAAATATAATCAAGTTCCAGATTTCAAGTCAATATCTTAAACCGTTCCAAAGAGAACGTGTTCACAAAACAAGTTAGAGATAGTCAGTCAGACAGACTGACCGTCAGACAGAAATTCTTTTTTCGCTCAAATTTAGAATCTCGATATTTCATGACATTCTAAACCTATTCCAACAAACAAAATGGATGTAATTAAAATATTGAATTGATATTTGGTACACGTATGTATAACACCTCTTTGACGATTTACTTGCACTTTTTATATAATTGTTGCACATTTTATAGAATCTCTTCGCAGTTTTTTTGTAAATAATATTAGTTTTAGACATTTTTAGTTCAATTTTTTTATTAAAAAAATGTATAACTTTTTTATTTATTGATTTTGTTCAAAAAACATTGTTCATCCTCTAGCTAATACTAACTTACTGACCAAATTTCAATACAATTGGACTTTTCGTTCTTAAGTTATCGTGCTTACAAGAAACGTGACGGACGGACAGACAGACGGATGGACGGACATTTTGAAAGTTGTTCAGAATTCGATCACCAGCACTGTGAATTTTTTTTCTCTACGAGCAATATTACCGGTTTTAGAAATGTGCGATCGAATGCAATATACTCTCCGTTTTGTATTTGCGAAGAGTATAATAACGAGACCTCAAACAAGATGATATTTTGAGCTTATTTCATTGACGGGTTGGAGGGTAAATAAGATAATAAAAGTCCACAATCTTGTGATTTGGTGTATATACTAGATTATGGATTATGTCTACTATAGACCAAGATCCCAGGACTGCCAGATCTACGTCATTTTAGCAAACCTAATATTTTGACAATAAATAGTGTGATATGTGATTAAGAACGTATGCATAATTGCTAGCTTGAAAGCGGGGCCCTTTTACAGGTAACCAGGTGCTAAAGGTACATAAAAACACTACGAGCTTACGTCATAGTATGATGGCTGGTTTTTATGTATGTTTGAGAGATACTGTTAAAAATTAACATTCATTGTTGTCAGGCACCTCCCGTGACCCTAACTTCCGCCAGTGCTTTAAAGTTCGAAAAAGTCCAAGCAAGCTAGCTAATTAACTAACTGTGGATGCTCTAAAGCTCGAAAAAACCTAACCTAACCTAACAAAACATAATAAATCTTCTGTTTTGTTTCGTTTTTTTACAGCTAGTTAGTTAGTAGTAGATGTCATTCTACAATTAGTTAATTAGCTAGCTTGCTTGATCTTTTTCGAACTTTAAAGCGTCTGGCGGAAGTTAAGGCCCACGGGAAGTGTCTGGCAATAATGAATGTTAGTTTTTAACAGTGTTCTCTCAAACATATATAATAACCAGTCGTCATACTATGACGTAGGTTCGTAGTGTTTTCATGTAAGTACCTTTAGCACCTGGTTACCTGTAAAAGGGCCCCGCTTTCAAGCTAGCAATTATGCATACGTTCTTAACCACATATCACACTATTTATTGTCAAAATATTAGCTTTGCTAAAACGACGTAGGTCTGGCAGCTCTGGGATCTTACTCTGCTAGAAAACCACGTTAAAAAAAATGCGCCAAGTACACTACCTCATAGGTGGTGCGGAAATGTCAGGATATTATACAACATACGACGCTTCCAACTTCTGAAATCGCAATATCTCATGAATGATGATTCGTAAGAAAAGAACTATTGAAACAATTTTTGTAGATAATGATCTGCAAACTTTGTATGACTTATTTTTTCGGTAACACTTATCGCGAGGGGTGGCTCACTCCGGTAATATGGTGTACAACCTGCCGGTAGTCTTAGTATTATCAGTACTATTTTGGTAATATTGGTAATATTAGTAATATTTTGGTAATATAAGTAATATCGGTAATATTTTAGTAATATCAGTAATGTTTCAGTATTGTCAGTAATAGTTGGTAATATTCGACATTTGGTAATATTCAGTATTATTCAGTAATAGTTTGGTAGTACTTAGCAATTTGTATTCAAATTAATGTGTTTGTAAAGATTTGCAGCATGATATTAACGGAGGTTAAGATATTCGCAATCTACTTTCCACGCATCTCAGTCCATAGATGAGAAATAAGAGCAGACTCAGAACAACCATAGGTGCATTAGGTGCAATTACACTAGCCGCGCCACTTTTTGGGACACGGAAAAATTCATGAATGAACAAATTTCAAGAATGTAGACGGTTTTCAATATGTATAATCTGCATGATCTCACTTGACGTACTGTCATATTCAATTAATTTTGGAACTATTAAAGTCGGTATGTGGGAGAATAACATATTCTATAATAAGTTATGGAATGGCCCGAATTCCACACGAGAGAAAAGTGTGTAGTCCGAACCGAAGGCTCGGACTACGGTTCGCAAGTGTGGAATATGCCATTCCAAACGTGGTGTAGACTATGCTTTCTCTAACAATATTTTAGAAATTATACAAAAAGACTACAAAACGTCAAATGCTAAGCTAGAAATAAATATCTTTTGTTCGACGTAATCATATCAACCAAACCACTAAATGTGACTTAACGTCTTCTGATTTATCTGAAGCCGTGCGGTATTATACACAGCGTCGGACTGGGACCCAGAGGGCCTACCGGGCAAATTGTTTTGAGGGCCACATATCAAATTTTTTAATACATTTTTTTACATACCCATCCTCTAAGTACTTTTTTAGGTTAGGTATCCCTAGGAGAAGAAATAGATATTTCTTTTTTATTTATTTAAAAACAAATACATACATTCCTGTTAGGTACATAAAATGATCAAAATAAAATATCTCCACTAAATAATGGGCCGATCGATTTTGGTCAGAAATTTAAAAGAGCAATTTTTTAAGGAAAAATTAAATTATTAAAATATTTAAAAACAATGATTTTTAGAGAAAATTCTCATTTTTTTATGTTTTTTTACTTTGTAACGAAAACGGTGCTTTGGCGTTCATAAATTAATTGTTATAAAAGCAAAAAGTATATAAAAAAAACCAATAGATTTGTCTAACAATTGAAAATTAGTTAGTTTAATATTATTAACCTTATGTTTTCACAAGATTTTTTTCAAAAAATTAATAAACAATTCACAATCGTAAACGCAAAATGGTATTTATCTCCGGTTCTAGTTATCGGCTCCAAAATGTACTTTTTTTGTTATTTTTTATTTGCTGACAATTGCATTTCAACATGACGTTTCATTTGTTTATTAAGCAATTTTTTTTAAAAACGTTGGCTGGTGGTGAAACAAAAGAAAAAAGTGCCGAGACCACATAGAAACGGTAGTTTTTATAAATATTTATCAATTGCCGGGGGGCGGAGAGTGCAAAAAATGGCGTGAAAAGCCGCAAATCCTTAATAAACAAATTCGTTTATTTGATTAAACAATTGCAAAATACACGAGATATCGACACAAAAAAACTGTTGTTGGACAAAGAAAACGTTAATTTAGAACCCTTAATTTGTTTATAACAATTGAACAGTCAAAGATAAAATGTCTGAAATGACGCGTATAGATAAAATTTCAATTTTTATATCTTGACTTCTTTTTGTCCGACGCACCGTTTTCGTTAAAAAGTCAAAAAACTTAAAAAAATGAGAATTTTCTCTAAACACCATTGTTTTATAATTTTTTTAATGCCGTCATCGTATTCAGCTCAATTTTTCCTATAAGAATAGTCAATAGAATTGCTGTTTTAAATTTCTGACCAAAAAAGTTACGACGATCGGCCTATAAATAACAAAATAAAAGATGTGAATTATTAATTTAAAGTGCGTAACAAAAACGTAAATCTAGATTCTAATTTGCCAGAACGTAGCTTAAAAAATAAAAACGTTATGCCTTTCGTTCATTAGCGAAAACAAAGCTTTTTTTAAGGTAATAATTCACAGCCATTCTTTGCAAAAATTGATTTTGCAAAAAGCTTAGTTAGATATTGAATATTACAAGAATAATTTGTGAATCAATTTTAGTTGAAAATTGTGAACTCCCGGTAGGTCAAAGTTGTCCATTTTTTCCCTTGGTGGAATGAAGAAATAGAATTGCGCAAAAACTATCGCACCGACAGCCCCATCTTTTGCACACTTGTATATTATAGAACACACTTATTTAAGATGGTTTTATTAAATTTTAATAACAAATTAAAAAGTTATGTTAATAATTAAAAAATGACTATAGCAGGCTTTTTTGCAATAACTTTTTCACCATTGAAGCGATTTTAATTTGGAACATCTAATAAATAATTGCGCGCAATTCATCCATTCTTCACTTTTCTTTACGAACGACAGTATTTCCAGTATTTTAGGAAAACTGATTTTCTGCTCTAATGTTGATAAAAGATGATGATGCAAATAAAAATTATTACTCACGAAATGAGAAGCTTCTCCCATTACCTCTCCCAAAGCCATTCTGCAAAACATCGCGGCTATTAATGTAGCTAAAAATTTTGTCTGTTTTACCTTCATTTACATGGCCTATTAAGCATTAGAACACAAGCACAAGTGTTTAATGTTTATTCTACATTATCTACATTCTACGAGCCCGAGCTCGTGGTAAAGATAAAAAATATCAATCAAAAACCTCGCCACCGCCGCGCCGCCGCTTCGCTTGTCCAAGCAGGTTGAAATTGCTACTAATCGTAAACAATCTATTCTCCAGTGCAGTGCTGTCACGTCTCTCGAGTTTCGAATTTCAAAATGAAAGTGATTTACTGGACGCTTTGAGATTGGGATTTCCGAATGTCCAAATGTCACATGGGGAAATGGGATCACATTTTGGACCTATCGGGGGGGGCACATTTTGGATCTGTAGGTGGGCCTACCGGGCATTTGCCCGGTTGCCCGGCGCCCCAGTAAGACACTGATTATACATACATATAGAGTAGTATTATTATATAAGATGCTCGGGGCGGAACTGACATGTGCGAATATTTTTACCAGTGACATCATCTGGGGTAGAAGGATATATAACAATTGTAATCAAATTTTCGAGGTCGACGAGCTGTGTTATGTAGAATCATATACATATTAACTATATACTATGAGTTTCGTTCGTAACTTGACGCCAAGGAAAGCCTGTCTCTCTATCCTTTAAGAGGACTTTGGGTATGGCGCGCATGCCTTAGTGATGCGAGATTGTGACCGTTCAACTGAATATAGAAGGTAAATGGTCACAATTTAATCGGAGAAATTGGCCACATGGCCACTGACCTATTACAAAAGCGCGATGTGTCGTCGGAGCGTGCGTGTTGGATCCAAAGTCCTCCATAGAGATGGAAAACTATCTCTTTCTCTAGCCTCAATTCCGTACATAGGCTTATAGCGTGTTACCAGTATATAGTTAATACGTATATGTGTAGAATATTAAAACTCGTCACACTCTCACACTCTGGTGTTTACGATGAAGACATTCTTCACTAAAAGTAAGGTTATATCACTTAATTCAATCAGAAACGGCGAACACAACATACAACAAGTATACTGCAGCGCAGGTCCTGTGACTGCAGATTGACGGTGCCACTGGCTTCGACGTCAAATATGACGCAATTCGCTCTCATTGGCTTAAAACAATGGAGGCACACAAACTCGTTTCTGCGCATTATTTTTTGCAAGCATCTTCTCATAATAATACTACTCTACCATAATAGTGTGTTGGAATGATACTTGTTTCAACACAATTTTTAGTTCTGGAATTTGTAGTTTCTGAAATAGTGTTAGAGAAAATGATTTTTATTCTAACAATGCCGTAGCACTTTGGAATTTAAGTTTAGTTAGTTAGTGTAGCGACTATTAAAGCAGTTTTTCAAAACAACAACCCCGACCAAAAACCAATAAGGGCATATTTAAATCCACAATGACGGATAAGCGTTTTGTGGAATTAGCTATTTCTGTGACCAATCAGTTGTTGAATTTACAGTGTTAGAATATAGAGAACTCGGGCGCTAATTTGCATCTACTATTTAACGTTCCTAGCTTGGCGTCCGACAGCGGGAGAAGTATCTCCGGAACAGAGACGAACAAGCTGCTTTACTGTGAAAGTACAATTAGAAATTTGGGTAGAGCACGAGGCACGTTTCGATTTTAAATGAAAATGACACCAAAAAAGAAGCTAGGCTATATTAGTAGTTGGTTAATATATAAAAAAGGGAAAAATGATAAATGAGAGCGGATACAGTTCGGCTGTCCTATATAAAAACACAGTAATTGCTATTAGGCTCATTTGTCAGAAATAAAGATTTTCTAAAATACATCAGCCGTTCAAAAGTAAATGAGACCGGCTTATAAATGTTTGCTGGCATATCTGTCATTACATTAGTTTTCTTTGTATAACATCCCCAGATCGTTTTGCAAAGAAAATTGATGGTCGGCGGCACATACTTTGTTTTAAAATGGTAATTTCTGCAAGTATTTTGTTTATCTTATAAACAAAAACACATGAAGAGCCAATACTGTGTTCTTGAATGGTAATATAATTATGAATATAAATGAGGCCACCAACAAAATCACAGAAAAAGCTGATAGTGCGTATTAAAATGGTAATATGGTAATAAACATAAACCGTGTTAATAACACGGTTATCAAGGGTTAATAACCCTTGATAATCCTTTGTTAGAAAATGGTAATATTCTTAGATCATCTAGAACACACAGTACTACTTTTTTGTTTTAAAAAATAAAATTAAACAACGACCTATTGCAAGGATATATTTATTTATTTATATATAACTCAAACAACAAAACAAATGCTAAATCTTAGGAAACTAGAAATGCATAATCACTCATCATTTTCCATCTGTTCATTATTCACCAAGTCAGCAGAAGCTTCTGAATCTGGAAGGGATTCCCAAAATATTTTTCTATTTAATGGCATTAAAGGGACGAGGTCGTTAAGAATCGTTTGTTTTTTTTGTGATTTAACTCCACGTGTATTTATTAATTCTGGAAGGTGTGGTATAGTATGTTTTTTTTGTAAGAAATCGATTTCTTTATATTCTTCATCAAAGTCTGTTTTATATTTCATGAATCTACACCCACTATAAATTTAACTTCAACTAGAGGATTTAAAGTAAAACCTTTGAGAGGATCGTCACCCTTTTTTCTTACGGCCCTTTTTTTATTCGTCCAGGAATGAAACTGATTTAGTTTGAGCGCATTCACGTTCTTTCTACAAATTTCAATGACTTTAACCAATTCTTGAAAATCATACACATTTCGCTTTCTTCCAAGTTTCTGTTCTATATTACCGTGAATGCCATCGGCACTCATATGGGTGTGTCCCTTGGTGAGGTACTTAATCCTAATTTCTTTAGGACCTGTGGGACGATTTACTTCGGTAATGAGTGCTGTGTATAGTACCCAATTTTTATTTTGCCCCGTACAATTATCTGCCCAGAATATAAACTCTGACACATCCCGTTTCTCAGAAATGACACGTAATATTGCATCAACAAACGCTTCGGCTTTTCTGCCAGATAGAGCCTCATGCCATAGAACACAGTAGCTTTTCTTAGAACTATTTTTATTGAGAGTAGCGAAGGTTTTATTGAATACAATTAACCTGCTAATAAAAAAACTTCTCTTTACTTGTGGCATCATTGGAAGAAGCATAACCACTGAAATTATTGAGTGAGAATTCATAGTAATAGCTCTGTTATGGTTCTACTTAGGTAGTCTTACGGTTTTTTTAAATATACGTACTAAGAAAAAAAATTTATTGGCAAAAATAATAAATATTTCCCTATTGGATGTCTCTTTCTGGGGAATGGCCACCTTAAGTGACCGAATATATACATTTATTATATGAGAGTGGTGGTAATGATATGGAGAGGGAAGGTAATATACCAATTAAAAACACAGCAATTGCATATACCAGGCAGTAACACAGTATCTTCAATGCAGATACTCTGTTTTTCTTTGGAATATGTCATCTACTGTGTTTTTGATTGGTTAAACTCTATATGCTTTGTCAGTTACTGTGTTCATGACAGTGAAAAATTTGTATATTGAAGCTCCAGATCATAAATAATTATGCTCAGATAGGTGGGATAAGATACAGTATGTGCAAATTTGTGCTTAACTCATTTTTTAAAAATTGTCAATTACTGTGTTTTTGCATAGGACAGCCGAGTTAAAAGGGAGTTAGTGATATATTCAATCGGAAATTATTTTAAAATTATCACTTTAATACATACATTTTAGTGAATTAGTCTTATCTATGCTATTATAAAAACAGCGACAAGAAACGGTGGCGATTGCATAATGTGTGTACTTACTGCGTCGTCGGTTCATATATGCGCATTCGCATAACCCACAAACGACGAATATGTTGCTTAAGGCGTACATGGCGTATCACGGCAAGTGGAAGATTCGGACAACGTGGCGAAATCAGAGGCCATGCTATTCACGTGCCGGTTCATAGAGAACCACCAATTTCGATCTGGGGTCAGAAAATTCCAGTCAAAGGTGTGTGAAGTATCTGAGGGTTAACTAGGACAAACGACTGAAGATCAACATATAGGCTAACGAGACCATACACAAGATCTACTCCGTTTCAAAGAATTGGTATCCGGTGCTGGCAAAGGGGCAGCGGACTGGGCAGACGAAATAAAAAATTGTTATTACTATGGTGATCAGGCCGGCCATCACATACGCAGCGCCGGTGTGGTGCAGCATCCCGGCTACGAAAATGAAGAAATCCCAGATTCTGGAACACAAATGTATGCTCCTCAACTCGGGCAGATACACCTCACTCCGAGATTTATATGATCGTTGCAAAGACATAACCCCACTAGCGAACTACGTCCGGGAAATCTTTCAAAAATTCTACTCATTCCAACGGGGCGACATGCAACATAACCCAAATCAGAATGCATGATGCCCTCTTCCAGATCAAGCATCTCCTACCATACCAGGCGTTGCTATTTTCCGACAGCCTCTATAGCCAAACTTTCCTCAACTATAAATTGTTCTTCTATACCTCAACTTTCCCCACCTAACAATCCCTATCCTTTTCCTTCTGTTCTCTGTTTGTCCTTATGTTTTGTCGTTTTTGTCGTTTTTGTCCTTTTTGTCCTTTTGTCCTTTTGTCCTTTTACTTCTACATTCACGTAGTGGATTGGAAGTATAGTAATTCTAAACAAATTCTCAAAATTTCCTTTTACTGAAATAGGTTTAGAATGCCATGAAACGACGAGATTTTAAATTTCAGCGAAAAAAATTTTCTGTCTGTCTGTCCGTAACTTTTTTTGTCCGCACGTTTTCTCTGAAACGATTTAAAAAATTTATTTGAAATTTTATACAAGATGTATTATAATGAAATTTGAAACTGGATTGTTTTTTAACATATCCGGTGAAGAGTTGGGGGTAAATAGGGGTAAATGGGTAAATGAGTAAAGCAAGCTGGTAAGATTTAATAACATTTTTAATAAACTTTGAAGATTTCAAAACTGACGTTTAGTTGTTAAGCAACATGATACGAAAGGTCTACTCAACGTCCAGGAGTCTGTATCCACTCCTGGCGAGGAGTAGCGAACTAAACAGACAGAATAAAAAATTGTTGTACACGATGGTGGTCAGACCAGCCATCACATACACAGCGCCGGTGTGGTGCAGCATCCCGGCCACGACAATGAAAAAACTCCAGGTCCTGGAACATAAATTTATGCGCCTCATCTCCGATTCGGGCAGGTACACCTCCCTCAGAGATTTATATGATCGTTGCAACGACATAACGCCACTAGCGGACTACGTCCGGGAAATCTCCCAAAAATTCTACTCCTTTCAATTGGGCGATAGTCCGCTAACACGCAACATAACCCAAATCAGAATGCATAATGCTCCCTTCCAGATCAAACACCCCCTACCATATCAGGCATTGCCTATCTTCCGGCAGCCTTTATAGCCACACTTTTTCTAACTATAACTTTCTCTCACCATATACTTCGCCTTTCCCCACCTATCAATCCCTATCCTTTTCTTTCACCTCTCTGTTTGTTATTTTGTTTTATAGTTTTGTCTTTTTTGTCCTTTTGTCCTATTTTATTCTAAATTCATTTTACACCGATAAAATTCCTAAAAAATTGTAACTGTTAAAAATCCTAACTTTTCGTGTTCCCCTACCTTCTTAACGGCGGGTAGACCGTTGGGACCCAAAATTGCTTCGAACGGGTTTTTTCGTTGAACTTTTTCCCGTACCAGCAATCAAAATTTAATCAGTGTTTTGTGCTCTAGTTTTTATTGTTAATGTTAAGTATTTTAAGCCTGCTACGCAGACATAGTGTAATTTTAATGTTAATTTTAAGCCGCCATTGGCGGCAGGAGTTTTAACTTCTTTGTTCATTTTAATAAGCCGAACTGGTCGTCATCCGCCCAACCTTACGCACACCACGGCGCTATGCGATGTGGTTGTCTGGTTGGCTCCTGATCACGATTCGGGGAGGCAATGTTGTATTTTCGAATTATAATAAATTGTTTGAAGAAGAAGAAGGTTCGGAATATAACCGCTTTAATGAGAATGATTACCACTGGTCTGACCAAACGCCGATCGTGGCAAATTTTGTAATTATTTTTAATATTGCAGATAGCCCTCTCACGGATGGATTCGTTACAGTTTCTGTATAAAGTAGAATTCTGTTCCGCGGTTTAAGCTAGCCAAATTAGGAGGAATCTATAATAATAATTTACAATACCTAGCTTTCGACCAGTGGCGGCTCGTGATATTGTCTGCAGAGGAGGCTTGATATTCTGAAAGACAACTGATGTGCAATATGACTACAATTTGCACATTTCCCCACCACCCCTGAGGTATACAACGGCGCGTTACATTTTTTTGCCGTGGGTTGTTCGCCAGGATACCGATTCATGACTTGAGAGAATAGAACTAATAAAAGAATAGAATGAAAAGGAAATAGAAAATATGATGAGATGAAAAAATCATTCTCATGAAATTCTCGTTCCTACGACTCGAGTATCGGTATCCAAAGGAGTCCTACTATCCCACTTGTAATTAAATTATATAACTTTTAATAAAAATAAAAACAGTTTTGGTAAAAAAATTAAAGTGTTTTTCTACAATCAATAAAATTGTATTCATTATCACTGCCAGGCGTGTAAAATTATAAGTTTTAATAGAAATTAAAATAGTTTTGAGAAAGAAGTTATATAAAAAAAATATAACCGCGGAACTCTATATTATGGAGAATTATAAAAAATATTTCCTAAAAAATAAATAACACAAATAAATATTTTTTCTAAAATAACAACTACCTATATTAATCTCTGCTTTAAAGCCTGAATATTTTTATAAATGAGTGGTAACCTGCGATTTTTGGAACTAGCAAAATGGTGGATTATTTCATTATAAAATGAATCGCGTTTACTCAATTCTGACAAAAAACGTTTTTCTATTGAAATAAGCGATACATTTGAAAGGCGGTCTTGACTCATTTTGTTTCTAATAAAAATGTTTTTATGCATTTAAGTGTTGAAAATGATCATTCTACAGAAGCTTACCGGAATTGTCTAAAAAAATAGTGGCGTTATTCAAAAAGTTCTCTAATTTTGGGTCATAAGTTTTTAAAAAATCTACCAGCTCTTTGAAATTTCCTTTATTGCACGATTCTCGTTTTTCGTCATGTCCTCGGAAAGAATTTTCTTGTGAAGATAACTATATAACGGCATCTATTAACCTCTTTAATGTTTCCCTATTCTCACTGACCTTTTCGTTAACATTTTCTATTTCTCTCTTATGTGCAGAATCCAAGAAATTTGCAATATTTTGTTTACCAAACATTTCGAATTTAATGCAAGATGAAATGTGCTCCTGGGATTTTTCGTGCCTTTCTAAACCTCGCGACAAATTTTGCAAATTATTAAACCCGGCCCTGCCCCAAATTGAGGATTGATCATTAGTAAATAATAAACATCTCCAACAATATAATTTGTTTCTAACTGTTGATGCCGTTAACCACTCGACTTTTTTATAATTGTTATCACAAAACCCTCTGTTTTGTTTACCACTTTTAAAAACTAACGAAAGCATTGCTGGTGTAGGCCTGGCATTTCTTTTAATTCTTACCTTTTCGTCATAAATAAGAGTAGTAAATCCATTTAATAACAAATAATCCACCACGTCTGGACAACAAGACATGTTGTTGGGAATATTTTCACCTAGAGCACTTATTTCTAGCCCGCCTATCAAATGTTTTATGTATTTATACGTCAAGTTGTTCTTAACCGGTTAGACGCAACTGTCAGACTGTCAGACGTCAGTTCGTTTTCTTTGTGAATCACCTGACTCTTGAATGACCTGTGCACATGCGCTATAAAAACTAAGATCTGACGCTAGCCTCATACTTGGCTATTCCAAGTGTTGCTATTTTACACAGCGCAAAGAAATTCAAGGTCATTCATGTTATAAGTAAATGCGGTAAAGTTGGAAGCTATTTCGTATTAGCCTCCAGCGAACCGCAGTGTTCATTCAGTAAAAGACCGGCCGACCGGGAAATATGCATACAAAGACTATCCGGACTGTAACGTTATAGGTATGTTTGTGGAAAGGAAATGCAAAAATGTTATATATAAACTGAAAATTAATTAATGAATAATAAACAATAAAAAATATTGAAAATTGAGATATACCTAATAGAAATTTCTTAAGATATTACTTTTGAAGATATGGTGGTTCTTCCAAGGGGAGGCTCAGCCTCCCCTGCCTCCCCTGACGAGCCGCCACTGCTTTCGACCGTAAGTGGAACAAGTAACGAGGCATAATTATTTATTTAAATTGCATTTTTGGCATCGTAAAGAAAGCACTTCGTTACAAAATGGCATCTATCTACACCGAGATATACAATATGCTTCTATAAGAATTGAAAAAATGTGTTTCACTCCACCCTATTGTACAGTATGATAAAATACATGAATAAGTACTTAATTTTTATATACGAAAAACATTTTATTTTTCAATTAATACATTTCTTCGAATACCTAAAGTATATATTTTCTATGTTTGCTATTTTTATGTTTTGTTTATTCCTTATTTGTAGTTTATTGAGCGTTTTATTGTTGTTTTCAAATTATTTTGAAATATCTAGGTACTCATATAATAAATATATTAAAAACAGGTATTTTTTTTCCTTGTTTTTATGTACCATCCCACATTTTAAAACAATTAATTCAATTTTGCAAATTGTGTTTATAAGTAGTCTCGTAAGTAATATTCATATAAGTACAGTTTATTGAAATTAATCATTCAGAGTTTAAAATTCAGTATCGAGGTCAGTCTTTTCATGTGTTCTTTGCGAATCGTGCAGTAATATTTCGGTATAATCGGTAATAGGTCCGTATTCTTGGATATTACGGTAATGTCGGTAATATTTTGGTATTGTTGGTAATATCTCGGTAATGTTGGTAATATCTCGGTATTGTCGGTAATATTTTGGTATTGCTGGTAATATTGGTAATATCTCGTTCGGTAATATTTCAGTATTGTTGGTAATATTTCGGTATTGTCGGTAATATTTAGAAATTAACGGTAATATTTCGGTATTGTCGGTAATATATTGGTAAGATAATACCAACAGTAATATGGTGTACAGAATTTCAGACAGTGAGCCACCCCTCGACTTATCGTTTACTAGTACAGGCAATGAAGGCAAAATTTTGTAAAAACCTCGCAAAAATTAATAAAAGGATCATCTAGGGGATTTAAGTAGGTAATAACCTGTAGAATGGAATGATGCATTCTTTGCACTTCCAAGTTCCGGGAAAATTCAAAAAAATTTGGGAAAACTTTTTGATTTTCGGTTTTTTGCTCTAGCGGCTAAAATAATGAAAATAAAGAAAACGGTTTTCAACAAAAGTTGTAGCTCGTCTCTTTCTCTACAAATAAGGTATTTACAAATTTTTGTCTTACGTCTTACGTAAGCCGTTTAGGAGATAAATCTAGTGTTCCACTTTGTCTGTACTGTACGAGAAATACGCAAAAAAACTGATATTTGTGAAATTTGACCTTGAATAAAATTTTTAGCCGACATGGGTTCGGTGCGGACCTTTGACATTTCATTTGTAATAGTGCCATTCAATGTTAGTACCAATTTTCAGCTCTATGCGAATTATCACGAAGTTGAATGTCTATTTTGACTGGAGTAATCTGTCACATAATTTTCTTAGAAAAGGTATGCAATTCTTCCCAAGAGGTAATATCCCCTCTTCTAGGGGACATAAATAGTTACGTCGCGCCAGCAAATTAGCGTATTCTGTAACTGTGGGAGCGGCCACATCACGCAAAAAATCGGGGAACTTGCTTCTCTTGGTAAATTATCAGGAAATGGGACCATTCACGCGTGAGAAGATGAAAGTATAACCTCATTTTTGGGCGAACTGTCATTTTATGTCGGTGGCATGATATTTGTTTATTTGAAGTTATTTTTGTGTTAAATCATACAATTAGTTTTATGTTACTTAAACTGTAGGAATTATCGGGCAATGAATATTACCGATGTACTCAATTATCAATGAAGAGACCTTCGGATTGCTGGAATAATCCTCAAAAAGAACGACCACTTCATTGCATGAGCAATCCTTTCGGCGTAGCAGGTAGGGCTTTTATAATTAAGTAAATAAACAACATGCTTGGGGATATTATACAATATCAAGTCAGATTATGTATAATCCAATTAAGTATTATATTACAAATTAAATTTACTTTTCACTATTGCTCCGAATTATGTTTATTAGTTTCCAGGGACAGCAGTTAAAGAAGTGGTTGTAACTCTTTCCCACATTTGGGCATTTTTTTGTGAACTGATTTGTAAATGTTTGTAGTAGTTTTATCACTCATTTAATCAAAATATATTTTAAGACACTATTCATCGAGTTGAAACGGACTTTTGATGTTATTATTCCTTGCCTAACAGAAAATAATGTCACTTTTACAATATAATAGATATTGTACACTTGATTTCAAAAAAACTGGTACAACTCTTGTAATCGAAAATCTTAATAGTTTAGTTGTGTGCAGATGTCTGTAAATAGGGCTGGCCAGGCATGTCGAGAGGGGGGTGGAGAGGAAGTGATTTACCCCGGACCTGGGTTTTTTGGAGGAGACCGGTTTTCTTAGTGTTTTTAAACTTATTAAACCTTTCTTTTTTATTTTATTGAAATGGAATTTAAAAAAATAATTAGAAAATAACTTTTTCAAAACATTTTCAAGCCTGCCATATTATTGTTTAAAAAAAAATATATTTGTTACGAATAATTCTACTAATGGTTGTAATTAAAATATTAACTGAATAATGATAATTCTATTTTTAAAATAAGACCACAAAAATACCACTTGAGATTAAAAAAATGTAAACAATGCAAACTGACCATAAATTTACAATAAAAAAATAAAATAAATGAACTTCAACTACGTAATACAGAATTAACTAATATTTTGTCATTGCTCCATTAGCGTCTAAAACTGCCTGAAGACTTGCAGGCATGGACAAAATCAGATTTCTTGCAAGGTCAACTTCTTGCGACAAGTTCTCCCAAGCGTCTTCAATTATCCCTTCCAATTCTTGGGCTTTGTTTGGATGGTTATTTAATTTTCTTATATGTTTCACCATTAGTCCCCAAATATGTTCAATTGGATTTAAATCTGGACTGTTAGATAGCCACGGCAACAACTCTATGTTTTTATTAAGAAACCATTGCCTGACACGATGGGCCGTATGTATGGAGCAGTGTTCTTGTTGGAAAATAAAATTATTTTCCGGAAACGGCTCTATTACTGACAGCAACATAATATTGTCTAATATTTTAATATATTTAATGGAATTGAGATGACCACCACTGTTTCAACATACACCTAACCTATTTAGGCTCATCCAAGCCCAGACATTGACTGAAAACCTTCCTGATATTTGTGGATCGAAGGTATATTTTTCGTCATATCTAGTGGAAGGAGGCCTATATACGCGAACGTGTCCATCGTTACAGGATTTAAAAACCTTTTCGTCAGAAAAGACAACTTGTCCCCAGAAGTTTTTATCATTGATTAAATAGTTGTGTGCAGAAATAATCCTACCCTGCTTCTTTTCCTCTGAAAGTTTGTATTTTTCAGCCGCTGAACAACTCTTCAAGTCGCTTTATAGTTTTATTCTTCTCCAAGCAGTAGGTACCGAAGCAGGGAAATTTGTCTCTGAAATTGCATTTACTGCAGTCTGAAAAGGGTTTTCTCTTAGGTAAGTTATAAGATTTTCATCTTCTTGATTATTGCTCTTTCTGGACCTACCGGAACCAACTTTACGGGATACCGTTTGGTTGGTTTCCCATTGTTGTTTAACACTCATTATCGAGGTTTTACTCACATTGTATTCAGCAGTAAGTCTTCTTATGGACCAACCATCTTTAATTTTAGAAACAATTCGAAATTTTTAAGTATCTGTTAGATGTCGAACCATTTTCAATAATGACGCCACTGATTAACGTCAAAGTGACATTTGTAAGATTATTAATATCAATCAAACAACGGATGATTTACATAGCTAATAAAAGAAAGTATACCAGTTTTTTTTAAATCAAGTGTACAACGCACGGCCTTCGGTCATGGTGTTGCGGAAATTCTATTGGTTGAAATGTGGGAGCAACTGTTGACAACGCTGGAAGGATCACATCACATCCCCGCGTAGTCACTGTAGTTACAGAATCAAAGATTTGTTAAACTCTTTGTACAGAATAGTATTTTTGTTTCCGTGAGAATGAGCTCTCCCCTTTTACGACAAATGCTCACGTTCATTGAAATTACAGAATAGCTACCCTTAGTAGGGAGATAGTCCAGCTGTTATTTGGTGATTTGTTGAATCCTTTATACACTTCCTGTTTTCTTATCTCTAGTTTTACATATAGTATTTTATTTTATGGCCTGTGTTGACTTTTGTTGCTCTTTTTTCTATCCACCAGGATATGGACTTGAGTTGGAATTTGCGTTACCCCACGTATCAAGAAAGGTTTGGCTTTGCTTCATGTGTTTCTTATTGACAGATCAAAGTGATGTACCAAGTTCTTAGTAAGCCTCCATGGTGGAGTTAGGTTTCTCCAATGATGTTCTTATCTTCATGCGCTTGGTCGTCTTTTCCTTGAAATTTCGTAACATTATGATAGTAATTTTTCTCTTATTTCTTCTAGTTGCTTGGGAGATCTGCCTGAGTACTCGTCCTGACCATTTGTCAAAGCACACACGTACTCCTAGTATGCATGTTTTTCTTTCCAATTTGCAGGTCAGCTGTAGTTATGTTTTCGTTCATTTTCCTTTAAATCTTTAATTTTAAATAAATTCAACGCTCTTAATTTTCTTCCCAATGTGTACCCACTAATGAAGACATTGTGATTTACAACTAAGCAGGAAAGTACTTCTATTTGCTGAAGACTCAACTTATAGTAAAATAAAGTAAGCTAACCATTATAATCTTCGTTGATTTACTACACTTCTTATATAATTGTTGCACATTCTATAGAATACTCTTCGCAGTTCTTCTTGTTAATAAAAAAATATTTGCGAATGGTATAATAATGTTAGTTTGTATTAGCGAGTGACCACATTACCTGACTATGAGATGAATGAAAACCGTCAAAGCTTAGTCCATAATCTTATCGCAACTGTGACAAATTTATTGCTATTAAGTTTATATATGATATATAAATAGAAACTATTGCCGGTTTTGCAATGTAACAATATTATATAATATAAATATATAGATTTAAAGAATTTAAATAATTAATAACTTTTTTATTTATTGATCGATTTTGTTAAAAAACAATAGGGTTCTTCCTCTAGCTACTAAATTTAGTGTGTATACTAGAGACCAGGGCCTCAGTTTTTTTTATAATATTTCCATTCCTCCGCACCACCCCCACTTCAATATAAAATGGATTGATAAAATAAAATTGAGATATTCACCTGAAATTTGATACACGTATATATTATAATGATGCCTAGAACTAGATTATATTTTGTGATGATTTCGTTGAAGGGTTGAGGGTTAAATAGGGGTAAATAAAGGAAAATAAGTAAAGCAGGCTGGTAAGAGTACAGAAACTTGGAGTTAGGTGTGTATACTAGAAGTCAAGGCCTCAGATTTTTTCATAATATTTCCATCCCCCGCACCATCCCCACTCCATTATAAAAGGGGTTGATAAAATAAAATTGAGATATTCACTTGAAATTTGGTACACGTGTATATCATAACGATACCTAAAACTAGATTATATTTTGAGATGATTCCGTTGAAGGGTTGGGGGTTAAATAAGGGTAAATAGGGGAAAATAAGTAAGACAGGCTGGTAAGAGTACAGAAACTTGGAATTTGGTGTATATACTAGAAGCCAAGGTCTCAGATTATTTTATAATACTTTTCAACTCTCGCACCACCCCCACTCCATTATTAAAGGGGTTGATAAAATAAAGTTGAGATATTCACTTGAAATTTGGTACACGTACATATTATAACGACACTTTGGGGTTAAATAGGGTTGGGGTTAAATAGGGAAATATCGAGAAATAAGTAAAACAAGCTGGTAAGAGTGCAGAAACTTGGGATTTGATGTATATATTAGAAGCCAAGGCCTCAGATTTGTTATAACATTTTTCCACCCCTCGACTACCCCCCACACCATTATTAAAGTGGTTGATAAAATATAATTGACATATTCACTTGAAATTTGGTACGCATATGTATTATAACATCTGGAACTAGATTATATATTGAGATGATTCCGATAAGGGGGGCTGCATTGGGGACAATAGGTGGAGGAAGCTGATAAGAGTCCAGAAACTTTATTTTCCTTTAAAGAGTCTTGGAGAATCTGGATGTGGAAGTAGTGATTCCTTAGGCAGCGGTTTTTTATAGTTTACCCGCCATATAGTCTTTTTAGTACAGATTTTTTATGCACAATTGCCTATAGTTACATACAACAACCTGCGTAAGTTTGGTCTGATTATAAAACTGCCATTAAACATTTTTGGGTCGACTTAGTTCTAGTATTATAACATTTTGTCATACATGTGCTCACTCTCGGCATAGACTATGTTTCATGAATTTAATACACCAATATTACAACTACTATTAGTTACTCTTACGCAAGTACTATTCTATTATCTATTACGCAGATTTATTTGTAAAACACATTTATTATTAACAATAAACTTTCTAATCTTGTATTTGTAATAATAACGGCATTGAAAAATATGACGCATCGTCTGGTATAAATCCTTGCGTAGATGTACGTTATACCTAGGTAACATTTATGTGGTCAAACGGTAATAATAATGATAAACAATAATTACTTTGACATTCTTAGATTTTAATGTGTGTTAACCATAATTTTGTGTTCTAATTACAATAGTGACTTTTTTATGACGGTAATATTTGTTAGGTAGACATTTATGGTTACAGTTATTATTATAACTCTTGGCAAATACAAAACGAAGAGTATATTGCATTTGATCGGCACATTTCTAAAACCAGTAATATTGCTCGTAGAGAAAAAAAATTTCATATCACTGTCTTGGTGATCGAATTCTGAACAACTTTCAAAATGTCTGTCTGTCCGTCTGTCCATCCGTCACGTCTCTTGTAAGCACGATAACTTAAAAACGAAAATCCGATTGTATTGAAACTTGGACAGTAAGTTAGTGTTAGCTAGAGGAAGAACCCTTTTGTTTTTTAACAAAATCGATCAATAAATAAAAAAGTGATTAATTTTCTTAATTGTAGAGCATTTTTTTAAAATGTTTTGGGAAGAGTATAAAGTTTACTCTAGATACTACGAAGGCGTGGAAAGAACATAGTAAAAATATTTTTATAATTGCTAGTTTAAACTTGCAATTATCTATAATTGCAACTTTGAATTTGCAATTATCCATAATTGCAACTTTAAACTTGCAATTATACATAATTGCAACTTTAAACTTGCAATTATACATAATTGCAACTTTAATCTTGCAATTATCTATAATTGTCACTTTAAACTTGCAATTATCTATAATTGCAACTTCAAACTTGCATTTATGTATAATTGTCACTTTAAACTTGCAATTATCCATAATTGCAACTTTAAAGTTGCAATTATCCATAATTGCAACTTTAAACTTGCAATTATCCATAATTGCAACTTTAAACTTGCAATTATGTATAATTGTCACTTTAAACTTGCAATTATCCATAATTGCAACTTTAAACTTGCAATTATCTATAATTGCAACTTTAAACTTGCAATTATACATAATTGCAACAATTAATATTCTTGTAGGTGTGATTTATATTCCACCTGAGTCGGACGCACTTATTTACGAAAAACATATATCAAATATTGAAGGATTAAAAAACAGCTTTAAAAATTTTAAGTCGGTAATTTTGGGTGACTACAATTTGCCGAACATCAAGTGGACCAACACCGAAGAGCAACCTGGCTACATCCCGACGAATATCAAAACCACGTCAGAAGAAATACTTTGTGACAATCTCATATATCAAGGCTTAACTCAATTCAATGGTGTGCTAAATTCGCGGGCTGTCTTACTCGACTTTTGTTTCTCAGATGTAAATGTTAATGTAAGTGAATCTATACCTCTTATAAATTGTGATATCCACCATCCACCACTTAATGTAAATTTGGATATGACCGTTAATAGCAATCTAGAACCACCTGCGAACTACTTTTACAACTACAAATATGCAGATTATATTCAATTAAATTATTATTTAAGCACCATTGACTGGAATTTCCTACATCAAATTGATAACATAAATGAAGCCGTAGACACCTTCTATACAATTCTTTTCAAGGCAATAGACCTACATGTCCCTAAGACCTTATGCATGCAAAGAAAATTTCCGTTGTGGTTTAGTGAAAATCTTAAAGCACTAATATTTGAAAAGAAAATTGTTCACCGACAATATAAAATGTCGGGTAGTAGAATAGCATACAATCAATTTTGTTATTTACGCAAAGAATGTAAAAAATCGGTCAAGCATGATTTTTAAAAATATATAGAAGGTGTCGAAAGCAGTATTCCCAACAATATTAAAAATTTTTGGAATTATGTTAAGATTATTAATGAAAATGAAAACAGTATTCCATCTACAATGTTTAATAATAACATAGAAATCACTGGTGGTACAAATGTAGCAAACTTGTTTGCAAGTAATTTTAAAAATTACTATAATAGCAAAAGTAAGAAGAAAATTAACCTCAACTCAGTAACGTCTAATAATATTAATGGGGTCAATATATCCGTTGAAATTATATGTGACATTTTGGCTAACCTAAATACTAACAAGTGCCCTGGACCTGACGGAATACCACCCTTGCTATTGAAATCATGTAGACTTACCCTGTCAACTCCGCTATACATTATTTTTTATAAATCACTAACGACTGGAATTTTCCCAGATAAATGGAAACAGGCTTATGTTACTCCTATTTTCACATCAGGAATAAATCTAATCCAGAAAATTATCGCCCAATAACAATTCTTTCAGCAATTCCGAAAGTACTGGAAAAGATAGTTACAAACTTTTTAACGTCTCAGTTCAAAAATACCATCATTAACGAACAATACGGGTTTCAGTCGGGTAAGTCTACTGCAGCAAACATGGTCTCACTTGTAAATTATGCCCAAAATTCCATGGAAGCAGGTGATGAGGTACATGTAATTTATACAGATTTTAGTAAGGCGTTCGACAAGGTAAACATAGATCTCTTAATTCAAAAGTTATCTAGCGTGGGGATTGGTGGTATGTTGCTGGAGTGGATATCCTCGTACTTACTAAATAGGTGTCACCAGGTGCGAATCAATGGACATTTATCCAACATTTTCACACCTACCTCTGGTGTGCCTCAAGGCTCTCACCTAGGACCACTATTATTTAACTTGTTCATTAACGATATTTATGAATGCTTTAAATTCTGTCGCATATTACTATTCGCTGATGACTTAAAAATTTATTCAAGGGTATCTGATTTACACGATTGTCAAAGAATTCAAGAAGACCTCGATAGTTTCACTGGTTGGTGTCATGGGAATGAAATGACATTGAATGTTGATAAATGTCATTTTATTAAATTATCAAGGAGAATAAATAGAGGTATTAATGTTATATATCAACTTAATGGCCATGATCTCCATGAAACCAATCAAGTACGAGACCTTGGGATTATACTTGACCCTAAACTCAATTTTAATAGTAGCGAATAGAATGTTAGGCTTCATAAAAAGATCCACTTCAAGTTTTAAGGGTGTTCAAGCTCTTCGTACGCTATATATTTCGCTAGTAAGATCAGTACTTGAATATTGTGTAGTGGTTTGGGCACCTTCATATGAAACCCATATTTCACGGGTGGAACATGTACAGCATAAATTTTTAAAACAAGCATGTTACAAACTCACCCTGCAAGGGATTGACCTGGATACTATTAATGCTGCCGTATATCTTAACCTGCCCACCCTTAATCAGCGACGTATATTCTACGATTTAAGCTTCATTTATAAGTTAATGAACAATCTGATCAATTCACCGTACCTGTTGTCTGAAATTAACATCAATGTACCTCCTAGGAACACCAGGAATCCACTCGTTTTTAATCCAAAATTTCATAGAACCTCTTACGGAAATCATACACCTCTGAATAGAATGATAAATAATTATAATATGTATGCAGCTCATATTGATTATTTTAATATTAATTATAGCTTATTCTGCAAACAAGCTCGGCTTATTTTGTACTAATGATTTTATTTATTTAATTATTATATGTTTAATTTATATTAGGTAACTTAAATAATGTCAATGTGTTGTATATTTTATATTATATGTGTATGTTCGTATCTGTGAGATTAGTGTGTAATATACTGTATATGTATACTCAGTCATTGTAAATCTAACGTGCATCCTTTTGTAATGGATTTTTTGTCCGTAAATAAAGTATTATTATTATTATTATTATTATTATTGTTATTATTATAATTGCAATTTTAAACTTGCAATTATACATAATTGCAACTTTAAACTTGCAATTAAGCATAATTGTCAGTTTTAACGTACTATTCGTTAGTTTGAGTATATGCATTTAGTAATACCGGTTGTCCCATTATATTTTAACCCTTTTTAAACCTATATAACTTTTGAACTAGTTGAGATAATGAAATGCGGTTTCCGCTAGTCTTCTTTTAATTTTGATAAGTTTTTTTACACTAAATTCCGTTTCTCTACTTCATTATTAAAGGGGTTGATAAAATAAAATTGGGATATCCGCTTGAAATTTGGTACACGTATCTATATATTATAATGACATCAGGAATTAGATTATATTTTGAGACGATTCCGTCGAAGGGATGGGGGTTAAATAGGGGTAAATAGGTGAAGTAAGATGGTACAGAAACTTAGGATTTGGTGTATATACTAGAAGCCAAAGCCTCACATTTTTAAAAATAATGTTCTCTATTACCCCTTATTCCCACCATTACCCCTTACTCCACTATAAAGGCGTCGATGAGATAAAATTAAGATATTCACTTGAAATTTGGTACACGTATAAATTATAGCGTCATCTGGAACTAGATTATATTTTGAGATGATTCTGTTGAGGGTTAAATAGGGGTAAATAAGGGAAAATAAGTGAAGCAAGCTGCTAAGAGTACAGAAACTTAGGATTTGGTGTATATACTAGAAGCGAGAGTCAAACTTCTTTATAAAATTTTTCAACCCCTCCACTACTCCCCCTCCATTATTAAAGCATATTAAAGCATATTGTAAGATTTTAAAAAAGTTATACACGCTGCAAAAAAATTATATTTTAGTGATAAAATTCTACACTCTAATAATAAAATAAAAACTACTTGGAATATCATCAACGACATTCATGGAAAAAAATCTAATATGCAAGAACATATAATGCTGTCCGAAAATGATGCAATAATAAAAGATCCTTATCAAGTAGCCAATAAATTTATTGACTTTTTTGTGGACATTGCCGAGACACTAACATCTAGTAGAGGGTCCACGCCTTCGAAAGCCGTCTAAATCGCCAAGTAACCCATTCCAGCAAGGTAAATAATTTTTGAGATCGGATATCGAAAGAGGGTCCTAATGGGCATCAGAAATGACTTGTTGGACTTTTGTTGACGATTGCACAACTCCTTCACAAGAAAAAAAGATGGCGAAATGTTATTTCAAGAATTCGTGTTTTTAAACGTATACCTCTCGCTAGAGAGTGAACCACATGCGATATTGATTTGATTTTTTTAATTTATATACTACTGACATGAGCGCATCGAGCTGTACTAATTAAATTTCAAACTCGCTTACGGATTTTTTCTAAATAAATCCTAAATCACAGTAACGAAATTTGTGTGTTTGAAATTTCGACGTGCGGGCAACTATATTAAATATTCAAGTTTTGTATATACTAGATAGGAATGAAATATGGTCTAAAGATCAACAGAGTTTTTGCAAAAAAAATCAGCTCGATATCTTATACAGTTTTTGAGTTAACGACTTTTTAAAATAAACCATAATTAGATTCGTGGTATTCCTGTTAGCATGCGGCTGTTTTCTGGCAAAGTGTGATGCATTAAGATAGTAAGCCAATACATTTTTGAAGTTGTGCTATTATTTACATTTTTACAATTTTGCAAAAATATTAACAGGTAAAAAGAAACTCATTTGGCAGATGATTTACACGATCTATTAATTATGAAGGTGTTGTATAGAGATATTATTTATTAAGTATATCATTATTGTGGTACAAATGATATACTTACTTAGCATTTTACAAATATGAAAATATAAAAACGTACACAAAACTTGTAATATATACATAAGTAATAATAATAATAATAATAATGCATAATAAGTATACACAGCTCAGTAAGCATTGACAAACCACTACATAGGCATTACTAGCTAAAAACTGCTCTGTGTTATTTCTGCCCTTAAAACAATTGTTAGGAAAGGCTGCACACGCAACAGAACACCAAGTGGACGCACATTTTTAACCACAGTTTACTTTACAATTCCACTATTTGTTTTCTTTAGAACCAGTTGTGACTTTTTGTCATCATTTGTGATTTTATTTGGTTATTCTGTATCAGATATCCAAATTTTCTGGGAAAGGGTAAATTGGGAAGGAGATCGGAAAATCGCTTGGACACTAAAATTTTATGTGCTTTGTTAACTGCTTCTCAAGTCGAGAAAATTTGTTATAAATCCAGGATTTTGTGTTAGGTAAGGGTCTAAACCACTTTTTGTGGATAATTTTTACAATTAAAAGTATTTCGCAGTGAGCAGGGTTTTAACCTACTTTGCTAGGTTCTTCAGTTTCTAGCTAAGCTAAGTACACTAAACCACTGGACTACCGTCCTCTGTAACGCTCGTTTTAAATGCAGTAAGGAAGTGTCTTGTGTAGGACGCGGACGTAGCTAACGTAAGCCTTAATAACCTTAAGGAAAAATAAATACTGCCTTAGCAAATCTAAAGATTTAAATTCACTACAGATGGCCGTAGTGAATTTAAATCCTTAATCCGTAAGTCCTATGTGAATCTGTATGGGTAGATTCACATAGGACTTACGAGCATCTTAAATTACACGATCATCAATTGCATCGCAGTTATCTCCAAAATTAATCAAAATATATAGTTGGCGTGTTCATTTTAAGGCGACAATAACTGCTCATTTATCCTCTTCGGAAAGGATAACTGACAGGTCACACAATACACCGACTGCCAATAACGTTTTTAAAACATTTTCTTCTTCATATTTTTCACTTAATTATTTACTGATTTCGTGAGTATCCTAAGATACCCTTTGTTCTCATGTACCCACACAATTTTTGTAGGTTTTCTATTTTGCAAAAATTAAACATACCTTGCGCAAATATTATTGTGTTCCCTTCTTCATGATTGCAAGTTCACATTATTGGGCAACGTAGGTATGTCATTATTTACACCAATATTCTAAAATGTATTTTAGATTATTCGCTTTATATTTGTTACTATTTATAAAGTAATTCCAGTTTAAAATAAGAATTGTGTCTGTTATGTCATATAATTCTGATGGGTTTTTAAGTCATACCATTCATTTTCTTAAATATGAAATTTCGGACAATTTTTATTTTTTAATCTCAAATTTGTATAATTTATTGACGATTTCATACTGTATTTGCACCTTTCGATATATACAGTCCTTCTAAGCCAAAATAACGTAACTGAAAATTTTCTAAGCAAATTGGATGTACTTCAAAGTTTCCTTTTTTCAGTAATCATTAAATCATTATTTCTGCATCTATATTTTAACAGACTCTATTTTAAAATCACGTAGTTGTAACATAACACATAAATGATTGTCTAATTTTCAGACAATTGGTGACCTACTGATTAATAGTAATATAATACCAGGTATTAGACTAATGTCTATCCACAATTACACAGACCGAATCCTGCCGCAGCTGTCACGTTGCGCGTTATCATAACAAGACATTATTACGATCGAATTAAAAAATCTGTAACTCGAAAACTGTATGAGATATCGAGTTCATTTTTTTTGAAAAAACTTTGTTGATCTTTAGACCATATTTCATTCGCATATAATATATAAGAAAATTAAACATTTAATGTAGTGGTCCGCACGTCGAAATTTCAAACACACAAATTTCGTTCCTGTGATTTAGAATTTAATTAGAAAAAAACCGTAAGTGATTTTGAAACTCTACTAGTACAGACATATGCGCTCATGTCAGTAGTATGTAAAGAAAAAAAATCAGATCAATATCGCATGTAGTTAATTTTCTAGCGAGAGGTATACGTTTAAAAACACGAATTCTTGAAATAACATTCCGCCATCTTTTTTTCTTGTGGAGAAGTTGTGCAATCCTTAACAAAAGTCCAACAAGCCATTTCTGATGCCCATTAGGACCCTCTTTCGATATGCAAGCTCAAAACTAATTTACCTTGTTGGAATGGGTCATTTCAATTTTTAATGCTTTGGACCCCTTACTAATCTGGTTTACAAAGCATGCACTCTGCCGAATATTATATCAATAAGATAAACAAAAATACCCTGAACTCTCTGTACTTTATGCCGGTTACGGAAAACAAGTAATTGAAATTGTTAAGCAGTTAAAACCTAAAGAAACATTTGGATGGGACGAAATTCCAACTACATTAATAAAAGAGAACATCTCAGCTTTAAAGAAACCATTAACACATATCGTAAACTTATCACTTTCCCAGAGGATATTTCCAGATAAGTTCAAAATAGCAACTATTAAGCCCCTTTTTAAAAAAGGCGACAAACATAATATTTCACTCTTGCCAACAATTTCTAAAATATTAGAAGCAGTATTAAAAAAACAGTTAGTAAACTATCTAGAAAAATTTAAATTTTAACACCATTTCAGTTTGGATTCAAAAAAGATTGTAGCACATCTGACGCAGCATTTAAACTAATAAATTATATTAATAATATTCTAGAAAACATATTCCTATGGGGATCTTCTTCGACTTGTCTAAGGCTTTTGACTGTGTAGACCACAATATCTTACTAATGAAGCTCAATTACTACGGAGTACGCGGTACACCACTTCTGTGGTATTTAAAACATAGATCAGCACATATCAGACTTTATGACGAATCTCGGAGAGTTGGAAAAACCGTTATTACGGAAGCAAAAGATACCAAATCTGGAGTGCCACAGGGGTCCATATTGGGTCCAGTGTTATTTTTAATATATATAAATGATCTTGTTGATAATTTCCCTTCATTACAATTTTCGTTATTCGCTGATGAATGATGATAACTTGGACGGCCTTAAAGTTAAAAGCGAAGAGGCAATGAATGATATTACAAACTGGTTTCATGGTAATAAACTGCTCTTAAATGTTGAGAAAACAATGAATATAACATTTGAAAAATCACGCGCACCAATACCAGATATAAATATTCAAACAGATCTAGGTCAAATAGCATCAGTAACTGACACTAAATTCTAGATAAATCGTTAAATTGGTCTACACATATTTTTGATTTAAATAAAAAACTTGGACATGCAATTTATGCAATAAAGAATATCAAAGAAAATATCAGCCTTGCAGCAGCACTATCTGTGTATTTTGCATACTTTCAAAGCATACTGCAATTTGGTGTAGAATTTTGGGGAAACGCATCATGTCTTCAAAAAATTTTAATGACACAAAAACGTGCTATACGAGCAATTTGTGGTATGCGCCCGAGAGAGTCCTGTAGAACGGCGTTTAAAAACTTACGTATACCCACTATAGTCAATCTCTCTATATATATATAAATTAACCATAATGATTTACAGACAACGGAACGCAATATCGACAGCCACTGATATTCATGATTACAATACCAGATCTAATTCAAAACTAATTGCACCAAATTATAGATTTGTCACAAATAGGAAAGGACCTCTATACTCCGGAGTAAAAGTTTATAATCACGTACCAAATTCTATCATTGGCATAAACAACCCAAACTTATTCAAAATTAGGCTAAAGAAAGTTTGAAATAATTACGTGTTCTATAACCTAGAAGAATACTTCACTACAAAATTTCATCCATAAAAGGTTTTCAAAGGGTCTACTTCCAAACTTTTTTCTATACATTATATATTTATGATGTTTGAATTTATTTAAAGTAAGCACATTGTATATTTATTATGAATGAACGTATTTAAGCAAATGCACTTTCCCTTATGTCTTGATTAAGGCGCACTATAGGTATGTAACTATACGAGCATATTGTATTATTATTGTTATGTAACATTAATTCTTGGGAAATAAATCTAATCTAATCTAATCTAATCTAATATTGTAAAAAAATCTTAGGCCTTGTCTTCTAGTATATACACCAAATCCCAAAAACTTGGGATTTGGTGTATAGCCTGCTTTACTTATTTTCCCCTGTGTACACCTATTTAGCTCTCAACCCCTCAATGGAATCAGGTCAAAATATAATCTAGTTCCATATGTCGTCATAATACATACGTGTACGAAATTTCAAGTGAATATCTCAATTTTATTCTATTGATACCTTTAATAATGGAGAGAAGGCGGTGGGGTGGGGGTGAGGGTTGATTATAAAAAAATCTGAGGTATTGGTTTCTAGTATACAGGGTGTCCCAGAATTGAGTTCCCAGACGGGAACCTGTGCGTCCTGATATCATATTGGGTCCGTATAACCCAACTTACCTTAGCCGAAAAATGCATCCCTGAGGAAGTAAGTATATTCTTTTAGTGAGAAAGAATTTTTTTTCCAATAATTTCCGTTAGATTGAAGATAAAATTTTCAAATTTTTATGGAATCTGATCTCTATACGTACTCTATGTAAGCTTGATAACAACTAAATATCTTTTATTTCTCAAACGCGACAGGTTTCCTGTTTCACAAGTACCTATGACCTACAGAGAAAAAATGATAATTCTTGATTTTTCATTGATATTACACAAAATTGGAAAATTATTAATTTGTGTACTGAAACAGGTGGAGGTCAGGTTAGAATAAACTGTACGTTTCTGTTATTACAACATTTTATTCTAGAATTGTAAATAAATGTTATATACAAATGAAGGAAAAAACGATAATACCTTGTGTTTGATTGATTGATTTGCCAGCGTAAGGTGAGCAATGCTGGCGATTCCGGACATCCAACCTGGAGGTTCTTTTCAACACGCAGCTTGGTCGTAAGCCGAACACGCCCAACGGACGGCCAAACCGCGTGCGGAACCAAACGTCGGATGGCTGCATACGCCGTGTTGGACATTTGACATGCTTGTTGTCAGCAGCGAGAGCCAAATGACGCATGGGGTAGGAATATAGGATGGGAAGTGTAGGTGTGATGCTTCTTTTAAGTTTCCATGCTTCTTTTAAGTTTCCATCTGTCATCATTGGTTGGGAAGTGTAGGCGTTTGCAAGATGCTTCTTTTCAGTTTCCATGATTCTTTTAAGTTTCCGTCTATCCCCAGCTTCCCTCTTTTCTTCTGTAGTATTCTTACACTACATGCACTCGGTTTCATCTTTCCAAATGTTGTTAAGTGGGTACCATCCACTTCACCGTAGGTAAAACTTCACTGGACCCATGCTTCTCGATGCACTTTTAGCCACTATTACATTTCAAGATGTGACCGAGTTATTCAGATACTGTTCACCACACTTTATTATTAATTATTAAATGCTTCATTTCAAACTTATATTGCGTGAGATAAAATTTTTTTGAGCTACAATACCGTATAAATTTTATTTTATTCTCTCAAAGTTTCACCATTCTTTATGTGATTTAAAATGGAGGGACTCGGTACACATCTGAAAGATACTTCATCTCTCCAACGATAATTCCTTGTATTTTGATTAATATTTCAAACAATTTTAAGAGTACCTTTTTGCAGCGCTTTCAGTGCTCTGCAATAATATTTAAGTATTCCGTAATTTTACAGGGTGATTAAAAAAATATATCCAATCAAATATTAATTATTATGAAAAAAAAAAAGTGAGAAACAAGAGATATTTGTTTGTTGTCAAGTTTACATAGAGTACTTATAAAGATTAGTTCCCATCAAAATTTGAAAATTTTATCTTCAATATAATGGAAATTATTGAAAAACAGTTTTTTCTGTCTCACTTTAAGAGGATGTACTTCCTCAGGAATGCATTTTTGGACTAAGGTAAGTTGGGTTATACGGGCCCAATATGAACTCAAGAATCACCGATTCCCGTCCGGGAACTCAATTCTGGGGCACCCATACAGCAAATCCCAAGTTACTGTACTCTCACCAGCTTGTTTTACTTATTTTTTCTTATTTACTCCATTTTAACCCTCAACCCATCACCGGAATTAACGCAAAATATAATCTAGTTCCAGATCTCGTCATGGTACAAATGTCTACCAAATAGCCAATCCGACCGACAGACATACATATTTTTTTTTCGTTTAAATAAAAATCTGGACGTTTTATGATATTCTAAGCCTAATTCAAGAAGAAAAAATTGAAATTATTTTTACGATTACTATTATACTTCCACTCCACTTACTAATAGTCCACTGAAATGTTACATTGATCTTGCATTTTGGACACGACAAGATTTAATTTTTTTTGGTAAGTAAGGGAGTCCAGTGAGAATAAAACTCCGTTTGATTGAAGGCCCCCTCATTTGGCAGCAATCTTGAAAACGGGGACGTAAACAGTTTTTTCGCGATTTCTTGAGAATCGCAAGTCTCACAAAAAAATGTCTGACTTTCTTTAAGGAGTAGTGTGAGCCTGCTTTTTGGTCTATCTCCCCCGCAAATGCGGACGGTGTAGGCGATGTTAGCAGACCTCCCCTGGTCCTGACTGTTGGACCCTGCTAGCTGGGTCTTCTTCTGGCGCTTTTCTGCCTTGTTCTTCTTTCTTCGCTGGCATGTCGGCTCCCAGGAGCGTCTTTAGTCTGTCGTGAGAGAGAACGCCTGTTGCGAGCTCTCTCGGAGTTTGGATGGGTTTGGGGGGTGTTGACTAGTCGGAAGCCCAGGGTGCCAATTGGCATCATGTGCTCCGATTTCGTCGAAAGGAAGTGTGAACTGTGTATCTCAAGGATTGTGTTCGCCCAAAGACGGTTAGTTTAGTGTCAGAGGCCGGCACGGGCTAGGGTAAGGGTACCGAGCTAGTTGTTTACTTGGTACTCCTGGAATCGGGCGTTTTGGATGTCTTTGGTCATTGCCTCCTTGCAGCGTGGCTTGAAGGTCGGGCTGAAAAAGAAAAACGGTTAAGTTATACTTATCCGTATCCAGAATCTGGAGCTTTGGCCTCTTGTGCCTCGGAGCGTCGTTGGGGTCGTAGTCAGTCGCCTGTCTGACCAGCGGATTCCCATGCTCTGCCGCACGGGCGTATAGATTCTTCGCTCTGTTCCGGATGACTCCAGTTGCCGGGATGTATCCAGGTCTCTGAAGATGTCGGCGTTTCTGACAAACCATGGTGCATCCACGACGCACCTAAGTGCGACATATTTCACAGCTTGTATCCTCTTCAGGTGGGTGGCTGCTTGGTATCCCCAGGCAACGAAGGCGTAGGTCAGAATAGGTGCAATGAGGGTCCTGATAAGCGTGAGCTTGTTCCTCAGGTTGAATTGGCCCTGTCTACCTATCATAGGGTAAAGTAGAGTCCTCCTCGTCCTCATTTTCTGTATTATCACTTCCGTGTTCTGTCTCCAAGTCAGGCTTCGATCCATGGTAACGCTAAGGTACTTGACGGTATTCGTGCCATCGGATGTTCTCGCCGTGGGAGTTTGCCTCCTAACTCTCTTAAAGAGGATGGCTTTGCTCTTCTCCGCGTTTATTTGGACTTTCCACTTGTTGCACCACTCTTCCAGAAGAGATGCTGCTTCCTGAAGGTTGCGGGTGGCAAGTCTTGCACTCCATGATCTTGCGATTATGGCCGTGTAGTCTGTGTAGATCGAGAAAGAGGTCCTTGCGATTCTTGGCATGTCGGAGGTGTAGATGGTGAATACGTGGGGAGAGTACCTATTCTGCGGTACGCCTACTTCCATGGGCCTGTAGTTCGACAGCTTGTCGGCAATCTTCACACGGAGTTGCCTCCGGTGAAAGTAGGATCTCATAAAGCTTGACGATGCCGACAGGGTATCCCATCCAAAACATCTTCGCCACGAGACCTTCATGTCAAATCCTGTCAAAGGCCTTGGTTACGTCTAAGAAGATCGCTTCTGTGACTTGGCGGTGGTTGAAACCCTTCGTGATGTACTCCGTTAGATGAAGTACTTGGAGCTCGGTGGAATGTTCTGTTCGGTAGGTAAACTGCTCATCTGGGATGATCTGCAGCTGATCGGTCAGGGTTTTAAGTCTCTTCAGGATGATCTTCTCTGCTACTTTACTCATCGCCGGTAGAAGACCGATGAGCCTGTAATTTGAAGGAAATGTTAGATTCTTACCTGGTTTCGGAATCATGATGACGTCTGTTTTCTTCCACTTGGTGGGGAAATAACGTAGTTTCAAGATGGCATTAATGATGTTCACCATTGTTGCTACTCCTTTGAGGTGTAGTTTCTTGAGCACTATGTTTCCTATTCCGTCGCACCCCGGCGCTTTGCGGGGTTTGAGGCTTCTCAGGATTTCACTGATTTTTTCAGAAGTCGGGGGGACTATATCTTCATTCGGCATGCGTCGCTGCCTTCTGACTCTGCATATTGCGTCGTCCTCCCTGTCCTCGTCCTCGTCGTCGATCTTGTTTGCCCTACGCTGCAGTTCCAAGCTGTCGGCAAAAGCCTCGGCTTTTTCCTGTCGAGTGTAGACAATGCCATTCTCTTCGTGGATGGGCGGGACTGGTTTTCGCTTGGCACGCAGAATCTTCTGGGTAGTCCACATGCTTCTGTCCTGAGGGTCTAATGACTTTAGATGACGTTGCCATCTGTTCTGCCTGTGTTCTTGCAAGGCTTCTTTAACTCTTCGAGTTAGTTGGTTGTATTCCCTTCGGTGTTCAGGGAGTCTTGTCATCTGCACCAGTTTCTTAACCCTCCTTCTGTCTCGAATGAGCTGCATGGTATCTTCAGGGAATTCTCTCATCGACATTGCAACTCTTCGTGTTTTCTGTTAGCGCTGCCTGGATGTGGTTTTCCAGGGAGATTATAGCCTCTTCTACTTCTGCCTCACTATCGATTCTGGGAACGTGTGCAATGTTCCTTTGCAAAATTGCTCGGAACTGTTCCCAGTTCGTTCTTCTCTTACTGAAAGTTTCCTCTTCAGGGACACCATCATCTAGTTTTAGCAAGTTGGGGTTGTGATCCGAGGAACCTTCAGTTTGTGTTTGAAGTTCGGCAGTAAAGGTTATCTCGTTGAGCAGGGCTATATCCAGCACGTCGTGCCTATTTCTTCCATTGTCAAATGTCGGTACTTCTGGACCTAACTCTTGTACGTCATGATGATCCTCTAGAAATCGCAGAATCTCCCGTCCACGGGTGTTAGTAAGTCTGATATTCCAAACTGGTGATTTGGCGTTGAAGTCTCCTATAGCCACCGTCTGGGTATCCCGTCTTATGAGGGCCTCCAGGTCATGGTTTAGGAAAGGGCGTTGCGGTGCTTGGCAACAGGAAGCTATTTTGAGTGGACCGTTTCGTTCCGTTGAAACTACTATGGCGACGGCTTCCATGTTTTCCAGTTCCGGTGTAACGATAAGATGATGGTCTATAGTCCACTTGACGAGAAGAGCAACTACTCCTGCGTTGATTATAGACTTCGTAGCCTGGGATTCGAAGTTCCGTACTATCCTGGCGAAGTTTGTTTTCTTGCAGGGCCATCACGTCGATGTTGTACCTCTTCAAGATTTCTTAATAAGCCGCTTTTCCACATGTTTAATAATTTTTCTCAGCTCTTAAGAAGTAATTTCTTGGAATGCTTACCGAATACTGGCGCATAGTTTATCTCTATTGTTATGACAAGTTTTGCTTTTGTTTCGTTTATCCCCATAAATAAAAATTAGTGACGTCAGGTCTGCAGGTCGGCGCGGCCACTGTACTAATGGGCTGTTGCGTCCTATCCAATGCAGAGGAAAGTGTTCGTTGGTTAAACTACGTTGGTTAAATTACAAATAAATGGGTGACCCATCCAAGTGTAGATATAAGTCACCTAGTACGAGTAATGACAATTCACCAAGAACGTCTTGCAACCCGGCATTTAGAAAATTTAAAAACATTTTTGCATTCAATGAGCGTAACCGGATAAGCATTGGAGTATCAGCATAAAATTCTTTAAGTAACTTTTTCTTTTGTTTATGTTTTATTAATTTGTCTATGAGGTTTTCACTATAACCGTTGTTTCTAGCTATTTCTTTAATCGTGTTCACTTCTTTCATAAAATTATTCTTATTTAAAGGGAAGGTTAGTAGACGGTGGATAAATGAATGGAAATATGCCATTTTTATTTGTGATGATTGCTTAGAGTTCTTGTGAATGACTGTGTCTGTGCAAGTTGGTTTACGGTAAATGTCAAACTCTAAGCTGTTGTTTCTATTTTTTAAGTTAACGTCCAAGAAGTTTAAACCTTCCTCGTTTTCTATTTCTAGAGTGAATTGAATTTTATCGTGAAATGAATTCAGAAGATTTAAGAATTTATTAAGTTGTCTTTCTGTACCTTGCCAAATACAAAACACGTCATCCACATATCTAGTCCAGAAAAATACATTATTTATTAGGTTATTTTCGCAGTTAAACAACTTATTTTCAAAGTCTGACATAAATATTTCAGCTAATAACGGTGATATGGGGGAAAAAATAATTTAACATTAAGAACTTATTTGTAGTATATTTACATAGGATAGGAATCATATAACTAGTTGCATGTAATAAATAGATTAAAAGCTTTGAATAATTTATACCTTCCATTAGGTATAAATAAGTAAGGAACATATTTTAAATTTAGTATTATCTTGTACTCTTGATAAAGGCCTAATAAGCCGAAACACGTGTAGAGTTTTAATAAAACTTTTTGAAACATTAAAAAGCATAATTTTCATGTATATTTAAATTATTGAAGAATGTTTCACAAGGAACCAACCGTAGAATCAACCCAATGTATTAAAACTGCCAGCAAAGCAAAATTAGCGGTGTTTTATAGAAGATGTTTACTAAAGTTAAAAAAGTGTTCGAATCATATCTGGTTCATAAGTGAGTGTTTGAAAAATAGTGTTACACCGAAGCATATGAAAATATACTGCAACCATGGTTCAATAGAAGCAAAACAGGCCGTAGAAAAAAACTTGAAAATTTGGCTAGTATTAGAACGAAAACAATGGTACATAAGAAGAGAAAATATTGGACTTCATTTAAAACTAATACATACGGAGCTCCTCTATAAAGAAAACTACTTTCTTTTCCAACATATGGACCGTATCATTAGAGAAGAAATTCAAGAATTAGTCCAAATACAATATCTCAACCAATATAAGAAACTCCAGAATTTAATAAAGAGTAAGTCAGACTCTTCCAGTTGTTATAATAAAACGAGCAATAATTCTACTTCAACTTTTAAATTTTACCCTAGACTAGTAAATCTAACAGAAATCGAATTCAATAGGAACGAAATTAGTTTATTAGAAAAAGGATTAAAATATTCCCCGAATTTACATAATAAACAGGAGGTCGAATTACTAGCAATAAACACAGAATTAGCATTGAATTCTTTAAGTAATATTCCAATTGAAGAAAAAATGGGTATATCAAGTTTATTCAATAAGGTAGACACTAATAAAAGTAATAAATTTGAATCATCAATTATTATTAGCATTAAAAATAAAATTCTTGATAATAATTTAATACTTTGTAAAGCCGACAAAGGAAATACTATAACAATTTTAACTAGAGAGGAATATAATACAAAAATATCTTTAATTTTAAGCTCAAATGAAATAATTAAATTAAACCACGACCCTACTAACAAATTTCAAGCAGATGTACTAAATACATTAAAAAATTGCACACTAATCATTCATCCTGAAAACACATATAAATTTAGAACAATGAACCCCCTACCCCCCTTATTCTATGGACTTCCTAAAATTCATAAAGAAGATATTCCCATCAGACCTGTAGTATCTTATGTAAATGCTCCATCTTATAAATTGTGTAAAGAATTAAACAACTTATTACCCACTCTGACAAAATTTGAATCCAAATATGCCATTAAAAATTCCTCCCAATTCATAGAAAAAACAAAAAATCTCAAAATTCCAAACAACGCAAAATTAGTATCCTTTGATGTTAAAAGCCTCTTTACCTCCATACCATTACAACCATTATTTGAAATAATAGAAATACTTATCAATCAATCTGATATTGACTTAGAATTAAAAAATCAATTAAACATCATAATAAAAACCTGTACGAATCAAAATTACTTTCAATTTAATAATGAAATTTATAAATTAACAGACGGATTACCTATGGGTTCCCCCATATCACCGTTATTAGCTGAAATATTTATGTCAGACTTTGAAAATAAGTTGTTTAACTGCGAAAATAACCTAATAAATAATGTATTTTTCTGGACTAGATATGTGGATGACGTGTTTTGTATTTGGCAAGGTACAGAAAGACAACTTAATAAATTCTTAAATCTTCTGAATTCATTTCACGATAAAATTCAATTCACTCTAGAAATAGAAAACGAGGAAGGTTTAAACTTCTTGGACGTTAACTTAAAAAATAGAAACAACAGCTTAGAGTTTGACATTTACCGTAAACCAACTTGCACAGACACAGTCATTCACAAGAACTCTAAGCAATCATCACAAATAAAAATGGCATCTTTCCATTCATTTATCCACCGTCTACTAACCTTCCCTTTAAATAAGAATAATTTTATGAAAGAAGTGAACACGATTAAAGAAATAGCTAGAAACAACGGTTATAGTGAAAACCTCATAGACAAATTAATAAAACATAAACAAAAGAAAAAGTTACTTAAAGAATTTTATGCTGATACTCCACAAAGATTAGTGATAAAATTAGTCATAAACTGAAAAAACTAGGATGTAAAACTATTTCTGTTAATAAAAATAATCTAAGGAAAATGTTAGTTAATAATAAAGACAAAAGAGATTTATTAGAAAAAACAGGTGTATATCAATTAAAATGTAATGACTGCGATGCTATATATATCGGTCAAACTGGTCGTAAATTAAAAAACCGTCTCGCTGAACATAAAAAATCAATAACGAATGGTATACATAGCACCGGTATGTCAACACACTGCATAGAAAATAATCATTTTGTTAATTTTAATGAAGTCGAATTACTCCATACAGAAAATAAAGGAAAGAAGTTAGATTTACTAGAACAATTTGAGATCATGAAAGCTGTCAAAAAGCATAAAAATGTAACTAATGATCAAACATTATTTATGGGTCATAATATTCTAGAAAAAATAATTTAACATTAAGAACTTATTTGTAGTATATTTACATAGGATAGGAATCATATAACTAGTTGCATGTAATAAATAGATTAAAAGCTTTGAATAATTTATACCTTCCATTAGGTATAAATAAGTAAGGAACATATTTTAAATTTAGTATTATCTTGTACTCTTGATAAAGGCCTAATAAGCCGAAACACGTGTAGAGTTTTAATAAAACTTTTTGAAACATTAAAAAGCATAATTTTCATGTATATTTAAATTATTGAAGAATGTTTCACAAGGAACCAACCGTAGAATCAACCCAATGTATAAATATTGTGTTCGATCTTCGTCAATATATTTTTTAATTACAGGGAGATATTACTGCGATGGTACAAAGACAATTCCAGATTCTTTTAAAAAAAATCCCGGATTTGTTACGATGACAGGTGTAATAGATCTTTTAAATGGCAGAAGTATAGACTGCTACACCGGGCTTGATGCCCGGTGTAGTGTAGTGTGGTGACTTGGCGAAATTTTAGATATTTTAAGCATGCTCCGGTTACATCTGTCGACGTCAAGCGGTCCTTCTGGCAAAATAGATGGATTTTCAACAACAGACGCCGAAGTTTAACTCAAAAACATTTTAAATAGATATTAGTAATAGATATACTTTTATTCCTCTAATCGGCATTCAAAAATACTTGTATATGTTAATCACTGTTAAGTACGTCCCCTTATACCGACAGTTCTCTTCGAGTAAGTGTTTATAATAAATTGACTTTATTAGTTTTGGATAATATGGAATTCGCTAAAAAAATGCACATGCATGCAAATTTCTATGCGCTAACACATAATCACCTAAAGCCAACCCTGGTTTTACCACATATCCGATAGGTAATTTCGACCTCTGATTATAATATACTATTAATTGAATCAATAGTTGTAAAAGAGAATACTTCAAATCTCTATTAGGTACCTATTGGTTATTAACTATCTGGGAAAGAGAAATGAAAGGTATCTGAAAAAGCTTCAGTGCTGAGGCGCCTTGTAGTGGTACTTGTATAATCCATACCTACCTGTTGTCCCACTGCTTAAGAAAATAATGCACAACTACTAACATGCTGTCGTAGTGCTGTACTCGTAGAGTAGAACAGCCGAACAGCGCAGTAGAGGGAGGCATGCCTGTTTGTCCGGTCGTTGACCACGATGGCCCGATCGCTGAACCGGGATTTATCATCAACTAGCTACTTGCTATCTGTCACTTCGTATGACTATTTGACTTACTTTAAAAATTGAAATAAAGGTAAAATTAAAATCGGAAATCATCTGAGAAAGAATTTCTTCGAATACTTGTACTATGAGTCAGGTGGCATTTATCAGTATACACTAACATACATCTAATTTAACCGCAAATCCTTGAATGCTAATACTTCACTATTTTTTAAAATGATAGATAAAAGAAGTAAGGATAAGCAAAATAGTTTATCTGATTAAATATGAATCAGAAACAAACAGTGATTAATTTATCTAAAATAGGTAATGACAATGACTCAAATATTAAATTTCAGTTTGACATAGGTATTTAACTACAAGTAAAATATTTGGTGTACACTGTTAAAGCCAGTAAGTATAGTTGTTATTCATAGAATATGTTGACAAAAAGTTTGCCAGAATAGGGTAGTCGCTTTGACCTAGACATCCCCAAAAATGGAGTAATTTATGTACCCGACGCCATTTTTAATTATATCAGTAAATATAAAATATATCGATTTAATGTATAGGACGAAATGACAGATGAGGAAATTTTACGTACAAAAATTTCTTTTGTCGGTGCCACGATTTTGGAGTAAATAATTTTTAAATCTGTGAGTTCATTACTGCGTAATAGGAAATGAACGGCCGTAGTATTCAGCCGATGAATCGCGAAGCCAAAGATTAGAGAACTAACAAGATAGGACAGTCAGACGGAGAAGACGAAGACAGTTGTGTACTCCAATTTAAAGGGACACGACATCCAGCGGAAACGGTTTCGGGATTTGTCGGTTACGCATTAAACGAATTTGACCAAGCTTACTCAAAGATAGGTTGGTTCATTAAAATCGACAAGTACTATGTCACGTATAGACCTCGATGACAGCTGCGTGTGGCTGTTTTTTCTTCGTTTTATAGAAAAAAGTTTCAACATTATTCTTTCAATGTACAATTATATCCTAACCTTACGTATAAACATAGAAATACTTCATGTGACATAGATTACAAAGCAACCTGTTTTTTTAGTGACCACTATTAACCTTTCTTTCTAATGTTACCTTCTCCGTCTCATTGGCACATTGTGGCAACTGCGCGAGAACTCCAATTTAAATGTCGAGGTCAATGGCGCCATTGCTAAAAGATAAAAGGTTTTCCGCCGGCTGTCCTATCTTGCAATTCCCTAATCTTTGGCGAAACTATTGTTTATTTTTTCAGATTAAAATGCAGTACTTGCGAAGATACGGAACGTGTGTCGTTGTCCCTGATTAGTACATTTGCAAGCCAAGTTTACGCAGGGGAAATTAGTAAATCGGAACAGATTTCTTATTTTATTCTTACTGCAATAAAATAAGAACATTTATGCTGTAATTTAAATTAAATAAATTCAATGTATTTATAAGATAGCCAAATACCAAATGAAAGTGAATTTAAATCGTTAATTTCTATTTTGTGTACCAATGGCCTTCAGACGGCCTCGATGGGGATTCCACATACTTGGGCATTCCCATGTGCCTGTGTGAACTCGGCTCCGCTCACAACATAAACAACTGCATTCTAATCTGAAATCCACTTACGTGCGCTCTCAGAAACAAAATGTAATAATTTCTATAATAAGTATCGAGTTAAAACAAAGTAAAAAACATTTTAAGGTGGGAGGTTTTAACTTTCTAATTCATTTATTTCTTAGCACTTTCCTTTGATTTATATTACTGAAAATTTAATTTCAAAAAATCATTTTAAATTCGTGGATTTCCTCAACTTAACCATTACATATATTGAGTAAAATGTCAGGAAAAGAAGAAGCCACGTAAAATTAATTTATTACTTCCACATTAGTCCATTTACTAAAGCAAAGAAGTTCTAACTCCGTCGAGTCAAAACCGATTTTGATACTTTTTTTTTATTTCGGGAAAAGTTTATAGAAAAGTTCCCCATAGGTGAGAAGATGTGCTTTATATTTTTTCAATTGTTATTAACAAATAGGTAGATGCCTTTTTGATACACTCCTAATTAAAAAATGTATAACTCTTTTATTTCGATTTAAAAACAAAATGGCACCTACAAAATGACGGCCAAGTCTAATTTTGTATTTTTTTTTTTTTTTTCTATTTCTATTAGATGCTTGAGAGTTTTTGGGGTCGCTGATTACGAATTTGGCATTAAAACTCTACTAAAATAAAAAACTGTGAATCCAGAATGGCAGAAAAGTGTCAGTTCTTTTATTCGTATTATATTTCTCTCAAATTTTATGTTAATAGTAGCTATCAACATGAAAATACAAAAGATTACCGCATAAACAGAGAGAAAAGAGATGGTAAAAAATTATTAGATTTTTTAAAGCAATTTGATGAAGAAATAAGTGTCCTCATGTCAGTAGCAACAGGTGTAGCTGGAAATGAACAGATTATTAAATATAATAGCTCGGGAGACAGCGACAGATTTTTCGCGTTAATATCAATAAAGCTAAATTTTTTTTAGAGTTTAGATAGTATCTATAATGAAGGTGCAATTCTACCAAACTCTTAGTGGTGCATAAATGTGTAAAAAATTAAACATTTATAATTTCAATTTTGGAATTGTCACGAATTGTCAAAAAATGATGATTCGTACGAAGGTGTGGAAAGGACATAGTAAAAATATTTATATAATTGGCAGTTTAAACTTGCAATTATATATAATTGCAACTTTAAACATGCAATTATCCATAATTGCAACTTTAAACTTGCAATTATCTATAATTGCAACTTAAAACTGGGAATTATCGACAAATGCAACTTTAAACTTGCAATTATACATAATTGCAACTTTAAACTTGCAATTATACATAATTCCAACTTTAAACTTGCAATTGTCCATAATTGCAACTTTAAACTTGCAATTAAGCATAATTGTCAGTTTTAACGTATCATTCGTTAGTTTGCGTATATGCATTTTGTAATACAGGGTGTCCCATTATATTTTGACCCTTTTTAAACCCATATAACTTTTGAACTAGATGAGATAATGAAATGCGGTTTCCGCTAGTCTTCTTTTAATTTTGATAAGTTTTTGCCTGGGTAATCGTCTTTTTTTGCTCACTTCCGGTTTAACCGGAAATGACATAGCGTATTTTCGGGGATAGGGCAACTTTGTTATTTCAAATGGAACACCCTGCATATTTTTTCACAGTTGGAAAGCCCATTGTTTCTTCTTTCCGAAAATGCCATACCTGTCACGGAAATTATGCAGAGTGCTGGTTTTATAAGGTTTTAAAGTGAGCACTGCGTTTTATCGAAATGCTACGAAGAAAATAATGATTCACAAAGTAGACTATGGAAACAAAAGACAACATTACTTGTAAACGTCAAATTAGTTTATTAATAGTTGCATATTACTTCAAAATTGCTAATATTGAAAATGTACATATGAAATTCGATATAACAAAGTGTAACAGAATATTTATTAAACAAATAAGAAATAAACAAAATAATAAACATTAATTACAAAAGATTTATTAAGTCTCTTTACAAAGTTGTCATAGCTTCTACTTAACTGTTCGGGGGCAGTGATGCAAAATTTCAAATTTCATTTTGAAAGTTTCAATTTCAATTTGAAATTTCTGAAAGTTTCAACGTACCCTCATACATTTCTGAAATATCTGATTTGAAACTTTCGTGAAAGTTTCAGCTGCAAAATATGTATTTCTGTTACATCAAACGAAATTTGAATTTCGCGCACTTTTTTAACTTGTTTTCAACCAATGAGGATTAAAGTCTGGTTTAAAACATTTATTTTAGAGGTTAGGTTAGGTATTCAAGTATAAGAATCTACTACTTTTCATTTCTTTCGTTCATTTCTAGGTTCCCAGGTTCTATTATTTTTGCATTTAATAATAAAAACTTGTTTTGAATGAAAAAATATATCAATGATATAATTTCTAACTGAGGTCATTGATTAATGACGTAATGGTAATGTATTGTATTAGAGTTTGGATTTCAATCTGAATCTACAAGGGACAGGGACCCTATCTTGAATCAGGAAGTGGAAGATCTGAATGTTTTATCTCTTTTCATGTTGCTACGTTTCCTTCTTTTTCTTTCTCCCAATATGAGCATTCTCTCGAGTGGAGAATAGGGCACCAGGAGATTTTGTAAATACATTGACAAATTACCTACTTTTGTATTTCGAAAAATGTATTATTATTTTTTTCAATGGTCTTCTTTAGCTCGAAATGTTGTACGTACGTATGTATGTATGTATGTATGTATGTATGTATGTATGTTCCCTATATCCAATCATGCTGAAATTTTGCACATAACTTTGATTCTGAAGACAATACAATACAGTATATCAATATTATGGTAGATCCAATATGGCGGCCACCACAAAATGGCGGAATACATTTTTCTTGATAACCCCCTTGACATAGGTATCGAATGAAAGGGTATATAAAGTGGTACAATAAGCTGTGTGATATAAATCAAATATGGTGGCCGGCACAATAAGGCGGATCACCTATTTTTTTACAACCCCCCTCGACATAGGTATCAAATGAAAGGGTATGACAAATGACAAGTAAAATACAATAAGCTGAGTGACGTTATACTAGATCCAATATGGTGGCCGACATAAAATGGCGAATTACCTATTTCTTGACAACCTCCTCGACATGGGTATCAAATGAAAGGGTATATAAAGTAGAATACAATAAGCTATGTGACGCCATTCTAAATCCAATATGGCGGCCGGTACAAAATGGCGGATCACCTATTTTTTACAATCCCCTCGGAGTGGGTATCAAATGAAAGGGTATGACGGGTGTGACGTTATTTTAAATCCAATATGGCGGCCGACACAAAATGGCGGATTACCTATTTCTTTACAGCCCCCTTGATATGAGTATCAAATGAAAAAGTTTGACAAGAGTAGTTGAATTGATGGCGTTTGAATTAAAGAAAATGAGGCAGACAGGAAACTAAAAAGTGAAAAATAAATAAATTTTAAAAATATTCTTAAAACAATAGTTTTCTTTTAAAATTGAATTGCACTAAAAAGTAGAAAATAATTTTAATTCAGTGATTAAACTACAAAATGATGAAAAAGAAAACCATTGGGCGCTCATAAAGTATTGCTGTTGCTGCTACATTACAACATACTATTCATAGTGGTTTATCACAATGCTGATTGTTGATAAAGATAATATATTATATTTTATGAGCATCCAATGGTTTTCTTTTGCATGGTCATTTTGTAATTTAATCACCGTGTAAAAATTATTTTCTACTTTTTGGTGCAATTCAGTTTTAAAAGAAGACCATTGCTTAATTTTCTTTTTTTAATTGATTTATTTTTTACTTTTCACGAACATATTTGTAAGTTCTAACCTTATCAAGGAGAAAAAAAATTCTTTATATTAAAGAAATACATTGAAAAATAAAAATGTATGAGACTAGTCTTAAAAGTGGGATTTATTAGTCATTATCTCTCGGAAGTTTAAAAAATTGCGAATTTTATACAGAACTTAAGTTTCATCATTTAAAATATTTCAATGAAATTTCGCTTAACTTTCATAATATTAGGGAATTATTCAATTAAATTTCATAAAATGAAAGTTTCTTTGAAATTTCACGAAAGTTTCATGATACTTAACGTTTATTTTCATATTTCAGAAATTTCATAAATTTCAGATGAATTTCGAAACTTTCACAAAAATGTCACTGAAATTTTCGCAAATTTTAAGTTTCATGAAATTTTGCATCACTGTTCGGGGGTAAAGTTATTAAAGACATTTCGATTGCTTTCTTTAAGTTCTTCTAAATTTTGTGGCATAGGCCTATAACACCTGTCTTTCACATACCCCCCATATGAGAAAATCTGCAAGTGTGAGCTCTGGGGATCGAGGGGGTCATGCTGTAGGACCTCACCTTCCTATCCAACGATTTTCAAAGGTGGCATTCAGGGAATCTCTAGTTATCATAGACAGCATAATGAGGCATTGGATTGGAAATAGGCAGTCCTCAACAAATTTTTGTAACATTTCAATGGACTATAATGAGAAAAGGGAATTGTTGTTTTTGACAGTTATCAGAAAGATGGAATAAAATCTGCTGAAAGAGACCGACGTCTAAAAACATAAACTGCACCAGATATTCCATCTGAAAGACACACGTTCTTAAAGTCTCATTAAGAAAAATTCCTGTCAAATTTCTTTATATTAATAAATTTATTGAGTTTTTAAAAGAAACTTTAGTTGCAAATAATATTCACTGCTATCAAGCTGAAAGCGATGCTAATCGGTTAATAGTTACAACAGCTCTCAATGCATCAAATGAAAATATAGTCATAGTAAAGGAGGATATAGACGTATTAGTTATATTAGCAGCTATAGCTTCTCCGGACACATATTTCTTTAAACCCGTCAAAAATAAAGAAAATCAAAAATATTTTCCTTGCCTGCCCCAATTGTAGTGAGCATGTTCTTTTTGTACATACTTTAACTGGATGTGACACAACTTCAGCATGTTTTAACAGAGGAAAGATTAAATTTATCAAAACATTTGAAAATAGCAGTGATTTACAACAGGCCGCAAAAGTTTATAACAAAAAAGATACCGATTTACCAACTACCATCGCGATTGTAAATTTTATGCTTGCAATGTATGGTGCAAAGAAAAGTAACTCCTTAAACTCTTAATAATATTTAAAGTTCTTTATTATTTACATATTTTTTAAATAAAAACATTTTGAATTACAGGTTTGACTCTTTTATTAAGGCGTCTACTAAAAAAGTAGCGTTAATTTAGCATCATTGAACCCTAAGATGGATGCAGCAGAACAACATTGAAAGCGCGTGCATTTACATACAGTACACACACAATAGTGGCTGAGAAACCAAGATATTTCAGCGGAAGATTGGGGTTGGAAATATGATACAGGGAAATATTTTCCAATCCCAATGACATAAGAACCAGATCCACAATTCATTACAAAAATTATTTTCTGCAACTGCAATGGTTGCGGGCCAGCTTGAGTGTAGGAAAAGTGGCCTTTATTGATCGGCGGCATGCGGTGAATGTGGCGGAAATAATTGTCTTAATTCACGACCAACAGTATCTATGGAAGAAGTAGAGGAAGAAGAAATTGAAAACTAAAATCTCTTTATAAGAATTAAAATCCGAATAAAAAAATTTACATTTATCTTCCATTTTGGATCCGCCATTTTTTGTTTTATGAGTTTCAATGTTAAATTTGTAATCAGTGACCCCAAAAACTCCCAGAGATCTAATAAAGACATTTTTTTAAATAATTAAAATTAGAATTTCGACGCCATCTTGTAGACGCCATTCTGTTTTTAGACCGAATTTTACGGCAGATTCGTAATTGCGACTTCAAGAGCTTTATGTTATCGAATTTTAAGAATTTGTTTAAATAAATAAAAGAGCTATAATCTGTTTAATTAAGAGTGTATTAGAAAAACATTTATTTGTTAAAAACAATTGAAAAAATAAAACTATTCTCGAGTTGGCTGTAGTTCAATGACCGACTTTTGGTCAGCACTGCACCGGCCTCCTCGCCTGCCATCGAATATGAGACCAAGCTAATTGCAAAAGCCTACCCGAGCTCTTAAGAATATTACAGACCACGCTCGGTGCTATTCTTCCACGCATACATCCAACCTCAAGAGTCCTCGGCCTCCTGATTACGTGGGAGGTACACACGAGGATCGGACGATGTAGGATATTCGTCATCTTGTTCGTCATACCTCTGTTAATTGGCGCAGCTCATCTACAATCCATTTGACTACCCCAGAGGAGTAGAGCAGAATAGGAACGGCAACCATAATAGTTGCAGACACCTTGTATTTTCCCGAAAGTTCAGACAACCGAATCTTTCGAAGTAGGCATCTGTACTTGCAGCGGGGAGATTCTCTCACTTGTGACACATCCTGAATGCTTCCATCTGCGTGCTGCGCATCTTCAACAAAGTTTCCGCATCGTCTTGAGGTGGACAACCGTGCACTTGTCCAACGCCTCCATACCAGTGGCCCGTGTGTACTCCTAAATCACCCTTAGAGCATTTTGAAGTTTACACTCTCCGGAGGCATACAGTTCCAGGTCATCCATATGAAACAAGTGGATAGCCTTATGACTCCGGTTGTGCAAAAGTGAAGGAGTCTCAGGGAATCTCCGTGGAAAACTCTTTTTCTGAACGCCATCTGCTCTCGTAGACTCTCGTAACCTGTGTACCAGGATATATGGTGAAGCAAGCCCTCCAGAGTGGCAGCAGTTGTTCTATGCATTTCACTAGTGACTCTGCTACTGCAATACAGTTGACCAAATGCAACAATAGTGGTGCGACGTTGTGTCAAATGCCTTACGACAGTCAATCCAGGCCATAGATAGATTCCGCTTGTACTGCACAGAATCCTGCGTAATACAGCTGTCTATCAGCAGGCTGTCTTTGTATCCTGCCCTTCTTGGCGCCACGCTGCTCGTAAATCTGCGATCAACCTGCCGTAGTGATGTCCATACAAGATACGTGTAAATATCTTGTAGCAGGTGTTCAGACAGGTGATTGGCCTATAATTCCTTGGATTGGACAGATTTCACTTTTTGGAAATTAGCACGGTACGTCCCTCGACGAACCAGTCCAGAATCTGCTGCCTTTCGTTCAACCACGTGTTGAAAACTCGGATCAAACGTCGGTAGGTGGAAGAGAATTTTTTGACCACCAGTTATTAGTGTGGTCTGGGCCCAGAGCAGCAAAGTTCTTGGTACAAATAAGAGCTTGTTGGACTTACACCAAACTGACTGCCGGGCACACCTCTTCTGACTCGTCAAAGGTTCTGTGGTAGAGAGCCTCGAAGTGTGCTATTGCTGGAGTATTGCTATCGCATGGGCAACTCCTTTCGGAGATTTCTTTCCAGGGGCTTTCGACTGTAACGAAGTGTTCTTCCGTTGCCAAAAATGCAATTTAAATTAATATTATACGTTATTTGCTCCGCTTACGCTCGAACATATGTTAAAATCATTACTATAGATTTCTGATAATTTAGCCTGCTTAAATCGTGAAACAGATTTTTACTTTATATAGAAAATGTAGTAAACCCGGTTGTGAGAAGAATGAGAAGATTATTTGTAACATTGGCCAAGTTACAAAAATTGACACTGAGGGCGTTGTGCAGTAAGCCAGCGCAGTTCATTATGCATTGAAGCAGATTTGAATGCCAATTCCGATCCGTGGATCCGTCCGTCTAATAGTAAACCACGCGTTGACTATTATTCTCCGAACCTCCGCGCCGTCAGGTTGTTACAGTCTATTTTCGTATCTGCACATTTACAATTTGAATATCGTTATGTTAATATAGTATAACTGGTTGCCTATTGAATATCGTTATGTTAATATAGTATAACTGGTTGCCTACCGTTCGTGCTCCATGTGAGCTACGCACAGTGATGTTAGCAGCGAGTTGCTGGCAACGCATTGCTAGCAACGCACTGTAACTGTACCTAATTAGGAAGCGAGTTTCGAACGTCTCGATTATAACCTTTTCAAGGCCGTTATTATCAATTAAACCTATTGTTTTGTTAATGGAATTATGAAATACTGTATTATGTGTGGAATATAAACATCATTAAGGGAGATTTATCAGATTTGTGGGTTATGTTGTATAGTGTTCATTCGGAACGTACCCATGGACATTCTCAGATTTTGACAGAGGTTTCCGTCTGGGCCATTTTTGGGACTTTTTTCCGTTTGCCGGCTCGAAGAGAAGTTGTGTCACTGAGCACGTGGATAGCATTTTGTTAATTTGCTCCTTTAATGGGATTTAGTGCTCTAGTGACAAATTAGCAGTGTTTTAATTTTGATATTTTTATGATTTTCTGTTGGGAAATACTGCTACGGAATTTTCCGGATAAATCAACTTGCTGGAAGCACATGGCAAAGGAATTCTGAAAGCCCACTCAACATCTAAGGTATACCTCTGAAATCTCTTTAGAAAATAGATTTGTAATATTCGTTATTTCTTTATTGCAGGGCTTTTTGTTCTTTTTGGACTTTTTGGATTTTTGGACTTTTTGGATTTTTTTGGGTTTTTGGTTTCCTTGTTCGTCTTGTACCTTTTGTTCTTTTGGTTTCATTTTATCTTGGACTTGGGATGTTTGACCCCACATCTTACCTGTTGGATTTGTACATCTGTATGTAAATTTGGTTTTACTGAAACTTTGTTGGCAAGATATTGGTGAATTTGGAATCCTGAGTGTACCGGTGAGACTCTCCGTCCTGGTTCCATTGGAAGCTACGCTCCCCTGGTAGGCCTAGTAGTTACATTTTGAAACCTGCTGGAGGTAAGCGTCTTTGAATAACCTAACGAGGGACCTTTTATCACATTCCACCTTCTACGTGAGGCACAGAGAGCCCGTCAGCTTTCTTACGTACACATTAAATATAAATTATCAGTACATACTTTGCATATAACCAATTAAATTTTATAGTTTTGAACACCACGCTTGAACCTATCGTCACTTATTCAATTCACATTATTTTGTTCATTTCATGTTAAATTTCAGTATTTTAATGTAATCGTTTAAGCTAATATATCTTGGGGGGTCATATTTTGCCTATTAGTAGTTAAGATTTTATTAGTTTTAAGTTTATCATATGTTTTGTGTTAGGTTAAGTGTGGGCCACACATAAGTAATATCGATTGTGTGTAATGTTATCTCTGGTATTTGGCTGTAAGATTACCTAAATATTATTAAATCTGTTATAGTAAGAAGCGTATTTGTTTTCACCAGCGTACATCTGAAAGCTCCAATTTGTTCGAACTCACACCCCAGGTACTTGTCTAGTCGGCCGTGTGAGCCTCTTTCGCCACCAATTAAATGCAGAGAGGGGACTGCACGTAAAACATAAAAATTTTGTTCAGGGCACAGGGTGACCACCCTACCCTGCTGTATTGCTGATATATCAGCCTCTAAAGTTAAATTTTTTTTATATATTCCCCTTTATCTGGGAGCCCTGCAACAAGGTAAGTACATACGAATTTGCCACCGTTTCTTGTCACCGTCATAATAGTTACAAAGATAAGAATACTTCACTGAAATGCGTATATAAAAACAATAATTTAAAATAGTTTACAATTTAATGTATAAGAATATAATTGCCGTTTTCCGAACTAGCCAACTAAATTTCAAATTAAATATAAATTGTTATTAAAGTAGTTGTTTTCTATTGAGGGCCTGTTAGATTTTCAAAGATTTTATACAAATAACTAGGTATGTTCCAAAGAATTTCCCTTAGGTCTCCGCACTTTGGAAAAAAAACATAACATGATATTTCGAGAGAATGCCAGGAAAACTGTTTACCGTTTATATTGTTTTAGATCAGACCGTTTTTTTCCTATTTAATGAATTAAAATAATATCTGAGTCTACCGAGTGGGTAGAAATTGTAGTTTTCCGTTTATTTTATTTTAACTTTTCCGTATTTGTTATGAATTAAGATAAAGTCCGTCACTTTAAAATAATTTTTAGAGATTTGTTATAGTCCAGGAATTTAATAAAACATTTAGGACAACCGTAATTAACTAATCTTGATATTTTGATTAGATAGAAATTTTCCGTAGTAACTCTGACAAGATATCACGTGGCCGAACCGATTTCATTGAAAAAGGGCACTTGGCTGAGCGGTTTGAGACACTTGGCAAACACCTCATGAAATGTGTCACATTTCTGAAGCGAACCGAAATACCACCGTTCTGATTATTTCTGTCTGCCCGCCTAGGCAGAATAACCTCCGCCCTAAACTGATACCGAATCCGACAACCGTTTTTATGTTCCGATCCGAGTGTAACTAAGGTTACACACCGCACTGTATCCGATTACCGTTTTATTCATTTGGTATCAGTTTTATGTAGTTTTGCCAAGTTTTTCACACCTACACTCCGACCGTTCATGTATGCATGATTATTGCTGTAGATAATCGCTTGCTATTGCCTGGTACTTGCACACCGCTTGTTTTTTATTAATTACTGTAGCTTTTACTACTTACTGTTTTTTTCCTTTCTTACTGTTTTTTTTGCGGATTTTATGTTTTTTGCTCTCATCGTTTGTTTGCCATCGTTAGCTTCCGAATAAATAATAGAAACTAATAGTTAACTAGCTACTCACCGCCTGGTTCCTCGTACTCGTAGCTTTGCATGTAATTGAAATAACATGACATAAGTTTTTATTTTATTTATGATGAACTCCGTATTTTTGGCACCTGGCCGTTTTTTATTGCTATTGTAAATTTTATTCAACATGTGCGTTTTACGTTGAATGTGAGTGAAAATCTAATCTGCCGTCCAGGACCCCTTGACATAACCGTTTCTTCACTGCAGCTATCCTAGCCTTAATGCAACAGGCTGCGTTAGAAGGCTAGTGTGGGCCCTTTGTCCCACGTAAAAACTGTAAAGGTAGCTCTCGAGACAACCAAATATAAACCGAAATATAGCTGTACAACGTGTACAACGCCGCACTATAGTAGACTGGCGGCGTTGTACATGGCACAATCAATTTGTTGAATGTCGGAGTCTTTTGGCAATTCCTCATCGATGACAGCGTCCATACGCACCAGGTATGATTATTATTATCATCATTTTTTTGCTTACCCGTTGCCAGACAGAGTTCCGTGATTTCCGACCGATACCACACGGTAGCCGCACCGGAGATAATTACAGTCACTCCCCACGACTTGTGGAGTTAGTGACTGTAAATTCCAGAATCGTGTGCCCTAAGTAGACGAAGGGTTAGGGTCCCTTCGTCTATTTAGGGCACACGATTCTGGAATTGATGACCGCTTTCTGCATTTGTTATGCCGGTCATCTGGCAGGCCGGTATGGTCTTTAGTTCAAAGAGCAGCGTAGGCTTCATACCTCCATCTTAACAGAGTAATCTGTACACGGTATTTGGTCTGTTTCTCCCTCTCATTCAAAGTGATGTTTGGCTCAGCAGGTACAAACATTACCTTGTTTTGATGGTTGAGGAGTACATAGTGATAGTCAGGCTTGTTGCCTTGAATCAGCCTAAATTCAGCACCTCTCATTCTCGGCAACGGACTCGATATCTCCGGGGATGTAAGGCAGCAGGGGTGTCTGATCTACTCCGTACGAGTACCGCAGGTAATAATACAGTACCCGTAACGTCGTATTATGGCGGTGGATGTAAGCCGAAATCACATATACCAGGCATGCAGAAAGAAAATGCATGAGCGATTCAGACACCTGATGGCAGGTCCTGCAGTTAATATCAGGAACCCCTGTACGCATCACGCAGCTTCGGTAGACCAAAGTGTTAATTACACCATTTTGGCAAGCCGCAATGAATCCCTCTGTCTCCGATTTTAGCACAGCTGATCTTAAAAAGGCGTATGTCAACCTACTCGATAAATCCAGTATTTCTAGGTTCTTATAGAACACCTCGTGCATGGGTTTATCGACATACTGTCTCAACAGACGTTCCTGTTCGGCAGGTATTATTTTGGCCTTATTATTATAGAATTTCGCATTCCTCTTCACTGATCCCCTGGCATTACATCAAGGAATATAGTTCTGTTGGAGCGCGTCAATATTCTTGACTTTGATGACGGTCTCGGGCTGCACGGGCTAGGGTAAGAGTACCTAGCTGGTTGTTTGCGTGGTACCCCCGGAATCGGGTGATTGGGAGTTTTGATTATTGTCGCCTTTACGCGTGGCTTCGGGCTGAAAGGAAGGTTAGCTATACTTTTACCCATTATCCAGGATCTGGAGCTTCCCATGCTCTGCTGCACGGGCGTATAGTTTCCTCGATCTGTCGGCTTGTCGGCAATCTTAACACGGAGTTGCTTCCGGTGAAGGTAGGATCTCACAAGCTTGACGATGCCAACGGGGTAACCCATCGACAGCATCTTCGCCAGAAGACCATCGTGCCAAACCCTGTCGAAGGCCTTGGCTACGTCGAAGAAGATTGCTCGTGTGACATGTCGATGGTTGAAACCCTCCGTGATGTGCTCCGTTGGACGAAGCACTTGGAGCTCGGTGGAGTGCTCGGTTCTGTGGGAGAACTGCTCATCTGGGATGATCTGCAGCTCATCGGTCAGAGTTTTAAGTCTCTTCAAGATGATCCTCTCTGCTACTTTACTCATCGCTGGTAGAAGACTGATGGGCCTGTAACTAGAAGGAAATATTAGATTCTTACTTGGTTTGGGAATCATGATGACGTCGGCTTCTTTCCACTTGGTGGGGAAGTAACGTAGTCTCAAGATGTAGTTGATGATGTTCACCATTGCTGCTACTCCTTTGAGGAGTAGTTTCTTGAGTACTATGTTTGCTATTCCGTCGCACCAGGGTGCTTTGGGCTTCTTAGGATTTCCCTGACTTCTTCTGGGGAAGATGGGCGGATTATTTCTTCATCCGGCATGCATCGCGTCCTTCTGACTCTGCATGTTACGTCGTCTAGCCAGTCATCGTCCTCGTCGTCGATCTGGTTTTCCCTACACTGCAGTTCCAAGCTGTCGGCAAAAGCCTCGACTTTTTCTTGGCGAGTGTAGACAACACCGTTCTTTCCGTGGATGAGCAGGACTGATTTTCGCTTGGCACGCAGAGCCTTCTGGGTGGTCCACATGCTTCTGTCCTAAGGGTCCAGCGACTCTAGGGGACGTTGCCATCTGTTCTGCCTGCGTTCTTGCAGGGCTTCTTTAACTCTTCGAGTTAGTTGGCTGTATTGCCTTCAGTGTTCTGAGAGTATTGTCCTCTGCACCAGTTTCTTAACCCTCCTTCTGTCTCGAATGAGCTGCATGGTGTCTTCAGAGAGTTTTCCCATCGGCATTGCAATTCTTCTCGTTACAGTTTCCGTCGTGCTTTCCGTTAGCGCTGCCTGGATGTGGTTTGTCTTTGGTTGTTTCAGCTCCTCTTCATCCGAAAATACCTGGGTGGCGGATATCTCGTTTTCTGGCGGCGCGGCGGCTTCTTTATTAACCACTTGATGTGCTCCTTTGACGGCTTTTAGAAGCTCCTGATGCTGGATTTTCTGAGCCTCCAGCGCTTCTCTGGCTTGTTTTTCCATTTGCTCCTGCAAATGGGCTGATTTCCCAGTCAGCTCCTGGATTTGTAGTCTCAGCGTCTTGTTTTCTTCAAAAAGCATATTTATAATACGGCTCTTGTCCATGTCTTAGCTTGGAGTTACACTCCTAGTGCTGGCGGAGTCGTCCATAATGTTGTCCTCCCCAGCATATGACATTGTTGTTTCCTGTAAGGGAATACCTATAATATTAATGGGAGAAAAAATACATATATAAAATAAACAATATACGTCTCCAAGTGAGGGAGACTTTTATTTATCTATTAATGTTGTATTGTCTAGAAAAAGACATATCAAACTCCTCTTCTTTCTCCTAACTCGGTGTAGGGCTGCCACTTTACTACTACACAACTAACTAGTCACTTCACTTTACTGCCGCTAGTAGAACACGTCCGCTCGCTTCAGTGGTTCAGTAAACTGTGTGGTTGTTGGAGCCCGTTGCAGGTTATTGGGTTCTTATGGCAACGTTTGTCATGTCTCCTCCAACAGATCAGAGTCCAGATCTCAACAAGGGATCAGGATATTGCTTAGAATGTGCGCTGTTCCCAGTTGTGCGGTTTTCTGCACTCCTTGCACGCTCGGTTAACCAGGCAGTTATTTCAGGCTCCGGTCATGGGGTCCTTCTTAACAGTTCCGAGGACCTCGACGATTACTAGCAGACCTGTGGTTTTTGCATTCCACATCTTGCTCACTTCTATTTGGAGGTCTTTGTACTTGCCGAACTTCTCAAATTCCTTGAGCATCGCGTTGACGTCATTCGGGATGAATACATCGATCAACAGGCAGGTTTTCTCTCGCGCGAAGTTCCATGTCAATATCCCCTCCTATTTGGGAAGGATTAATATTATTATTTCATATGAGCTTAGTTATACAGAGTCACAATACATTAAATTAAATAAAATGTTTCCTAGTTAGTTTCAGAAAAGTTATACGATCATATTTGACATTTTCATTTGAATTTATAATGTATTCTAAGCATAAAAGCATGTAACATGGATTCTCTCCAAGTAACGATCGAATCAATCAACTATTTACTTAGTAAAATAGATTTCCTTGATGTAAGTTGTTAAAATCAAACGATTAAAAGTTAATTGAATACTACACACTATACAGTATTTTCATTATTTGCATGTCCCATTCTTTATGTTTTACCCTGTATTTTTATTTTTAAACATTTAGTAATTGGCAAAGAATAGTTATATTTTTAATTTTTCACTTCCAGGACATGTAGCTTGAATATGAACGATTTTAAGGATAATTTACACAAAGCTAATTGTTTTGTTTTCATATTCCCGCCTCTACTCAGCGGCAGATGGGCCGGGCCGTCTGGGAGGACGGAAGAATTCTGGAAGCGCTGGTAGTTTTGGGGCTAGTCCGACGGCTGGTGTAATTGCACGTTGATTTTTTCTATTTATAAAAGTTTGAGGTACATTTTTGTTGATTTTTTTCAATTTGTTGTATTAAAGCTTTTTAAAAATGCACAGTTTCTTAAATTAATTTTCAACAGGCATAAAAAAATCATATATTACCAGTAAGTTTATTGATAAAAAAAAAATACTGTTATTGCCATCGTAACAAAACGGGGCCAGGCTGGTGTTAATGTTTTCCTGAGCCGATGATGATATTTTCCCGGGCCAGCTTAACCTACCCTACCACATCCGCCGCTGCCCCTGCCTCTGAAGCGAAGCATTACATTTGGAATAACCTGTATGTTTTTTTAAATATACTTATAAGAAAAACATGCATTTATACAAATTAGCAGATGCAAGTTAAACTAGTAAGAAGACAACAAAACAAGATTATTAAAACACTGGTAATATCAAGGGAGTAGAGTATCAAATAATATTGTCAAGGCATTTCAACGGATTCAGTTATTTGTCGAGTATGGCAAGTTAGTAAAATGCCTTTGTTAAAAGGAAACGCTATTGATCTGCAATGGAAGCAGAAAGGGAATAATGCTATAGGAGAGTGAAATTTCTTCCCTAATCTGTTCAATTTCCCCCAGTTAAACATTTGTCATGAATCACTCACTGGTGATATGAGGTTATACATACATAAAGTGTATGTCAACGTATGAGTAATCTCTATTATTAAGTAACTAGTGTTTCAGCGATTACACCAAATTGTGCTCTTTGAGGAAATAACTAATTAAATTATCTCGTAGCACTACACAAAATATATAAATAATACACTTTCTGGGTTAATATTTTAGAATGGAATAAAGAAAAGAACTGTAACTGATTTTAACTTATGTATTTCTACTAATATAAACAAGCTAACCATTATAGGTACTCTTCGACGATTTATTGCACTTTTGATATAATTATTGCACATTCTATAGGATAGGATACTCTTCGCAGTTTCTTTTGAAAATTATCTTAATTTTAGATATTTTTGTCTAATTACAAAACATGAAAAAATTTATTTAAATTTAAATAATGAATGACTTTTTTATTTATGAATCAATTTTGGTGAAAATTTTTTCTCTACGAGCGATATTACCGGTTTTAGAAATGCGCCGATCAAATTCAACATACTTTTCGTGTTGTTTTAATACATTGGGTTGATTCTACGGTTGGTTCCTTGTGAAACATTCTTCAATAATTTAAATTTCGTGTTGTATTTGCGAAGAGTATAATAAGTATAAAAAACCGCTGCCTAAAGAATCGCGACTTACATATTCAGACTTCATATCCAAGTCTTTTTAAACGAAAACATCTTGATACTATATTTGCATTTCGGTATGTGGAACCAATTCCTCATAGAATTATAATAATATAATATTGGAAATCGTCTGCCCTAAAATGATAAGGGGGATAACTGAAGCCAAAAAGTTTTTTGGGAACTTTTGTTCTCCCTTAATAATGAGGTGGGCGTGACAGATGTTATAAAAAAAATTAAAACCTAGGCTTCTAGTACATACACCAAATCCCAAGTTCCTGGATTCTTATTAGTATGCTTCACTAATTTGCCCCTGTTAACCCATATTTGCCCTCCAATCCTTCAACGGAATAAGCTCACAATATCATATAGTTCTAGATCTCATTATAATATATACGTGTACCAAATTTCCAGTCAATATTATTTTGTTAACCCCTTCAATAATGAAGGGGGGAATAGTGGGGGTGACAGATGTAATAAAAAAATTGAAACCGTGGCTTGTAGTATATACACTAAATCCCAACTTCTTGCCCTCTACTAGCTTCACTTATTTACCCCTATTTGTTCCCCAACCCTGTAAAAAAACGGTGACCTTGTCTTCTAGTATATACAGCAAGTCCCAAGTTTTTGAACTCTTAATAGCTTGCTTTGCTTATTTACCATTATTTACCCCCCAACCCTTCAATGAAATATGCTCGAAATGTAATCTAGTTCCAGATCTCGTTATGATACATACAAGATGAGTCACTAGTGCGTATTAACGGTCAATATCTCCTCAACCGCTTGAAATATGAAAAAACTATCTTACATAAAAATAATAAGAGATGAAGATCAGGAATCAATCTACAGGAAGTTTCACAAGTGGTGCCGTGCTAATACTTGGACTTCTTTTACGCTGTGTCAAGGTACACTCCAGAGTGTACGTAATTTCAAGCGTTGGGTGCATTCCAAACTGCAGTATGCCATAAATCCAGGCCTGTCGAGAAGGGGGGGGGGTCGGAGATGTTTAATAAATGTCATATTCTTAAGAATAGCTCCTCCCCGCTCTTCGAAATTTCTATCGAGAAAAATATTCTATTTTAAGGAATTCCACCCCTCGCTCTTCAAAACGTGGAACTAGATAAACATTCAACTCTAAGGAATGCCAGGCAGCTCTCTTCGAAATCATAAATTATACCGAAGATTGGAAGGCGCCGTATGTTACTACCCCCGGGCCCCGACTTTCTCTCGACGGCCCTGCATAGATCCGAGAAGGGCAAGGAACATTTGCGCAATTTTTGCAATTTCTCCTTGCCCTTCTCGGATACCACCTACTGAGTTTCAGCAGACGACCTTGAACTACCTCAAACTTTTGCAAAATATTCACCAACTGGAGTGCACCCAGAGCCGGACGGGGTCTTCCAACCAGGCCGGGCAAATAACCCTAAGCTGGTCACCGAGCAGAGCAGTACCTCTCCACAACCAAAAGGCGTCACAGGTGAAAATCGGAAACTGTTTCGTCAAAGTTTTTTTAATTTTTCAGATCAATAGCAGGATTTTGATTTTGTTAAAATAAATGTACTTTTTTAATAAAATGTCATTTAAGAAAACAAAATAATAGAATACAAAAAATATATAAAAAACATTAACCGAATAACACATTCATATTGTCATTTAAGAAAACAATAGAATACAAAACAAATATAAAAAATATAAAACAGAAAACATAATAGCAAATTCATATTGCATATAGGTATAACTAGGTAGCAAGTAAAAAAGGAACAAAAATTACAAAAGGAACCATAAAAAAAAACTAGGCTAAATAAATCTTAAGTTACAAGTAAGTTAGTATAGTGCATTCTGTAAGTCGGACAGGAATACAAATTTTTTCTAGCCTAACGAGACTATGTCACGCCCCCGTTTTCGAGGATGCTGAAGACGATGGCGGTAGTTAAATCTCTCTCCGAGGTCCCCCCACCCCCCAAACGGCCAAAAACTACCCCCGAAAGGGGTAAACCGCGTATCCGCCGCCGTCTCCTACCAGCCAAACATGCATTACCCCCATTTTCGAGGAAGCTGAGGACGATGGTGTTGTCGAGACCACTCCTCGACCCCCTCCCACCCCCCAAACGGCCAAAAACCACCCCGAAAGGGGTGAAACGCAGATAGGTCGTCTTCTCTCTGCTAAACCTGTGTTACCCCCCGTTTTCGAGGATGCTGAGCATTATGGTGATGTCGAGACCCCTCCTCAATCCCCGCCAACTCCCCAAACAGCCAAAAACCATCCCCGAAAGGGGTTAAACGCGGATAGACCGTCTTTTCTCGGCTAAACCCATGCTAGCCCCATTTTCGAGGATGCTGAGCATGATGGTGGTGTCGAGACCCCTCCTCGACCCCCGCCAACTCCCCAAATGGCCAAAGACCATCCCCGAAAGGGGTTAAACGCGGATAGGCCGTCTTTTCTCGGCTAAACCCGTGTTACCCCCCGTTTTCGAGGATGCTGGGCATGAAAAAAATATCGCGACCTCTTCTCGCTCACCAAACGGACAAAAATATAATTACACTCTTACTTCAGCATCTCCGCGTCGAAACTTTTACTGTAGTTGGCCCACGTGCAAGATACCTTCTCTGCGTCCACTGGCATAAAAACAAGAATTCAGTTACTGTTAATGCCTACACGACAACTCGTGGACAGATCTCGTGGAGAACATCTAGCATCACCATCGAGCTCAGCATTCTTGAAAACGGGGGGTAATACAAGTTTGACTGGTAGGAGATGGCCTACCCGCGGTTTACCCCCTCTCGGGGGTTGTTTTTGGCCGTTTAGAGGTTAGCGGGGGTCGAAAAGGGGTCTCGACAACACCATCGTGCTCAGCATCCTCGAAAACGGGGGGTTTTCGTGGGTTTAGCCGAGAGAAGATGACCTTTCTTTGACTGTGATGACGGTCTCGGATGATTAGGGGTCGAGCTTGAGCTCTTTGTCCCAATCATCGCTGTAGACCTGGACCGGCCTCGTAAGGGCGTGGGCCTGCTTTTTACGACTATCAGCAAATGGGAGCTGGGTACCCCCGGGATCGGGTGATTTGGGTGTTTTGGTCATAGTCCCCTTGCGGCGTGGCTTGAAGATCGGGCTGAAAGGAAGGTTATCCAGGATCTGAAGCTTCGACCTCTTGTGTCTAGGAGCGTTGTTGGGGTCGTAATCAGACGCCTATCTGACCAGCAGATTCCCATGCTCTGCTGCTCTCAAATGAGACTCTCTGATAAATACGGCTGCTTTATTTATGCGCTTTGCGCGATGTATAAGCTAAGCACTGCCCTTACTAGCAATATTTTTTCTATTTCGCATTTCGCGGTTACCGGTTCTACGTAAAGTACTCGGTCCCGAGTTCAATATTAATCCGAATAATTAACAAAAAATAATTACGAACATTAATAGAGACTATGTAAGTATAATGAAAACTTACTTCAAGTACTCCGAGAATTAAACCTATTGCGTCGGCGACAAATTTACTAGGTTTGTTTTGGTTTTGAAAAATATTAGTCCTCGGATGTCAGGAACATGCGCAGATAGTAAGTTCAGGACGCGTTTTACCAACTACGCATGTGCCTGACATCCGAGGACGTCCTCGGACAGGCTATTTCTCAAAACCAGAACAAACCTACTAAAACAGGCAGTGCAGTAGTGATGGTAAGACCCGGCTCATTTGAGTGACCCGGGTCTTACCAGGTCAATCACTCAAATGACCCGTTCCCGATGATTCGTTCATATGAACGACATGGTCATTGGTCATGGCTTAGAAACGCGGCTCGCGTGAGATCTGTTTCGAAACAGCTCAAACGTTCATTCCCGTGCAGTGACGGGTCGTTTGATGTTTTATCTTTTGTATTAAGCACTTTCCACCGAAAATACCTTTAGTGTGAATAACGCAGAACTTTTACTTTTTTTTTTAATAAATCAATAAAAAGGCACCGACATCATTTAAAGTCAACATTGTTTCATTGTTAATTTCCAAGTTTATAAATTATGACTGCCCTTTTAATCTCGCCGAATTATGAAACATTTTAAATAATAATACATTTTCTATTACAATTCAGAATAAGATGTCGGCAATATATAGAGTGTAAACATCCACATATTTATTTCAGTTAGGTTCATTTTGTTCTTTGTTGGTTCTCGTTCGCCGCGCGCCGATCGTGAATGACGTGAATTTCTTAGTGGAAAAAATACGTTTAGAACAAAAGTTCGATCAGGTCAAATGAACGATAGGGTCACAGAGAGTGATCCAATCGTTCACGGGTCTTTGGACTGATTCGTTCATTATGATGTCGCATTTTTTTATACATTCATATTTGAATCTTTGGCCAAAACACTTTGCCTGTAAGACAAGTAATCTAAGGGGAAAATATTTGACTCTTAATTCTCTATCCAGGCATATATTATTTTTGGCTTTGCACTGCGACGTTGCAATTCTTTCACTTTTTCCGAAAAATAATGCATTGGCAAGAGGTCAAGAATTAAATCTGTAAAAAACGTATTTTCATAAATTTGACTGTCGTTTCACTTTAAATATTAGTCCAACGTACTAGTATCTAGCCCTTTCAAAGTTGAACCTAATTCTACAGGTTGTTCTCCACGATAATTCAAAATTTTAGAGCTGTCATAACTCCATTTTTTTCAGATGGAACTTTTTTTTTAATTCAGATAGAAAAAAATAGTCAATAATCAGCGTATAAATAATTAATAAAGTAAGTAAATAGAATATACACCAGGCCCCAAGTTTCTGGACTCATCTAGTATTACTTATTTACCCCCAACCCTTCAACGAAGTACACTACTTAACGTTTGAACTGGTACACCGAATACTAACTTTGTTGTGTTGTAGGTTGATTCGTCTTTGCAACTATTGTGTGAACTAGATATGTTGTAGTTTATGATCCCTACTGATTATGAAAGTCTGGATGTGCACGACCTCCAAAATTTAAGCTCATAATATAGTTGTCAAACTAGGCAATATCCAGCGTTTCTAACAATTTTTATTTAACGTCTTACGGCCATATTCACCATTGTCTGTTAAATTAGCATCAGGGAGTTAAGTCTCCAACAGTCTGATAAAGTTACTATTCGGTATTCACCATAGATGATTAGGGCTTAACAGTCAGTTAAATCCTCTGATAAGTTAACAGGAGGAATTCGAGCTGTTAAGCCCTAACAGACTGATATCAAAATGTCAACTGTCAAATAATTAATAAAAATGGAAATAATTAATACAGTTGAATTCAATAACCTTTTAAATTCATATTCAGACGACAGCTATGATCAAATCAGACGGCCAAGAATTATACAGCAACATTATAATTTCATAAATGAATTAAATGACCTGGACTTTAAAAAAAGATTTAGGATGTACAAAGATACTGTAGTAGGAATCTCTAACATAGCATGGAGTACTTGAACCTTTGAACAAGAAAATTACCGGTATCGAAGTTAAATCAACTTTTAATTTGCCTACGGTTCTACGCAACAGGAACATTTCAAATTAATATTGGAGATCATTTGAATGTATCCCAGTCAACGATATCCCGGATTGTGCGAAACGTTACCAGACAAATAGCAATATTACGTCACGAGTTTATTAAAATGCCTGAAACAGATCAAGAAAAACGATGAACAGTTTTAGGATTTTATGAAATAGCAAATTTCTCAGGGGTAGTAGATGCTGTAGATTGCACGCACATAAAAATGCAGTCTCCAGGTGGAAACCATTAGGAGTCATTAGAAATAGAAAAGAAAATTTTAGCATAAACGTTTCAGTTGTCTGTGACTCAAAGTTAAAAATTACTGATATAGTTTCTCGTTGGCCTGGGTCCATCCATGATACTACCATATTTAATGACTCGAACATAAGGGCACGATTTGAAACTGGTGAATTTGTACCTTATTGCCTTGTCGGAGAACCAGTAGAACGATTATTTGGGGTATGGAAAAGACGTTTTCCGTGTTTATTTCAGGGCATGAAGTTAGCCACTGCGGTTTTACATAATGTTTGTGTAGATGAAAATGATGAATTAGAAAATATATTGGACGAAATTAAACACTTAGACTTAGAAAATAATATTGGCATTGTTTATAATAATGTAAACGAAGAAAATTGTACGATTAGGAATTTGTTAATTAATACAGTTTTTCAATAAAATATTTATTTAATAAAATGTAGAAAAACTGATAAGGCACGAGAATAGAATCTGAATCCATTAGATAATAATTTCTGAGCTCTGCGAGCGGGAAGAGAGAATTGTGACAGCTTTTTTAGGTTACATAATAGTAGTGACATTAGCTACAACAAAAACTACCAACATATTTCTGGTAACTTTTATTTAACTGCCTGTTTACTATCAGTGGTTTGAAATGTGATGGTGAATAGGGTATTTCTTTGTCAGGCTGTTAATCTTTATCTCTCTGTTTGTTACCAAACTGTTAAGTTGAAAATGGTGAATATGGCTGTTATTTATTTTAACGTCCTGGCGAAGTTTAGCTAATGCTCCACCGCCTAACCAGGACGGCGAAATGAGATACGGTCACCCATCTAAGTGACGGACTCTCCCGGCGTTGCTTAACTTCTCCGATCGAGTTCTCGCCACTGGCACCGTACCTCGCCTTACATCATCATCAAGTCTTACTTTAGGGGAAGTACAAGAATCAAGATATGTATATATACATGTATATATACATCAGCGCCAATTAAAAAATGTATAAAAACAAATAAAATTAATCAAATCACGTAAAATCTGTGACGAATCGTTGTTTGGGCCTCCAGTAACTTATACTCTGAGTTCAAGGATTTTTTTTCTACGTACACTTAATTTTTAATCAAGGATAATTATATATACGCCAGTTTTACAACGGTGTCACCTGCTCCTTCTCAAAACCGGTTTGGAACATCGGATAATCCTATCAGAAATATCATGATTTGAATGGTACCTCATTGCTTCAAATGTTACCAGCGTCCACAGTCGCTTTGGAAAATCATTGGACCAAGTTTTTCCTGCTCTTTGGTACCTACGCAAACTTTTTACTTTTTAACACCCAAGGAGGTTACCAAATTTTTTAAGGGTCCATGAGGCCCGCGGCCTTTGTCGCTGGCTGTCGGACCCCCGTAAAAGTGTTCATTTTTACCACCTCCTCCAGTGGTCTTTCTCTAGGAGAAACGGTTTCATGGATTTGAATATCACACAGCAGCTCTTGATCTAGGTATAAAAATAGGTTAGGTAGAGCACCGAACAAAGTGCACCCAAATACCTACACACGTCTTGCACTTTTGATTCGAACCGCAAGATACCCCAAGAATAGGTACTTAATGTAATATAAAATGAGGGTTCCGATACAGTACCTATCCAGGAATGTAAATAAGGATTCTGCTAGATAATGAAAGTGAGTTAGTTTTATTACAGGGTGATTCATTGATAAGTGTACATACTTTACTCTACTTGGGCGATTTCATATCACCTATGGTTAGTGAGTCAATAATCCTTAATTAATAAGATGTAGAAAAGGAAAATTTGGTGCGTATGTTTTACTCAATCAATCATACCGATTTCTCAATTTAGTGGAATCACAATACAGAGCAGGACAGAGAAAAGGGGTCGAATTGTTAAATCTCAAAAACAGCACCCTGTAATGAAAGTTTTAAAAATATTTTTTAAGATTTGGAAAGAGCATAAAAAATAAGGAAAATAAAGTACATTTTCAAATTGCGCGTCTCATTTTTCTATTAACTTTTTTTTTAATGAAAAGAAATTTTACAACAAATAACATACTAAAAAACGAATCTTAAAAACTAAGACAAATTATATTTAGAGAATTAAGAACAGTATCTTTTGTAATTAGGTGTTTTCACAAATTTTAAATTCACTTTCACTCTGAAGATACTGCTTTATTATAATTAAAAACACTTGAATTTTGAGAAACCTTAAAATAAGCCATTTTAATTTTGTATTTAAATTTTTTCGCCAAAAACACTATATCAATTCACTACGCACTCATGACGGCATCAGTTATATTATCATTGTCATTTTGTGTTATAAACACGTTATTTTGCAGATAAATTTCCTAAGGTAGCTTTTGCAAATCCCGTATTAGGTAGGCGTTACTTATTTAATCACATGTAAAACGCAAATAAAGTGAATAAAATGTTGTGTTTAACAATTTTTAAACGCGATTTAAGAAACCAATATAACCGATGGCGTCACCGCGTGTTTTGCGTACTCGTTCAATTACTAAAACTTTTTGTTATTTATTTATTGAAATTTTAATTTGATGGACGATAGAATGCTGTTTAAATATCAATAAGTGCTTTAGTATAATAAGTACTTCATTTTAATAATATCAAAAAAGCAAATTTTCACATAGTGAAAACACCTAATTACATTTAAATTTACAAAAATTGTTCAAAATGACCACCTTTGGTTAGTACACATTCTAGCTCTTTTTGGCAAACTGTTAATTTCTTTAGCATAAACCATTGCGTTTAAGTCTCCCCACAAGTAATAATCTACTACATTAAAATCGGGACTTCTTGGTGGCCATGGAATAGGTCCACCACAACCTATCCACCTGTTTGAGAAATGTTGATTCAGAAAATTTCTCACAATTAATGTGAGATATGGAGGATCTACATCGTGATGAAAAAACATGCTCTTAATATTTTCGTTTTCTAACAAGACCGCAACACGTTTGCAATCTAGGTAAATCTCACCTGTAAGTCTATTGGGAAGAATGTATGGTCCAATTAAATGGCCATTAAAAACACCACACCTAACATTTATAGAAAATTTATACTGTGGCATTGACTGTTTTACAGAATGGGAGTTATTTTCTGCCCAAACGTGTGAATTCCTGGAGTTAAACACAACATCCCTTGTAAATTGTGCCTCATCAGTAAACAATCTTAGTTTTCTTCGATTTCTAATAATCCAATGACTAAAATTTAAGCGGTGGACATAATCTTCTGGTTGAAGCAGTTGGACTATTTGTATTGTATATGAAAAGGATAAGTCGATATTTTCTTACTCTTCACCAAACAATATATTGTAGAATATTTAACGCACTAGCAATTCTTTGGATTCTAATTTTAGGATTATTTTCAACCATATACTTAAAATAAATTTTCTTCAAGGACCAAATGGCGTCTTTTTTGTAGTTTATTCAGTTTTTCAGTTGGAAATCGCCCAAGTTCTTTGGAGTAAATAAACACTTTAGAAAAAGTTTGGAGAATGAGAAACCTCTATAGTCATTTTAAAAATTAATTTTAAATAGTTGATTTACTTGCATGATGCTATGAAAAGAAAATAATCTCTCGAGGATGGTGTAATGCAAGAATGGTGTAATGCAAGAATGAGTCAAGACACAAACATATTGTTTTGAGATAACTGACAACTCTGATAAATCATTGAATTCTAATTTACTACTCAACAACTAGCAATATGAAAACTGATCTTGAAAAAGAAACCATTGGATATTATATTTTTGACAATTCTAAATATTTTTTGTCTCTTGACATGTCCTACCTAACCTCACTCTTCTCGAGATATAAGCATTTTAAAAAAAAGAACGCGTATTTAAGCTTTTTTTTCAAAAAACTAGTATTTGCGGTTAAAAAATATTAAAAAGAAATCTGAGGCCTCGGTTCTTAGTATTTACAACAAATCCCAAGTTTCTGTACTGTTACCAGCTGTTACCTTTACTTATTTTTCCCTATTTACCTCTACTTTCCTTTGCGGCCTCGGCTTCTAGTACATACACAAAATTTCAAGTTTATGTACTCTTACCAGCTTGCTTTATTTATTTTCCCCTATTTACCCCTATTTCAGAAACTTGAAATTCGGTGTATGTAGTAGAAACCAGGACCTCAGATTTTTTTATAATATTTTTCAACCCCCCATCACCCCTACTCCATTACCAAAGGGGTTGATAAAATAAAATTGAGATATTGACTTGAAATTTGGTACACGTATATATTATAACGACATCTGGAACTAGATTATATTTTGAAATGGTTGCGTTGAAGTGTTGGGGGTTAAATAGGGGTAAATAGGAGAGAATAAGTAAAGTAAGCTGGTATGAGTACAGAAACTTGTGATTTGGCGTAAATACTAGGAACCAAGGCCTTAGATTTCTTTCTATTATTTTTCAACCGCAAATACTAGTTTTTTTAATAAAAAAAGCTTAAATACACGTTCTTTTTCTAAATTCTTATATCTCGAGAAGAGTGAGGTTAGGTAGGAAATGTCAAGAGACAAAAAATGTTTAGAATTGTCCAAAACATAAAATCCAATGGTGTCTTTTTCAAGATCAGTTTTCATATTGCTAGTTATTGAAAAGCAAATTAGAATTCAATGATTTATCAGAGTTGGTTAAATTAAATTGTCAGTTATCTCAAAACAATATGTTTGTGTCTTGACTCATTCTTGCATAGCACCATTCAATTCTGCTCGAGAGAATATTTCCGAACTGAACAAACTTCAAGAAAGACGCCATTTGGTCCTTGAAGAAAATTTATTTTAAGTATATATGGTTGAAAATAGTGCTAATATTAGAATCTGAAGAATTGCCAGTGCGTTAAATATCCTACAATATATCGTTTGGTAAAGAGTAAGAAAATATCGACTTACCTTTTCCATATACAAGTAGCCCAACTGCTGCAACCAGAAGATTATGTCCACCGCTTAAATTTTAGTCATTGGATTATTAGAAACCGAAGAAATCTAAGTAAGATTGGTTACTGATGAGGCACAATTTACAAGGGATGTTGTGTTTAACTCCAGGAATTCACACGTTTGGGCAGAAAATAACTCCCATTCTGTAAAACAGTCAATACCACACTATACATTTTCTATAAATGTTTGGTGTGGTGTCTTTAATGGCCATTTAACTGGACCATACATTCTTCCCAATAGACTAACAGGTGAGATTTACCTAGATTGAAAACGTGTTGCGGTCTTGTTAGAAAACGAAAATATTAAGAACATGTTTTTTCATCACGATGGAGATCCTCCACATCTCACATAAATTGTGAGAAATTTTCTGAATCAAAATTTCCCAAACAGGTGGATGGGTTGTGGTGGACCTATTCCATGGCCACCAAGAAGTCCCGATTTTAATGTGGTAGATTATTACTTGTGGGGAGACTTAAACGCAATGGTTTATGCTAAAGAAATTAACAGTTTGCCTAAAAGAGCTAGAATGTGTATTAACCAAAGGTGGTCATTTTGAACAATTTTTGTTAAATTTAAATATAATTACAAAAGATACTGTTCTTGATTTTCTAAATATAATTTGTCCTAGTTTGTAAGATTCATTTTTTAGTAAGTTAATTTGTTGTAAAATTTCCTTTTGTCGAAAAAGGGAATAGAAAAATGAGACGCGCCATTTGAAAATGTACTTTATTTTCCTTATTTTTTATGCTCTTTCCAAATCTTAAAAAAGATTTTTAAAACTTTCAATACAGGGTGCTGTTATTGCGGGCTTCGTTTCGAACATTAATTTAACTTTATTTAATTCTGGTAGAGCATTTTATCGTAAAGCTATAAATTAAAGAAATAAAATGATTTTTATTTTTTTTGTTTTCTCAAAATGTTTCTTATGCAACCTATACAAAATTTTATATGGCCGAGAAGAGAATAAAGAACTGCACCAGAAAGTGCTACAATCGCTACATCCATTCAGGCATTTTTTCAGAAAACTTCTACAGGCAGATTTATAGCGATTATTCCATACTTTTACCCAATCCTGTATATATGTTTTGTAATTAAACAAAAAATGCCTAAAACTAATTCATTAAAAAAAAACTCTGAAAAGTATCCTACAGAATTTGCAACAATTATATATAAAGTGCAGTAAATCGGCGAAGAGTATAATGGTTAGCTTGTTTGATAAAAGTTTTTCCCGTAAAATCTGATTCATCACGTATAATTTTTATATATGTGCACGTACGTACCTACTCACTGATACATACGTATACATCATACAGGACGTGTCAAAATGAAAGAGAAAATAATAAAAATACAAATCAAAGTTTAAGTATGATTAAAAAATAATAATTTAATTTGTAATTGTAATTCATTTGAAACGAAGGGATTACTGCTTACACACTAAACCAGAGTTGTAGATAAAAGAGATCAGGGTTCAGTTTATATATAGTAATTACGTTAATCACTTTACGAGTATTCCTACATTTAGAAACGTTTTAGTATGCTTATAAAATTATTGCATATGCGATATAACCAGCAAAACAGCAATGTTTTTACAAATATAATATTATAATATATCATAAAATATGTAGTGAAATTTATACATTGCGGTCCATACGTATGGAATAAATTCATTTTAAGGTGGCCACTTCCTAGAAAGAGACATCCGATAGGGAACCATTTTTTATTTTTGGCCATAACTTTTTTTCTTAGTACTTATAATTAAGACTTCCTAAGTAGAACCATAACAAGACTATTAATATGAATGTTCACTCAATAATTTCAGTGGTTTGCAAAATAGTTAGATATAAAACTACGAAATAGGAAAATTAGCATGAGTTTTAAATTTAAATCTAACTACTTTAAGTGTTACAGTTTTTTTTTAAATATACATACTATGAAAAAAAAATTATGGCCAAAAATAATAAATAATTTCCTGTCGGATGTCTATTTCTAGGAAATGGCCACTTAATAGTTATTTATGCACCAAGTGCGTTATATAGATTATAACGCGCAAAAAGTAACTTTTTATTTTGTAAATACATATTTTTAGTAGTCGATGGCATTTGTTGATACTTTGACGTTTATTAATTGTATATCTGTCATTATGTTGTGTTCTTTCAAATTTAGTAATCTAGTTCAATTCAATGCTGCTAGCTTTTCCTTTTTACTCTTTTTACCTATGACTGTTGATATTTCGACGTTTGTTGATGTTGCTTTGCTTTGTACGTAAATAATAAAAGGAAAATTAATATGGAAATACCACAAAATATCCGAAACAATGTGGGAAAAGCCTCAGAAAATGTATTGCCGGTCAAATCCAAATTATTATACGATAAGGAATATGAAGCATTTATTCTTTCTTTGCTTCTCATATAACAGGGCGTTATGGCCATAACGTCCGCTCATTATGTCCGTGGTCATTTTGAGCGTCTTTATGGTAACCGCATCCAAGGTATAATAAACAAATAATATGCAGGTGAAAAAGAAATATAATAGGGTATTTTCACCCACACAGCACAGAATATTCTGAGGATATTCTAAATAAATCCCAAATATCCTATTTTTAGAATATTTGCTTAGAATATTTCTTAAATATTCTTAGAATATTCTGTCGGAACATTAAAGATTAAAAATATTCCATATAAATGCCAAATATCCTTTTTTGGGATATTTGCGTAGAATATTTCTGAAATATTCCCAGTACATTCCAGTAGTGTGTACATTTATAATTTTTAATGTGGAAAAATTGTCACTTTTGAAGAGTTATATTTGAATTTAATCTTTATATACATCATATGTTTGATATGATATCTCTTTCACACCAACGCAATGGGAACAAAGTGAGATGAAACAGTTTTATAAGTACCAAATTAAATAAAGGAGACAATCATATTGATGCAACTTATTATATAGACATAGATTTAGATAGAACATGAACATGAACATTTTTATACATGGACATAATAATATATTATGCAGATATTTAATAACTTTGGCACTACTTATTTCTAATTTTTAGTTTGATGCGCCGTTTTTATGTTGGCGATTATGATATTGAACAAATAATACTTCAAGGTTGGCAATTCTCAACATTGTCAACAGTGCTGCCATTAAATGTTTAGCGTGTCGCAGTGTCGCGGTTTGCCGGTTTGTTTGTGTAGTTTACTGTGATTGTGTTAATTAATTAAAGGTAAGGAACCTTATTTAATGTTAAATATAATAATTTAAAAAAGAGGAAATAGGAAATCATCATTTCGTTCCGAATTTACTGCGATTTAAATCTGTCGAAAAGAGATTAGTAAAAATTCTGTATATTTTGAGGTTAGGTAGTCGACAGTTACGGCGTTACGCGCCAATTCAGTGAACAACGTAATTATCTTGTTACATGTCATTTTTTGCTTCTTGAAACTGTTTTATTACAAAACCAATTCTTTTGTAATTGTTTTTATTATTATAATGCCACGGAAATATTCATCTACCTTCTACAAATTTATCATATTGATCCTTAACTGGTCTTTTAATAATAGTCGGTATTTTAGATGAGAATTTTAAACAACAGCTGATACCTACGAACCCTCACAGTAATAAATGTTAAATTGGACCAGGTCTCTGAAGATGTAACTTATTTGCTACAGAATAATAAAGATAACTCAAAGTTAGAGGAAACGGAATCAGTAATGAGCAAATTTAGTTTTCCCTTGAATTGTATGGAAGATTTAACTATCCTTGAGGATTTTTTGTCAAACAAAAATAATGCAGACCAGTTTGTAAGTTTAACTTTAAAAATAAATTCACATACTGCATGCAAATTACTCTATATATGAAATTTATTGTGTTTTCATTGTTTTAATTTTTTTAGGCACATGAATTATCAATAACTGGAGGCTGCAATATTAAAGTAATGGTAAAGAGAATAATGGCCAAGCTATTCGCAAACTGCCTGGCAGTGCAGTATAGTTGGATTGGCTTCAAACAGAAAAATAACTTTTCGATTTTAAAAGTTGCTTCTGTTATAATTGGTAATGGTTTCTGCTTTCTTTTATATGATTTAATTAAGGCCTCTATTTTTAGGCGCAGTTCAGAAAATTCATAAAAAAAATACAACCGCAGAAATTGAAGAGGCCATCAAAATTTGGTTGGTAAAAGCAAAAGAGAGAGAAAAGAGAAGAAGGGATGAAGAACCTGTTTTATGAACTCGTTATTATATAGTTAGTTATTTTAAAAATGCATGTTTATGCTGTAAGTAAATAACAGTAGAAAGTGTAAGTAGTAGAAATAGTAGTAAACAGTATAAAGTAAATAATATTGGTAAAGATTATTTTGTAGTTTTATTTTATTTTCTCAAGGGTGTGTAATAAGTGTTGTTAAACTTCGGGTGTTTTTCATGTGGTTGATAGGCTTCTAGAGCAGTTACGGTTGCTTAAGCAACATTTCAGCAGTCATGTTTGCCATTTTCAGGTTCTTGCTAACATCTGCTTTACTGCTGCTTCTCATTGGTTGCAACTATCAGCGAGAACTTGAAGATAACAGATGTGATTCTGCCGATATGTCACTTAAGTAACCATAGATCTCTGGTAGCCTATTCACTATGGGGGAAACATCGGAAGTTTAATAATACCTTTATTTAAGGTGGCCATTCCCTAGAAAGAGACATCCGATGGGGAAATATTTACTATTTTTGGCCATAACTTTTTTTCCTTAGTATGTATATTTAAAAAACTATAAGACTACCTAAGTAGAACCTTAACAAGATTATTACTATGAATTTTCACTCAATAATTTCAGTGGTTTGCAAAATAGTTAAGATTTAAATTTAAAAATTATGCTAATCTTCCTATTTCGTAGTTTCAAATTAAACTATTTTGCAAACCACTGAAATTATTGAGTAAAAATTCATAGCAATAGTCTTATTATGGTTCTACTTAGGTAGTCTTATAGTTTTTGTAAATATACGTACTGAGAAAAACAAGTTATAGCCAAAAATAATAAATATTTCCCTATCTAATGTCTCTTTCTAGGGAATGGCCACCTTAATACCCACGAAAACCTGAAAAACAACATGTATGTATATGTATATGGAACATGCCAGATACATTAAGCTATATGTTCCTGGAACGTTCTGGGAATGCGGGAAACTGTCTACTTCTAATATGCATAAGACGTACCTGCAATATTTAGAGCAGCTTGAAAGAATATTCTGAAGGTTCCGCGCATATATTCTTTGCACTTTTACAGAACCTACTTGTGCTGTATGGGCATTAATCTGAGATGAAAGTGGAAAAGCTTATATTTGAAAAATGCATATTTTTTAAATATTTTTGGCACAGAAAAAAATATGTTATATAAAACTATAAAATTATAATTTTAATTAGAAGTTTCAATTTTTCATAATGACGTCACTAAGCAAAAACTAGGTAAATCACCAAAAAACTATTGGCAACACTGACACCACACTATTAATCTGGTGACAGTGGTGTGACTCGTTAATTTTCAATATTTTGTTTGTTTAGCTATTTGCTATTTTTTTTTAATTTTTACTTACTTATAATGGTTTTTTAACCAAACTTACACACTAACAATTAGGTATTTAAAAAACCAAACTAAACGTCGTTTTTAATGAAATTTTATACTCATTCACAGGTCGATATTAGGTGTTACACAAAACTGAACATCTGTTTATGAAACAAACAAAAAATAAGGTTATAGTTACATGAAATGTCAAATCACAAATCACCAACTTGAAACTCCCTAGAAATAAGTCCATTTGGCGCTCTATTTGAATTATCGCTTAATGACGTCATGAAAGTTTAACTAATTTTTTTCCGGCTTAAATAAAAAAGTAAAAAAGAAAGAAAAAACACGTATTCCTTATTTTTATTTTTAGTTTTCAATTTTCAAATTAAAAAAATATGAGAAAATACCCCATTATGAACTTGTATGAAAAATCTTGAAACAAGGTCAATTTTAATTATTTAAAACAGACATTTTTTACATGAAAATAGTACCTCCCGCGTTCACTCTCTCTGAATTATGACTACCCCCCGAAAATTTTAAATTAGATAGGTCGTGCGACACCCCTTTCGAAAGGAATATTCTATTCACCTAGTATAAAGTTTTTTAAATTTGATGCATTAATCACCGAAAAAAAAAAATTTTGTTAATATCTTGTAAACTCGGGGTATTTTTTAAATTCTTGGTTTTGAAGAGAAAGTAAAATTATCAATTATTGCTTCAAAGTTTTTAATACAAAATTGTACCTACCTCAAGCCCATAAAATGAAAGGCAGTTACAGATATATTAGTAACGGACTTTCAATTTATTTGAATAATTTTGGGGGGGGGTCCAGATTTTCGGTTCATAAATCATTTTCACTCACAACAATTAATTAAATTCGATGTTACCGCGTTATAAAATTTATTAATTTCAATATTAATTAATGCACAATTATTAATAATTGCCAAAGTTGTAATTACCCAAAACACTATGAATTAATAAAAATAACTTGTAAAAATAATTCAACTAACATTATAATTACATTAAATGTTCAAAATGATCACCAGTCGCCTCTTGACAATGAGCAAGGCGACTTTTGAATTCTCGGATGACATCTTGTATGACTTCAGGGCTAATTTTGTGAATTTTTAAGTTTGCAATAATGTCTGACCGATTAACATACACTTTTGATTTTAAACAGCCCCATAAGAAGTAAACAAGAGGGGTCAAATCGGGAGACCAAGGTGGCTATTCAATAGTTCCACGTCTTCCAATTCACCTGTTAGGAAAACTATGTTTACATAATTTCTCACTTTATTCGAGCTCCATCTTGTTGGTACCCATTATGACTTCCGTACATCTTTTATACGAAACATTTTTATCTCCAATAATAACAGAAATAGAGGGGGTCAAAATATAATGAATAACTCTGTACATCTGTGAAATAATATTTTAGAATGTTATTTTCGGCTATCAGACATTTAAGAATACTTTCCAACAGTACCACTAATTAAAAAGATGTAGGCAGTAATAAATCACAAACAATTTAGAATGACTAACTTTCTTATCATAAATTATCTACGAACGTCATAATAAACTGATATCATTCTGAAATGACACATTTCCATTGATAAATAAAAATAGGATTTATTCAGTGTAGTAAATGTAAAAGAATCAAGGGATAGACAATAATGAAATAACGTTGCCTTACCTGCTTACTATCTGCGGTCTAATGTGTGACTACCAGTTTATTTACACCTATCCATATAGTCGTTACTTGCTTATGGTTGTCTCCACATATTGAATGCAAATAGAAGACTATAAAAACAGGCCATTAAAATATACAAAGTCTGTATTTTTACCTGCCGAGACGGCCCTACAGAGCCGTAATTCAAATTTTTGTGTATTAGAATAAACAAAATAAATAATAGAGAATTATAATTCGTGTTTTCGGCAGAAATTTAATGACGTACTCTGTTTTGCGTCAAGATAGGATATCGTACGCAATGGTGGACGTATTGCTCGTCCTTCGCGATATTACTGTTCCCTGGATATGACGTTCTAGGTAGGGGTGATTTGCGCAACTCTGTTTCAGAAGTTAAAAGATTTTAGTTAAAAGAGGCTTGTTTCCGATTATTTCTTATTTTAATTATGCCAGAACATACTATACATGAAAACAATGTTGTTCTGTGTATTAAGTAATACATTATTTATTTATGATTTACCATTTTCTACCAAATTTGAACATGCCCGCGCTCTCATCCATACGTAAACGGCACAGCTTTGAAATTTTATATGTGCAGTAAATAGGTATATGGAGACAATCACTATAGATGTCCAAACTATTAATGTGTGTCAAATGCCAAATATCAAAAAACAAAAAAATATTGGTACGGGAGTCCATCGACAAAAGTGGATCGAGCACCGCAGTTGCCGTCGCTTGATGGTGATGTTATAGGCATCTGTAGGTAACATTTCCCCCCAGCGGCAGATCACGAGACCGCGCCCTCTTCGAGAGAGAGGCAAGAAACAAAGGACCGCTTAAATATTGCCTAAAAATTACGAAAAAATTTCGGCACATTTTTTGGGCGAAACCTTTTGTCTCTTGGTGTTTTTCCCAAAGTATAAGGAAGTATCCTTCTCCCGGAGAAAAATAACAAAAAGATTAATTCATAGACTTTTATTAATTAGTTTAGGATGAAGGAAGCGTTTTAGAGAAACACTCCAAGAGCCAAAAATGGCTAATTTTTGTCGAAAGAACACACCTGCCGGTTTTCAGAATTTTTTAGAGAAGAATAATTTCAATTTCCCTAATTTTTTTTTTTATTTCTTCAGAAAAATCCCAAAAAATTCAGACATATTCTTTACACAAAAATAAACAACTTTAACCTCTTAAACCTTTTCTTTAAAAGTGCTTCTTTCTCCCGTAAAAAAATTACAAAAAAACTAATTTTCTTTTTTGTTTTTCCGGGAGAAGGAAGCACTTTGGAAAAAATATGCCCGATTTTTTTCAGATAAAGTAAACTTCATATTTCTAAGTCAGATAAAAAATTTCAAAGCTTTGCCGCCTATTACCACTAGGATAGAGCGGGGCATGGATTAAAATAAGAAATGAAGGGAAACTCACCAGTATCAGTTATAATTTCTAATAATTACGCCACTCACTCCTAAAATATTTTACGATCTAACGGTCACTACTGTTTACTTAATTTTTTACACACATACATAATCCTGTAAAAGGGCAAGCACTTTTATGGCCGAGTTTTATGGCTTTTTTTTGGGAGTCTCGCGCCGTTGGGTGTCTCCTTTGTCGGGAATTTTTTATTTGACTTAGAAATATGAAGTTCACTTTATCTTTGGCAACATTTCAGCGGCGCTTTGTATTTTGACTCTCTCGAAGAGGGGCGGTCACGTGACCAGCCGTTGGGGGGGAAATGGCACTTACAGATGCCTACAACATCCCCAGCAAGCGACGGCAACTGTGGTGCCCGATCCACTTTTGTCGATAGGCTCCCGTACTATATGGTATGTGCTGCTGGTCCATTGAAATGTTACAAAATTTAGACCGAACCTTGCATTATGGGTAGGGCAAGATTTTTTTTGTTTGATGTGTAGGAGGTTTCAGTGTTAGTATAAAACTCGATTTTCAGGGTTGAAAGCCCCCCATTTGGCCGCCACCTTGAAAATGGGGTTGTAAACAGTTTTTCCGCATTATCTTGAGAAACGTAAGTATCACAAAAAATATTCTAACACTTTTTTTGTAGAGAATTGAATTCTCCACAATCTTGATCTAGATACTTCTTACCGTAAAATTAAAAATGAAAAAGTTATACTTAATAATAGACTAAAATATTCAAGATAAATATTATTTAAGGGATATAAATTTTTTTCTGTTAATTTTATTGAAAAAACACATCAGATGGTTTTTGTAGATCAGTTTATTGCGAACAATTTTTTCTACTCATTGTCAATTTTTTTTTCTTTGGAGAGGTGTTAGGACGCTGCAATGGGATCAAACCAAGTACTCTATTCAAAACGCCCGAAAGGCTGCACGCACCGATCTGAAACTACTTTGACTATACGTTTTCTGGATCGCTGATTACGGAAATCGGGGTCCTGCAATTATAAAAGTTGGGGAACATCCCTAAAAACGCCAAAAACAACCCTTTTCCCGTATAACCAAGCGATATAGGTTTCCGTTGACTATATAGATTAATATATAATCTATAAAGATTTCTCAACAAAGATTTCAACTATATAGCGTATTTATAGTACAACTAAATATTTTCTCTATTTAATCTGTACAGAGAATATGAAGTATTATCTGTATATGTTTTCCCTGTATAGAATATATGATTTACATTTATAGCAGATATAGAGTATCGTTATATTATGGATAACTCATTAATATAGGTCCTGTAAAGTTCTGCGAGCAAAACATTACTGTTATGGAAAAGGCATTACAACTTTATTAAGTCTATATATTGTCATCTATAGATATTCTATACTAAGTAGGTATCGAGTCTTCGATACTGATATTCCTCATTTATCTTGAGTAACATTAAATTATAGACGTCATCAACCAATTCCGGATGTGCCTCTATTGTTATTTGGATATAATCGAGTATATAACAATCTTTTAACAACTTTGAAGAGCTAAGTACTTCTCTACATATGTTCCTAAAGTAAAAAGCATTTTTTTTATAGATGGATCCGAGTTCCTAGCAGAGCTCGATGAAGTGTATCAAGGAAGATATTTATCAAAAATATCTTTATTGACAATGGATCCGTATATGATTAATTTAGAAGAATATTCTACAGAACTAGCAGATTTTACTAAGATGTATCCAGATATAATAATATATCTGTGCACACCAAGTGCTTTTACCATGGAAGAAATGAAAGCTTATAAAAGTCTTGCCGCTTACAACCAGGTAGCATATAGATAACTGAAAATATTATGTGTAAAACTATTTTGCGTCATACTCATATTTTAGTTTTAGAAAAAGTAAGTAGTATTGATGAAATTTCAATCATGTATTCATATTGCAATTGCAGGATTTGCAGTATTACCTGCACATCTGCACGAAAAATTATTGTCACCATAGATAGGCGAAAGAGAAGGTGAAACTGTTAGTGCACACTGTAACTGTGTTGCTGAACTTGGAGAAGTTTGTACACATATTAGAAAAAAGGTGGAGGCAAAAAACGTTTTTCAAATATTTATAATACCTGAGGCGCTTGGAGAACATATGTAGGTAATTAAAAATGTGCCTGATGATCAAACTTTGAATAAGGATGAAGGTGACTGGGAGTATTTTAGTAACATTGATGTGTATGAAAACGTAGTAATTGCAGACTAAGAAGAAGTTGCACAAAGTACATAGGTACCCAGTTGTAAAAAGTGTAAATATTTTTGTACAATCGAATGTTAGTAAATTTGTAATACAAAGTGAAAATGCATTAAGTTGGCCCGGCCCAAACAAAGCAATATTATATTGCGTTTGTCGTAAAGATGATCACATGAGTCATGTGATACCAATGATTGCTTGTGAATCACAAGACTGTGGTATCATTTAAAACATGTTAGTATTTAAATATATTTTTCTTACCATTAAAATTTAAAGTTTCGAGAATTTTTAAATACATTTAAAACCAATTTTTTTAGGGAAGTAGAGATTTTATGGAGAAATTGTAAGCTGAACTGCAAAATATATTGCTTAATTGATTTAATATATTTCTAGCATTACTAATTCAGTATATTTACTTTCAGTAAACGTTGATAGAGATAGTAGAACTAAGTTTTTACATAATCAATGGTAAAATTCCTGTAAATAAAATTTTATTTGTAGTTTTTAATCGATGTTAAGGATATTTTATTTGTCGTATGAACTAAAATAGAAAAAATAAATCCGAAAATACATTATTTTCCTGTTTCAAACAAAAATATTTGTTTTTTTAATACAGTTTGAAAGTATGTTTTGGATGCTAGGTAACAATAATACTCTTTTAAATAGAAATAAAGAAATTATTATACAATAGTAGGTTCACATAATATATAACATTCTATTTGGCACAATAAATTATAAATTTCTTTATTAGCATTTTGTCACACAAACTGTAAATTCTCAACTCTGAGATTCTTCAATGTCCATATGACATGATTGAAACTTTTCTCTATCTGTAATCATGGATTATTATACCTTATAAAAAATTTCCCTTTAAACCATAAAATTAAAAATAAAAGTCTTAAAACTCCTGCGCTGTGATTGTTGGTTAATGATGCTGGTTTTATTAAATTTAATACAATGACTCTTTAACATATACATATACTGAATTCAATTAATTAACAGTACTTGAACCAAAATGTTTAGAACACATTCTAGCATGCTTTATTTTCCTTTCTGGTAAATCTTCTCTTTTGACGGAATTTATGGTCTTCTTTTAAAAAAATTCGTTATTTTTTATATGTGGGCCATGCATAGAGGGAACTTTAAGTTATTACTTAAATTAATTAATAATGTATGATATTGACAATTATTTTACCAGAATAATCTAATCCCTTGATCCCTGGCTGCATTACCGCTGCACAAAAAGAAGGCATGTCTGCATTTATTTTAAGAACTTCCACTTATAACAGCCTGCAATATCACAATTAATGTTTTACTATACCACTTATTATTTAAAGTCAGAAGTTTTTATACACTCAAAATTGTCTAATTCGTTTAAAACATTCACATCCACAAAAGTTTACATTGAAAATGTGAGGTTATTTTACCTCCAATTATTGTAATCCTACTTCTAAATCTAAATGTCGTAAATCGACGAGTTTCATATCCTCTAGCCGTATCAGTCGCACTTCCGCTCGACGACAATTTTTTTTTATAAATATGTATATGCAATAAGCGAGCGTTCAACATATAGGCCAGGTAGCGCAGAGAGTAAAGCCACCAACCGCACTAGTGCACTGAAATGCGTCGTAGGTTCGCGTCCCACCAGGATTCCACTATGCATTCAACAAGGTAAGTGATATAATTGTTATCTGAAGGTTTTTATAAGTTTATCAGTACAGTAAAAATTATAAAGTAATATATGCCATAAATTCCCGAAAAAATACATACAGAACAATTTTTTTTTATTTAATAATTATTTTATTTGCAACATGTGGTTAAAGATACTGAAGGTATATTGACGTAACTAATAATCTACGCGTTGTGATCGTGGCGATATCGAATCGATAAATGTCAACTTTACTCAGTCTATACCCAGAATGTATTCAAACCCGAATCGTCGCTGTACCAAAAGAATATAGGCTATCTTTATCGAGTAAAGATTTTCATATATACTCGATACAGGTTCTATACAGTTTAGTTATACGGGTTAGAGGTTTTTTCGCGATAATTTAAAAAACTATAAAAGGATCCTATGAAATCCCCTTCTTAAATATTAATTTGCAAAGGTGGTTGATTTACACCAAATATAGCCAAATTATGCGAATAAAGATAATGAGAGAGCCCTATTTAATAAATTGGTACAAAATATTTTTTTTCTATTTTTTGCTTCAAACTTGGTTGAATGAGCATCGCCGGGCAAAAGTAAATTATTCTCAACCCTTAAGGGGGTAAGACTATGCCCTCCTACCCCTCCATTTAAGGGGTGACAATATTTTATTTTTGCCCAAATTTAAAGTTTAAAGTAAATCAATATTTTTACCAATTTACCAGATAGGGGTGGTTTTACCGCCTAAGGGTTGAGATTAATTTGCTTTTGTCCGGAAATGCCAATTCAACCAAATTTGAAGCAAAAAGTAGAAAAACACATGTTTTACCTGTTTACCAAATAGGGGTGGTTTTAACCCTATCCTAATCCTATTTTAAATTTTAATTCCAAGTATTCAAAATATGTAAGTTCATTAAGCATACTTTCCATTGATTTGGACCTATGTACCATACTGACTGGAGTGATCGCTAATAGACCGAGCTCCCATGACAAAAAAGGTACCCCATCGAACACCTCAAATTTAAAAGGTGAAAATGGTTGCAAAATATGTAAATATTATGTTACCCCCGTCAGACCATTAAACATTTGTTAATTGCTATTTTTTATAAAATTTTGAATTTAGCTAAAAAAATTATTTTACATTTCAAAACACCTGCTTGAAATGTTTTCAATTTGTGGTAAATAATGAACCATTTAAAAAAAATAGGTCTGACAATTTTTGTAAATTAATGTGACAGACTTAATTTTTTATAGAGCATGTTTTTATGAAAGTACACTTCATAACACCTCCTTGATTTTTGTTTTAAAATGAAGTTTAAGATCTCTCCTATCTATTACAAGTGGTCCGTCTGAAAATTTTTGTTAACTAAGTTGACAGACTTAATTTTTTATATATTTTTTTTTTGTTAAAGTACACTTCATAAAACCTTGATTTTAGTTTTAAAATTAAGTTTAACGTATCTCACTATCTCAGTTTCTCCTGTCTATCACAACTAACTGGTCTGTCTGACATTTTTGTTAATTACTTTGTCAGAGTTAATTTTTTATATATTTTTTTTATGAAAGTACACTTGGTAACACATCCTTGATTCCTGTTTCAAAATGTAGTTGAAGACCTCTCTTACCTATTACAACTTGTCTGTCTGGAAACTTTTATTAAAAAAAAGAATAAACCGTTACCGCGGCGCTTAAAAAGTAAGTCTGATATAGTAAAAAACCTGTTTTCGATAAAATACGTATTTGAATATGTAAAAGGATCTGCAATATTAATTCAGAATTAAAAAAAAATTTTTGTTTCGTTAGCAACGGTTATACCACATTTTTTAATTAAAATATGTGGTCGCGGCACTTTAAAAATTTAGTCTGTCGTACTGAAAAACACTTTTTCGCTAACAGGCCAATTCTTATGCATAAAAGAGATCTCAAACTTAATTACAGAAAAAAATTAAAGCGGTGTTTTGACGCGGCCATTGTAAAAGCTTATTTAAAAAAAAAACGTCGGCACGGTGCTTCAAAATTAAGTCTGACATGGTGAAACACATTCTCTCAACGACAGACAAATTTTTATGCATAAAGGAGATCTTAAACTTCAGTTTTTTTTAAGAGGTGTTAGTTATAAGATGCCAGTGATTAATCCTGATCTGATGCATTGATGCTGTACACTCAAAATTAAGTATGTCACATTAATTAACAAAAATTGTCAGACAGACCAGTTACAATAGATAGGAAAGATCTTAAACTTCATTTTAAAACAAAAATCAAGGTGTTATGAAGTGTACGTTCATAAAAAAATGCTCTATAAAAAATTAAGTCTGTCACATTAGTTAACAAAAAATGTCAGACAGACCAATTTTTAAAAAAATGATTCATTATTTACCACAAATTGAGAAAATTTCAAGCAGGTATTTTGAATTGTAAAATCTTTTTTTTTTTGATAAATTCAAAAATTCATAAAAAATAACAATTAACAAATTTTTAATGGTCTGGAAGGCGTAACAGGATATTTATATGTTTTGCAACCATTTTCACCTATTAAGTTTGAGGTGTTCGATGGGATACCTTTTTTGTCATGGGAGCTCGGTCTATAATTTGTCAGTAATTTTCTCTTGACCGAAAAGAACTAAATTGACAGGTTTATGAAACTGAATTAAACTTTTATTAATATCTGATACTGCCATATAGAAACAGGCATTGATGTGGCAAAAATTATAGGCTACTTAGATATAGTGTCAGTCAAGATACAAAACTGTTTTATTACATACCTACTTACCAAATAGAGGTTTCTTATACCTTACAAGAAACCAGTCTCATAATTTAGAGAAATTATAATTAATTATATTAATAAAACAGGAAATGACTTCTTTTTAAGTGTCCACGAAATTAAATTATTTCATATTGATCCACTATAGTGTTCTTTAATACTAATATCACTAAATATTAGAATAAAACATTTTCCCTACGTGGAAATTAAAATTTTACACTACAAATGTAAAACTGTGTTTTTTGTTTTAATTACAACTTTCGGAATTGTTGAAGTATTCAGAATAAAATTAGAATCTTCAAGTTCACTTTAATTTAAAAATATTTCGAACTGTTTCATATGAATCTAAAATTTAATATACGATGATTACTAGTTTTAGACTAGCCTATATGGGCGCATGAGTATCGAATACATTTCGGACGCAGTTTTTTTGCTGAAATCAGTTCAGGGGACACTACCGATTATGAAATTCCATGTTACCAGTCGGTAACCTGGTCCGATATTGCTTAAAACAATTTTGTTTATAACAAAAGGAAATATTAAATTTTTTCAATCAAATTTTTGTTGTATTTTTTGACCGATTTCACAAGAAATGTTCGTACTTTTTTTCGTAATGTTGACATTTTCAATGTTATTAACATTTAAAAATTAAAAAAACGCCAATTTCTCGTTTCATGACGCTCTAAAAGTATAATAAAAAAATGTTTTCTTTACGGTACATATTTTTTTATATCTTTAAATATTACATGTTATTATGAAATTTTCAAAAAGTAGAATTTATCATTTTTAATTTTATACCTCGTAGCGACCACTTTTTGAAAAACTCGTATCAAAGAAAAGTTGTCATATGGATTTCAGCGTGTAGATATTTAATGCCTGGAACATTTTAAGTCAAAATATACAGGGGTATAAAGTTGAAGCCAGTTCTACAGGGTGTCTTCCACGATTATACAAATTATTATATTTTTAAACTGCCATAATTCAAATGAAACACCCTGTATGTTTTGACTTAAAATTTTTCAGGAATCAATCAAATTGTCATATGGATTTTGGCGTGAAGGTAATACCTTCACGCCAAAATCCATATGACAATTTTTCTTTGACATGAATTTTTCGAAAACTGTCGAAGAAAAGTGGGCGATATGAGGTATAAAATTAAAAATCGTCAACTCCACTTTTTTTCAAATGTTCATATGCAAGTCTGGAGGTATTATAAAAAAATATGTACCTACTGTACTTTTAGAGCATCAAAAAATGAGAAATTAGCGATATTTCAATTTTTTTAAATTAATAGCATTGAAACAACTTTTCGAAAAAAAGTTATCGAACATTTCTTATTGGAAATCGGTAAAAAATTATTAATAAAAAATTGTTTGATTGAAAAAAATTAATATTTCCTTCTGTTATAAACAAAATTGTTTTAAACAATATCAGACCAGGTTACCGTCTAGTCTCCAGCAAAAAAAAACTGCGTCCAAAATGTATTCGATACTCATGTGCGCATATATATAGGCTGGTCTATTTACATATTTTAAGAAATAACAACAAATTAAACCATGAGTAATTTTGCAAAAGTTTTTATGCATATTTCTGTGATGTAATATACCTATATTCAATAAAATTTTAGTATTTTTGGTTTGAAGATAATTGTTGTAGTCGGCTTATATTTCATTTATAATTCTCAAGAAACAATAGTCACTACTTAAGATTATACCTACCTTATCTAAACGATAACGCTAAAGGTTATCAATTACATGTATTTACTTAAACCATATTACATTCAAATCCTTTGCAATAAAATTTCGTATGTAGGTATTCTTGTTATACCTAAATCTAATTTTGATATTTAGATTATACTCTATATTTATAATAGTGTCTCATCTAAGACTAATAACCGTGTAACTTTTTTAGTTCTTATCAGATTTAAACTAAATTGGTCTCAAAAGATAGAGGTCATTAAAATGTACTTACACCCCAATGTCATTTACTCTCTCCAAATACAAAGGCACCTACTATCCAAATTGAATGGAAAATTTATTAAAATCATATATGAAAAATATTTATTAACAAAAATTGTTCGGAATCATCCGAAAAGATTCAAGCTAAATGACTCAATTTAAAAATTATATAAAAAAAATGTTTTTCAGAATTTAAGACAGATTGTTTGAAAAGCTCGAGTTCGTGCTATTAAACGTTGTTAATGTAACTGCCTAACAGTTATTAAATAAATATTACTTTGCTTGCTTGCTTTTCACCAATAGGTAGTATTTCATTTTGTTTTAATTGTACCAAACTATTTGGTGGATTGAGAATAATTACTTATTTAATTTTTTTCATAAAAAAATGCCCAAATGATTTTGTGCTCATAAGTTGAATTTTATTTTTTGAGACCCATTTGGTTCAAATCGGCAAAAACAAAAAAGTTATACGAATGTCTTAAGTGTATATATCTACATAAATACTATCCACTGTGATAACGACTTTAAAAATTACCTGAAAGCATACATTTTCTTGAATTGCTGTTTTATCGAGATATTCTGTTGTAAAATAATTGTCTTTGTCCCAACTTATGAAACACACTGTAAATAGAACACTGAATTTAATATTTTCTAAGAAACCTGAAATAAAAATAAATAAAGAAAAGCTTATATTAAAAAATTTATTTGAAATATATAATATAGTATAATTATGAATTCGTTATGTACAAGAATAAAATTAGTAGCTCCTAAAACGGAACCATAATTTATTTGTAATAATTATGTACAGTTGCGTCCCTGAACATTTAAGTCTAAAGTAGAACAGTCACGGTATTATGTCGCATTTTAATATAAGTAATCTAAATCTTTCGTACCTACAACAAATAAAACAGACGGGCTGTATGTAACTACCTGGATCCAGGTATAAAATGGAATGTATTTGAATAGCCCCTGGGCTATGTAGGCCTCGGAAAGACTTAAAAATTCAGAGTTTATTCACCCCTTCACACATCCATTTTTACAAAAATACAATTAGTTAACATCTCACTATCACATGGTCTGGTATAAAAAATACCTTCACGAATCATGTAATTTTCTTTGCAAATCTAAAAACAATAAATTATTATATCACATTAAAATAGCACACGTAATTTTGAACGATGACAAATTTGCAAAGAAAATAAGTATTCGTTGTTAAATAAAGGAGATCGTAGATGCAAGTTTGTTTCACTACACGCGACTCCTGATGCTCCTGTCGGAAGTTGGGGTCAGCCTCGGCAGGCGGCGGCATTTCCTAGAATAGCGGCTAAGACGTCCATTGTTTATTATACAGTCATCGCGAGAAAGGGCCTCTGTTGTATGCTGTCCCCGGTGTCCTTCGCTTGCGCTGAACATAGGTCTGGTGTGGACATCGACCTGTTGAGTTTGCCATCCCCCATACTAAAGCTGAATATTGACACCAGTGACGTAATGCGATCGATTTCCATAGCCGACCCCGTGTTCGATTCGTGACTTCTCTCCGCCGCGTCCACCTCTTTGCTTACTACGTCAGAAAGAAGCGTAGCGTCATCCAGAAAAACGGAATCGTCATTCACTTCACTTTCCTCGTCTTGTTTACTTCTTTTGGGCAAGATAGACTGAACAGCCTCCTCCGTTTCCCATTCAGCAACTGCGCGTCGTCTTTTTAATGACGGCGAATTACTTCTTTCACGTAACACATTAGAACTTTTGTCCAAGTCAAGATAAGTTAGCTCTGAAGAATGGTAAGGAGGGTGGTTTTCTTTATCCTGATTTTCCGCGCACTTAACACATGTTGGTTGTACAAATTCCTGTAAATTGTCACTACTCGAAGACTCTTGTATATCATCAGGTAGACCAGTCGATTCTAAACCCGCTTCTTCAGCCGTTAACCCGACTAAATCTTCTTCAGGAACAGATCGAGATTGAACTAGTGCCGGGGGTTGATAATGCACCATGTTGTAGGCTTCTTCCATAAAAATATACCGCGCTTTTTGTAACACAGTAGCAACAAGTAAATTTTTATGTAAACTCACACCACCACGATGAGATCTGCTTTGTGCTATTTTCGTTAATGAGATTCCTATTAACCTTTGAGCTTCACTTGCCATGATTCACAGAAATGTTTTATTTAAAAATAAATTTTCCACACTGTAAAGGCCAACACAATAATAAACGTATAAACGTGCGCGCTGCCGTTCAACTTAACAACCCTACTCCACAAAATTTCTACTAAAATGCAGAGGAGTGCGTGTTCACATATATTTATAGCTTTATTTGATGACGTCACAACCTACTTTCAACGTGTCGTTCACCAATCAGACACGTCCTTGCCGAGCACCGCCGAGAATATTCGCGGTGATCCGAGCATCAATGGACGATAGCAACAAGAGACTTTGAGCTCATTATCCTTACATATTTGCCTTATTATAACCTTTATATACAAGTACGGTAATGCCTATTAAAAGCGGAAGTTGATGTCAGAAAAAATACATCTTGCGTACGCAAGCATCGGAGATTTCTTTGTCTGATACACTTCAACATATTGAAAACTCATTTGTATTTGTATTTAAGTTAAACAATAAAATACCTACTTAGTCTTTAGTTTATTACGCGTACACGCTAAAAATAAAATAAGAACATTTAAAAAATCATTTATAATATGTGAATTTCACTATGAATAGATAATTAAAACTCCAAATAGGTAGGTATACCTATTTACCGTTGTAGGTAGACACCTAAAGATATAATATACGTACGTAGGTACTCGTACATTTTAGACGAGTCTGACCAACTCAAAGCTGTTTTGAGTTGCAGAACACATACCTACATTATTACTTAGTAGATACCTACATTCTCTGATATAAAATTCTCGTTCTTTTATTTCCATTTTTGGACATGAATTATTGAAAAAAGCTAATTAAAAATATCTAACTACTGTAACAGAAAACAATAGATCGGGCTCCACATAGTAGTTTAATCAATGGTAGTAGGCATAACCTACCTAGGTATAGGTATGTATATTGCTCTGAAAAGTTTTACCACATTTTTACCTAAATGATAAACTACTTAATAACACTAAGTACAATAAATAATACCTACATTATCAAATTTTACTCGTAAAAATAGGTACAACGAAAGTGTCTAGAGACAAAAATAAGAAAAAATCGATAGGTACCTATCACTAATGAAAAATTATACATTTAACGCTTATAGATTCATCAAATATGACATATTCAACTACATTTAGGTAGGTATATAAAGAGAAAAAATATTATTAAAATAAGAAATAACTCGTGAGCTATTACACAAAAAATTGCCTACCCAACCTTTCCTATTTGATTGGCCTATTAAATACTTTATTATGATTATACCTAGTAATAACATAAGCATAAAAAAATATTTCACTTTTTTTTAAGTTCCAGGGGTCCCACTGTAGTCAACGTATTCGGTACTAACTTTAAACACCATGCAAAATGTGACTATAGGTATTAGGTATTATTTATATGAAAAATATTTTAAAACCATGGAAAATTAAGTATTATGTTGAATGCAAATATACCTACTAAACTTTAGTGAGTGATGATGAATCCCTGAATAATTTTTTATTAGATGGCACTGAATTAATAATAGATAATAAATTCAGTTCATGTTTTATAAATAAAAGCGCGATGAGACTTTAGTTACTGCGTGTTCGTAAATTATAAAGCTCGCGGCAATTTGCCATTATGTGTCACACGAAACGAAAAGAAGCGCCATCGCTCAACAGTTCCTAGCAAAATCGCAGATGCATATAAGGAAACTGTAATAGATTCTGCGCCTGTCGTATATGATAGTGAGCAGATGGTACTATCATCGATAGGTATTTAAAACTCTCAATTCGTTACAGTAAACTGTACACGGTCTATACGTATTGCTAAATTAGGTATTGTATCAAACAAAATGGTCAAAAAATTATAATAATTATTACTTACCTTCAATTCTGTCCCTTTTGTCCATTATACAGAACGTTTTATTTATTTTCTCCTTTAAAATACCCCCCGACCTTTGCTTATAATCTTTGTTAATTGAATGTCAGTAGATCGATAGTAGTAAAAAAATCAAGCTAACCGTTATTATATCTACTCCCCGCCGATTGACTGCACTTTTTATATAATTGTTGCACATTCTATAGGATACTCTTCGTTTTTTCATAAATAATATTAGTTTTAGACATTTTTAGTTTAATTACAAAACAAAACAAAATATGTAACTTTTTTTTTATTATTTAAAAAATGTATAACTTTGTTAGTTATTGATCGATTTTGTTTAAAATACTGTTTGTCCTCTAGCTAACACTAACTTACTGTCCAAATTTCAATACAGTCGGACTTTTCGTTCTTAAGTTATATCATGCTTAATACAATAATAAACGTGACGGACGGACTTTTTGAAAGTTGTTCAGAATTCGATCATCGACACTATGAGATGAAAATTTTTTCTCTACAAGCAATATTACCGGTTTTAGAAATGTACCGATCGAATGTAATACACTCTTCGTTTTGCATTTGCGAAGAGTATAATAAATGTAGGTATTCCTCGAAGTTTAACCCCTTCTCGCGAGAATAGTAACCCATATATAGTTTATCTCATACTTATGCTGGGTATAAAAAATGTCGGCGCTTTTGTCAGCGAGGTAAAGAACAAAGATCCCGATATTTTTTATACAGACAATAAGTTTGGGATAAAGTATCCTAATAAATATAATTTTTCGTCCTGTTTCTTTATCCCTACACTTTATTGTACATACATTTTTATTTAATACATCTTTAGAAAATATTGGGCTAATTTTGCTGCCTCATATCCTAATTTTAAAAAAATATTGTCGGAAACTTTTTTTTTCATGAACGTAATTATTCGTGTACCTACACACATTTTTTGACAAAAATACACTACTTTAAGTAGGTACAGGGACGTTCCTGGGTCTTTTGTCGTCCCGTGCAAAAATAAATTTTGCCGCCCAATAAATTATGGAATATTTATGTTTTCAAAATGTTTTTTTTTTTTTGAGTAAATAGTACTATATATTTTAAATATTGTCTAAATGTTATTTGTGGCATTTTTTAAATTTTCCTATTTTTCTCTTTGGGACTTCCTGCCACATGCATTGTTACTTCTGACTAACGTCCGAGGAATCTACAAAATGATACAATTAACCAGTATTACCGGGAAAATTACCAAATAAACAACTTATTTTCAGTTGAAAAATGATTTTGGTATTGCAATAGGCCTTCTATTGTCACCAATTTTAAGCAATATGTTTATTGAGGATTTTGAGACTATTATAGACATGTTGAAAATTGTCATACAAACCCATATACCTATAGTTAATATGTATATGTACAAACCGGTTATCTGGTGGATATATGTAGACGATATCTGCAATTTGGCTTCACCTCACAGTATTGAGTTACTGTCATATATGCAACAAGGCATACATATTATTATTATTATATAATACATACAATAAGCATAAACTATAACCTACAGAGGTATACCGATCGAGAATGAGGGCTACAATCATATACCTATTAACTATATACTGGTAACACGCTATAAGGAGTAGAAGTTATTTGCTTAAGCGAGCATTGGTTCACAGAAGATGAAGTAAGAAATGTTTACATAGATGGTTATTCTGTTTCAGCATTTTACTGCAGATCTGAATCGAGGCATGGAGGTACTTTAATTCTAACTAAAAATTCACTTGAATTGACTACCTTAAATTATATAAATAATCTCTCAATTGAAATGCACGGCGAATTGGCCGCAGTTGAGTTAAAAAATCCTAATATAATAATTATTGCAATCTATAGGTCACCATTAGGCGATTTTAAAATATTCATTAGAACCTTAGAAAAAATGTTAAATAAAGTAAATAAAAGTAAACAAATTATTCCAGCTGGAGATTTCAATGTGAAGTTTAATAGAGATGACCTTAATAATTCAAATTTATCCGAATTACTACTATCTTTCAACTTCATACAAACCATACACGAAAGTAAGAGAGGTGTAAATTGTCTTGACAATATATTTATAACTTTCTATCATGATGACTATTCCTCACACATCTATGATCCTCTCTTATCGGATCACTTAGGTCAACTGATAAATATACCAATAGCGAATGTAACTAGTGATAAAATATATAAAGTATGTAGACCTATAACTCAAAAAGGAACTCTCACATTTTATAGTATAATTGAAAACTCTTCTTGGGAGTTTGTTGACAGTAGCGATTTGGACATTGACCAAAAGTTTGAAATGTTAACATTCTTACCGAAGCTTACAACATTGCCTTTCCAGAAAAGCAAATATCTTGTAATAAACATAACTCTCAACACATTAACTGGTTTACAGCAGAATTGCGAGGAATGAGAGAGCAACTTAATTTCCTAAATGACATATGTAAAATACATAACACACCTGGAAATAGGAAAACAAGAAATGCTTTTAGATTACGATACAAACATGCTCTAAAAATGGCTAAAATAACTGCAAATGAAAACGTTATAAAAAATTCAAATAATGCACCAAGAGCTATCTGGGACTTGATAAAACCTAACAAAAAAACTAACTCCCCAACCTCAACTTTAAACAGTAATGACTTTAATAACTTCTTTGTCAACGTCTCTACGTACACTGTCAGTGAACTCCCAACAACGAACACTGATCCAATGGAATATCTCAGACATGTTAACACTCCTGAAACTAATCAAAGTTTCCATGAAGTAAGTTACAATCAAATTAGAGATATTATTGGTTCCCTAAAAAATAGCAAAAGTAAAGATATATAAAATATGGCTTAAATGTTCCATTAATTAAAACCATTAAACATTTAATCGTAATACCTCTAACTAAACTCATTAACATAAACATTAGACATGATAAATTCCCTGAGGTCTTGAAGATAGCATCTGTTGTGCCTATTTTCAAAAAAGGCGATATTAACGACCCGTCAAACTATAGACCTATTTCCTTGCTACCTATATTATCAAAAGTCTTTGAGAAAGTCTTAAAATTACAAATAGTAAATTATCTTGAAAAACATGGGCTGCTAAATAATTCTCAGTATGAATTTAGGATTAAACTGAGCACTACAGATGCTATAATCAAGTTAACAGAAATTACGCTGAATTGTTTTGAAGGTGGACTATATTCTGCGTCAATATTTTGCGATCTTAGTGAAGCGTTCGACTGTGTATCACACAGGATCATGCTGTTAAAACTATCCAAGTACAATTTCAGTAACAACAGCTTAAAATTGCTTGAATCCTACCTCGACGGTCGTAAACAGCTAGTCCGTGTGGGTCAGGATGTGTCCAGTAAATTGTCAATTAGAGATGGAGTGCCACAGGGATCTATTTTAGGTCCTGTGTTGTTCCTGATCTATATTAATGATATAGAATCTGCCCATAATGGTATCAACTGTCTCTTGTATGCAGACGGCACAACTTTATTGAACTCAGGTCCTGATCTAGACGAACTAAGAGAGGATTGCAGGAAGAAGCAGTTGAACGCTGAGATGTGGTTTTCAGCCAATAAACTTAAATTAAATGAAAATAAAACTGTCACAATGATTTCATCCACCAAAGATCTAAATAATCTAGACAACAACCCTACTTTTGTGAAATTTTTAGGAATTAATTTGGATCCCAAACTTACATGGAATGCCCATGGCAATCTCCTAGCCGAATCCCTAGCAAAGACAACATATGCATTGCGGCAGTTATCAAGTAGAGTGTCTGTGAAAGTTCTTAGAACTGCTTATTTCGCACTGTTTCACTCTAAACTCTCATATGGTGTCCTAGCTTGGGGGCATTCGGCTAGCAGACATAGACTTTTTGGCCTATAACGAAGAGCAGTGAGGGTTGTGGGAGGAATAAGCTATCGAGCAGATGCCAAACCAATATTTATAAATCTAGATATTCTAACTCTACCATCTATATACGCACTAGAGTGTCTTACCTATGTGAAAAAGCACATCAATGAATTTGCTACACATAGTGAAAACCATTATTATAACACTAGAAAGAAAGAGCATATATACCTCAGTCTTAAAGGTCTAACTAAATCGCGCACAGGTGTCACCTATCATGGGCCTAAACTATACAAAAAATTAGGAAACAATATAAAACAACTACCTCTTGATCAATTCAGAACTGCGTTAAAAAAATTTCTGCTAGCAAATGCCTTCTACACACTAGATGAACTAGAAACGTCTTTGACAAATATTTCGCTCTAGTATACGCATGTGTATATATATTCTTTTTGCATTATTGTCTCTTCTTGGTTCTATGTACGGTTTTCGTAAATATTTTTTTATGAGTGTAACTGTTTATATACTTATATGTATTTGTATCTTTACCCATTTGTAACCCTGTGTGACGTATGTACGATTTTATAATCTTAAACCTGAATAAATCTATCTATCTATCTAAATATCTATCTATCTATCTATCTATAAGCCACTATGTACGGAATTGAGGCTAGAGAAGGAGATAGTTTTCCATCTCTAAGGGGAACTTGGGACTCAATGCGCACGCTCTGACGACACAAATCTAATGAAGGAGCAAGAAAGCGCGCTCTTGTAATAGGTCAGTGGCCATGTGGCCAATTTCTCCGATTAGATTATGACCATTTACCTTCTATATTCAGTTGAATGGTCACAATCTCGCGTCATTAAGGCATGCTCACCATACCCAGAGTACTCTTAAAGGATAGAGAGACAGGCTTTCCTTGGCCTCAAGTTACGAACGAAACTCATAGTATATAGTTAATATATGGCTACAATAGAGTAGTTGTTAACATCTCAAAGAGAAACCTCGTGGGTAGTTTGTGGAACCTCGTTTCATTTTCGATCACCCCTAACCTACAAGATAAATGTGACAGTTACTAGATAATTTTTTAGAAAATTTAAATAATAAAGAATCTTCTACTTAAACTGTAGAAAAGGCAACTAGAAATTAATTACCAAAATGTTTTAATTTTGAGTAAATGGTACATTTGAAACAAGTGTTTATAGAATACCGACACATACCAACAGATATTTAAATTTTAATTCAAATCAGTCCACTCATGCATGTTAACAGGGTGTTATAAAATGTTTGTAGGATAGGGCCCAAATCATTTCTTCTAATGATAATATATTAAACAATGAGAAACGGTTTATCAAAGAGATCCTTATAAACAATCGATACTCTGAAGTCTTTGTTGATAAAACCTTCATAAATATTGAAAATAACAATCAGATACGACAAAAGCCTAAGAAACGTAACACAGGGTTAATTCCTTATGTACAGGAATTATCCGAAAAGTTACGTCGTAACTGGGGGAATCGTCAAAAATTTTAACAAAATAGGTAGATAGCAAAAAGAGAAAAATTAAAGAGTCAGCGATATTATTGAATAAGGATAGATGCATGTCGAATTGTTCCATATATATTTGTACAACTTGGTTGCCAATATTAAAAGAAGAACTTCACAAACTTAACACTGTATAAGAGACCTGTTAACTATATCAATAGTTCTATGTAAGTAGTAAGCATCTATAGTGTAGGCGAGCTAGCTCTCGAGGGACCCAGATCTAAGACTAACTGCAACTTCAGCAAAGAATAAAAATACTCACAAGTTTGTGATGTCTGGAAGGAAATATCAATTTGAAAAAAAATCACTTTTTGTCAAAAATTCATGACTCCGGTTGAAATACATATTAAAGGCTGAAATTTGCACACCTTGGAGTTTTAGTAGTTCTAACTCTTCTTATTGCGCACATCTTTTATCTCAACACTATTTTTCGTATAAATTCAACTTCTCCTTTAAAACGCGAAAAACAGTTTTTCGCGACCTTTCGAAATTTTTTTACAAACTCCACAAAAAAATCTTTTTCGGAATTAATATTGTTATGCATTACACCCCCTATGAAGTGGAAAATTAAGTAGAGATGGTTAGGCAACCAGTAATACACGCCATCTCTTCTGGAAGCCTGTAGATTACTTTAGAGTTGCACATTGTTCTGGAATTGAAAATTTCTAGATGCATCTAGGGGCAACAAATATATACAAGGTATGCTCGTCCGAGCTACCAGAATTTGTCTTTACTGCGCATTGAACCCACGGGAACCATATTGGAATGATCAGAGAATCCTAATATTCTGTGATTTTTCTTGGAAATGTTTTATCCTACTAGAAGCTTTTAGAAAAATTTTCTTTATTTTAACTACAAGTTTGTCAACATTTGTGAAACAATCTCGTACTGTTTCGAACTCGCGGCGTACCGCATGCGCTAAACAAGTAACATGTAACACTTGACAATATTTCTTTTTTATTTTTCTTCCAGCACTTAAGATATACGACACTGAATCGCTAGTAAAAACAACAACTTTCTTTAAATCTTGTTCAGCCAAGTCTTGCCAAAGCCATTTTAAAGTGTTTTCAAAAAAATTAAACACTGATTCGCCATTAATTCTTTTTAAAACCTTGGAAGTTACTAAATGGCACTTGCCAGGACCATCACCATGTAATTTTGTAATTAATAAATTGGCAACATTATTTCCTAAAAAGTCTGCCGTTTCGTCTATTGTAACCCAAAAACCAGTCATTTGGAAGATCCTTCGAATAACTTCCAGTTTTTCTTCATAAAGTTCGCTGAGAATATTTTTACGAAGCAGGCTTTCACTTGAAACATGTTGCCACAGGCAATATCTGTTTAGAAAATGTGTAAAATGAGCGTTATTTAATACACTCCATGGAAGATTTAAACATATTAACAAAAGAGCCAAAACGAAATAAAACTCCTCCTTTGAAACTATCTTTTCCTTTTTTGAATTACACTCGTGTGTATAGCTATTTACATGTTTTAAAACAACATTTTTCTGTGTACACCACCTTATGGTGACATCACAAATATTACAAATTATTTTTTCGCTATCAAAATATTGATCTTTAAAAGACATAACACATTTTTTGACAGTACTTTTCCTAGGACTAAAACGTGACATGTTAACAAGTCCTTCTTTCAGTAAACATAATTATTAACTACATCCTGTGCCACGTCCATTTAATTTAAAGGCGAGTAAGTAGTAAATAATGTTTGCCGTGTCGGTCACGTGTTGCAGGTGTGCATTGTTTACGCACTCTGTATATTTAACTTAAATAGCGTATTTGTATAAATAGATTATATAATTTATATTACACGAAAAATAAATAAAAATGTATTTATTTTTCAGTGAACTAAACATCTGTGCTTATTTGAATAAATCCTTGTAACGACGCACTTGAAAATTAAACCCAAATTCCGATCACTGCTCATAATCCAGCGCTCGTTGAGAGGCACATAGTACAGAGAATAGCTGTTGGTTGCAGTCCAGTTTTATCCTTATGCAGATAAGGAAATTATTCTGTCATGCATTAGGTTTGCTAAAAAATTATTATAGTATTCACACCTCAATATCCTGTACTTTTCCTCATTTCACTCACATTTAAGAAACGGCATTATAAACTGAGGAAGCAACTCACAAACTCAGAGCATATTCATTTTCGTAATTCTTGCAGAGATACTTTTCGCAATCTTCAAGTACAGTTATGGGTACTTATATTTATGAAGGCTGTTCCTTTGTTTTTAAAAATAGATCTATATTTTCACAAAATGCAATCTTACATGAACCAAAACGCTTGCCATAAATCGGATCTTTAACCTAATGCCCGTGCTACCTCCTTATACCAAACAAAGTATTCAATATAATGGCTGCAAATTATTTAATTACTTACTGCAAGAAATAAGAGAATCTCTAAACTCCAAAATTTTCAAAAAAGAATTTAAAAAATACATGTTAGAAAAAAACTGCTATACATTGAATATATTTTTTTCTACTTAGTATGTTATTTGTAATGTCTATTGTATATCAACCTTTTTTATTTTGTACATACTTTCTATTTGATTGACGTACTTCTTCAAATATGTACGTATGTTATTTTTTATAATGTATGTGTATATCTGTTGAAAATAAATAAATATATGTGTCTATCTATCTATAGAGGTTTTAGATGGAAATACTCCTCTATATATTGTCTAAATGTTATTTGTGGCATTATCTTAATTTTTTTTCCTTCTTCAATTCTTCGGGACTTCCTGCCACATGTATGTTTTCTTTCTAAGCGGTGCTTACACCGCATTATAGCAAGCCTCCTCATTTTTATGGCTTACCAAAAATACATAAACAGAATGTCCCATTAAGACCAATTGTTAGTTCCATTAATTCGCCATGCCACAATTTCGCAAAATTTTTGCTTAAAATTATTAATCCATTATCTGGAAATACTGACTCGTATATAAAAAATAGTAAACATTTTATCGAAAAAGTTTATGAAAACAGTATTCATAATACACATTGATGGTTAGTTTTGACGTAGTTAGTCTGTTCACTAACGTCCCAGTAGACAAAACTTTAAAAATAATAAAAGACAAACTGTTAAATGAAAATAATTTGGAAGCGAGAACTAAATTGAGTGTAAATACTATAATGGAATTTTTAACTATGTATATAAAAACAACTTATTTTCAATTAGAAAATGATTTCTATCAGCAGGATTTCGGTATGGCAATGGGTTCTCCATTGTCACCGATTTTAAGCAATATATTTATGGAGGATTTTGAGACTAGGCATGTTCAAAATTGTGCATACAAACCGGTTATCTGGTGGAGATACGTAGATGATATCTTTGCAATCTGGCCCCATGGTATTGAGTTACTAGATAGTTTTTTGGATCATTTAAATAATAAAGAACCTTCTATTAAATTCACTTTAGAAAAGGAAACTAGAAATGAATTACCATTTTTAGATGTTTTAATTAAAAGAGTAAATGGTACAATTGAAACAAGTGTTTATAGAAAACCAACACATACCAACAGATATTTAAATTTCAACTCAAATCAGTCGATGCACGTTAAGAGGGGTGTTGTAAAATGTTTGTATGATAGGGCCAAAATCATTTCTTCTAATGATGAAATACTAAACAATGAGAAGCGGTTTATAAAGGAAGTTCTTATTAATAACCAATACCCTGGAGCTTTTGTCGATAAAACCTTCATAAATATTGAAAATAACAAGCAGGTACGACAAAAACCTGAAAAACGTTACACAGAGTTAATTCCTTATGTATGCTGATTATCCGAAAAGTTGCGCCGCATCGGTGATAGATTTGATATTAGGACGGTATTTCAAACAAGCAACACTTTAAGATCTATTCTGACAAAGACGAAACCAACAAACCACGAGCAAAATTCATTTATAGTATTCCGTGTGAGTGCAACAAACAATACGTGGATGAGTCATCCAGACCTCTTAGTGTAACATTGGGCGAACATCAAAATTATATCAGAAAAAATGAAATTCAGAGGTCCAAGATCTGTGAACACGCGTGGGAGAACGGACATAGAATAAACTGGGACTCGGCAAAAATTTTAACAAAAGAGGCAGATAACAAAAAAAGAAAAATTAAAGAATCCGCGATAATATTATTGAATGAGGATAATTGCGTGTCGAATTGTTCCGTAGATGTCTGTACAACTTGGCTGCCAATGTTAAAAGAAGAACTTCACAAACTTAACATTGTATAGAAACTAAAAAAACTGTTAACTATATCAACAGTTCTATGTAAATAGTAAGTATCTATGGATATTGAATATAACAAACATTCTTAGAGCTGTGTATTTGTCATACACAGCAAAAAAGATTTTTCAAAAAAAGCCTTGAAAAAGGAAACAGATTAGATTTCCGAAACGTCGGCGAAATATTTAATTTCAAGTTTTTATACTTATTTGTGTTGTTTATTTATAAAAACCAACCTTTAACTGATCCTTTGACGTAAACGTCACAGGCGTAGAGGTTTTTTACCAGTAACATACTGGTTAATTGTGATATATTTTGTAGATTCCACTAGCACTGCTTAGAAAGAAAACATACATGTGGCAGGAAGTCCCAAAGAATTGAAGAAGAAAAAAAAATACTCCTCTATAATTAGAAATATACTTTTTATGTCAATATAGTTATAGTTATTTTTTTGTTTCAGAATCATTTTTAATATAGGTACCCCATTATTACTTAAAACATACTAAATCTTGGAATTAAATGTTTACTGTACTTTTCATAATAATGAACATATCTGCTTAAATACTTGAAATTGCTGTAATTGTACTTATGTTATTATTGTAGTCAGTGGCGTAGCTGAAAATCTCGGGGCCCCCCCACAAAATGTATGATCAGGCCCCCACAAAATAAAAAACTCACTTAAATTATAAATTTTTTCGGCAGCGGCGTACATTCTCTTTAGCAAAGTCTTCGATGATTGATCAGTATCTAACTTCCTTGCTCTCTCTTTCTCAATACTTAATACACATAATGCTGACAGTCTTTCTTGTGTCATTGAATTTCATACAAACGTCTTAATAAGCTTTAATTTTGAAAATCAGCTTTCAGCTGTAGCAACAGTAACTGGTAGCGTTAAGAATAATTTTATGGCAATGAAAACATTTGGAACACTTAACAGTAAAGTTTTACGACTTTTTATAGGGAATATAGCAAAACAAAAGACTGAAGAATCAGCAATTTCTATTTGTGTGCTCAAAACATTTATTAGTAACAGAAGTTCGCGGGGAAAATCTGCCGATAAATCTTCAGAATAATTTTCAGCAAGATTGCTAGCTTCCAAATAAAGCTGACCGTCATTCAACTTTGATAATGTTTTGGGATTCAAGCAGGAAAATCTCTTTACCACTTCGCTCATCCCAGAAAATCGGCCAACAATCAGTTGAATGACAATATCAAGGTTAGCATAAAATACCTCTACTTTAAAAGATGTTTCGGAATCTGTAAGTCGTTCATCTTCTACTAATTCATCAAAGAACTTTTTAACACGCGTTTTTCTCTTTTTTTGAAATTCTTGTTCTATACCCCATTTATTTGACAAATCCGAGGCCTCTACTAAAATTAATTATATACGAAATAACTTTTTTATCAACCATTATTATATTAAAATATTTATAAATAATATTGACTATTGATGTTTAAGATGAATGTAATTTTTAATTTCAATGATATTTTTGCGTTATAATTTTCTAGACTCGGGGCCCCCAAGAGCTCGGGGCCCCCCGCACCGCGGGCCCTGCGGGTCCGTCCGCTACGCCACTGATTGTAGTACTTGGTACATCTACCAATCATCCTGGTTTTAATTAATTCTTGTCAATAAATTTTTAACGTACCACATTATTAGTTAAACAGGTGCCTTGCCAAAAAAACACCGTAATTGAAAAAAGTATATTAAAAAATGCATATACAAATCATTAAATACTTAAACTTACTGTAAAAAAATACTGCATTATCAATACATTAACAAATTTATCATACATTAATCTATTAAAATTACTAGCCAAAACCTTAAACTGCTACCATAATGACAAACGTAATATAAAATATTCTAGTGCTTTGAGATCATTTAGTTTAAAGATTCACATATTTTATAATTTCTTATTATTTTACAAATATGCTACATAAAGTGAAGCAATTTCAAGAAATTACTTGAAAACCACATTGAGATTCTGTTTGACTGTAAAACAGTGTTATATCTCAAAATGGTCGAAAATTTGCATATGACTTAAGTCATTTCGGTAGCGATGTATCTCTGAATCTACTAATTTCCCATCTACCAATGTAATAAGCCATTACATAACAGCACATTACCACAATGAAGTAATATAGAAAACACAGGATATATAGTAAATAATACATAGGCACACAATCAAGTTAACCAATATTATTTAATAAGCTTTGATCAATGAATAAGTGGGATTACCGAACCAGATGGACCTCCAAAATGAAATATAAAAAAGTCAAAGTCCCAGTCTTAGATTCCACAGTTACATGGCAATTTATCATACCAACAGTAAATTCTTCACAGTGGTCTCTTGATGGCTCGGGCAATTTATATTTTCGCAGTAACCAAATTCTTATCCTCGGTTGCTTAGACTAAGTTTACTTAATGCTACATACACAAATAGTTTAAATTAAAGCGTCATGAAGAGCTTGTATAAATAATCTAAAGACCATCACTATTTTCTATTAATTTAGATTTAGACAATTAGTTGTATAAGTACATTGAAAATATATAAAATACCTTTTAGATTTTAGCTATTAATTTAATTTAAATGTACCAGGTACCAGTAGAACAGGTTGCTCGCCAATGTGATTGCAATTTAATATAAGATTTTTTTTTAATATTGTGCTTAAAAAATGATATGAGATTCATATAAGGAGACTAATTTTAATAAACTCCACTGAAAGAGCGAAAAGTAATTTGTTGTGAAATGAGATAAGAAAAATGTAATTTTGGTGAAAGAAAATTACATTTCTATCAAAAATCGAGCAACGGTAACTAGTGGGCTGAGGCCGTAGATATAACTATCAAGTAATCATAGTGTGCATTAGAACGCACAAATCTTTCAACAAATTAAAGAATAAGTGTAACCAGTGGAAATTGATACACGGTGCTGTCTTAATGTGATACTTATGGCTGCTATTTCGAATAAACTATTGATGGTTTTAATGATAAAAATTACATGTTTTCTAGTTAAAGTTATAAAAGCAATTTTGCAGACACTAGAGCATATTTCTTAAAAAAGGTCTCCCCTATAGTCATTACAATAGAATTTGTGGATATGATGCTGTGCCATCAAAGTTGAGGAGTCGGACGTGTTTGTGTTGACGCACCCAAAAATACGCAAGAAGAACCGGTTAAAACGCCATTAAACTCAATAAAATTTAAGTCATCGGTAGATTAAAAAATTCTGCGTAAAATGAAGTGTAATAATAGAATAAAGCACACACCGAATTAATAATTGAAAAAATTAAAAATTACTGTAAGGTGTTGGGTAACAAGTGTCTATATTAGTGCAATGCAGTGCCTATAGCTGGAGCACATCATAAAGTTTATACCTGGGTCAAATGGATGAGAGCAACATATGCGTTTAAGGGGCAATGTGGACAGCCCGCTGTAGATGAAAAGAGGTAAGTTTTGTTTAATTTTGTTTCTTTAATTTGTAGCATTGGTTCTTTGGTGTATTAGTTTGTTTGTTTCTTTATTAAAATTGATACAAATTTAAAAGTAAAATCAAAAAGGTATTAAACACAGGAAATGAAATAGAAAAATACCCGGAATTGGAAAATGGCAGTTGAAACTAATTACTACAAAAACAAACTAATAGCGAGCAGAAGGAGGTGCACACTGCTAGATTCAGAAACAGAAAACTTACCACAAGAAAAAATAGATGATGATACATGGAAACTTAAAAGAAGCATGGAAACTAAAAAAAAACATCTTGCAAACGCCTACACGCCCCATCCGATGATGACAGATGGAAACTAAAAAAGAAGCATGGAAACTTAAAAGAAGCAGCTCACAAACACCTACACTTCCCATCCTATATTCCTACCCCATGCGTCATGTGGCTCCCGCTGCTGGCAACAAGCATGTCTCATGTCCAACCCAGCGTATGCAGCCGGTCTGGAGGTGTATGAGACATCGGAGGTTTTTTTCTGGGACGCGGTTTGGCCGTCCATTGGGCGTGTTCGACGGATGGCCGAGTTGCATGTTGGAACGAACATCCAGACTGGATGCTCGGAATCGGCAGCAATGCTCATCTTATGCTGCCAAATCGATCAATCAATCAAAAATACCGTTTATTTGTATTTTCTACATTTTAGTTCCAATTGTACCTTAAGAGGGAACAACACGTTTGGCTAGTGGGGAGGGGGATAAAGCACCAAATTAAGAGATATCTCCCTTATAATCAAATTTTATCCAAAAATAGTCTTCAACAATCCTGTAGTATTTATTTATGTACAACTTACACACATATTTTCAGTTAAATAACATCACCCAATTTGAAAAAAAACAGCTTATTGTTAATCATTAAAATTGTGATTAACAATAAGCTGTTTTCTGCAAATTGAGCGATGTTATTTAACTGAAAATATGTGTAAGTTGTAAATAAATAAATACTACAGGATTGTTGAAGATTATTTTTGGATAAAATTTGATTATAAGGGAGATATCTCCTAATTTGGTGCTTTATCCCCCTCCCCACTAGCCAAACGTGTTGTTCCCTCTTAAGATATCAGCGTGTCTTTTTAAATATTTTAAATCTAGAACATTGTGTTATATTAATGATTTAAATAATTTTCATGCCCTTTAAAAAAACCTCTTTCGCAATTCTGTTTATAACTTTGACTAATCACCAGAAATTAATGTGCCTAGACTCATTTTAAACAGGATGAAATTCTCTATCAAAATGGTCTCTTAATACTCTATGCATTACAGCCCCTACGAAGTGGAGACTGTTACGCCCATGACTATCACTAGCTGAAATGAAGTAGAAATGGTTAGGCAACCAGTAACATACACCATCTCTTCTGGAAGCCTGTAGATGGCTCTAAAGTTGTACATTGTTCTGCAATTGGAAATGTCTAGATACATCTAGAGACAATTTTAGAGTATATAAGGCAAGATTCATGGAGGGAGAGAAGTTGAAAAGTGATAACTGTGAAAAGTGAGAGGTTAGAAATCCGAAATGATAGAAATCCAGTTCACAGAAAGTAGCTCTGCGGCTAACTATTAGAAACACAGTAGCAGCCATTCAATTTAAAGCCAGAGCTCAGTTGAGGTCTCTCTCTTTGTAACAGACATCTATCTCTATTCTTTCTTTGCACATTTCACCTGCAAAGCTACTTTCTGTGAGCTGTACAAAATAATAAACATTGTAAAGGTTATTTTAAACAGTTAAAGTACATTTTAGTAGATAATAAAAATCTTCTCTAGTTTGCAGTAAATTATTAAATAAAGTGTTAGTGTGTATCCATTGCTAAACTATTTTGGGGTTAAAATACGTCACAGTACTTCCGATAATTCATGCGGGTTTTTTAAATTGCGTGTGAAGTGTGGGTATTTCCAGATAATTGCTGAAATTTTGAAAATTGTGATTTTCTCTATTTATTTTACTACTTGTTTTTAAAATTACAACAACTTTCTGGGAGGAATCAAAATTCAAGTACAATTTAGAGAAAAAAAAAACGTGTGAATTAGGAAAAATTTTCAGTACCTATGTCCTTTTCTGTTAAAATAAATAGGCAGATTAATTTTGGGTGATTATTTCTCTATAGTTATTTCAAAATTGCAAAAACAGCCTCTACACGAGTTTTTTTGCACAATCTTGCTAAATATATAATAAAGATGAAAAAAAAAATGTTTGATAGCTCATTATCTATTATTTAAAGCATTAATCTAAACATGAATGTTCTTGATTTTAAAAAATCATGTTGAAATTTTAGTTTTCTATAAAATGTCAAATGACACAGTATCAAAAACATGGATTTTGTATTTAATGACTGTGCAAGAGGAAATTCTTGTGGAAAATTTTGTGCTGTGCAAAATTGATTTTACAACTTTTTACGGTATTACAGAATTTTCCTGATATTTAACTGGAAAATTTCTAAAGTTGATTTGGGGTAATTTTACCACTATTATTTCAATTGTCTTTTACCTACTGATTCACATTGAATTCATTCAATAATTAGTTGAACAGTTGAAACATTAGCAATTGCAAAATCTTTTTTTGGTGTACAGTCACGAATTTATGAAATAAAATAGATTCCCTATTGGCTAGTTATATTAACACCCCACATGCTGGCTGCCATGATACATCACCAATACCAGGGTTACGTTAGGTGAGCAGTAGGATTAAACGAAATGTGAAATTAAAGGTTCGACTCATCAGTTGATTGGGTGAACAGTGATGTATTCTTTGGCTTCCATGGCCAAAAGAGTTATTTTCATTATTGCAATTCATATAGCAAGTCAAAGTATAAATTGAATGCTTTTAGAAACAATTGTTTGTTTTTATAAACAATGTACAATAAGCACTCCTTATAACTTATTACAATAAATGTTTTAATAATCTCTCATTTGTTCATGAATTTTCTGTTTAAAGGCACTGGTGTGGCAACCGTACACCACTGTATAAGTTAAAATATGTTAAAAAGGTAATAACTACAAAGTAATTACAAAGTAGGATAATAATAATAATATGGCCTTACCATAGATAAGGACTTCAACAACGATGCAATTCTGGTGAGAGCGTTAGCTCGCAAGATGCGAACTGGGGTGAAGGGGAGACTCTCGACGATGGTGAACAGTTTGGTATTCAAATTTAAAACCGAATATAAAAATCAAAACTTAATGCTTTTAAAAATTACTACCATCATCGGCAAGAGAGCTATATAAATATAGAACAAGTGTGTGAAACATTCATCCTAACCAAAATATAAACTAATTGTAATTCTTTAATTTAACGAAACTCCCAATAGTAAGTGCATCACAGACCAGAGACGAGGAACTCCGGATAAGTATAGAGTCCCCTTTTCGTAAACTATAGTTTGTAAAAGCATAACCATAAAGCTATAAACGTAAAGATCCTTTGGTTAAATATTTTAAAGTAGTTTCATTTTGGTATTCATGTAATTCCAGCTTTCATCGCTTATTTACCTCACTGTCAAAACTAATGATTGAATAAATGCCCAAGAAATTTAATGACCATTTCGCTTTTTATTATTTTTAACTCTATTTGGGACAAAAGTATTGACTATAGAAGTAAGGAATCCTAGACCCTCTTTATATTATTCGTTAGCAGTGTCTTTTCTAGTGCAACGAGTGACGGCCCCGAAGGCCTCCGTTTCGGACACATTACCAGCTATACCCCTCTCCCGAGGAGTTTGCAACACTGGGAAAGTATTTCCGGACAAAAGTATTAAAGTTTAATGAAAATTTAATATATTTGACAATATGCCGCAAAATAACAATAATGTCCAGATAACCAATATTGTAGCATGTGATATACCTATTGGATCTTGCCTACCTCAAATAAGTTGACGACCTATCATGGCGACCATGAGTGGGGGGATGTCAAAAATCTAGGTGCGTTAAAAAGTCATTTTATTTATGAAGTTCGTGTGTATACTGTGGATGATTGTTAATGCGAGATGGAGTGTAAGATAAGTTTAATAAGTGAAAAAGGACTGTAAAAGACCTAACTAATGGTAAACTGAGTACCTTTATCCTTTTCTCCCCGTCAGGAATTACATAGATGTTGATTATGAAATTAATAACTGTTTGGTAGCGATGTTACAATCCATAATACTAATTTAAATTTGCATCTAACATCTATATTATCTGTTTTTCCCTTTCATCACCCCATCTAATCTTCAGGGTAGTAAAAAATATTTCTAGAAGAGCAAATTAATTATACATTATAATTCATCATGTGATAAATTATTTTGTTTATTCTTTTCCACAGGAAAAGCCCAAAATGAAGAAGGAAAACCTTTTGCATCTCTCTCTCGTTTAACAAATGCACTAAATGAGGATATACAATTTCCGATAAAATGATTAGATTTACCCAGAATTGCCAAATCAACGTGAGGACTTGACTTATTATATTTAAAAACGTGTACCTTCATTCTTTTCAGAGCTGCCTTTAAATCGTCTAACATATGATAACTGTCTGAAGCAACATATAGTGACCTAATTGTACGTTCATTATTATTGTTAGCTAAATTATTAATACTCTTTATAACACGTTTTAGCTGCCTTATTATAGTTTCTTTAGACGGTAAACACATGTCAGACGTTGCCTTTCCTTTTTCATTCCGATAACCTACACACTGAGCTGCTGCAAATAAATTTGGACTTTCAGGAATATGTTCGCATGCCCTTACCCAGTCAATACCATTACGTAAGTGAATTCCTATAAAAGCACCTACTGGCATATATTTTTTAATAAAATCGTTTGCTTCATCCTCTATACTATCTGACCATTCTAAATACTTTTGTAATTCTCTATTTTCTAATTGCACAGGAAAGCTGGCCGGAGCTCCTAAACAGTTAGAAATAATTAGAAGAAAGCATTAGGTTATTTCCTTTCTCATTTTACCTGTAAATGCCAACACTGACCATTTATCAGGTGGATATCTCTCTTTCCACTGTTGAGCCATGTTATGATGATGTACATCATAATGAAGTGGACTATAAAACTCTGAGCCTATAAAATCTATATTAAACGTATCCCAAAATGGCCCAAATGGATTCCCTTCCTTAGCATTACAACTTTCACCTGATCCTAAAAATGCACTATACTTGAAATTTGTATTATTAATTGAAATTCACCTCATAATACACTACCTCTTGACATATAACAAAATGCTATGCGTTGGTATTCTGGCCACTCGTAGGGAGCTATTTTAGTCATGAACTGCTCCATACTAACGATTTTATGATACTTTTTTAATGGTTGCACCTTAAAATAAGTGTCAAAAGGTACCTGAATAGATTTAGGTTCTCCATAACGATATTCAACCCACGGAGGTAACACCAGTGTTCTGTTTAAACCATATGCAAAACCTAATGCCCCCAAGAAATGATCAGCTTGATTTCCAAATCTTCCTAAATAATGTAAAATTAAATAATATACCTATACTTTCATTAATTTTTGAATACCATACTCACCCATACAAGGGCAGTATACAATATAACCTAAAGGATCGAACTCTATGGTTAATGATAATTTTAAACAACTTAAAAATAGCAAATTAGTAATAAATTTCATGTTTGTTTTTAAAGCTACCAAACATTTTCTTGCTGTATGTAGGTATATAATTCTAATTATGGTAGTCAAGAAAGTAGAGCTCAAATTCCGGATTGTCAATTTTGTCAAAACCTCAAAACTTTGGTCACAGAATACCAAACATCAAACAATCAGAAAGGAAACTCTTAGCAAAGATTAGAGAATCAACCAGTGGCGCCCAAAGAGTTTAATAACTAGAGAAGACAAGCCGTGGATTTGCCGGGAGCCGCGATTTGGTTGTAGGCTTTTCGTCCTTGTCGCAGATCTCGTACCCTCTCTCTCCACTCTGTTTTACAAAGCAACTCAGCCTTACCCGGCGCGCTTTGTTTTCACAAATACCGTCAATTTTTAATCTTTGTTTTAAATAGCGGTCTGCTTTATTTACAATTACACGTGTTTTCTCAAATTTTTCTTCTGTTTATAACGTTTAATCTGTTTATCACGTTTAATTTGTATATTACTTAATTATTTTTTGTGACTTTATATTTGTAAAGTTTGTAGAAAAACTAAGTCATCCATAAGTCCCAGGTAGGTATACACATATTGTCATCTGTCATACTGTCAATGTATTGCAATCGTCACCTCCCCTCATGTACTGTGCGACAAAGAGAGAACGAACTGTGTGAAAAGGATGAAAAGCCTACAGTCTACCGCTGCTTATACATTACGCTTATGGAGCTTGTCTCCTCTATGTGTTAAACTCTTTGGTGGCGCTTGGCCTCTAATACTTAATAGTGATGGGCGATATATCACGAACTGCGATTTACTGATATTAAGAAATCACAGGTAACGACTGTTAATAAAGTTGGTATAGAAAAGCGTGACGTGATCACGACTACGACTTTCCATATATAAATATATTTTTCTACGATATAAATAATATCATTGGGTAGTAGATATTTATTGGCGATCAGAGGCAATGTTGTGGAGTAGATCGATGAAGAGTATTTGTAATGCTTGTTTGCCTTAAAAATGCCGTTTGCTGAAAATTGTATGAAGGATTAGGTACCAAATTTTCGACAAATATTTGTTGAATGAGAGAAACAGTTTGAGGACTGTTATGTTAACAGACTATACGCATAATTAGTGTGACGTCACATGTGTCATTTTTGTTACGGTTGAGTGATTCTGAACCCAAACAAAGAATTTGACGTTTATATTGAAAGTATTGTGAATTTTATTTTGTGTCTTTTGGGATATTCTACGTTCAGGTAGGTAATATACTAAATAACGATTATGTAAAGATTTAATTCATATCAAATTTATCATATTTTTGTTACCAACTTTGAGCAAATTTTGAACTTTCTAACATGCAAATATAACCCTAAAACAATGAATCATAATTAGATCTTTATTTCCTAATTAGAAACTTTTTAACCTTTTGGTATGTAATAAACTAAATACTGATTGTGTAAGGATTTAACTCATATAAAATTTATAATATTTTTGTTATTAACTTTAGGCAAATTTTGAAATTTCTAACATGCACATATAACCTTAAAATAATGAATCATAATTAGATCTTTATTTATCTTTATTTCTTTAAACTTTTATATTCTATTGAATAATTTATTTATTCACATCTCCTTTTTAGTGCTAGGATGGGTGGTATGTGTCAGACATATGGTTGTAAACATTACAACGTAAAGGAAACATGCCATTTTTTTCGATTGCCTAAGGACCCTAAAGAAAGACGGAAATCGACAAAGGCTCTAAGGTAAGTAATGAAATTGTTAGACTTGATTTTGTTAGTTACGTGAATTATTATTTTAGGTGCCTTGAAGAACCTGGAAGAGGTATGTAGTTATCATTTCGTAGATGGAAAGAAAGAAAATGGCCGTACATTATTTGCGGTTTTCTCCGCATTATTAAACACCCGAGAAGAAGAAAAGACGCTAAATGACACATAAGATGGAGAACAGAGACGAGGTTGAAGAACACACTTTAGAAGTTGATGAACCTTCCACATCGAGACCATCTCTGGAATTTTTATATCAGCCAAGTATCTCAAGTGTGCAAAGCTCACCATGCTTGGCATTCACAAATGTGCATGAAAATGCTGATATAGCGTTTAAAGTTGTGGGTGCCGTAACTAATTTACAGTATCCACTAATAAGAGGTAGAAGAATATTTTGAAGATTAATGTATTCATATTTCCACGTCCGAAAGCTATGAATATAGATTTGTAACCAAGTGTTATTACTTCCACATCCACGTAGTGGATTGGAAGTATAGTAATCGCAAAAAAATTTTCAAAAATTTTTATTCGTGAAATAGGTTTAGAATGTCATGAAACGTCGAGATTTTAAATTTGAGCGAAAAAAAATTTTCTGTCTGTCGGTCTGTCTGTCTGTCTGTAACTTTTTTTGTCCGCACGTTTTCTCCGGAACGGTTTAAGATATTGACTTGAAATTTTGTACACGTATATATTATAACGAAATCTGGAACTGGATTGTTTTTTGAGGATATCCGGTGAAGGGTTGGGGGTTAAATAGGGGTAAATGGGGGAAAATAAGTAAAGCAAGCTTGTAAGAATACAGAAACTTGACATTCGGTGTATGTACTAGAAGTTAAGGACTCATATTTTTTTATAATATTTTTCAACCCCCCACCACCCCAACCCCATTAATGGGGTTGATAAATTAAAGTTGAGATATTCATTTGAAATTTCGTAGACGTATGTATTATAACGACGTCTGGAATTAGATTATATTTTCAGATGATTCCGTTGAAGGGTTGGGGGTTAATTTGGGGTAAATATGGGAATATAAGTAAAACAAGTTGGTGCGAGTACAGAAACTTGAAATTCGGTGTATGTACTAGAAGCCAAAGCGTCAGATTTTTTATAATATTTTTCAACCCCCACCACCCCTACTCCAATATGAAAAGGGTTGATAAAATAAAATTGAGATATTCATTTAAAATTTGGTACACGTATGTGCTATAACGACATCTGGAACTAGATTATAATTTGAGATGATCTCGTCGAAGGGTTGGGGGTTAAATAGGGGTAAATAGGGGAAAATAAGTAAAGCAAGCTGGTAATACTACAGAAACTTGAAATTCGGTGTATGTACTAGAAGCCAAAGGGTCAGATTTTTTATAATATTTTTCAACCCCCACCACCCCTACTCCAATATGAAAAGGGTTGATAAAATAAAATTGAGATATTCATTTGAAATTTGGTACAAGTATGGATTATAACGACATCTGGAACTAGATTATATTTTGAGATGATTCCGTTGAAGGGTTGGGGGTTAAATTGGGGTAAATAGGGGAAAATAAGTAAAGCAACCTGATAAGACTACAGAAACTTGAAATTCGGTGTATGTACTAGAAGCCAAGGTCTCAGAATATTTATAATATTTTTCAACCCCCACCCCACCCCTACTTCATTATTAAAAGGGTTGATAAAATAAAATTGAGATATTCATTTGAAATTTGGTACACGTATGAATTATAACGACATTTGGAACTAGATTATATTTTGGGATGATTCCGTAGAAGGGTTGGGGTTAACAATAAGTAAATCAAGCTGGTAAAAGTACAGAAATGTGGGATTCGGTGTATATACTAGAAACCAAGGCCTCAGATTTCTTTCTAATATTTTTCAAACTCCACCACCTCCGCTTCATTATTAATGGGATTGATAACATCAAATTGAGATATTCACTTGAAAGTTAGTACACGTATGTATTGTAGTGACATCTGATTGAGATGACTGCATTGAAGGGGTGGGAGGTGGTAGGTTGTGAATAGTGGAAAATAAGTACGGTAAACTAGAAACTTCATTTTTAACGTACATGATAGAAACCAACTCCTCAAACTTTTCTATGACATCTGCCCCAAATATTAAATTTCTATGACCAATAATTTCCACATACTAGAGTGCAAATATAGTCAAGATGTTTCCTTTAAAGTGATTTGGATGAACAATCTGGATGTGGAAGTAGTGATTCCTTAGGCAGCGGTTTTTATATATTATGTTGAAAAATAAAATGTTTTAATTATTTATAATATACTTTTTCTTTCATATAAAACAGTTGTTAATTTCAAATTAAATTTGGAGTTATACCTATTATGCAGATATTAAATTAAATGTATCAATACCTTTAAAAAGATACATTCATTCGTTGGCACAATAGCACAGAGGACTAAGGCGTGTTGTGTGGTCAGCACGCTGGTGTCTGTCGTGTTTTGATCTCCAGCTCCGATTTTGGGTGACAATACCGGTGGGTAATAGGATATCTGTATTTTTCAAATATGTAGCCCCCTTCCTGCGGCCTTCGCAGGGGTCTAGTATATGTGGTGTGTTGTTTATTAGTGACGCCTATAAATGTTTCTTAAAATAACTACAAAAACTGTGTTCAGTTAACTTTTGGGCACCATCAATACATATTTTTTGACATAATTATGTTGAAAATAATTTTTTATATTATTTTTATTATATAAAATACCGGCTCAGACTGTAACCTTTGGTGACAAAAAAAAAACACTATTAATAATACGCAAAACACATAGTAATCAAATACAAATACATTTTATTCACCTTTGTGCCATATAAACATGGAATATAAGTCTTACAGAAATAATACATGTAAAATACAGTAAAAAAAAGATACAAGTAAAGTATACAATAAAATACACAAAATATACCTACTCATTTAGATTTAGTCAATAAATAAATAGAATTAAATGTAAACATAAAATAAGAATTAAAAAATGTAATGAACAGCAAACTGCATGGATAAAATCACAGAATTCGTTAATTGTAGAAAAAGTTTCATGCAGTAAAACTTTCTTAAGTTTATTTTTAAAAATAACTTGAGACTTATTATTTTTTATTGCATCTGGTAAAATATTATAAATATGACATCCAGCGTTTATGGGTGACTTCTTAAAGAACTCGTGCCTATGTTGGCAGAGAGGTATATCATCTCTTCCTCTGGTGAAATAATGGTGGAAATCTCTATTTCTTATATATTTGTTTTTGTTGTCATAAATATACCCCAAAAGTTTAAACAGATATATAGACACCACTGTTAGTACATTATATATTTTAAATGTGTCATGACATGACAAGGCTCTTTATAGTTGAGATTAAAAATGAGTCGAATAATCCTTTTTTGTTGGATAAATATCCTAGAGACTTCACTCGCTTGCCCCCATACCACAATATTGTATGCAATGGTAGAACGTACAAAAGCATAATAAACGCTTAAAAGAGTGTATTTAAATTATTTTCAAGGAGCCAATGACGTAAAGAGTTTTATTTAATATAGATGATGTTTTATCTCTATATGTTGTTCCCAGTGAAGATTACTGTCCAGTGTTATTCCCAAGAAGGAGGCTGTACTTACAGTTCTAATTGCATGATTGTTAAATGTTAATTTTTGATAACTGCTTATTGTACGCCTATTTTTAAATTCGATACAATTGGTTAATAATTAGACGGATCTGCTAACACCAGTTATTGAACTCCTTTAGTATTGTTTTTGCCTTCTCTAAAACAATATCAGGTTTAGAGTCGGATACGACGATGGTTGTATTGTCTGCATACATGAAAACTTTACCTTCTGTAATATAATTTGGCAAGTCATTTACGAATAATATAGGACTAATAATGGACCTAGTACACTCCCTAGGGGGGTGCCAATGCTTGTATCAAAAGTGTCTGACATTGCTTCATCAATTTTTATTTTTTTTTGTCTATTAGAAAAGATTTTACCCACTCGTTTACTGGCCCACGTAAAACCAAATTAAAAGGTTTCAAAGACAAAAAATCTTTGTTGATGGTATCAAATGCTCACGTAAGATCAAATAAAACATCGGTCACATATTTGTTTTCATCTAATTCAGCATACACATGTTGAATAAACATAAAGTCGATAGTACCTGATTCAGTAGAGTGGCCTCACCTGAATCCATGTTGACAGTCTATTAAAATAATATTATGATCTGAAAAATAGAGAATGCGATTGTAGACTACCCTTTCAATAATTTTTGAAAAAACGCTTAATAAGGATATCGGTCGATAATTTTCAACATTGTGTGGGGTCGCCTTTTTTTAAAAACTGGAATAACTACATTCACTTGACATATTATTTCCAAAATATTCAGTAATTTTAATTATATTTTATTAAGAAAATAATTGTATATTGTACAACGTACGTTGCTGATGTGTGATATATCTATTTAAAAATACAAATTGAACTCTTTTGATATTTACAAAGTATAGATGTTTTACATCTGTATTTACCTAGCTTATGCTAATTATATATGGCACCAATCTTTGAATATAAAATAATTTTAAAATATCAATATTTTGAGCCCACCGTTCTTCCTATTCAAAATATTTCAGTTTCTCCCGATGTCCATGCAATTAAGTAACATTTATTTTTTTCACATATATATAGAGAAGTCCCTGTATTTCACGGTAATAATTATTGTGATTCACATTGACTATAGCAGTTTCATTTTCATAATAAACAATATAATTTTTATCACTACGTAAGCACTCAGATAGTGACAAATTTCTAAATTTATAAGGGCACTTCACTTCAATACTAGCATCATCGCTGACTATCCCATCAGGATTGGCTCCCAAACAACCGCAATCGTGTAACCACAAGCCGAAGGTGAAACATCAAAAGCAGTTTTTTGCTTAAAATCTTCTATTGCAGTAACTTCATTATACTTTCTCCATTGCACTGCCTTTACAGAATTTAAACTATAACCTTTAACAAGGTTTTTGTATAATGATGGGGGAAATTTATTTCTTCTGCAAGCACCTAATACACTACCAAATTTACTGGCCGTTAAACGATATTTGTGGGCTACCAACCAGTTTTCATTTGAGGCTTGTCCTTCTGTATACTGTTTAATTAAATTTATCTTTTCCATATTTACTGCAACTTTTTGAAGAAAATATGTTTCCTTATTTTCAGCATTAACATACTTCGAAGAAATTAAAATGTCCTCTAAGTGTATGAGGTACAAATACTTAATGAAGGAGGTGCGTAAAAGCCATGGTAAATCCTACTTTGTTTGTACCTAGATTTTTCTTAAACCTTGCTATTTCTTCCTCTAACGCATATCTCTTTACACCACAAGCAGCTTGTAAAGGATATATGTCAGATAATTTTTTTCTTGCAGTTCGCCGTGCATTCACTGCATTCGTACATTCCATGAGCAGGAAGTGTCGGTAACACTGATATTATAATGACCATATAATATTAAAGCTGCCATATGGCGACAAATAATTTGCCCTCTTGGACATAAGCATTTGGCATCTATAATTTTGTCCTGATCTAGAGTTACCTACAAAATAAATATTAGATTAAGTACGTGATATCACAATTGTTTATAATATATAATCAACCTCAACAAGATAAGTTTTCTTTTTCATGCTAGCCAATACATTTCCTTATAAAATCGGAGTCTAAATGCTACTGTCATAAACCATTTCGGTGACATGACCACTTTTGAACGCATTTTCACCTCTTTTTAGTTGAGTACTATTATTCTTAAAATACTCATGTATTGTTGAAACACTAGTAATGTTACTCTGCCATTGTATCTGGAAAAAGTAAGAAGTTTAGTTTTGTTTCACTGGTTTGCTTGAGATTTTCTTAAATCATTTAAGTGAGGTTAAGTGGCGTTTAATAATTTGCATATTTCTTTCATATTACAGCAATAATTTGCGAAATTTGTATGTAAACAACATTTAGAAATCATATTTGTTTAATACTAACCTTAGCTGTTTCTTAAAATCACCAAATAATAATAAATATTTATATAATAATAAATGAGATATATGACAAACCACTTCCAAATATTTGTTTGGGTTCAGTCTCTTGACATAATCCGTCAAGTGACGTCATCACTAATTACGCGTATTAAGTAATGAAAAAGTGGGACTATGACTTTAGGAATCTCCCACCGTCACTCTTCAAAATTTTGATGAAGGTAAATATTTAATTTTATGGAATATCACCCTTCGCTTTCCGAAATTTGTATCGATATAAGTTCGAAGATTGGTGGAGCCGTATGTTACTACCCCCGGGTCCCGATGTTCTCTCGATGGCCCTGTATATTACACAATATCATAAGTACATATTGCACATATTTACGGCTGTATGTACAGATTACCAAAGTAGTGAATTCACTATTCAACGTCTGTCGGCACTTATTTAGGAATAGAAAACAATAACAATTTTTCTCATACGCCGTATTATGAAAAGTCGTGATCACATCACGTTTTGAATTCACTGATATCAGAAAATCACTAACGGTTCACGTTGTGATTGAAAAATCACGATATCGCCCAACACTAGCTTCTAATCGCCAGTGAATAAAATATATATATAAAGATATTGCTACATGTTTCCGCAGGTTTCAAATAATTTTTAACAAGGGGCAACCATTAACACTTTATTTAATAATTTACTGATTACACAATACTTCTAAACTAACGTTTACAATGTTTATATATACACTTCGGATTTATAACCTCACTTTTCGCTACCAAACTTTACTTTAATAGCTAAGTTCGGGTTATACACTCCGTGCGATTTGGAGTACAGAGTGAAATTGCGTCACGTGATTGTAGTGCAAAAAGAGTACATTGTTATATATCGACCGCAATTTACTCGAATTGTGAGAAGTCATTTTGTTTCCTAACTCTCTGTAAATAATAAATCACAGACTTCATAATTATATGATCTTTATGTAATAAATTCAGCTAGCATTCCGATTCAGCGGTCAGCACCTACCAGAAATTCCATTTATTCTAATGCCGTTCCACTGATAACACATAAATAAATAACAATATGAACAATGTTACAATTTTACCAGTGATTCATTTTGCATGGGAAATGTTTTTCGAGGATAATTCTTTACAAGAAAATATTTTGGAAAATGTGGATAATTATGCAGAGCTAACTGTACTAAATATGACAGATCTTCAGTTTAAAATGCATTTTCGAATGTCTTCAAACACGTATGAAGATTTACTTCAAAAAATGGGCAATACAATCGTAACCAGAGATTAACAAAATGTCAAATGTATTTTACAATGCGCATGATCACTCTTTGAGTTAGCCTTCTCGAGGTGGGACTTTGGGAGTGCCCTCTTTTCACTACGCTCCGTAATACCCGAACGATATAAATTTTACTAACTTCACTCCAAATGCTGTAGCCGAACGAGAAAAGTATTCACAGAGTGAGAAGAGTGAAAAGATTTCATAAGCCGAACTTACCCAATGAAACTTCTCTCTCCGCCGTCGATTTCGCCTTTATATATCCTAAAATTGCATCTAGATCCATCAAGAGATTTCCAATTCCAGAACAATATAACTCTACAGCCATCACCAGGCTTCCAGAAGAGATGGCGTGTACCTATTACTATCATATATATAATTCTTTATCTATGCCTATTACTGCCATTACTGGTAGCTTGGGAAGGGTTTCCGGTATATTGGTAATTGGTAATAAAGTTTTTTTACTTTAAACTTAGTGACGCCAGCTAGTACAAAAAGTGTGTACTACTTAGTGATCTGGAGAGCGGGGCGCTGAGTATAATCACAGTAGAAAGAAGACCAGTAGTCCCACTTACTCTTGAGATTTGTTGTACTCGATTTTATTTTTTATGAATCCACTGCGCATCCGATATTTGTATCCCACGGCCATCCACATATACACTGGTCGAGGTAGAAAATACTAATAAACTGGCCAACACTTGCAATGACACTAAATTTTGGTTCGAAGATATTATATCCTTGGCAAATATTTTTTTGGACATTGGATTTAATGTTTACTGATTAATCAATAAGTGACGAATTAAAATTTGACCTACCTTTACTTAAATTTATTACATAACATCCGCGTCTGACGTCACAGACTGAAAATGTATGACTTTATATTATTACCAAGGGGTCAAGCACCTATAAAAATTTGTGTACGGCTGCCGAATAGGCCGTGAACTATCGATTAGGCTGCTGCGCCTGCCAATTACATTAACTGCCATGTCAGGAGATTACCTAAAAGTTGTACAGCGATGCCGACGGTGGAACACAAATGTGTACAGCTTGCTACAAATAGGTGCCTGCTTGCAAATAAATGATGTGTTAGAATTGCAACTAACTGATATAGGTTATTGTCTGTTATACAAATTGAGTAACAATAATAATATCTCCTGTAGTAAAACAAAAATAATTTAGTGTGAATGTATGCAACCCGTTTGACAAAATTTGTATAGGTTGTTGCCTATGGCGGCGGCGCTATGCTGGTATCTAAGTGCACTTGGAAATGAATAGGTATAGGTATTGCAAAAATTGCCTCTTTTTTGATGAACACTACTTCTTTTTTTGGTGACTTTTTTCCAGGCTGACTTCCTGGTGAGAGAGCACTTTCTTAGAGATAATTGTCTGGTCAAGTCTGCTAGTTATATACCTTTTTGGTTCTAGTAATAGTTATATATTGCTGAATAATTTTTATTATTGTGCCTGGTCATTTTTATAGGTATGTATATTGTTTAATAAATGTATCTAATCATGTTTGTACTTTTTACTTAAATCTTTTAATATTTTTGTAGCTAGCGACTAATAAATCTACTAAAAGAACTGGGAACGTAATTATACGTAATTAATACTAATGACCAGATCCGACTCTAATAAAGTATGCATTTTTTTTTTTAATTTTTACATCTCTACCTAATAATTGAAGGCTGGAGAGCGGATTAGTTTTTTAAATAAAACTAGGAAACTAATTAAATAATTTATTCAAGTTAGCCAGTACCAGTACTTTATGAACGTCAAAAATACATACAATTGTACATTACATCATACAAAGTCAAAGTAACAAGCACAAAATCACAAAATAGTATATGATGCAACAGGCACAAAATGATGCTCACCTTGCATGAGTATGGAAGTTTGCAAGAAGAGTCGAGGGTGAATTCTGCAATTGACACTAGTGCAAAGTTACCATTTTGTGTGAGTTGCATACTACAGTTTTTGTACAACATATTGTCTCTGTTTAATATACTACAAACATTGATACAAAGAAATAATTCGTTACCTAAAAAAATGCCGTCAGAAACAAACTGTTGACATTTTATCACTCCATCAGTGGACGTGAAAGAGTCATTTGAATTTTCATGAAGTTTGATAGTCGCTGTATAATTGTCATCGAAAACTTTTGAAATTTAATGTAATGTTGGGTTTTCGGACTGCTAATTTTAGTTGTAAGTCTTCCTGATCTGTCGGACATGTAGAACGTTCAAAGCCAATCATTCCCTCACCTGCCTCGTTACCTAAATAATAAAATTAAAAATTAGTGGAGTTTTTAAATATTTGTAGGTACGATACACATATATATTCACATTTGTATTTTTGTGGAAAAATTTTAAATTTATGTCGGCAGTTAAAGTCCTCTATAAAACAATTACAGATATTCAAACTTAACAGTATTACTGTGAAGTCTTTGGTGATGATTTAGATCTTGAAATTAATGTGATATCTTCTGGAAATAAGTACTCTAAAACTTAGACCACGTTAACCACTTACAGCCTTCATATTATTCTATTTGGTGCCGTTATGATACATATAAATATTATATACATACCAAAAGCCTCATGTTCATCTTCAAAAGATAATCTCCTAGGATAATATGTTGAGGGACCAGGAGCATCAAGAACATTAATATCTTTTGAAATACTAGCAGGTGTTCTATCCATTAATGTTACTTGTGATAATAATTCTAAAATTGGAAAAGTAGATAAGTGTTGCAAGAGAATTACAAAGTATATAAGTACCTATATCTTCAACATCTCCTGTAGAATCATCATCCGAACTGTTTCTTTGTCCCTCGTATAAAACACTGTTGACTTCAAATATAAATGGAACTGCGTCTCTTTTTAGGCGATTTTCTTGAATACTCAAAATGTAAACTACATATTCTAAAATGTTCATATGTTGCAGTATGTTGAATTGTAATTATTCAAATCTGAATTTTTTACATTTGCTTTCCATATAAGCACCTAAAATATAAAAATAATACATATAATATGTATATATGGGGTAGGTATGTACTTTAATCACTGATATAGTAGGCATAGTATTAAATCTATAACCCACTAAAAAATATCAATATGCTGTGGTCAGAATAAGTTTAATTATTTTATAAGCAAACAGATGGGTATATATTCTCCTCTTATTTTGAGCCATAACCGCTAATACCTTATTCTCTTCTTTTTCAAATTTAGTAGGTAGTATTTAATTTTTAGAAATCTATTTTTAATTTAGGAAAATAGCAGTTACCTACATAAAATAAAGAAATTGCGTTATAAATGTGATATTTAACCATTATAATAAGTAGGGTTACCTAACCTAACGTAACCAAAAACTTTAGGATTCTATGAGCTGCTTTTATTTACAATTTAAATTTGTTGTCACTTATATTTTCTTAAATTTTTTAGTAGGTATACAGAATATGTAACCGCCTAGGAAAAGTATAAAACTTACCTATTTTTGTCCTTAGGAAATCTAAAGAAGGTTATCTCAGGGCATTTCCTGGAATTACGTTTGTATGCAATTTTAATCATTGTTGTAAAACATACAAACACAAAGTAAATATTGTCAGAAAGTAATTAGGCACTTTACTAAAAACAAATACTAGGATGTTAGCATAATTTCAAAACTCAAAAATACAACAATGGCGACTGCTATAGAAATAATATCAACAAACCTTACCACGCCTACTCTGTTCACTGCGCATCAAAAATTTGTATCCCAGAAGCAGCATAAGCGCACTGTAAATTTTGACCAAGAAAAGGGGAGGAGTCGAACTACTGGTCTTCTTTCTACTGTGGTATAATTCAGCACAGTTCGCAACACTGGGTTACACAGTAGTTACTACTCTGTGGTCTCTGCTTAGAGTAGGAAAGATATATATTGTAAGGAGTCGTAACGCTACTGCCAATGGTGAAGCCACCTGCCACCAGAGAGCAGGCGAAAGTGGCGGAACATATGTACAATATGTAGGTGTCAAGTTTATCACATCAAAGGAATAAAACGATACAAAACTGGTATTTTTCCAAAAACAGCTTCATAATAATACAATTAATATTCACTACCATAAATATATTTACTCATATCTTACATACCAGAATTTATTCTACATTCTATATAATATAACACCATAATCGATATATCTACGCCCATGGAAAAAGTGTCGTTTCGGATGCACTGTTCTATATTCAATGAAGAAAAGATGAATGAAAATTTCAATCAAATAACGTGCAAATTGCATACCAGAAAATGATATACTATGCTTCTCATTATCATTGCATGCACACGGGTATAATTAAGTAAATAATAGGCCTACAGTTAATTTAACTAGATAAAGTGAAAACTGCATATACTTTAACCTGCAAAGCGTCACTCCTTTCAATTTTTTCCCGCTGTGATTTTTACAGTAGTTTATAGAATATGATACCATCATGTAGGCACATTACATAAATTAGCACTAAATCACTTATAAATCACTTCTATTGGAAAATTTCATTTTGCTCTCTACCGTTTGTGTGCCACCACCGCAATGGCGTCTTAGGAACAACTTGTTAGCGTGGCGATTATGCGCTGTTACGAGTCCTCACCATCTATCTTTCCTAGTCTAAGGGTCTCTGTGACTGGGTCACGGGTTGTGACATATCGCATAGTTTCTAATTCATCCTAATATCTATGATCCTCATCTGATATCAGAACCAGGGTTGCCAATGCGGGTATTTTAGACCATCTAGCGGGTAAAATAACTGAGAGGGTAAAATCGGGGATTTTGGAAATGCCTACGCCAAATTTCCACAATCCAGTGTTGCCGATTTGCGGACAATTTATGAAGGCGGAGGATATTTTTCTCATTCTGTTAAAAATTGGACAAGAAACGGATAATTTCAAGCGTACGTAGCATCGCAGTGTGGCTAACCGGATTAGGTTTGTGCAATAGTAAATAATCGCCGAAATCTCCTCCCCCGCTCTTCACAATTTTGAGAGAGGCAAAGAAATGCGTAGAGAAATCGTCGCTCTCCGCTCTGCTCGATCGAGGGTAAAAAATGTGGACTAGAAGAATCTTGCCCCCCGCTCTTCAAAAATTTCGAGCGAGGGTAAAAAATGTGCACCAGAGAAATCTACCCCCCCCCCCGCTCTTCAAAAATTTCAATAGAGAAATCCATGCCCCCCCACCGCTCTTAAAAATTTGCAAGGAAGAGACCGAAATAATGTTTTTACTTCCTAGTAACTTAACCCTTTTTAAGTCATAAATATCAAGTATAAAATTACGGGGAGTTTCATTATGAGATGCGGGTAAAAGCGGGTATTTTGTCAGGTTGGTACGGGAATTGACAATTATAAACCTGGCAACGCCGATCAGAACATCAGATTCATAGATTCGCTATTTTGCTGGTTAGAAAAATTTATCAAGATGAAAGTAAAATTTTTAACAAGAATTTCTAACGAGGTGTTATATAAAAATAGAATTAAAACTGCACAGATTGTTCGTTGTATGTCGGATTGGGTTCCCAAAGAAAAAGAAACTCACACGGGACAGGTTAGAAAATTTATACCTGCCTATTTCATTTTCCTTTGATTTGTTTGAAGCAGATACACTGCATAATATATTTTTAGAAATGGAATGCAGATGATTACAGATTAGCCAGATTTGTTGACCGACCCAAACACGTGAATCCTAATTTTGCTATAAATCTTATTGCTGAAATTCCTCCGAAAGCTTGCAAAGAACGAATAGTTTGGTGTGATGGTGGCAGTGGCCCAACTGGCCATCCAAAAGTGTTTATAAATCTTGTAAGTTATAACATTAAACAAGTGTACACGGTTACTGCTATTAATTGATTAGGTATTTAAAATATTTTTATGTCTTCAGGATAAACCAGGAAATCATTCTTGTGGATATTGTGGATTACGATTTTACAAGGAAGATCACCACTAATTAATTATGATAAACCATGTAGAAAGAGTTGTGTAAATACATTTATAAACAGTCAAGTAAAATAAATTATTATGTAATATATCTGTAATTTTTAAAATTTATTTAAATTACATAATGTGTGATATATGTACGTGGATAAAATTTGAATTAGTACTGCGACGAACTGCTAAGGTGTGTATATATATATTTAATGGAGGTTTTATGTATAGTGATTATTTATCAGATTTTAGTCCCATTTATTTGGTAAAGTATTATTTTAGAGTTAATAATATATACAAAATTGTCCACAACATGAAGCAGAATGTATATGGTCAACAGTGTGTTTCATTTCGTATTAATTATCAGACCTAACATCAATTTTTTATTGCTGATTGAAAGTTAGACAAAAAATAGAATGAAATAGGAAAAGTTAGCCAACGATATGGTTTGTAGTCATCATTATTAGATGTTTTGCAACTGGTAGTAGTGGAGTCAAATAATGAAAAAAAAGGTCGGATTGGCAAATTTTTGAAGATGGAACGCGACACGGTGGAACGTGTTTGTTTTGGTAAGAATAATAAAATTCCGAAATTTCTCCCTCCGCGAAGGGGTGCAACCATGTTTTTTGGCCAAAAAGAGGTATTTTGGACATTTTTAGGGGTGAATTTTAAAAGAAAAATGTTTTTCACCAGTTCCATAATGAGTTAAGGAACCAAAATAATATCCTTTTATTGTCAATCTTGAGGGAACTTCCAATTCAAATTTGGCGACGATCTGACCATCCCCCCCTCGTGATATAGATGTATATATATGAAAGAAATAGAAAAAATTTAAATTTCGGCTAGTTTGATCAAATCTTGACCGATTTGGCTGAAATTTGGAGAGATAGTAGTCACTTTTAAAGCATTTGAAAGGCTAAGTTCGTGGGTATGTCACACTTGACAATTTTACGTTTCGTCAGAAAAATTCATTTTATTGGCATTGCCCGTCACAAAATTGTTTTGCTTGTTAAGTAATACAATTAGTGACTCATCATATGAAACGTTAAAAGTTTATTTTATGAACAGTACAATGCATTGACTAACTTTACTAGTCTAGTTCTGCTCAATATTACGCACAGTATTTTAGCCATGTACGATATATACACATTTGAAATGTTAAATTCGTGGGGTACGTCACACTTGACAATTTTACCACGTTTCGTCAGAAAAATAATCACCTTTCATTTTATTGGCATTGCCCTTCACAAAACTGTTTTACTTGTTAAGCAATACAAGGGGTGGCTCATCATTTGAAACTTTATTTTATGAACAGTCCAATGTATTGACTAACTTTACTAGTCTAGTTCTGCTCAATATTATTGTGCAAAATGGGCACGAAATAAAAAATCATTATCCACTTAACAATTGTATTTCTTTAAATAATAAATAAAATTTATAAAAACTGTGTGTGAACAAGTAACTTTACAAAAATTGATGAAAATTACTACCTTTCCTCTGAATACAAAGTCTTAGATATTTGTTTGGTAGCTTTAGCAATCATATTTGGGGTAATTGGAGCGAAAGCTTCAACAATTCTCCTACGTAATTCATTGACATCTTTGACCACATTGTAGTAGATTTTGTTTTTTAAGAAACCCCATAAGAAATAATCTAGGTGAGCGAGGTGGCAACCTTACTGGTCATTGGTTCCTAACCACTTTCTTTGAAAATGCCTCTTGGACACAGTATAAACATTGATTAAATTAATCAATGGTAATAAGTTCCAGAACAAAATGTATCCTGTTGCTTTTAAGATTATTCATTTTATACTAATTAATTGATAGTATTGTTTCAATAGTAATGGCATTGATTAAATAGTAATAGATACCCATTCTCGTAATTATTGGAGAGTGGCGGTACCTAGCGATGAATGTCCGAAGCAACGTAATCCCATAATAATGTTGCACTCGGCCGAACAGTTGACTTTCGTTCTATTCTACCGCTAACGTCTTAGCGCCGACCTCGGGTAAGCCCCGCCTACTGTAGTACGCGATATTACGATATTGCCACGTCTTGCTACCATTGATAATTCAATAATTATCAATACTTTCACTAATCTTTGAAAACATCCAGTGGACACTCATCACAGAGAGGAAGAGAGAGATGTGTCTGTCTTCTTAGCGTCAAGTGATCACTGTTCGGCGATTTTTACAAATAAATGTACCTACAAACGGTTTATAAAACTTGTACTTGCTGCTTATTTATGATAATTTCTTAAAGTAATCAATTTAACAACAAAAATAGACTTGATGCTTACGTGTATTTTAGTTAATTTCGTCAATATTTTTGATTTTCTGCTAAAGGAATTATATTGACATTGAGCAATTTTTTACATTTAGGTACATCAAATATTAACAAATAACCAAATAAGTCCAATGTATTTTAAGTTTTTATTACTAAAAACAAAAACAACCTACTTACATTAAATCAATACAATTATAGGGAGTAAGCGTGATAATCATATTGGTTCTGTATTGATTAATGGTAAGTATATATGTATATATATATTTAAAACGTATTTTTCTGTGTATAAATTTAAACATGTAAATAGGTACATCGGGTATATACAATCAGAAGATGGCATATGTCAAAACATATTTATATTTACAGTAAAAAGCTGCCTTTGAGTAAAATAATTTTCAAGTGATTATAAATTAGGTCGATCGAATATTTTCATCTAGTTACTTACTACATGAAACTATTTTTTTGTTCTTTTACAGAATTAAGTGTAGTGGAATCGATAGAGGTTTTCACTTCGGAAAAATTCCGGGAAGCGGTAACTTTTGAGAAAACATCTCTGAATATGTTAGGGACAACATAAAAGTTACCAACAATAATCCTTGACCTTCATTGGTTAAACGAATTAGTTGCAAATAATTTTTTGTCAAAAATTGCTTAAAATATTTTTTTCTTTAAAAAAACTAATAGCGCCAATCGAAAGTATGAAGTTCGAAGTTCTTCCTACGATCAAAAATTTAGGCTCCACATTATTTTCTTTAACGCACGACGCGGCGACACAACAGTATACCCCGAGAGCTAGCGTCACAGAAATTTGTACTATTTGTAAATGGACAGAATATGTCTTAATAGGTTGTCGATGAGCCAGCGGTACTGTTACAAATGTCAAAAAAGCCGTTTTTGATTATCTCGTGCCGAGCCGAATTTCCGGTTTTGCCGTCGCAATTTACGACACCGACATAATACCAATCTTTCTTTTTCCGTAGAGTTATCACACGATCCTCCACCCGACGTATTTATTTAGTTCTTAACGTTTCAAAAATTGATGTCTTTGAAGTTTTGCGTTCTCCGAGATTATAGTCAATTTTAAATTTTGGATCCGCCGTAGCCCAACGTGCTAAGCGGCGACTACTTTTAAGTGGATTCCCGACTTCGAATCCTGCCCAGGGCTACTTTTTATTTATTTTTTTTTTTATTTTTGGCAGATATATTTGATTCTATAATTGCTCATAGCTTATATCTATGCGACTAACGTGTTAAAATTATAAATTTTTGTCATTTTTTCTAATTTTTCGGTGATGCATAGGGAAATAATCTTTAAATAATCTTTCTAGTCCTCCATTGATCACTAGGTTCGGTGGTGTAACGGTTAGAATGTCCTGATTCTCCCACAACCAAAATTTCCCAGCGGCGAGCAGACTGTTGGGGTAACTTGTTTAAATGGAGCTTTTCCAATTGAGTTCGTCTCCATCTAAGCAACAAAATTTTAAAAAGTGTTTTTTCCCACAAAATACATTTAAGTTTTTATATCCATTGTTTTTAGTTAAGTTTTTAACATGTACAAACAAATTGATAATTTTAAGCCGCCACAGGCGGCAGGAGTTTTATCTTTTTCATAAATTTTATTGAGCCGAACCGGTCAAGACCCGTCCAACCGCACTAATACCACGACGCTGCGCGACGTGGTTGTACGGTTGGCTCCGGGTCATGATCCGGAGAGGCATAAATTGTATTTTAAAAACTGAATAAATATGTTTGATGATGAGTCCTGATTCTCAAACAGGTGATCCGGGTTCAAACCACGTACTCGGAAGTTTTTTTTTTACCTTTTTACATTTCCGGTCATAATTTGATGATCAAATATTAACGTATATATCACATGAGTAATATTTTTAAATTTTCGTATTTGCTTAATTAAAGAGGGTTTCTCGGAGCTTCATTCAGCTTCAAAATAATTTTGTTGGAAATGCAAAAAATTGTGCGAGAAAATTTATAATTCAAATTCGGATTTAATCAATCGATAGAAGCCGAACCTACAAAAACTTGATGCATTTTTGTTAAAGAAAACATACAGGGTTCGTCAAAATGAAAAAAAAAATTAAAACATTTGATCTTTATGGTCGACTGAAATTCGATATGTGAGGATTATCGATGTCGCAGATTACAAATATAAGATCGGAACTTAAAAGTTCAAAATGGCGGCGTCAACATGGCATGCCAAGTTTTATCATTTATCAAATGACTCAGCTAAAGATCGGTATTTGAATGCAATCAAGGTCGCCGATCACAAATTTTCGATCGAAATTTAACAATATTCGAAATGGTGGCGTCAACATGGCTGTCAAATTTTATAATTTACGGCCCGATTCGGTTGAAAATTGATATCTGAAGATCATTATGATCGCAGAATGCAAATATGAGACTGAAACCAAAATATTCAAAATGGCGGCGACATCATGACGGATCAGTTTTATCATTTGTCGTCTAATTCGACTGAAAATTGGTATCTGAAGGTAATTAGGGTCGCAGATTAAAAATAAATGATCGGAAGTGAATAACTCAAAATGGCGGCGTACATCATGGGGCACTAGCTTTGCCATTTATCATTTGATTCGATGGAAAATTGCTATCTGAAGAAAATCAAGGTCACATTACAGACATGAGATCGAAATCCAAAAATTTAATATTGCTTCCAAATTTTATCATTCATGGTCCGATTCGAATGAAGATTGGTATCTGAAAGTAGTCATGGTTGTAGTTTATAAATATGAAATCGAATCTCAACAATTCTAAATGGATACGCCAATTTGGCTGACACGCACAATTTTTTGTATCAATTTCCAACAAAATTATTTTGAAGCTGAATGAAGCTTCGAGAAACCCTCTTTAATTAAGAAAATACGAAATTTTAAAAAAATTACTCATGTGATATATAGGTAATATTTGAGCATGAAATTATGACCGGAAATGTAAAAAAGAAACTTCCGGGTGCGTGGTTTGAACCCGGATCACCTGTTTGGGAATCAGGATTTCTAGCTGTTACACCACCGAACCTACTGAGCGATGGAAGACTAGAAAGATTATTTAAAGATTAATTACCTATCTATCACCAAAAAATCAGGAAAAATTACAAAAATTTGTAATTTTACCACGTTAGTCGCCTAGAAGTAAGCTAAGAGCAATTACAGAATCAAAAATATCTGAAAAAATTAGAAAAAATAAAATAAAAAAGTAGCCCTCGACGGGATTCGAAGTCGGGAATCCACTTAGAAGTAGTCGCCATCATCATCAACATATTTATTTGCTTTTCTTATACATTTTATGCTTCCCCGGATCATGACCCGGAGCCAACCGTACAACCACGTCGCGCAGCGCCGTGGTGTTAGTGCGGTTGGACGGGTCGTGACCGGTTTGGCTCAATAAAATTATTAAAAAGAGATAAAACTCCTGCCGCCTGTGGCGGCTTAAAATTATCAATAGATTTGAACATGTTAAAAAACTTAACTATAAACAATGAATAAAAACTTAATCTACTTTATGGCAAAACACTTTTAAAAATTTTATTGCTTAGATGGAGACGAACTCAATTGGAAAAGCTCCATTTAAACAAGTTACCCCAACAGTCTGCTCGCCGCTGGGAATTTTTGGTTGTAGGAAAGGAAAATTGAGTTTAAAATAGTTAGAATTTTTACAAAGGTTTATCGGTCTAAATTGAATTTTTAACAAAAAAGTACAGAATAACAAAAATTACAAAAATACAAACATATGACAAACAAGAAGAAGGAAAGAGATAGATACAGAATAAAAGATATGGTGGTGAAAAGTGCTTAGCACGTTCGGCTACGGCGGATCCCAAACTTACAATTGACCATAATCTCAGAGAAGCCAAAACTTCAAGAACATCAATTTTTGAAACGTTAAGAACTAAATAAATACGTCGGGTGGAGGATCGTGTGATTCTCTACGGAAAAAGAAAGATTGGTATATTGCCGGTATCGTAAATTGCGACGGTAAAACCGGAAATTCGGCTCGGCACGAGATAATCAAAAACGGCTTTTTTGACATTTGTAACAGTACCGCTGTCAGGTCATTGACTAAACCGCCCCTCGCCGCCAAACGCAGCGCCAGCCCGGCAGACTGATGGGCGGGTATTCAGTGCCTCATCGACAACGTATTAAGACATATTCTGTCCATTTACAAATAGTACATGCCTTATGACGCTAGCTCTCGGTCTAGTACGCCCGCGTAGCGTGGGCAGCCTCAGACGCGCTACACTAAATTTATTGTAACTTTTGAACTTAGGTTCAACAAAGCTTACATCAAAGAAAAAACATTATTGAATTATTATATTTTCAAATATTAAAATTAATGTAGGCATCTAGGAATAGTATATCATAAAAGCGTAGAAGGGCCACAATAAATTTTATATTTTATTTTCTTAAATTCCGACTTCAAACTCGAAATTTTGTTAAATTCCAAGTTTGAAGTCGGAATTTTGTTATATTCCGACTTTGAACTCAGAATATTGTTAAATATACACCTCGGGAGAGACCGCCATTTTTCCCTCGATGTATTTATTGTTGCCCTCGATCGGGCTTCGCCCTCGGGCCTCAAATTACACCTCAGGAAAAATAAGACGTTTCTCTCCCTTAGTGTATAATGTACTATAATATTCATTGTTTTGTTAACCGCTCCTAGTAGTGTAATCGAATTAGGGTTTGATCGAAAAATGAAAGATACTTCATGAATAAAAATTGATTCTTGTAAAAGATGCCAAGAATATTGAATATCATGCTTTGGCAACACTTTTTATTTAGTGCCACATTGTTTAAATAATTCGCAAAGTTGAGAAAATCAATTTTTGTAAATAACGAAAACACTAAGAACTTTCGAAAATAATGTTTTATATAACAAATGTAGCTAGTAAAAATACCTACAAAACCCAGTAAGAAATTTTCAAATCGGTTAATTTGTTTATCTGCAAAATCAAGAAAACTGTCAAAATGGCATATTATTTCAACTGTTATTAACTAATGATAAATTAAGCCTTGTGACTTTGAAATTATCGGAAGTTGTACGTATCAATTTACTTAAAAAACTCTGAAAATTTCAAATGGATATCTTTTAAGGTTTTTGCAAAAAGTAACTTGTTTATTAAAAATGTGCTTTCGTAAAATTGTCCAAATTTTTTTTTGGCACCGTAGACTAATGACCAAAAATGGATTCTCTTCTCTACAAGTTGTACCATCAAGTACATTTTAAAATTAATTGATTTTCGCAGATTTAATTGTTTAACATCGGGTTAGAAAAACACGTACATTTTCACGTTATAAACAAATAGACTAACTCAATTATTTTTAATCGTATTCCATTGGCACTAGGACCATTTGAAAGCTACGATTTTTCTGCGAATTTTAAAAGAAAAAATAATGTTTAAGCCGCTTGTGAGCTGAGATAATTTTTTATTTTTCTTTTACCCATATAGCTGATTCACTTATTGGCATTTGTATTTAAAATCAACACATTAAGTAGATCAAGACCTGCTCTGCATTGTGTGACAATTTCAAATGAATATATGATGCAGTTTAATTATATGACAATATTTATATATTTTTAAGGAAAAAAAAAAGTCGTCTTGGGTAGGAATCGATCCCCCGACCCTCGGATTTATGTCATCATCATAACAAATTTATTTAGTTCTTTTAATACAGGAAATTGCCTCTCCGGATCGAGACTCGGAGCCAACCGTACAACTACGTCCGAGCGCTCCAACATGTTGAGCTAAATTACCGAATACCGATGCGACAAAAATTTACATTAGTGTAATAGATTTATTCCAAATGTATAAAAATTGACTCATGTAAAAGAGGCCAAAAATATTGAATATCATGCTTTGGTAACACTTTTTATTTAATGCTACATTGTTTAAATAATTCGCAAAGTTGAGAAAATCAGTTTTTCGTAAATACCAAAAAACTAAGAATTTTACAAAAAAATTATCTCAGTTCCCAAGTGACTTGGAGCATTTATTATTCTTTTTAAATTCGCAGAAAAATCGTAGCTTTAAAATGATCCTAGCCCGAACGTACCCTTAAAAATAAATAAATTATTCAATTTGTTTATAACTTTAAAACGCACGTGTTTTTCGAACTCGATTTTAAACAATAAAGAAATTTGCGAAAATCAATTAATTTGATATGTACATGATAGTACAACTTGTCAAAATGTGAATCCACTTTGATCTGTAACTCTAAAATGTCTAAAAAAAAAATTACGACAATTATTTTACGAAAGCAAGTTTTTAATAAACAAATAACTTTTTGCAAAAAACCTTAAAAGATATCGATTTGAAATTTTTAGCATTTTTAAAGTAAATTGAGACGTACAACTTCCGATAATTTCGATGTCACAAGGCTTAATTTATCATAAGTTATTAATAATTGAAATAAGAGGCCATTTTGACGTTTTTTTTTATTTTGCAGATAAACAAATTAACCTATTGGGTTTTGTAGGTCTTTTTAGGAGCAACATTTGTCATGTAAAACATTATTTTCTAAAATTCTTCATTTTTTGGGTATTTACGAAAAACTGATTTTCTCAACTTTGCGAATTATTTAAACAATGTGGCACTAAATAAAAAGTGTTGCCAAAGCATGATATTCAATATTCTTGGCCTCTTTTACATGAGTCAATTTTTATACGTGAAGTATCTTTCATTTTTCGTTTCGGGGTACATTTGGAATAAACACTATAGGTAGCTATACAAATGGTGATGCCTGCCAAATATTTGTGATTTTGTTATTGTATTTATATTTCTTTTATATATAAAACATATTTTATTTCTTCCTGGTATTTTCTTGAAAAAAAAAAACTTTTATTCATTCCTATTAAATAAATTTCATATACCTACCTACCTATTCTTTTTGCATCAAGACAAAACAATAAAAAAGCTCTTCTTCGTAAAATAATTTCTAAGACTAATTAAACATAATGTTTTTAGTCGCTTATAGTATTATAAGCAATATATACACATGTAAGTATTTTCCATGCTATTTTTAAAAGTACAAAACGCCAAGAATGGATAATTTCTTACAAAATCGGATAATTTTCTGCGAGTAGGTGAATCTCATCATGCCGAATAATTGGCAACGCTGGTTGCACTGCTGTCTTAGTTGCTAGGTCGTTTAGCTCCCTCCACACCCCACGGGCCCGCCCGCCAAACCTTTCATTTCATTCATGAATTAATTTTACCCGACTTGCAAACACCAGCTTGAACTTCGACTCGAAAAGTCACACGACATCTATGAATTTAAGACCGGAACTAACAGTACAAATTCTTTGGTTCCTGTTATTTCAGCATCATCAATCGCGCAACGAAACGCAAATGCAACGTTAGGGACGTTAGGGTCGTTAGGTGGTTAGGTTAGAACATATCTGTCATTTGAATTTTGAATAGCCGTGACATTATTGCCATATATTGCTAAATATGTTTTTAAAAATCTAATCGGCATTAAAAATTATTTAAAATATTTAATAATTCACGCCAATTATTCCTATACATCACAAAATTACATTTTGTGGTTAAATATATTAAAATTGATTTAATAAATGAGTATTACACTCGTGTTTACTTCAATTATCTTTACTAGAATTAGAGGAGAAATTTCAACTTGGCAACACCACCCTGTTTTGTATAAAACCATAGATGGTCACATTCTATCAAGAAATCATCACCGACTGCCTACGTCATCGGCAGTCTACCTACGTCATCAATATAAAACGATTTTCGCGCCATTTATTTTAACTTTTGTGTTCTCGAAAAATTGATAATTATTTTAGCGGAAATCTTTACTGGAAGGCTTGTTTATACCTATTCTATGATGTTATTCAATAAAAAAAAAATAGGAAAATACCTCATTGCTATGGGAACGCACCTTAAATGCAAATGGACATGCGCAGTAGAACGGATGTTCCAATACATAAAACCACGTCCTTGTGCTGTTGCCGCCATTTGCAGACATTTGTGCGTCATTGTCATTCGTTGTTATTTCTGTGCCGATTCTTGTAGAGGTTGTGTTGTGCTGAGTGCTGACGCTATCAAGTAGCCATCTTTATTCGTCAACTTGTGAGTATTATAATCTTGAAATATATTATTAATCCTCAGGAGAATGATGTGTTAGTCCATGAAATTAATAAATTAGGATTTGGTTTTTTCGATATTTTGTAAATATTAAAAGTCATTTTCTAATCGTTATAATTTTCCAGATAATTTATTGTGCTTGTTTTTAATTATTGTAGATCGACAAACAAAACATGGCCGATGCCGATGATCTTTTAGATTATGAAGATGAAGAAAATCCTGAACAAACCACAACAGAAACTTCAGGAACAGAGACCCAAAAAAAAGGCGTAAAAGGTACCTACGTGTCCATCCACAGCTCGGGCTTCAGAGATTTTCTCTTAAAACCCGAAATTTTAAGAGCCATTGTAGATTGTGGCTTTGAGCATCCATCAGAAGGTACCGTTGTTTTTGATCGTCTAAATGATTAGTTTTTACAATGGTTTTATATTTACAGTTCAGCATGAATGCATACCTCAAGCTGTTATTGGCATGGACATCTTATGCCAAGCAAAATCTGGCATGGGGAAAACGGCTGTATTTGTACTCGCCACGTTACAACAGCTGGAACCAACAGAGAATGTAGTATATGTCCTTGTAATGTGCCATACACGTGAACTCGCTTTCCAAATTAGTAAGGAATATGAAAGATTCAGTAAATATATGCCTGCTATCAAAGTAGGAGTCTTTTTTGGTGGGCTTCCTATTCAAAAGGATGAGGAAGTGTTGAAGAATAATTGCCCCCACATTGTCGTTGGAACCCCTGGTCGTATTCTAGCTCTCGTCAGATCGAAGAAACTAAATTTAAAACATCTTAAGCATTTTATTCTTGATGAATGTGACAAGATGTTGGAATTATTGGGTAAGTCTTTAATAAATGTGTATTAGTTCAAGATTAATTTATATACTAGGCGTTAATGAGGTCATGTACGTTCTTTACTTTATTTGTTTTTCAAGATAAAAATTTGCTTTATTGGTTTTTCAAGATAAAAATTTTAAATTATATTTGGCCCAAAAAAAGTGAAAATTAGATCCAAGGGTGTGCGGCGGTTGTATACGGGTTTAGCAAATTCTGTAATTTTTGGTTGTTATCTATTTTCTACAGTATGTGATTTACGACCTATTGGTCATAACTTATTAGTCACCAGTAATACCTTATTTACTTAAATTTGGCAACATTTTAATAAGTTATTAAAAATCACAATATAAAAAACTTTCCAGGGCAATTGTGAGGAGTCGGGCAGGTATTAAGCCTGACCTAGACAGACTCACTGAAGGTAAGCAACGACCGGAATGGTTACCATTTCGATGGGTGACTGGACTATCGAGATACACTGTACCAAAGCTGTTGCTGACCTGAATGAGAGGTAATTCATTACAGACTTGCATGGGTCTGTCATAGAACTTATCGGGTCTGTAGGGAATGACTGGCGAGGTATAAATATGATTGGAAAGTGCCCTCAGAATCAGAAGCGATAGACGGTCTTTAAAAAACAAAATATCCAGAGCAACGCCACTGTAAGACAACTTCTACTTGCAAAACACCATTTTAATTTTATAGCCTTTGCGGTCTGTATGCATAAAATAATTGAAACACAAATGATATGTTTTCTCATTTTTACTAGGTGACAAAACCGTTTAATGTATGCTTTATCCCAAACTTCTTGTTGGTATAAAAAATGTTGGAATCTTTGTTCTTTATACTTCTGCGTGTCAACAATAGTATCGCTTCAGTGAAATAAACCCATTTCCGTTGATAAAAATACTGCTCGGTTTTTGCTCTAGTTTTCAGTCTTTGAACCTGCTATAGGGTATAAGATATTTGGCATTAAACTGTTTTTTTTACCTAATCAGGCTCGTATTATAGTTACGGTTCAACCAGAGATACTAGAACCTTTTTTATTATACTGTAAATAGCTCTCTGTGTATTTCTAAATTTTCATCATTACTCATAACAGTAATCAACCATCAAACCGGTTCAATATTTCAAGAAATTGTACACTTTTTTGGCTGTGCATTGGCAAATCGATAGTAATTGTCGTTCGATTTAAGAAACGGTAGAATATGAACTGTACACATTTAATGCACATAAAAGACCGTAAAAACCGACCATAATTATGTTTTATTAGCGTAAGTGATATATCCCACAGAGCCGTACGTCCATACTTAAAATTTTTATGCACAATGATAGTAGAAATTTAAAAGCATTTGTGGAGCATTGATGAATTTTGATAGTCTAAACTAAAATTACCAAATATTCTCTTGTTGCTCAGTTTCGCAATAATAATTTAATCTGTTGAATTATTATTGTTGCTCAGCAAGGACGACGAGGAGTAGGTCGTTTTTTCCAGGGCTCCAGTTTCTGCATCACCTTTTATATTTTTATAAACATTTGAAACAATTTTTTGAGTATGTTCACATAAATCTTGTCTGGAAACTTTCTCTGTAATTTGTGAGCCATTAGTATTCCCCATATCTTCCTGACATTCTCTGCTAGTGGCTGGGTTGAGAATCTTCCTAAAGCCTAAACATTTTCATATTATTTTACCACAGCCACTTATAGACACAACTCACCCAGTGGCGCGTTTAGGCCTAGGCGCGCGCCTAGGGCCCCACTTTTCCAGGGGTCCCCATTTCCCGATTTATTGAGGTAAAAAAAGCGATGTAAAAATGTTGTGTCATTATTTATTTTCGCTTTTCCGATAGCAATAATGATAATTACAACTATCATGGAATACATTTCTTCCCTTTTCCATATCATCCTCATCAGATCTCAATTGCAACAAAAATAACAAAATACGAATGGTTCATGCGAGTATGTGTTCACGAACATTTGTCGTTTATTTACATTTTATATCATTTGAATTTGAAATCATTTTATAGTTCTTCCTTTCGATTTCAATTTTTTTCATATTTCAATGTAGAAGTCTATAGGAATTTATTGTTTGTGTTTATCGTGTTTGAATATTCTTGAATATTCATTTTTACTTCCCTCGCATACCGAAGGGAAGTATTGTATTCGAGAAAAAATCACCCTCCGAGATTTTTTCGGATTCTGACGTTTCAGATCACGGAGATTACGAAAATATAGGTTTTTCAATTCCGTCAGTCTGTCTGTTGGTGCATTTACTAAAAAACTACTTGACGGAGAGCAGCCAAATTTGGTAGGTAGTTGGACCCTACTGTCAGCGAAGAAAAGGTAGAACTTTCACTGGAAAATAGACAGGGTAGATCGTCTAAAGGGAATAAATAATGAAAAAAATTTTTGTTTGCTCAAATTTAAAATTTCCACGTTTCATGACACGCTAAACCTATTTCAGAAAAAAAAATGTTTACCAACAATTTTGAAAACATTTTTATCACTGAAATAGATGGAAATTTTTTTTTTTCTTTGTTCAAATTTAAAATTTTCACGTTTTCATGACATTCTAAACCTATTCAAACAAATCTAAAAATTATTTTGATTAAAAATGTTTTTGAAAAAGAAATTTTTTGCAAAAAATTTTATCACTGGGTATTGAATAGATGAAAAAAAATGATATTTGCTCAAATTTAAAATTTCCACGTTTCATGACATTCCAAACCTATTTCGGAAAAGAAAATGTTCATGTTTGACATGACTGACATTCTAAACCCATTTGAAAAAAAATTTTGAACATTTTTGAAAAAACCACTAAAATAGAGGGAATATTTTTTTTCTTTGCTCAAATTTAAAATTTTCACGTTTCAAGGCATTCTAAACCAATTTAAAAAAAAAATACCACTGTAGAATAGAAGGAAATTTTTCTTTTTGCTCAAATTTAAAATTTTCAAGTGTCATGGCATTCTAAACCTATTTTAGAAGAAAAAAAATTTGAAAACTTTCTTAAAAACATTTTTGAAGAATTGAAAAAAAAATGAAATTTTTTAACCACTACTATACCTCCACTCCACTACGTCTATGTGGAATTGAAAATGTGACAGATGGCAATAATATTAGGCATATGCACCTATTATACTATTATTGAAAAATGTACAGAGTGGTCATCCCAAGAAATAATTCAGTCATGGTGGACATTTATAAAGGTATTTGCCCAAGCCTTCCATATTTGGCACCTGTTATTTAGTATTGAACTTTTGCTGTTGGATGAGCACTCTGTATATTTTTTTGACCAAAACTTATCAGGTGTTCTTTGTAATAATAGTGATAACTATATTCCGATTATTATTTTCAATGTCACTTCGTAAATTATTTTTTTAGAGTGACCGCTATGCACAAATAAAGAGGGAAATTCTGTGTAAATACCTTTACCGATTTTTTAAATCTGTATTCACTGTATCACACTGAAAAAATATGTTCGTAATATTAATGAATCGGTTCATCGACTGAAAAGTGATAAATCCGTTTATTAATATAATGTACGTTTACATAGTAACAATAAATGTGTACATATTGTCTTAATGAACATATATATTATATCAATAAACAGATTCATAAATTCTCAATGAACTTTCATTCATTGATTTCTCGAACATATTTTTTTCAGTGTATTAAAAAAAGATGCAATCAATTAACAGACCAATTTGGCAATTCCTCAGACGTTACTATTTAAGTTTCTGCAGTTGGCACGTGCCAGATGACGAATCAGCTTTTCGGTATATTTCACATTAATGAAAATAAATCTACTAACAATAATGATACGAAAATTCAAGAGCCTGAGACAGACGGGGGCGGTAGCTCAGTGGTCTAGCACGTCTAGCTTGCATACTGGCATACCTAGCGAAGCAGGTTCGATCCCTGCTCACCGCGAAATAATTTTAATTATAAAATTATCCCCAAGATGTGGTTCGGACTCCACTATAAACTGTAGGGCCTCGTTTCTCTTTATCTTACACAAAATCGTTCTGGATTTTCAAGGAGTTACCTCGGTGACTTGAGAAGCGGTTAAGAAAACATTTTAAGAACAATCTAGAAAACCCGAGAAAATAACTGAGAAAATTTTGATTTTGAAACCAGTGATGAAGACTGAAAAGGAAGAACCATTAGGAAACGATTCTAGTGAATCTGGCGATGATGAACAAATAGAAAAAGAATCTGAAAATAAAGAAAATTTCGAAAAAGAGTATGGCGATGCAAAACAAGCTAATAGTTAGTGCACTACAATAATCAATGCATTAGTATCAACCTATAGAGGCGACATAGATTCCGCGCTATCTCCAGATAAATTGCATCAATTTTTGATATATGCCGGCTTAAGTCGCCTGCTGAAATGTATAAAGGACCCCGCAGTTTTTTATAGTAAAAATGTGTTTCAGTCGATAATTCTGAAACTTGGGGAAAATGTTGTCCTGGGCCCCCTGATTAAAATTCATTTTGACCACCAGTTCGACCGAATTCGATTTTTTGATTTAGAGACGATTGAAACTGAACATCTGCGAAGGTCTGCTTAAATGTTCCATAAAAATTCTGAAAATATTCATACTCATTTTTTGGAGAAAGATCTTTTGTTTCTTGTGTTTTTTTTTAATTTCAAAATGCTTCCTTCTCCCGGAAAAAAATAAAGAGAAAAAAATATTTTTTTTACTGAAAAAGGAAGCACTTTGAAGAAAAAGTTGAAGGGGCATAAGCTGATTATTTTTACCTAAAGAACGTGCCTGAATATTTTGGGATCTTTCTGAAGTCGAAAGAATAATGGGGCCCGCAAATCTCACAGCGACTAGGGGCCCAATTGATCTAAACGCGCCCCTGAACTCACCATCCGCAAAAATATTTATAAAAACACAACTGCCTAAAGAAAGGAAAATTTCATGTTAAAGTATTATACTCTTTAAGCTCTCACAATCCAAATATAATGTACATACAGATCACAAACTGTTTTTATTTTATAAAGCACATATAAATATATAACTGACGCGATTAATTCGACATTCCATGATACACTGACAATATTAAAAGTTCGACTCTGTCGTACCCGCTAATAACCATTACCTCATAAAATATTTTCGGTAGGAGGGAGTCAGGTAAATATATCAACATAATTTAAAATTATTCCTATTCCCTAATTGTTTATTTGCGTTAATTTCTTATTTTAATCATTCCAGAACATACTTTACATGACAATAATGTTATATGTGTTGAGTAATACATTATATTTATTATTTAATATGTAGATGAATAAGCATGCCCAGCTCTGCTGTTGTTTGGATTTACCAAACAAAATGAATGAAATAATGAATTATGATAATTATGAGATTTTTATTAAATACTTAAAACTGAAATCGGCATTTAAATACAAAATGAGTATTTCTTCGGAAAAAAAACTTTTGTATTTTGCATTTTTGGAATGCCTTTTAAATTCCAACCCGAAGTTACCGTTAAAGGGTGTAGCAGAATAAGTGGAAAAAGGGAAGCTAATGTGGCATCGGTGGATCGATAATAGGAAAAGAAATGTTTTCCTCGAGGTAAAATGGAAGCTAATGCGGCATCAGTGGATCGATAATAGGAAAAGAAATGTTTTCCTCGAGTTTTAGTCCCCTATCGCCACTGGTAACTCCCGTACCCTAATAATTATAATTTTTCGTTTTCATTTATTATCTTTGCAAGTTGTATGTTAATTATTATGAAAAAAATGAAGAATATAGATGTGATTTGAGTACATCTTTAGGAAAAAATTGTGCTGATTTTGCTGCCCCTTTCGTATAAAGAAAAATATTCAAGAAATCAAATAATCATTCGCGTACATAGAATTTTTACCAAAATTACACTGCTATGAGCAGTGTATGGTAAATTGTTTTCAAAATTTTAGAAGCAATGCTATTTGTTCAGATACTGCCACCGAGCAAGAGGATGATAATCTCCAAAAAGTTGGTCAAGTAATTGTAATATAAACATCACCACCTCATTATGGTTGTTTGTATTATTATTTATTGAAACATAAATTGTTGACACAAACAAATGGTACAATTTTTTTTTTTTAATTCGTTTTTACTACAACCTGCATAATATGTTATTTACATTGATAATAAATTATCTATGGAAATAAAAAAGAAATTTTAGGCGAGGATCGACTGTTGGCGGTGATTGAGAGCAAGTGGTTCTCGAATGCGAAGCTACAATTTGTCAAATAAAATTAATTTCTAGATAGTTTTAAAAGTTGAAAAGTGCACAGTAGTGTAGTTAACCACAAAGTGAATCATCTTACTTCATGTAAGTACCTAACAAGGTCCGTTTAATTAAGAACTAGATATAAACAAACTATAAACAGTAATATCAGTGTTATCAGTATACGCAAAAACCTACCATACACAGAGCGCACCAGGTGTGTTCACTCAACCGCGACAATCGCGGTTGAACAGGACCGTACTGGGCGATGATGAACAACAACATGGAGATCTCTGACTACAGGGATTCCCAAAATGCAAATACACAGTTAATGAAACAACCAAATGAAATTTCTCAAAGTAAAACAAGTAAATCGTATTCTAACGCTCTAAGTCAGAATCAACCAAAATTTCCTACTAAGCAGCAGGCCATATTATTCAGTTCAACAGAAGGTACCAAATTGCAAGAATATCTATTGTCCTTAGGAGCTATAATCAACCCTAAAAACATCATATTTTCATCTAGAATATCCAACAACAGAATATGCATCTACTTATCTAACAAAGAAACTGTTGACAAATTCATGAACGAACATGGTAGTATCGAAATTAATGGCGAAGTTCTCCAAGCTCGTAGATTAGTTACCCCTGCCGAACGATTAATCATGTCAAACGTATGTCCAACAATCCCCCATGAAATCTTGGAACAAAAACTGAAACAACTGGGTCTTAATTTAATATCCCCAACCACATTCTTAAAAATAGGTGCATCAAATCCAGAATATAGTCACATCCTCAGCTTCCGTCGCCAGATATATATATCCCCCCCTGAAAACATCATTATCCCTGAATCCATTATTATATCCTACGATAATACTACCTACCGTATATTCCTCTTCCAAGATGGGCTCTCATGCTTCAAATGTAAACAACCAGGTCACATTGCATCACAATGTCACACAGAAACCAGAGACATCACTGGAAATAACACCCCTACAACCTCTATAGAACGAAACCTGGCTGAAGAGGAAATTCCTCCTACGGAAGTTTCATCGCAGCCAGATCACACATCACATAACACAGAAATTACAAACATAGAGAATAACACCCCTTCAACCTCTACAAAACGTAATATATCTGAAGTAGTAACCCCTCCTATAGAAATTTCAGAACAAACCTTAAATGAAAAAGATATATTTGTTACACCCGCACCAAGAAAAACAAAAAAACCGAAGTCAAGCACGCCAACTGAAAATCTACCTACAACTAAAGACTTAACGGCCCCCGCAAAAAAGTTCATTGAATCGGAATCTCCCCCTTTTGTATTAAACTACGAACAAATCACAGACTTTTTCGAAAACGCATTTGGGTCTCCAGATCCCCTCAGTATTGCAAACAATTACACCAACGATATGCCTGCCCTGATCGATATGTTAACAAAGATATATCCACACCTTACGCAAAGAAGCATCAAAACCAGATGTACAAAAATTAGAAAAAAAATCATGAAGCAGCTGAACCAGGAACCATCCGATTATGAAAGTGATTCTTCTCTCGAAACATACTAACAACAATACCCCCACCCTGTTTAAATATTTACTGTCGCATTCGAATCTCTATTACAATGGAATATAAATGGGTACTATACCCATTTAGAAATGCTTCAAATTATTATTTCAGAACAAAATCCAACAATAATATGCATCCAGGAAACTCACTTTAAGGACAATAATGTGCACCAACTAAAAAACTTCTACAATTTCTTCAAGAATAGACAAAGACAAGACAGGGCAAGCGGCGGTGTTGCTATCTATGTAAAAAACAGCATAGAAGTACATAACTTCCCTATCACAACTAACCTAGAAGCCATAGCAATACAAATACCATACCCTAAGAAAATTTATATATGTAATATATATATATCCCACCAAATCAGGAAATCAACATAAATGAAATGAACGAATTACTGCAACAAATTCCACAACCACGAATCATTCTGGGGGATTTTAATGGTCATAACTTAATATGGGGATCTGACACAACTAATGCACGGGGGAGTATGATAGAAAATATTGTAAATAAATTTAATTTAATTATTTTAAACAACGGAGAAAAAACCAGATTTGATGCGTTCTCGGGTAATTCATCGGTACTTGACCTAACAATATGTGAACCATCATTAGCATCTGCACTGTCATGGGAAGTTTTACCTTATCTATACGGAAGCGACCACTACCCTATTAAAATAATTAATACCAACAAAAATAGCATCAATTCTAAACATTTCCCAAAATGGAAACTAAATAACGCTAACTGGCCCTTATTTGCATCGTTAATAGAGGACAATATCACACACTTTCACATACAAGGGAATATTAATAAAACACTAGAAGAATTTACGAACATTATACTTAGAGCGGCAGAACAATCAGTGGGTAAAACGAAAGAAGTTAAAAATCATACCCCAGTGCCATGGTGGAACAAAGAATGTGAGGAAGCCATAAAACAAAGTAAAAAAGCTTTTAACACATACAAGAGACATAAAACGATGGAAAATCTCCTGACATTCAAAAACCTCAGGGCAAGAACACGATACATAATTAAAAAATGCAAAAAGGAATCCTGGATTAAATACGTATCAAGTATCAACAGCTCAACACCCCTATCTGTAGTGTGGAACAAAATCAGGAAAATAGAAGGATCAAATACATACAACGTAATTAACAATCTCATGCAGGAAGGAACAGTACTTACATCTAATCAAGAGATAGCGGAACTTTTAGCAGACACATACCACAAACACTCGAATAACTCCAACTATAACCATAACTTTTTAGCGTACAAAATTTCCGAAGAAACACATGAAACCAACTATACCCCTGCAAATGGTGAGCCAATAAACCTACCCATAACCAGAGCTGAGCTTAATGATGCCATGAATGATTGTAAAAATACAAGTCCAGGTCCAGATGACATACCAATCATATTCCTTCAAAATCTACCAGAACTTGCAAAACAGTACCTGTTACGTATACTAAACATTATATACACAGAAGGAAAATTTCCTCATATGTGGTCCAAAGCTGTAATAATACCCATATTAAAACCTAACAACGCAAAGTCCGACCCTGAATCATACAGACCAATTTCTTTAACATGTGCCATGTGTAAATTACTTGAAAAAATTGTCAACAAGAGACTTATGTGGTATCTGGAACAAAATAAATTATTAATCAATGAACAGAGTGGCTTCAGAAAACACAGATCAACTATTGACAATATTATAGATTTGGAGACTGAAATACACGAGGCCTTTGCAAATAAACAAAAATGCATAGCAATATTCTTTGACATAAGAAAGGCATATAATACTGCCTGGAGATATGGCATTATCCAAAAACTGCAGTCTTGGGGTATACAAGGTAACATGATAATGTTTGCTAAAAATTTTCTCAACAACAGAACATTTCGCGTTCGCACAAACGGGACAATTTCTCAAGAGAGACAACAACAAAATGGTATCCCGCAAGGATCTATCCTAAGTGTAACCCTTTTCCTCGTAGCAATCAATGATGTAATCAGAAACATTGAACTCCCCGTTAAGGCGAGATTATATGCAGATGACCTTGTACTTTTCTTAAAGGGAAAGAGCCTGACCACAATGCAACTCCTGTTAAAAAAAGAGCTCAATAATATAGAACACTGGTCGAATACCACAGGCTTTCAATTTTCTACCACTAAAACCAAATACATCACTTTCTCCAAACAAATAGACCCAAGTACAATAACATTAAGTCTTAATAACCAAAATATAACATCTGTAAGCAGCATCAAATTCCTTGGCATTACATTCGACCAACAGCTTACTTGGGAACCTCACGTAAAAAACTTGAAGTTATCGTGTCAAAAGGGAATAAATCTTTTAAGGGTACTATCCAACTACAATTGGGGTGCAGACAGCACGACTTTACTCCGTATATACCGTACCCTTATTAGATCCAAGATCGACTATGGCGCTATCGCATATTCCACTGCAAACACTTCTATATTGAAGTCAATCGACACCATCCACAATGCAGGAATAAGAATTGCCCTTGGAGCATATTGTACAAGCCCGACTGAATCTTTGTATTGTGAATCTGGAGAACCTTCCCTTACAATGAGGAGACAGTACCTCAGTTTATCATATGCAGCAGTTATGTCAGCCAACGGAGAAAATCCCACATACAAAAACACTTTCTCAAATCGTTTCAGAACCATATATGAGAGCAGAAGAAAAATAAAACCCCCATTTTACCAACGAATAAACAAATACCTGGCTAACCTGAACGTAACTATTCCCAACACCTATCCCTTGAATATCAAAACACACCCTCCATGGACAATACCCTTACCCATATGTGACACCAAACTAACACAATACAATAAACAGGACACCAATCACGAGATCATAAAAAGACAATTCTACAACATAATTAACCAGTACCAAGAATACAGCCAAGTTTTCACTGATGCATCTAAAACGGAAGAAGCTGTCGGCGCAGCATTTATAACCACCAACTCAACACATCAATTTAAGCTACCAGCAAACAGCAGCACATTTACAGGTGAAATATATGCCATTTTAGAAGCACTAAAGTATATTAACATCCATGACAGTCCGAAAACTTTAGTAATAACAGATTCCTTGAGTGCCATCTATGGAATTAAACAACTGTATCCCAATAACCCTTTACTGAAATTAATTAAAGAGGAACTATTCCTCTTGCAGGAGAGCAATAAATCTGTCACATTTATGTGGGTACCTTCTCACATTGGGATACAAGGTAATGAGCAAGCCGATAGATCTGCACGAGACGCTACTTCAAGTGTGAACTCTACGGTAGTGACCACATCTCTACATACGGACTTGAAGCAACAAGTAAAAAAATTACTACAAAAACAGTGGCAATATGAATGGGAACAGAAAAGAACTAAGCTAAACGAAGTCAAAGCTTCAGTCAAACCATGGTCCCTAACCCCTAAAGGTAGACGAAACCAAATAATCTTGACGCGGTTACGAATAGGCCACACTAAACTTACACATGAGTACCTCATCAATCGTAGTGAAGAACCTAAGTGTGAAGTGTGCCAAACAAAGGTGACAGTTAAACATATTTTAGTGGAGTGCCCTAAATACCAGTTCCATAGATCAAACAGACAAATCCCGGAAGAACTAAACAAAATATTAGCTGATAGTAGTGACTTAAAGAACTTACTATTATTTTTGTCTGATATTAATGTTATGTCAAGAATTTAATATCTTCATTGTAACTTACTATACGATTATATAATTTATCTTTCACTGTACCTCGCTCATAACCCAAGAGGTTAATGCGATTATTTGTTAAATAAAAAAAAAAAAAAAAAAATTTTAGGCAAATAACAGGGTGTTCCACTTAAAATTCTTGGAGCAATTTTCTCGATTACCTACTAAAAGCGATATTTGAATTCTGTAAAAAGTGTTCACTAGAATATATAAATGACTTTTGTTTTTAGTAAAAACGATCTTTCCACAAATTGAGGTGTAGATGTGATGCAAAGAAATTCTTTGATCCCAGGCACCTCAAGAAAGAGGTGTATGTGTTGAAACAATATATTGTAAACATCTTTTATAATACGAACAATTTTCGAAAAGTCAGAGGGCTTCGAGATACTTGAACTTCGATATAATTTTTTAAGTAACAATGCCTTTTAATACTTCCTAAAAATACATTTTATAAAACAAGTTATCTTTCGTGAAAAATTTGAGAAAATATCATTTTTAACATTTTTTCAAATTGATAATAATAGTTAATAAAATTATTATGTAGATAATTTAAATTCATTTAATATTAAAAAGTTATGGGGATTTTTGTTATTTAACAAAATTGTATTTCAGTGAGATATTTCGAGAACCGATGATTTTCCGAAAATTGATCATATTGCAAAAGTTTCTTAGAGTGTATTATTTTAACACATATGCCTCTGTTTTCAAGGTTTCTGCTATCGAAAAATGTTTTTGCATTGCAACGTTACCTTTACCTCAATTTGAAGAAAAATCGTCTTTACTGAAAACTGAAGTCATATTCTTGAACACTTTTTACAAAATTCAAATATCTGTTTTAGTTATCAAGAAAATGGCCCCGGAAATTTTAAGTGGAACACCCTGTACATTTACCTAAAACTTATTTTTTATTTCCATAGATAATTTAGTATCAACGTCAATAACATATACAGGTAGTCGAGTGCAGTTAGGTTTTCACCTCGGACCCAGTTATAATGAATGGATTTTCACGAGTTTCTAATACTGAGTACAAAAAAGTTTACCCTTTAAAAATTGAGTAAAATAATAAAAAGTAAAATAGTAACTGCCGAATCTAATATAGGATCATATTGTATGTAAGAGAAAAAGGTGGTTTACAATTTTTCATGAAAATTTATATTTTCTAAGTTATGATTTGATAATTATGATTTTAGCTTTAAAAAATTGGTACCGAGATATAATGTTTAAATTTCAAATATGTTAGAAACAATCAGTATGATGTTAAAAATTCATGGAATAGAAATTAACGTATACTCTTTTATAGGAATTTTTTTTCTACCTGTGCAGCTTAAAAGATAATGTTTTGTGTAAAACACTGAGTGCTTTGTGTTTTTTTTTTTTTTTGGAAGAAAAAAATTAGGATTTTCCTGGTGCCATTGGCCATGGAATAGAAATTCAAAAAATCTGTACCAGTTTAATCAATATATAGCATTACTAACATGCCCTAATTTTTTGGCCTTTTCAATGCAGTTGTTTTAAAAAATATACCTACTATAAATTAAGAAAAAATTCCCTTTTTTCTTCTTAAATAACGCCAAAACAATTATTGAATTAAACGGAAATATGACATTATAGAAAAATAAAGCTCAAGAAGCGGTTTATTAATTTATATTTCAAAATATTTGTAGAATTAATAGTTTTGGAAATATGACACTACGAATGTGGGACTTGAACTTTTAATAGCAAAGAAATACATTTAAATCTCATATTTCTTCAAAACCTTTGATAAATTGAAGCATGTTAGTAATAAAATATTAATAAAAACTGGTACAGATTTTTTGTATTTCTCTTCTATGGCCAATGACAGCAGGAAAATTCCAAATCTTTATTTAAAAAAAATTACAAATCACTCATTGTTTTGCACATAACATTGTTATCTTTAAATTTGTACGGATAGAAAAAAATCCTATGTATGAGTACTCCAAGCCCTTTAATTTCTATTATAGGTATTTTTAACATCATACTGTTTGTTTATGGCATATTTGAGATTATATCTCGAGTAATAAACGTCCGAGCGCCATTTTTAAATTATCATATTTTTAGAACTATTTCATCGTACAGAAATAAATGTAAAACAAAATACTTGTAATTTCATAATCTTATTTTTTGTGCTATAGCACTTTTTCCATAAATGTAAGACTTGAGTTATTTACGAAAAACAATCTCAAGGTACCATTTTTTTAAAGCTAAAATTGTTTTAACTTGGAAAATATAAATTCTCATGAAAAATTGTATACCACTTTTTCTTTTGGTAAAAATTTTGTGTATGCGAATATTTATTTTCTTGAATAAATATTTGATTTTTTCAATATTTTTTTTTTTATATGAGAGGGCACCAAAATCGGCACAATTTGTTTCCTAAGAGGTACTTAAATCACGTTTACATTCTCCATTTTTTTCATAATAGTTAACACACAACTTGCAGAGATAAATAATTAAAACGTAAAATTATACTTATTAGGGTACAGGGGTTGTCAGTGATGACAGGGGACTACAACTCTAGGAAAACATTTCTTTTCCTATTGTCGATCTACTGACGCTGAATTAGGTCCAAACGCTTCTGGGGCCATTGTACCTTACTTATTCTGCTATACCCTTTGGGAAGTCTGCTTGCCTACTATATTAATAAGATGTATTTTGTATTTATTTTCAATTTCTTATATGCCCTCTTTGGATCACAAAAAATAATCTTTAATTGTATCAATGGTGGATATTACTCTGTCAGTCAGCCACTATCGTAGTAAACACTAATAATTTTCTTTGTCCGCCTTGATCTTCGTCTATAATATATTTTTCTATATCATTCTAATGCTCTTTAGCAGACATTGGCTCAGCTGAATCATGTTTAGTATTTGTCATCGTTGGGTCGCTTTGTAGTGCATTTTTAAAATTTTTTATAATGGTCCTATTATTACTATGTATCTATCTTTAAAATGTCAATATTCCGAAAAATACTATTTTATTTTTCAATTTGACTGACTAGGAAAAAAGATGGTTTCACGGAAATCGAATAAAAAAACTATTGTGTTTTTACCATTATATTTACACAGGTTAGGTTAGTGTGAGTGGGCTTATCAGACCCTCCACTGCGACCATCTAGGTCTATTGTGGCTCACTCCTCGTTATGGTTCACCTAACATATTTACCTTTTTAATAAAGCCGATAATCTCATTGGGTGAGAAACCATCCAGGTCCCTGGCTTCAGTCGCCCTTTGCCAAATAGTGAGAACCTGGTTCTTTCTGCAACAGGACAGGTATACAGAACGTGTTTTGCTGTTTCATCATCCTCCAGACACAGACGGCATTTGGTGTTTTCCACCAGTCCAATTCTGTGTAGGTGATGATTCGGTCTGCAGTGCCCCCAGTGTATAGTTCTTAGGTGTAGCCTATTTAACTGTAATAGTTTTTTAGTTCTTGACTTCAAGGGTTATGTAATAAACTCCTTTGAGTGAACTAATCCTGGCCGCCAGTGCTATATTTACACAAAGTTGGACTGCAGTTATGACAGTTTATGTCATTACCAAACAATGATTCAAAATGGAATGGAATACATACTGAAGGTCTAGTACCTAAGAATTAGAAATGTTTATTTATAATATTGGTAAATTATTAAAAAATTATAGTAACTATTAATAATTTGATTTTTTGCTGAAGCATAATATACATCATAGAAATAATAAGTATGTGATAAATGAATTTTAATTGTTTCAGATATGAGACGAGATGTACAAGAAATCTATCGCAATACACCCCATGGTAAACAAGTCATGATGTTTAGTGCCACACTGAGTAAAGAAATTCGGCCTGTCTGCAAGAAATTTATGCAAGATGTAATTGAAACTTCTTATTCTACACCATATTTGATCTACGCACCCACTCGCACTGCTGTAGTTGCTTGAAAGCAAAATGGGGTTTCATAGATTAAACGAATAATTAACGGGTTTCAATGTAATAATAATATCAGTAGCATTGTGTTCTGCTATTAGAAACCATGATTCTATCAGTTTTTATCGTAAAGATATATGGGAGTGCATTCGTTCGCGTTTAGTACACTGTAGCCCAACGAGTAGGAAGGGTTGGGCTGGGCTAAGAAGAATGGTCAAGAATGAAGATTTGAAGATGAAGATTAACTTGCTGGGTGTCGCGTAATATTCTAGGCCGAGCTACAGTGTAAACAAATTTTTCCATACTCCCAGTCTGGTGAAAATGTTATACATTCGATGCATGGAGTTATTTATTATAAAATGTTTTAATGTTGGATGGAAAGCAGCGATGCTGGGATGCGAATCTCCTGACTGTTTATATGATGGATATCCTGCACCTTCGTAACTGCAGTATACTTTCTCATATTTTATCTGTAGAAAATAATATTCGAGGTATTTTATTTCAAATACTTTTACAACCTCGATTGTTGTGTTCTATTGGTATAATTATAGATAACTAAGAATTAGAGCTGTGAGATTCACAAAATGAAAGATTTTCATACACATGATTAATGCAAAATTTCTCATTAGAAAAGTTAACTGTTGAGAAATTTCCTATAAAATCTATTAAATATATTGGAATACTATCACGCCATACATCTCATTAGAATGAGCTCTCAAATATACTAAATCATAGATGACGCATACTTGATTTAATTTTAATTTCTGGTCCCAGACTTAAATTTCAATGTATTTTCCATTTTCCACATTTGGCTCGGTGTCTTCAAACATTTTGCAATGTAGAATAACAAATTCAAAGTGTTATTGATTTTCCCATAAAAAATCTATTTCAATTATTTAAAGTTCCTCTTTGTAAAGTAATCTAACAAAGGAATCGAGATAATTTGTAATTTTGCTTTAATCATTCTTACGAAACTTCCATATAGCAGTTAATTACAAGATTAAACTACAGATTTCAGCCATAAATTCTGAGTGTTGATAATTATGAAAAATAATTTTCGCACAATTTCAGAAAGCATGTGTTGCTTGGTAACAAACAACCTGACCGTAAATAGACCGAGCTCCCGTGACAAAAAAAATACCCCATCAAACACCTCAAATTTAAAAGATGAAAATGGTTGCAAAACATGTAAATATCATGTTACTCCCACCAGACCATTAAAAATTTGTTAACTGTATAAAAAAATAATAATTAAGACATTTTTAGTGGCCTGACAGGCATAACATGATATTTACATGTTTTGCAACCATTTTCACCTGTTTAAATTTGAGGTGTTCGATGGGGTACCTTTTTTGTCATGGGAGCTCGGTCTAGAAGGTTTGAAGGTGTGATAAAATTATGAATGGGCTCATTTGGCTTTTTTCTTTTTATATTTTTGGAAAGATCTTTTGATTTTAGAGCAAAATGCAAAAAAAATTAAATTTTTTTACAATCTCTATAGACTTCAAAATGAACCAAGAACGCACTCTCATATTAACAGTTGTGTGACGTCATTTACTCCTATGGTAATTTAATATATCTCAAAGTGTCCTTTTGCTAATAGCTGGTATAAATGTAATATAAAGTAACATGAATTGTGTGAATAATATTAACTGCTATACATATGACTTAATAGTGTTAAAATGTTCTTTTCTTATTATCTTTATTCTCCATGGAAAAGCTGGGATTGTCAGGGAATTTATTTTAGTCAAGAAAAACCTGGAAATAACGGAATTTACTGAAATAAGCAGCATAACCTGGAATTTTTACTATCAGATAATTATTATTAATACAAATTATTGAATCTGTTAAAATGTCTCGCAGATGAAGATTAGGAACTTGATAGATATTTTTTTGTACTAATTTCCACTATTTTTATATTTTTTTTATTGTTTATTCTGATTAATTTAAAAAAGAGAAGCTTCTTTAAAGACTAAAAAGCAATGATAAATTAATCTTTGCAGAAATAATTCAGCTTGTAATTGCGTTCTCGAAAGTTTACTGTGTCATATAATTTATTTATAATTTTCTTGAGATGAATACATTGTTTCATATTTGTTCCAGTGTAGGAAGCTAAAAACCTGGAATTTAGATAAAATATTACCTGGAAAAGTCGGGGAGTTTTAAGATTCAGATTTAGTAGACACCCTGAAATTTTTTTTCTTTTACATCTTATTCATTATACATCTTTGACATTGCTTGTTTGTTATTATTGACCAGATATTTTTATTGATAGGTGAGTCTGCTTTTAAATAATCAGCTTCTCACATTAAACGTATTTTCAAGACAAATTTTAGGAGTAAATGACATCAGTTTCATGCACACCCGTTGTGTTTAAAGCAGTACATTTCTGAAACTACTTATCGAATTGATCTCAAATTTTCAGTGTAATTATTTGACGATTACCTCGTGTACACGTATTAAAAAATACAATGTGAAATTTAACTAAATGATCCCATTGTTTATCGACACTCGAGGGACAATCATTTGACATTGACAAGAATTTTAAAATTAAGAAACCGTCAAACCTCATGATATAAGCGATAACTGGCCTAGAGTAGTTTTCAATGTAATATTAGTTTGATTGGTTATTTTTGCACACATGATTAGAAATAGACAGATTTAATAGGATTTGAATTTAATAAAAAAAAGTTCAAAGTAGTTTCATCAGCATAAAACAACTGTTTTGGACTACTACATTAAATCACATCAAATATTGCCACCCCTGAGGTACTTATTTCCAAATAAAATAAGGGTAATTAAATAAACTATTCAAAAAGAATATTTTCAATGCTTGTAGCCAACTCTTATGGTTTAATACTTGGCAAAAAATTAAATTAAGGTGACCTTAAAGAATGTATGTTTTATCAATAGCTAAAAAATATGTTGCCTCTAAAAATTGAGAGTTTTAGAGAATGCGTTACAAGTTTTTATATTAATATGTCTTTCTATATATTAACTATATGGGATCTTCTAGAGCATGTAGATGGGGTGAAGACAGTACTAGATCTTATAAAAATATTTACTGTGGCCTTCGTAAGTTAAGGGCTGATTTTTTTTTTTTAATTTGATTTTTAAATTATGACCAAATTGAGGTTTACATAATAAATTGTTTAATTCAGCTCGGTAAATCAATCTATGTGCCTTCTAGGTAGTTAAAATCATCAAAGGATGGGACCTCATTATTTAAGGCTTAACATTTTTTAACTAATGTGATTGAAGTGAGGTTCTAAAATATATTTTAAAGTACCTGGGTCTGATTTGAAGATAGGATCAAATCAAGTTCGAGGCAAAAATGTCAATATACCCGTGCCTATGTCCAGAGGTTATTGAGTTACGAGAAAAGTTTATTTAAAATCATTGACGTTTATATGTAATTATCCATGAAAAACAACAATTAGTCAAATGCATTGGTTTCAGTTGGATCATTTTCAAGTGAGTTAGTTTCATTATCAGCTCTGTTATTAAGAGGTAATAATCTACCAGTCATGAATATACACTTATTTATGGAATGTGCCATGGAAATGTTGCAGTTGTAGAATATTGATGGCGATATCTGCATACCAGACCATGTTCTCATAGGAGTTCCCAATGTCTCTGAGATAAGAAAAGTCGCTTCAACTCATGATGTTGGAAATCATAAATGCCCCAGGTCTTTAGTAGATTTAGCTTTATGCAAAAAAACTCAGGAACATAGTAGTACAACCTACTAGTATGTACATTTCTGCTAAATGAAAAAGTATGTCAAACTTGCAAAAACAATTCCAAGTAAAAAAAAATTATCATATACCGATTGATACAAATTTTCTTAGTGGCGGGAATTCTTCAAATAGCTGCATTTCATCAATTATTGAGATTAAAGAACTAACATTGGGAATCTCTCTTGTGAGAACTTCAGCATATTCAGAAGTATCAAATTCCATTGAGTGAGAATGTGTATATTGTATTGCATTTTATTTTCTACACTGGAAAAAGTCTGTCGCTGAAATAACTACCCGATCTGAGCTCTGGTGATATTTTAACGAATCAGATTCAACGAGCTGCAGTTGAAATTCGTCAAAGGTTCTAAGAACTGCATAATGTATAGTTGTTTCCATTTCTTTAATGCACATAAAAAATGCAATAAAAACCAGTCATCCAAATATCAAAGGCTTGCACTATTACCTGCCGACAACGTACTACAGAGCCGCATTTCAAATTTTTGTGTATTAGAATGAACAAATTATTATACTAGAGATTTAAAAATCCCATTTTCGGTAGAAACTTAACGTTTCTGGTAAATTAAAAAATCTCACTCTGTTTTGCATCAAGATATGAATATCTAATGCATTGGTGGACACATTGCCAGTCTTTCACGACATTGACAGATAAATTCAAAGTTAGAAATAGAGTTAGAAATCTTAATTAAAAGAGGCATGATTTCGATTATTTACTATCTTAATCATGCCAGAACATATTCTACATGAGAGTAATGATGTTTTATCTGTTAGTAATACAATAGATTTGTTATTTAATTTAGTCTAGAAAAATTCAGTATGCCCGGTCTTCTTATATGTTAGCTCGGTCGGCAGCTTTGTGTTTTTTATGTGCAGTATAAAGATGGAGTGAACTGTACATACATACTGTTATTATTTTATACAATTATAATTTGAATTTATTTCTAGTGTTAATTCCTAATATTTTAATCCCAACAGTATAAAACGTTAATGATTTTAAATAAACAGTTTATAATGTTGGTCATCCCCTATGGAGAATTCCTCACTAATGAGGGTATATTAAAATTTTTTGTTCCAAAATGAAAAATTAGTTACTCCCTAAAATTACGGTCACATCTTTTAAATCACCATGTATATTCGAACATATACTTCAATTATTTGGTGCTAAAGAAAAGAAATAGATGATCTGATGCAGTAAACCGTCAAAAGCTCTGTAATACTAGAGTCAGGTTGCTGAGAGTTGAGGATCCTGATCATTAATTCCACTTTTACTGATTTTTAACCCCAATATAACATCCTTTGTCTGAACTGATAGAAGCATCAAAATTTGTCTTTATATTTGGGATTTGGGAGATACTTTTTAAAATTAATGTGATTACAAAACTATGCATTAAATAGTAATTATGAAAAGATATATTTTTACCTCCAAGTTAATGCTATGACGTGACATGAACAAGACCAATAATATAAATTTCTAAAAGAAAGGACGTAGGTAAAAAGATTGACCTTTTTCCCACCACAATTGTGAAAATAAAAAGTTTTTATTTGGGCCTTTCTTTTATATTTATTTTTAGTTCAAATGCTCAACATTATGTTTATATAAAATTGATATAAAACATCCTACAGTAAGTTGCAAAATGTCTGAAACAGCGTATTTGTTAGTTTTCTAACATTTTCGACTTTTTTTTTGAGCTTTCAGTGACATTTCATTATAGAACGTGCCATGAACCACTACAAAAATTTTTCTCTCAATAATAGTAATGGTGGTTCATTGAGCGCTTTGTAATGAAATAGTCATTGAAAGCTCGAAAAAATGTCAAGTTTCAAAAAAATAACATATACGCTATGTTTGAGGGATTTTTAATGCAACATACTGTTGGATATTTTATATCAATTTTATCTAAATATAATGTTGAACACTTGAACCAAAAGCAAACATAAAAGAATGGCTAAAATAATAATTATTATTTTCATGATTGTGATGGGCAAAAAAAGGCTGATCTTTACCTACCTATTATTAAATTAACTGTAAAGTGGACTTTAAAACTGATACATTTATAACATTTTAAAATTGGTATGCACATTATTGTCAGAATATTTACAGTGATGACCGGAAGTTACACACTTGACATATTGGAAGTATTACATTTTATTTAAATTTTTTTACCAATTTTATTTTATAAAAAAATTTGGAAGTGTTTTGTTAAACATATATGCGTTTTTATACATGACACTTTAAATACTTTATTGGGTGGTTTCTTGTGTTTTTTTACAAATTCTGATCTCTTTTAACAGCATGTTTACCATGAAAAGTAAGAGAGGTCAGAACATTAATTTTTTTTTCTGTTTAGCCCATGGAGGTTTATGTAGATGATGAAGCTAAATTAACATTACATGGTTTACAACAACATTACGTAAAACTTAAGGAAAATGAAAAAAACAAAAAATTGTTCGAGTTACTTGATGTACTTGAATTTAACCAGGTGAGTAAAATAAAGCAATTCAAATTATGCTAAAAATGTTTACACTTATTTTTTTAATTTATGGAATTTCACAATTAAACACGAATCTAGCATTTAAATTAAAATTTACCGTATCATTTCTTAGTAAATATCGAAATTTTTATTTCTATTAGTGCATTAAATCTCAATTTACTAAAAAACGACATGGTAATTTTTAATTTCAATATCAGATTCGTGTTCAGTGATCTTATAAACATAGAAAATGATATTGGACCTTCTGGTACCTCCAATTTTTTTGTTTTATGTTCCTGTGTTACCGATATTTTAATTACAATTTTTTTAGGGCGAATCCTGATATAGTATTTTAAAATTATTTTTTTCTATGGCCAGATGAAAAGCACACTTTTTTGTCTTAATTTCAGGATATAAAACTTTTGTTTAAAGAAAAGAATGTTCAAAATTGTGTTTCTTCGCAGTTTTTCTTAAATATCTCTAGATTTGTCATAACCTTTTTGGTCAATATGTTAAATTGGAAAATATAAAAACATTTGGGAGAAGGCCATTTTTAAAGAATAGATAACTAGAAAAATAACTCACATATTTTAACGAACCTCTAGAAGAACGTAGCCCTTATGGAGCTAAACAATCAAACCAGGTTTCAACTTAGAATGTTTATAATAACACCTAAAAAAAAAAAATAAGTCATGTAGCAAAAAATGGTCAACTTTGAATGGCGATATCTCAGTCACCGTTGGTATGGAGCAAAAAAAGCCACTTTGTTTTTAGAAATACTAGAAATAGGAAAAAAAATTACAATGTACTTTGATGGGAAATTTAATTTTCTACAAAAAGTATTCTTTTAAAAATTTCCAAAGAGTGTAGCAGGGTAAGCATGGGCTGGATGCCCCTTGGAAAATTGGGCCGATATTTTTACCTTGACATCACTATTCTGCAAGATATTACACCCCTGTCCCCTCTGGTGTTTAGAATAAATTAATTAATCGAATTTTGAAAAAAAAAATTCTCTTTAATTAACGTAACAAATTTTTATGATTTTTATATATGTGGTAGATATACCACAGAGGTATTAAACAAAAATTATTGGGTATTTGCACATTTTCAGTACGTTTACACTGGGTGCTCGTTACCCTTATCTTTGGTACTTCTGAAGCATATAAAATATATTTGAATATAAAAAATTGTGGAGTTGAATTAATTGTTTAGTAGTGTTCTATTCGGAGGACTATAAATATTATGTATGATTAGTGATTATGATTCTTTTTAACATTGTTCTACCCACATGAACATTTTGAAAAAAATGTATTATAGAGCATAGTAGGAGGCATTTTTGAAGAAAAAAAAATTGGTGATGGTGTCTCTCTCAATATACGTGAATTATTTTACTTTTAAAATTTTTTAATTCTAATATTTTGGTATATTACTTGCTGCAAATACTCAATAATTTTTTGTTTAATACCTCTTTGGTATATCTGTTAGCATTTGGAGGGTTTCTACTCCAAATAAGGCTAAAAACCACAATTTAGTACGAATTTATTGCCATGCATACTTCATCGACAAGGGTATATTATATTCTGCTTGGCACTCATCGTGGCTGGCGCCACTGGCTTGGTTTCGTTCGGGAGAGGCACGATCGTCCAATAGTTAAGTGATGTCATTTAAGATAGAGGCCCCTGAAGGGTAGGGGGATGTAGAGTAGTATTATTATGAGAAGATGCTTGCAAAAAATTATGCGCAGAAACGAGTGTGTGTGTCCATTGATCTAAGCCAATGAGAGCGATTTACATCATATTTGACCTCGAATCCAGTGGCACCGTCAACCTGCAGTCACAGGGTCTGTGCTGCAGTATACTTGTTGTGTTCGCTCGCCGTTTCTGATTGAATTAAATTATATAACTGTATCTTCAGTAAAAAATGTCTTCATAAACACCAGAGTGTGATGAGGTTTTAATCTACTGCATTACAGAGCTCCTCGACCTCGGAAATTTGATTACAATTATTATATATCTTCTACCCCAGATGATGCTGTCACTGGTAGAAATATTTGCGCATCTTCTCATAATAATACTACTGTGTTGCTAACTCGTTGGATAAATAATAAACACATTATTATTATTATTATAAAACAAGGGCTATGGTAAATAATGATTTTTATATCAAAATTGAACACGTAAAATCCAATACTATATTGGGAAGAGGACTAATTTGGTTTAATGACTTACCAGGGGAGCTAAAAGAATGTAAGAATGAGCATATTTTTAAGAGGCTTTGTATAGAGTACATAAAGAATAACTTTAAATAAATATTATGTTAATTGTAAAATGTTTGTAAGTTATTGTACGTATGTTGTATTTTTTTTTTTAAGAGCTCTGCTAATAAAGTTTATATATATATATCTACCACATATATAAAAATCATAAAAATTGGTTGTTATTAAAGAGAAAATTTTTTTTTCCCAAAATTCGATTAATTTATTCTAAGAACCAGAGGGGACAGCGATGTAATATATTGCAGAATAGTTCTTCTTAGTAATGTGATGTCAAGGTAAAAATATCAGCCTAATTTCCCAAAGGGGCATCCAATCCATGCTTACCCTGCTGCACTCTTGCATTGTTTTTGAGTTATTTGGAAAAAACTTTTAAAAAATGGGCTTCTTCGGTTGGCTCTCAAAAACGCACCCCGGAATTTAGTAACACTTTGTGATTTTATCGTTTTTATGTGTCAAACTAACATTTTAAACAATAAGAATCCTTTAATGCAATTGTTCCTTATTAAAAGACATTCAATAAATGTAAATAAACATTTTAAACTTTTGATAACTTTTTTACTGCTAACAAAGAATTTTAATTTTCAATTATTTAATGGTAATTGGCAAAGTATTCTGGTGTAAATATTTATTTAACATGAATAAAAAGGACACATATGTAATCTTATATTTTTAATAGTATAATGTTTGAATTAATTTACTTACCTTATAATTTCAATGATGATTTCATTTTAACTGAGCAAATGATGTTAACTCATTTGAACTCTCTCTCTGAAAATTAATATGTCTTCTCATTTTGTATTTCTGGTTGTGGATTTTATTAATTGGATAAATATTTGCTTTTCAGGTTGTCATTTTTGTAAAATCTGTTCAGAGGTGTGTAGCGTTGGCGCAATTACTAACGGAGCAAAACTTTCCGGCTATTGGAATACATCGAGGAATGGATCAGAAAGAACGCCTTTCCAGATATGAGCAATTCAAGGATTTTCAGAAGGTATGTTCAAATTTATCATTAAGAAAGGTCGGATAAATTTAATTTTTTAATTTCACTATATATGGTGTGATATACTACTGGATACAAAACAAACACAAGGACTTAGATAAGTTCTTATTTGTTTCGCTGAGTTCTAAGAATTATTTAAGAATGCCAAATAGAATTGAACCATCAAACGAACTTACCTTAAGTGAAGTTCGATGGTAATTCCATGAAGGGCTCGTGAAGTAATTAACTAGAGTAGTACCTCCGGTCACCGGTAGATGGCGCATGCGTTCAGATTAAAAAGCGAAATCCCTCGTTGATGCCATGTCCTTCAAGTCCCGGCGGAATTATGTCATTTCTTTTAGAGGATATATGTGTGCAACTTAAGCTACGGGTTGGGTGACGTTGCGATAGTATAATAAGGAAATTTTTTAGGGTTGGAAGTTAATTACTTCACGAGCCCTTCATGGAATTACCATCGAACTTCACTTAAGGTAAGTTCGTTTGATGGTTCAATTCCATTTCAGGGCTCGTTTCATAATTAACTAGAGTAGATGTTTAGAGACTTAAGTTGCAACTTGTTTTATTAGGAAGTTGTTATACAATTATAAGAAACAATGACTACAAGAACTAAATTAAATATAACGTAAAGAGGGAAAGGAAAAACACAACCTCTTCTCCTAACGCAATAAAGCTTCCGCAAAATTTTCTTGGGAAATTATAGGTTTATTGTAGAATCTAGCAAAGCATTTTGATGTTTCTGACCATCCTGCGGTTCTACGAATGCATATCAATTGTATATCAATTCCCTTTGCTAATGCATTGGATGTTGAGGCATGACGTGTACTGCGGGCAGTAAATTCTTTGATATCTAGGCCACTTTCTGCCAAGACTGATTTTAACTAACGAGCCAAAGTCTGTGAGCCAACAGCCTTATGTGGTTTGTTCAGTGCTATGAATAATTTTTCGGTATTACGTAATGGTTTTGTGACGTCTAAGTATAGGACCAGCGTGTGAGCTGCGCACAGTTCGGGATTGTTGGTAAAATAAGGTAAATTTAATAGAGGTTGAGATTTTCCTGGTCCAGACGTCTTTATTAGATCGGTTATTTTTATTTCAATACCTCTGGTGTTTACTGTAATGTTTGTAATGGTTATTAAGGAAAAAGTTTGCAGCCTGTGTCCCGTTGCCAATGCTAGTAATGTTAGTAACTTAAATGATAACTGTTTTAAATTTAAAGATAGTAAGGGGTGCCATTTTTTGATATAATTTAAAACTATAGCGGTGTCCCAAATTTTTTCGTGTTTTGGCTTTATGGGTCTTAACCTAAATACCCCTTTGAAGAAACGTTTTATGGTTGAGTCATTAGTAAGATCGCCCATTAATATTAAGGAAACTGCGGATCTAGCCGTATTGAGAGACCCATATGTTGCACCTTCGTCAAAACGAAACTGCAGGAATTCTAGGACTGCTTTTGATGATGCGTTAAATGGGTCATAATTCTCCTCTTGACAAAAAATCCACCACTTTTTTAATGAGCTATTGTACTGTCATAAAGTGGAGTCGGCCAGGGATGCGATTAACACCTTTATTGTTTTTTCCGGCTCTGTAGGCTTGGCTGATAAAATACCTGCCATTTAAGTGAGTGTCTTGGCTAGGCGGTGTTGTAACTCCCTACAAGGAGATAATAAAAGGTTATCAGAAGGTTGGAAGTACAGAGGTTTTTCTACTAGAAGTGAGTTGAAAATAGGAAACCAGGATTGTGATGGCCAGTGAGGGACTACTAGGATTCCCCTAGCCTGGTCGTCCATAATTTTTGTAGTGTTTGCAATATCATGGCAAAAGGTGGAAAGGCATAAAAGAAGAAATGTCTCCACGAGATAGCAAAGGCGTTTATCCCGGAAGCCTCGGGATCCCTTTGCCACGAGAATATATCGTGAACATTTAGCGTTTATTCGTGAAGAGAATGAATCCACTTCCGCAATACCGAAAGTTCTTTTTATTTTGTTATAGGCAGCAGCTGATAGTTCCCATTCAGTGTCGATGTTTGTGTTTCTTGATTCTCCAACGGCAATTTTGTTCTTTTTTGAAGGGATATATGAGGCGAATAACCACAATTTTTTCTTTTCGGCCCATTGCCAAATTTGCTTCGAAATATCATTGAGGGCTGGAAATTTTACCCCAACCATTTTGTTAATGTAGGCAATCGCGGTGGTGTTATCTATTCGTAATAAAACCGAACAATTACTCAAATTTGAGGCAAAGCTTTTTAGGTTTAGAAAAGCCGCTAATAGTTCTAGGTGGTTAATATGGAAACGTTTCTCCTCGATGTTCCAGAACCTTCCTATTGGGTTGCCATTGCAAAACCCGCCCCATCGGAATAAACTTGCATCCGAAAAGATTTTGATAGCAAAACTTGAATCTCTTATTAATCTATCACCATTTGGAAGGTGTTCCAGCCACCAGGTGAAACTTTCTTTCAAATTACTAGACAAAACCATTTTTGAGTCAAAATTATTGTTGTTTTTGGATAAGGCCAAATACTTTTCCTGTTCCAGGTCCTTGCAGTATAAGCTACCGTACGACATGGCTGGACAAGCGGCTACAAGTTAACCTGTTAGGATTGCGAATTCTCTAATTGAACAAGAATTATTTTTTGCCATTTGTTTTATTGAATTTTGAAGGTTTTTTCTTTTCTGCTCTGGTAGCTTTAAGGCAAACTTTTGCGAGTCAATTATAAAACCAAGGAATTTACACCTAGTGGAGGGAATAAGACAACTTTTGTTTAAGTTTATTATAAACCCTAGCCCCTCAATCAACGTTATAGTTTTTTGAACAGTTTTCCGGTGGATTGCCTATAATTAGAATGTCATCCAAATAGACTACTAAACGAAGGCCCTGGAGCCGCAGTCTTTGGATGGCCGTTAGCATAATTTTTGAGAAAACATATGGACAAATTGCCAGTCCAAACGGGAGGCAGTTGAATTCATATAAAGTCCCTAAAAAAATTAATCTGAGATACTTTCTACTCTCTGGGGCAACGGTAATTAAAAAGAAAGCATCCTTTAAATCTATTCTAGTTATGAACTCTCCCTGTCTTATGAGTTTTATTGCAGTTCGTATGTCCTCCATTTTGAAATGGGGTGGTCTTAGAAATTTGTTAAATTTTTTCAAGTTTAAAATAAATCTACATGTGCCGTCAGGTTTATTGACTAAAAAATATGGAGAAAGAACTGACCCTCTGTAGGGACACATTTTGAAATTGCTCCTTTTTGAATTAAGTCTTGCACTCCACATTTTATTTTTTCCGTTTCCAACTCACCCCTAGCAGGTTCCTTAAAAACTTCCCGGCGAGGTAAAATATTAGCCACAGGTATGACATAGCCCTTAATGTAGGATAATAATGTAGGGTTTTGGGTGATTCTTGTCCAGGCGTAAACAAAATTTGAGATTCTGCCCGCAGGTCTGCTTACCTCTATTGTCTCTGAGTACCCAGAATTTGTTTTTGGGGGAACTGATATGGTTGCCTTGGGTAAAACCGGGGTCGAAATGCCTGTCGTTGGCGCTGATTGTATGATTGTTGCCCTGACCTTCTCTGAGGGTAGTTCCCCACCTGACGGTATCGTTGCTGTGTCTGATATGTCGGTGGGGTTCTGGAGTTTAAATTCGTTTTCTTTACTGCTTGTGCTTTCAAGTCTGCTCCCATTTTTTCGGTCTTCTGCGCTTCTTTAATCTTTTCGGTTAAGTCCTGGCCGAAAAGAAAAGTTGTCTACCTTTTGTTCTTCTAGAATCGGCTGCATTTCTTTATTAAGACTTGGAATTATGAAGCACTTTCTTGAAATCGATTCCGCGTGGTGTAATGTTGCTATTAGTCATCCAGCATCTCCAAGGTTTTTTATTACACTTTGTTTTTCAGCCTCATTGAAAACTAGAGGCAAAAGAGTTGAAATTGCCAAACCAAGTGCTGATAGAGCTGCTCCTGCCAGTGACTGCCGCTCCTGAAAGTGGCAGTCTCTCTTCTTTGCCGTAACATTTAAAGATTGCAGAACTTCTGCGTTAACTTCTGGAGGCAGGCAATTACAGTTTGAAGGACTCACATATTTTGCCAATAGTTCATCTCTCTCTCCCTGCGGAAGTCCTGATGAAATTGTTTTTCCCCAAATGTGTGCCACTTCGTTGTGTGTGATTAATTGTTGATTATCCTGTTTGGGGCTTTTTCCCAATATGTTTAGAATTTCATCGGGAATACTTTGGTCTGGAGAAGTCGTGGCCTTCCCTATCTGCAATAAGGATTTTTGTTTTCAATGTGCCCTTGTGCCTATTTTAAGATTTGTAACTATACTATATGGAACGGTTCCGCTTAAGGAAATGTTTTCTTTATAGGATTTTGCAAACAGTGGAAAGAAAAGCTATCTATGAGAACTAAAGGAAAAACTATATATAAAAATATTAATGAAATCTTTGCATTCTTTCGATAACCTGACTTCTGGTTATGCTAACAAGTAAAATTCTGATTTGCCATTCTCATTTTAACACTAGCATCCAACTTAGTCCCCTACGGCTAAGCAGGCTAAACTAGTATCTACATGATCCCCTACGATATGCAAATTCAGTTAAAAATGAGAACAAAGGCCTGAAATTAATTTATTTACGTACCTTGTCTTTAAAAAATTTTTCATTCAAATGAATTACATTTTCATAAAATCTCATTCAGTTTAGCCTTTGAAACGTTTTTCGTCCTTATTGTTGACTCATCAGAAAAGCCTAAAGCCACTCATAACGATGTTCCATGCAAAACTAAGACATTTTCCATGAATGGTATAAAATAATTATAATTGACGTTGACTGATAAAAAACAACAGATCTTCACCTATCTATTAGCTAACTAGTATTAGAGCCTATATACTCTATGCATGTTTAAAAGTGAATTATTTATTATTTGTTTGCTTATATTAATGAAACATTTTCTTTATAGGATTTTGCAAACAGTGGAAAGAAAAGCTATCTATGAGAACTAAAGGAAAAACTATATATAAAAATATTAATGAAATCTTTGCATTCTTTCGATAACCTGACTTCTGGTTAAGTTGGATGCTAGTGTTAAAATGAGAATGGCAAATCAGAATTTTACTTGTTAGCATAACCAGAAGTCAGGTTATCGAAAGAATGCAAAGATTTCATTAATATTTTTATATATAGTTTTTCCTTTAGTTCTCATAGATAGCTTTTCTTTCCACTGTTTGCAAAATCCTATAAAGAAAATGTTTCATTACTATAAGCAAACAAATAATAAATAATTCACTTTTAAATAAGGAAATGTTTGTCAAGGCATAATCATGAAATTGTCTAAAATTGTAAACAAACGCGATATAAATAGATTACGGTTAAAAAAGATACGTCAGCATTCGTGGCAACCTTGGGTATACGGTTGGGTTCTTGAATGGCCAACTCTATGTGATTCACCGCCAGTGTGAATGTAACCATATTTCTAATAATATTTTACCATAATAGTAAACGTTTAATTAGAAATGTAGGCATGTGATAGATAAATTAAGCTGTCTCACCGCTAGTGTGATATTGTTTTTTGGTTTTACCGCTAGTGTAAACACTTTAGCTAAAATTAGATACCCTTGTCCCACCGTTAGAATGGGTGTCAAGTTTCTTATTTTTGTTTATAATGCAATCATGTCCCACCGTCAGAATGGGCTCGATTGTTTTACAGTAAGCAATTCGAGGCACTTCTTTTTCACAAAGCACTAAACACACTTTGCCATCTACGCGTGAACAAAGAATGAAATAATTTCGCCGGGACTTGAAGGACACGGCATCGAGGGATTTCGCTTTTTAATCTGAACGCACGCGCCATCTACCGGTGACCGGAGGTACTACTCTAGTTAATTACGAAATGAACCCTGAAATGGAATTAGAACATTTTACATAATTTCAGTGTTGATGGTATAATATTAACAGGGGAAAGTAGTTTTCTCAAGTCTGTGTAGAAACAAATAGTTTTTGTTTTTGATAAATATGAAAATATTTTTGTTATAAATGTTGTCATTTTAATGAACAATGCGATATAAGGACTAATGGTCTGGGAGCTAGGTGGTTTTTTTGGAAACTCATCGTTAAAAGAACTTTGTGAGGTAATTCAATTTGGCCATAGTTGAAAATATATGTATTTTTCATGTAAAATTGTACATTTTCTTGTTTTTAAATATCTATAGATATTATTGTGATGAGAATTTAATGTGGAGATGCATAAATTTTTTTTCCGAGAAAAAAAATATTACAAATTTTTCCTTAATAATGATAACATGCCATAACTCCTGTTTTCTTTTACAACTTTGATAACTTTTTCTTTAACACCATACATAGACAACTCCCAAATCCAAAGCCTAAGCTGTCCAGTACACGATAGATAGTCTGACCAGGTGCGCTCGAGGAGTTGATTATGCGAATCATTATCGACCATAAAATGATAAAAATATCTTATAGAGCATAAAACAATGACATGCCGAAAAGGCCACCCAGTTCTCATACTATAAGTTTTAAATTTTCTATAATCACATAAAAATTTACTCGAAAAGTTTGCTTGACAATGTATTTATATTGAAACATGATGAAAAGGATTGTAGGGACATCTGAAATCCTGATTATTTACAAGTGGAATATTTTCTGACATGCACAAATGCTATATTCTTTGTTCCATGTGAGGCTTTGTAGATAATAAATAGTATTCTCTTACTTTCAGAGAATACTGGTTGCAACTAATCTTTTTGGACGTGGAATGGATATTGAACGTGTCAACATTGTTTTTAACTATGACATGCCTGAAGATTCAGACACCTATTTACATAGGGTGGCTAGAGCAGGACGTTTCGGTACGAAAGGTTTAGCTATTACCTTTGTATCAGAAGAAGGGGATGCCAAAATTTTGAATGAGGTGCAAGACAGATTCGATGTGAATATCACTGAATTACCTGACGAAATTGATCTTAGTTCTTACAGTAAGTAATTGAATTAAATGAAATAACCTTTTTCTAATCCTTTTTTTTTTTTAGTTGAAGGACGATAACTGAACAGCAACAGAAATGAAAAAGAAAGTGTATTATTCCTGATTTATTTTATAAGTTTGTTTGTTATTTGAATCAGTGTTTTATTTTAATGTGAGCTGATATTATCTGAATAGATAATATATAAATAGTATTAATGTAATGTAGCTTAATAATTTTTTTACATTAAATAAGACCTTAAATACTTGATTTTTATTTGTTCTTAAGCTTGTGCTCATTAAACTTCTACACTTAACATTACATTTACAACCATCAAAGGCCCTCGGATTTTTCTAATCCTATTAGGGTTGAACCTGGTGTGAGACTAGCAAGTCCTGGCATAAAGCATTGACCCTCTTTCTTGAGATGTCACTTCTACAATAATGAGCATAAAGTCCAATCTACTTTCTAAATTAAAAAGAGATTCAGATATTAAAAGTTCATGGAAATTTTCATGAGGGTAAACTTGAGGAAAAGAGAATAGGTAAGTATAAAAGTATACTTATGGGGATATTAAAGTAAACTGTTTCTCTAACTTAGAATTAGCATATCATTTATATGGTGATGCTAGCTATCTTTTAACCGATGAGATGATGTTAAACATTTGAACTCTCTCTGAAAATTGATACATTTACTGATCCTATTGTATTTCTGTTTCTGAATTTTATTAATAGAATTATATTTGTTTTTCAGGTTGTTTGTAAATCAGTTCAGAGATGTAGCATTAGCGCAATTACTAACGAAACAAAACTTTCCGTCTATTGGAATACACTGAAGAATGCACTAGAAAGAATACCTTTCCAGATATGAGCAATTCAAATATTTCCAAAAGGTATGTTGATATTTTAACCATTAAAAACGGTTAAATTTTCAATTTTACTATACTTAGCAAAAATTTAAACAATTACGGAAAATTGGACGGCCAAAGTTTGATCTTGTTGAGCAAACTTTACAATCTTAGACTAACACATTACTTTCATTGGTGTGATACCACAAAACAAAAGGGCTTCTGAGAATATCGAAGGTTCAATGGACATGTTACTGATATTTTTTTTTCGTTATTTTTTTGATGGTATTCAATAGTATGCGATCCTCTAGTTAAGCTGTTAAAATTTCAGCTTCACAAGTATATCCAATCCTTAGATATTCAATGTTAAAAATTAGGTATCAGTACAAAGCGCTTCGCTGACTCGTGATGTCATTTTGTATGAATGGCTACGGCTTTCGTTCCGTGCAAAATTCACCAGATGTCAAAAAATGCCCATTTCCTTTGTTCGTGTCTAGCTGAATTTTCGATTTTGACCTTGCGATTAACAATGTCGATACATCGCCGATCTTCCTCTTTCGCTAGAGACAGAACGAGCGTTCACTCGAAATATTTATCGAGTTACGAATGTTTGAAAACTCCATGTTTTCAGCTCTTCGTGGCTAAAAGACAAACTATAATGTTTGAACCGGAGTTTAGATGTACTCTTAAGTGGTGTAGCGGTGAAGGAACTGTTTCACATGCAAATGGTTCGGAGTACGAATCCTACCGGAAAATAATTTTTTACTTTTTTTTACATTTTTACAGCATATGCAAAGTGACATCACACGAAGCTCCGCCCCATTTTCGTGAGAACCAAATTTGGTAATTTATTTAAGGGCTTACACGTTCGAATAAAAACCTAAAAATTTGGAAATTCTCTTTAAAAGTGTTCTACTTTCGATTTCTAAAATTAAAAAAAAATGCTGAATGGGGCCTATTACTTGACACATTTGTGTCAGCTAAAAACGTGATTAATCCTTTGATTTAGAACATAACAGACAAGAAAAATGATATGAGAAATTTTATTAGTGGTGTAAACTTCACTCAACAGCTTAAATATGTCTTAACTGCCAAAGTATTTATATATCAATTATTTGCCACTCGGTGAATACTAAAATAAGTTAGCATAGATCCCAGTTAGTCGAGGTCCAACGACAGACATCCAAACCTACAAGCTATGTCACTGGGTGTGACAAAGAAGTATTAAGCGGATTTCTTTGTTACTGATGAATTACCACTTAGTTATTACGGATATACTATTCGCATACATCCCGGTTAGTAGAGGTCTAGAGACTGGCATACTTCTCAGTTATTGGAGATACAGTGGCAGACATTTTGACCCTGCAAGGTATCCACTTTTAAGTCATGAGTAGTAAATATCAAGCTCATTTATAAATTAAGTTTCCACCACTAAGAAAAATTCTCATGACTTCTTCTCTGCTCTATGGCAAAGGATTAATCATGTCTCTGGGCTGTTTAAAATTTATCAGGTAATCGCACACTGGCTCCTATATTATTAACAGAGGAAGTTAATCTTATCCTTAATCTGGATAGAAACTAATAGTTTACAACCTGTATAAAATTTATGTTAGTTTTTGTGGTAAATATAAAGAATTTTTGTTATAAATATTGTCATTTTAGTGAACAATACAATAAAGGCTAAGTTTTAAATTTTCTATAATCACATAATTTGCTTGGTTTATATATCAGGTTTTGTATTTGTGTTAAAACTCAATATGATGAAAAGGATTGTAGGGACATCTGACATCCTGATTATTTACAAGTGGAATATTTTCTGACATACATAAATACCATACTTTTATTTCATGTGAGGTTCGGCAGATACTAAATAATATTTTTTACTTGCTTTCAGGGAATACTGGTTGTGACCAATCTTATTGGACTTGGAATGGATATTGAATGTGTCAAAAATAGGTCCGACACTGAGGGTGAAAGAGCTTTGTAAAATCTAATATATATGTATTAGTTTATTCAAAAATAATGGCCAGCTTGCACGCTGATAGAACAGCGAGCAGTCAGCTCTCATTTTCGAAACGGACCCGTGTCGCTGAAGAAGCTAAATCCTCGGACCTCTTACTTTGGCGGCCACTATCTCACTTAAAAATTGCGGGAACATATCGTGCCCCACATCATCAGATTAGAAATTTAATTTCTATTCTATCAAGCACAAAAGGGGGGGTCAATTTTGTATAAAAAAAGTTTATGCGAAGAGATGTCGAAATCGCATAAATTTTTTAATACTATTTTTTTTTTTTTTTTTTAATTTATTAACCACATAAGATACATAGAGTACATATGGCATGTCAGACAAGTATATAAGTAAAAAGTAATCGGCGAAATAAAATACATAAATAAACATATATACATACACACAGATATACATATAATACTGTAGATACAAGAAATCAGACACAATATAAATAAATAGTGGATAAGCAGGTTTTACTTTTGCTAACTGCATAAGGTTAAGATCTGGACACAAATTCGTCAGTACTATAAAAAACACCCTCTAGTAGCATGTTTTTAACTTTATTTTTAAATAACTTGGGGCAATTTATTACTTTCATAGATTCAGGTATTGCGTTGTACAGATTAACGCAGTTATACCATGTGGAATGTTTGAAAGAAGTAGTTCTATGCAATGGGATACTTAAGAGTTTCCCATGTCTGGTTTTGTATGTATGGGAGTCTGCAACTTGAGCAAACGAGCAGAGATTGTTTTTAGTGTACATGAGACATTTAAAAATATATATGCTAGGAAGTCAGAATTCTTTTTTCTCTGAACACTGTTCTACAAGTTTCATTGTACTTTAAGTTAAATATAAGACGTATTAGTCTTTTTTGTAGAATAAATACCCTACCCATTTCTCTACCACACCCCCAACTTATGATGTTTAACGAAATGTGCGAGTAGACTAAGGCATAGTAAATACTTAGTAGACCACTTTCGTCTAACGTGTCTTTCAATTGTAAGATGCCAAAAAAAGCTTTGTTTAATTTGTTACATACGTCATCGATATGTTTGTCCCATGATAATTTAGAATCTAAGTAAGTACCAAGATATTTAATTTCTTCTTCTAGCTTTATATCAAATATTTTAAAATTTATAGGTAGAGGTCTTCTAATGTGAAAGTTTATAATCATCGTTTTATTTGTGTTTAATATTAATCGATTACTATCACACCAGACCCTTAATATACTCACGACATTTTCAGCATACAACTGGATATCATCACTATTTATTGCCGATACTGAAATAGTCGTGTCATCAGCAAACATGGTGACATGCCCAGCACTTTTTATGTAATCAGGAAGGTCATTAACATACAGCATAAAGAGCAAGGGTCCAAGAACTGAGCCCTGCGGTACTCCGAGCTTGACATTATGAACAGATGACATAGCATTGTTGTAACTTACTGTTAATGACCGTCCCTCCATGTAAGTCTGGATCCATCTCAGGGCAGTATCTCTAATTCCAAGGTCAAATAGTTTGCTTAAAAGCCTTTCGGAGTGAACAGTATCAAAGGCCTTGGATAAGTCGAAAAACATTGACAAAACATACTTGCCATGATCTAGACAAGAGTGTACATAATTTAGCAAATGACATGAGGCAGTCTCTATTGATCTGCCAGATCTAAAGCCATGCTGAGATGGTGTTAAGAAATTATTTTTTTCAACATATTCAATCAATCTCACATAAAAAGCCCTTTCGATAATTTTAGATATAGTGCTGAGTATAGATATCTGTCGGTAGTTGTCGATGTCTTCAGGGCTGCCCTTTTTAAATAGTGGAATAACACGTGCAATTTTAAATGTCAGGAAAATAACCCTGGCAAAATGACTGATTAATTAAATACACAAAAGGACCAATAATATTTATGTTAATATTTTTAAGAACAAACAGATATATCATCAGTGCCACAGGAAAATTAATTTTTAAGTGTATTAATTATGTCTATAATTTCTTCTTCAGTAACAGGTTCTATACAGAATTCCGATGTATTATTGTATTTTTTTCCTGTAGCAATACAGGGTGATGTCAAATTTTGATTTTGATGAAAGTGCTCTTTAATCTTGTTTTCTGCTATTGTGGAAAAATGGGAAGCAAACAATTCAGAGACTTCATATGGGTCAGACACATATTCTGAATTGTACTTAAGTATAATATTTTTATTGCTCTTATTAGATTTACCAAGTCTAGAATTAATAATGTTCCATGTTTCCTTTGTTTTATTTGATGAATTATTAATTTTGTTCTTAAAATAAGTCTGCTTGGTAATTTTGATATTTTTTTTATATTCTTTTTTTTTAATTTGATACTCATTTTTAAGTTGATGACAATCTGAAGTTTTCATAAGCCAAAACATATTTTTTATTTCAGTGCCCTCTTTAATCAGTTCCTCAGTTAACCACTTTGCATTATTGGCATTATTATTTCTTGTACATTTTTTATTTATATATTTAACCGGACAGCATTCATTAAAATACACGATTGTTTCTATAAAAAACAAAAATCCATCATTTACATTAAAATAACATAAATAAAACCAGTCAACCTATTGTATTGTTTTTCCATAAAAATGAAAGTGCCCGCAAGAATCTGAAAAAATTTAGGGGGGAAATTAAATTTCCAATCCGTTGATGTGGGGCATGATATGTTCCAGTAATTTTTAAGTGAGATAGCAGCCGCCAAAGAGGTCTGAGGAATTCGCTTCTCCAGCGACACGGGCCGGGCTTCGAAAATGAGAGCTGACTGCTCGCTGTTCTATCTGACCATTATTTTTGAATAAACTACGAAATAAATATTAGATTTTTCACCCTCGTTATCGTGAGCTTTCGGACTAATAGGGTGGCGAAAGCAAGAGGTTTAGTTTGTTACTTATATATCAGAAGATGCTAAAATTTTGAATGAGGTGACATTCAATGTGAATTACCTACCGAAATTGATCAAAGTCCTAACAGTTACTTATTGGACCTGAATAGAAAAAAATAACGTAGGAAGTGTATAAATTTCAGATTTATATAAGTTGTTTGTAATTTTTATTATTCAGATCATTGTTTTATTTTAATGTGAGCTGATATTACCTGGGTAAATAATATATGAATTGTATTCATGTAATGCAGCTTAATATTTTTTGTTTCATTAAAAACCTTAAATACTCAATTTTTATTTTTTCACACGCTTTTGCTTGGTAAACCTATACTACACTACTGTACGCATTGTTATGTCACAATGATTAGTGTTAAATAATGATTTCAAAATTAGAAATACCCATAAAATCTGTTAACTATAATAACAATGAGTATTCAGATATAAAATTAGCACTAAATTTTCATTGATAACCCTGTAATGCATGAAAAATCGAGAAAAAGTTTAAGTGCGCTTATGGGAACATTAACATTAAAGTAAATCGTTCCCTAAAACTCAAAGTCAGTGAGAATAGTGGAATATCTATCTTATAAACTGTTTTTCTGCATTTGTCGTCCTCTTGCATTGGCTCCATTTTTATGGATATAATGAAAATACAGCATGCTTACTCTTCGATTCTTCGTGGATTCAACTACAGAATTTGTAGTAACCAGGAAAACAAAAAAGTCACGAATTATAAAATTTCTGCTTAAAGTCTATGAGATGTCGGGGAGTTGAAAGTGGGATTTTCACTAATTATTTGGGAACTTCAAAGAAAATGTTGCACATACCAATAATTATTGCATATTATCGGTTGTAAAAACTATTTAATTGCAAACACTATATAATGTAAAAATATTTCAATAAAATTTAAGTAACATTAACTGTTTCACATTATCATGTGTTCTTTTAATGTAGTGAAAATATTTAAATGGTGTTACATTAACTTTTTTCTGTTTTTTTTTTTAATACTGATGCAATGAATTAACACACTATTAATATAGGTACCTGTAATAATGAAACATTTTCTTTATAGGATTTTGCAAACAGTGGAAAGAAAAGCTATCTATGAGAACTAAAGGAAAAACTATATATATAAAAATATTAATGAAATCTTTGCATTCTTTCGATAACCTGACTTCTGGTTATGCTAACAAGTAAAATTCTGATTTGCCATTCTCATTTTAACACTAGCATCCAACGTAGTCCCCTACGGCTAAGCAGGCTAAACTAGTATCTACATGATCCCCTACGATATGTAAATTCAGTTAAAAATGAGAACAAAGGCCTGAAATTTACTGAATTTACATATCGTAGGGGATCATGTAGATACTAGTTTAGCCTGCTTAGCCGTAGGGGACTAGGTTGGATGCTAGTGTTAAAATTAGAATGGCAAATCAGAATTTTACTTGTTAGCATAACCAGAAGTCAGGTTATCGAAAGAATGCAAAGATTTCATTAATATTTATATATATATATAGTTTTTCCTTTAGTTCTCATAGATAGCTTTTCTTTCCACTGTTTGCAAAATCCTATAAAGAAAATGTTTCATTACTATAAGCAAACAAATAATAAATAATTCACTTTTATACCTGTAATAATTTTTTTATAAATCTTTCATGGGAACTCGTAAATATTTATTTTAAAATTATACATTTATTTGTGTAATAAATTACAAATTATAGAGTATGTTCTAAAAACAATCTGTTAGTAATCCTGAGAACAAATCAATTGATTTCTTTTTTTAGATGAAAAGATAGGTACTTTATAATTTGAAAAGTTACTATTTGTTACACCAATAAATAATATGCCATTTTAAAATTAATATTATTTATGAGTTACCCATTGTTATGCCATTGATGAATAATAATTCAGTATTTAAAATATATCTGGGTGGAAACAAAATATGTGCTAGCATATATTTTGCTTTGTCAGAATAAGAGATATTTGCAATAAATATCAAAATGTAATAACTGTTTTTACCCAGATATATTAGATTTTCAATATTTATTATTAATCAATGGTGTGAGAAACCTAGAAATGTTGAAAAAAAATTTAAGTCACAAATTTCCAGTGATTGTTATTAAAGAGTGTATATTATTATACAGGGCCGGATTAACTTGAATGGGGGCCTGTAGGCAAATTTATGGTGGAGGCCTATTTAAGCCAGCGGTTTTGGAAATTCAAGGCGTATAGAAGGTTTTCAATGAATTCAATCAATGATACCTTTTTAAATATATGCTATTTAGTAAAAACGTTTTATTATTATTATTTCTATATAACACAAATTGCTGACTTTTCAATCTGGGGTGCAAATAATCAAGATCTTTTATTATGTTACACATTTATATTTATCAATAAAATATGATTTTCTGTAATCGCAAGATAATGTAGGTAGATTTTTTACATTTTGCATGAGATCTAGATTTTATTTTCATTTCATAATTCTCGAAAAAAAAATCAAGACGATGTGGTGGGGGTCTCATTTTGTAGGGGGCCCCGAGGCAATGTCTCACTGCCTCGGGGTTAATCTGGCCCTGTTATTATATTTCACAAAGAAAATGTATGAATATATTAATGCATCTTTATCAGTGGTTTTAAACGAAAAAAAGTCATATTTTTCATCTTTACTTTTTTAATAATACAAATCACTATTAAAACTAACAGATATATATATAGAGAAATAAATACATATATAAATTGACAAAAATATCTTCCGAATCCTGAAAGAAGGATAGTTTCATAACTAAGTTCTATTTTTAAGCGTAGACTGTTTCGGGGAGTTAAATTAGATTTTCACTTCGCAAAAATTTCTCGATCGATGTTAAGACGTGTTCAGAAAGGTGTGGAGAACAAAAAATATCAAAATACAACTGCGAGAAATTAAACAAAATCTAGGCCTTCAAAGTTTGTCGATTTTCGAAAAAAAAAAAATGTTTTCTTGGAGGTGGAAGCTAGGTTTAATACCTACCAAAACGGCCTCGGTTTTATTTTTATTATTTTTAATGAAATGAACATACAAGTTTGAGAAGTATGTAAATGCATAATCCATTGCGCAAGTTTTATATAATAAAAATAGTAATGTACATTAGATGAACTTTTCCAAGCTGGTGCTAATTGTATATTAGCTTTATACGGTGCTTCAAAAACGGAAAAGAATTAAATAATTATTGCTACTTGTAAGAGGTGTTTCCAAGCAAAGAAAAATGTCTTGCATATTTGCTCTATCAAGCAATGCAGCATTGCAACACATTAAAACAAATTAGGTCATGGTTAGGTAATGAATTATTACCAAACCACAAGTGGACGATATTACAGATAATCCATCAGAAATAGCAGAAGTAGAACTCGAAGAATGCATAACAGAAGCTGAAGAAAGATGAATTATTAATACAATTTTTTTAGCAAAAGTGAACCACATTTCTTTAAAGGAAAGTATTCAAAAATGTATTATCTATATGTATCTCAAAAATCATGATTTTTTAAAATGAATGCATCAATAAATTCGTAACTTTTTACCTTAAATTGCTTAAAATACATGTTATTGTAGGTAAATTTCTTTTATCTGATGTTAGATTTATTGTAGTCGACATATTGTAAAACTTCACGAAAGAAAATCGATTTTTTTTGTCAGTCAGTTTTGCATATTTCCTGCACTTAAGTGGGTCATTCTGTAAACGCCATTTTGAATTTCACAAATCTCTAACATCAGATTCGTATTCAGTATAACCAAAAACATTAGAAATAAATTTTGACAATTTTCCGATTCCTATTCAAAATATAACTAATTTTACATTTTTACTACGTTTTGTTCGGCCATTTTATTTCGCAAATCCAACATTACAAATTAATTTTCATAATTTTCCATGGATTCATATTCGAGGTATTTAATTTTACAACTAATTTGCAGTTATTTGCCATTAATAAAAAAAATTATGGAGGTGGCATTTTTTGTTGACGCTGTTTGAAGGATATTCCAATACGTGTTTTATTAAAAAATATGGATCGAGGAATTATTCCGAAGTTTGAGTCCTTTTTTGTCTAATTTGAGACTCCTAGTTCATTACTAATTTAAAAGAAATTATTAACAGATTATAGAAGCACACTTACAGAATAAGTTTATTTGTTAATGGCCGCCTATCTTGATGTAATATTTATATTGGTAGACTGACTAAAAATTTAAATACAGATATTAGTCCAGTCAACGGAACGCAAATCTAAAAAAATCAGGTGAATATCTTTTTTTTATTTGCAATTTTACTGTAAAATGCGCTTGAGTTTTCCCTGAAACTAAAAACTACCCCTTTCTTTGATATTGTACCGTTTTAAAAATATGTATTTTAAAAATTTGAAAAAATTCAGACATGCATTGAGGCCTTCTAAACATTTTTGGTCTCTTGGAATTTTCTTGTAAGTTGCTAATTTTTCGAGCAACAGGCAGTTTTTCATGATAAATAATGTAAAGTAAACTTCATATTTCTAAGTCAGATAAAAAATTTCAAGGCTTTGCCGCCTATTACCACTAGGATAGAGCGGGGCATGGATTAAAATAAGAAATTAAGGGAAACTTGCCAGTATCAGTTATAATTTCTAATAAGTACGCCACTCACTCCTAAAATATTTTACGATCTAACGTCACTACTGTTTACTTAATTTTTTACACACATACATAATGCTGTAAAAGGGCACTTTTATGGCAGAGTTTTATGCCTTTTTTTTTGGTGTCTCGCACGTTGGATGTCTCCTTTGTCGGGAATTTTTTATTTGACTTAGAAATATGAAGTTCACTTTAATTTCTAAATTCGTCAGCAAACGTTAAAAATTAGCTTGGCCAACATAATGCGACGGGAACTGCTTCTTTTAACGTAATCAATGCATTATTCCAACTATACATTTAAACTACATTGAGGACATATTTAAAAATATATAATTTCATATACTCTGTATCTATATTAATTGAACATAGAATATAATCATTAATTTAATTGTTTTTAATGTAAGAGCTATACTTCATTACCACCATATATAAGGATAATTAATATAAATAATACAATATTAAAACACTATTTAAGTACCGTTGCTTAAATGTTGAAAATCATGATATGCTGTTTACATTTTCAGTTATATTATGACCACGTTAGATACACATTGCGACAATGTAGCTAAAACTACCCACTGTGGAAATGTGTATTAATTATATGCACATTTGTAATGGTTCAAATTGTCTTTACAAAATATCAACAGAGATTGAAATTTTAAAAGATGGTGTATATATAGCTGTTATGTAAAAATGCGTTGAAAATGTTCCTGACATGTTTTGTAAAGTTTGTTTCGAAAACATTTCTACAGTTTTTATAAAATAAAAAATTTCTAGTTAGGAGATTAAACATAGAGTCCATATCTTTTCCTCACAAAATAGTTCGCTTTATTTCGAAGCATTCCAGGCAGGTAAGTTCCTACCCATACGAGAATAATTTACCTTGAACGCCAGCTTGATTTTTTTTTTTTACAAAATTTATGAAAGAATTTTGAAAAATTAAAAAAAATGATTTTCTCAAATATGAATGAGCAGAATCCGGGAGCTAAAATATATATGGTTCAGGGCGTTATGTCAATTATACAAAAAATTGATATTCAATAAATTAAACGAATAGGGGGAAGAGAACTTATTTTAATTTTATGACAATTTTTTCTTTATGCACTATTCGATGGAACACCACAATTTTTTTTCTGTGATATACTCATATCCTAAGTAACAACACATATTTTTTGGAATAAGATTGGAGGATTACTTCATAGCGTAAAAAAATTAAAAAATTTGATTTTCTCAAATGTGAATGAGCCGAATCCGGGAACTAAAATATGTGGTACAGGGCGTTATGTCGATTATAAGAAAAATTAATACTCAAAGAATTAAATGAATAGAGGGTAAATGGAATTATTTTCATTTTGTATCACTTTTTTCAATATGAACTATTTGATGGAACACCACTATTTTTTTCAGTGATATGCTCATATCCTAAGTATAAAAAATTAATTTTGGCCCCCTAATATTCATGTAATTCCATGGGAATCAGGAAGCAACATTAATTTTCAACCTGTGACTCAATAAAATCAGCATTATTTGAATAATCCACCCTTCTCTAATGTGAAAAACACTTAACCTTTATTTATCACTGTCTTCCTCAATCACGAGATTCATATTGCGTTCTGTAAACAATTCAAATTGAGTCACAAGCCGAAAATTAATGTTGGTTCCTTATTCCCATGGAATTTTACATAAATATTGGGGGCCAAAATTTATTTCTTATCTTCTTACACTATGAAGTAATCCTCCAATCTTATTCCAAAAAATATACGTTGTTACGTAGGATATGAGCATATCACAGAAAGAAAATAGTGGTGTTTCATCAAATAGTGCATACAGAAAAAATTGTTATAAAATTAAAAATAGGTTCTTTTACCCCCTATTCATTTAATTCACCGAGTATAAATTTTTTTTATAATCGACAACGCCCTGAACTGCATATATTTTAGCTCCCGGGTTCGGCTCATTCACATTTGAAAAAATCAATTTTTTTCATTTTTCAAGTTATTTTTTTATACTATAAAGTAATCATCCAATCTTATTTCAAAAAATATATGTTGTTACCTAGGATATTAGCATATCACAGAAAAGAAATAGTGGTGTTCCATTAAATAGTTCACAAAGAAAAAATTGTTGCAAAATTAAAATAATTTTTTCTACCCCCCATTCATTTAATTTACCGAGTCATTTTTTTTATAATCGACATAACGCCCTGGACCACATATATTTTAGCTCCCGGATTCAACTCATTCACATTTGAGAAAATCCAATTTTTTCATTTTTCAAAATTTATTTTTTATTTTTTTACACTATGAACTAATCCTCCAATCTTATTCCAAAAAATATATGTTGTTACTTAGGATATGAGCATATCACAAAAAAAAATAGTGGTGTTCCATCAAATAGTTCATAAAGAAAAAAATGTTGCAAAATTAAAATAATTCCTTTAATTTATTGAGTATAAATTTTTTTGGCCAGGACCACATATATTTTAGCTCCCGGATGCGGCTCATTCAGATTTGAGAAAGTCAAATTTTTTCATTTTTCAAAATTCTTTCATAACTTTTGTAAAAAAAAAATTTCAAGCTGGCATATGGGGTAAATTATTCTCGTATTGGTAGGAACTTACCTCTGAAATATAAATCAAATCCAAGCCCGGGCAGCCAACCCATGCTTATCTGGCTACACTCTTTCATCGAAACATTATAGATAGTAGAGGGTCCACACCTTCGAAAGCCGTCTAAATCGCCAAGTAACCCATTCCGGCAAGGTAAATAAATTTTGAGCTCGCATTTCGAAAGAGGGTCCTAATGGGCATCCGAAATGGCTTGTTGGACTTTTTTTGGCGCTTGCACAACTTCTCCACAAGAAAAAAAGATGGCGGAACGTTATTTCAAGAATGTGTGTTTTTAAACATATACCTCTCGCTAGAAAATTAACTACGTACGATATTGATGTGATTTTTTATATTTGTATACTACTGACATGAGCGCATATATCTGTATTGTTAGAATTTCAAAATCACTTACAATTTTTTTCTACATAAATCCTAAATCACAGGAAGCAAATTTGTGTGTTTGAATTTTCGACGTGCGATCAACTATATTAAATGTTTAAATTTTTTATATATTATATGCGAATGAAATATGGTCTAAAGATCAAAAAAGTTTTTGCAAAAAAAATTAGCTCAATATCTTTTACAATTTTTGAGTTACAGACTTTTCAAATTAAACCATAATTTAGGTCCGTGATACTCCTATTACCATGCGGCTATTATCTCACGTACTGCTATGTGGTTAATTGTAATGCATCAAGATAGTAAGCCAATACATTTTTGATATTGTGTTATTATTATTTATAATTTTACAAAAATATTAATATGTAAAATGAAACTCATTTGGCATAGTATTTATTAGATCTATAGGTTATGAAGGTGTTGTATATGGAGATATTTATTATATATACCATCATTATACAATATAGAAATAAAATATAAACACGTACACAAACCGTGTAATTTATAAGTAATAATAATAATAATAATAATAATAATGCATAATTATACACAGCTCAGTAAGCATCGACAAAGCACTACTAGACTGGTAAGAATTACTGTCTGTTAAACACTGCTCTGTATTATTTCTGCCCTCAAAACAATTGTAGGAAAGGCCACATGCACATGCAACAGAACATCAACATTTTTAGTCACACTCTACTTTACAATTCCACCTTTTGTTTTTTTTTAACCACTTGTGGTTTTTTGTCATCATTTGTGGGTTTATTTGATTATTCTCTATCAGATATCCAAATTTTCTGGAAGAGTGTGATGTGTTTTCTTAACCGTTTTTCAAGTCACCGAGGTAATTTGTTTAAAATCCAGAATTTTGTGTTAGGTAAGGAAAGTATAGGAGAATCTAAACCACTTCTTGTGAATAAGTTTTACAATTAAAATTATTTTGCAGTAAGCAGGGTTTGACCCTGCTTCGCTAAGTACTTCAGTTGCAAGCTAAGCTAAGCATACCAGACTACTGGACTTAATGACCGTTTCAAATGCAGTAAGTAAGCTCTCTTGTAGGACTTAGCGAAAGTATGTCTAATAACTTTATGAAAAATAAATGCTACCTTGGTGAATCTAATTAAACTCACTATGGCCATACAGATTCACATAGGTCTTACGACCATCTTCAATGACACGATCACCAATTGCATCGCAGTTATCTCCAAGATTAGTCAAACTGTTTAGATGGCCTGTTTGATTTAAGGCAACTGTAACTGCTCCCCTTCGGAAAGAATAACTGACAGGTCACACAATACATAGACTGCCAATAAACAATATTTACAATATTTTCTTCTTCATGTTTTTCACCTAATTATTTATTGGTTTCGTGAATACTATAAAATACCCTTTGTTGTCGTATACCCACAAAACTTTTGTAGTTTTTCTATTTTGGAAAAAATTAAACATGCCTTTCGTAAATATTATTGTGTTCGTTTGTTCATGGCTGCACTTCAAATTTTATGCTAGGCGTGAGGAATCCACGTTCACATTGTTGGGCGACATCTGTCTTTATTTACACCAATATTCAGGGCTTGTTTTCTTAAGTCATATCGTACTTTTTTTAAATCCGAAGTTTAGGTCAATTTTTATTTTTAAACTCAATTTATTAAAACTTATTAACGATTTCGTACTCTATTTGCAAGTCTAGATATACTGTCCTAAACTAAAATGACGTAACTTAAAATTTCCTAAGCAAATTGGACGTACTTCAAAGTTTCCTTGTTAAATGACCGACTTTTTTTCAATAATCAATAAACCATTATTTTTGCATCTGCCTCATAGAATTAAATTCAAAAATAGAATGAAACTATTTAAAAAAATAAGATGTGCTGAGATTAGCGGCATAAAATGTCAAATATCTCAAGAAGAGCGTATAATGAAGTACGTCATTTTGGCTTAGGACGGCAGTATATTACATGTAACAAATTACATCATAATTTAAAACCACGTATTTATTGCACCGAAATTATTGTTTAATAATTTTCAGACAATGAGTGATCTAATGATCAAGAATAATGTAACACCTAAATCAAATTAGGTATTATACTAATATATGATCTATCCACAATTGCACAGAACGAGCCCTGCCGTAGCTGTCACGTTGCGCGCTAATAACAAGACATTATTACGGTCGAATTAAAAAATCCGTATCTCGAAAACTGTATAAGATATCGAGCTAATTTTTTTTGCAAAAACTTTTTTGATCTTTAGACCATATTTCATTCGTATGTAATAGATACAAAATTCGAATATTTAATATAGTTGCCCGCACGTCGAAATTTCAAACACACAAAATTCGTTCATGTGATTTTGGATTTATTTAGAAAAAAACCGTAAGTGATTTTGAAGGTCTATTAGTACAGATAGATGCGCTCGTGTTTGTAGTATATAGATATAAAAAATCAGATTGATATAGCAAGTAGTTAATTTTTTAGGAAGAGGTAAACGGTTAAAAACACAAATTCTTGAAATAACATTCGGCCATGTTTTTTTCTTGTGGAGAAGTTGCGCAAGCGCCAATAAAAGTCCAACAAGCCATTTCTGATGCCCCTAAGGACCCTCTTCCTGAATTCGTTTCCAAAAATCATTTACCTTGTTGGAATGGGTCATTTCAATTTTTAAAGCTTTGGACCCCTTACTAAGAGGAGCGAATTCGAGACTCTATCGTGCCGTTTTTTTTTCTGGCGTAGAACCAGGTCAAACATGGTAGGTTTTGTTAAGCATGTCACTGGGCATATGAAATCGTATTTCACGACATTTTTTCGTGGTCTGGACCTTTTTAAATTAAAAAAAAATCGGAAAATATTGTATTTTAAATAAAATGTGTTTTTTTTGTTTCCACCGTCATATCTTCAAAGCTAATGTTGCTATCGACGTTGTTTTTTTTTTTTTAATAAAGTACACACAATAGCGCTTTTAACTGTACTAATGGTTTTTACACAGTTCGCATTTTCATTTCCTTAAAAATTAGGAAACTAGATATTTGAATTTTACGTATTACAATTTTCACCAATCGATAAACTTTTTTATTTTTGAAAATTTTTATACACATACAGCGAAGCAAATGTAGCCCAAACATTAGAAAAGTTTTTGATATAATTATTTTTTTCCCAATGTGTATCGTTTGGCAACAGCGATTTTTTTAAAAGCGCGCTAAATTAGTCATATGTATTATTGCGGCCCACAATCTAGGCAAAGATTAAGGAATTAACATTCAAATCTAATGACCCCTCACCTTAACCGGGAATATCTTAAAAACGGAGGAACGGAAAAAATTGGAAAAATTATGTGTCTATTGTAAATTATTCACTGAAATTTGAATAATGTACATTGGACAGATTTGAAGTGCTGTTAAGTTATATTGAAAAATGTCCTACTTTTTAAGGAAATTTTGACAATACCAGTTTTAAATCCATTATATATTTGAAACTATGCCTACTATATAAATAATATTTTAGAGCCGATAAGGCATGGTATTTTTTGTACGAGGAAATTTTTTTTTATTCTAAAATTTTGCAGTTATTCTAAAAAACGTGACATCATGTTTATTCGGTTATTTATCAAGGTATTTACAAAAATTTTGATAAAATGGTTAATTATATAAAATGCAATCATTTTCAGAAAAAAGAATTGGTATATATCAAATATTAATTTAGTTATCAAGTGCAATAGATAATATTATTACCCGCGTTCTGCAATATTATCTATTGCACTTGATAACTAAATTAATATTTGATATATACCAATTCTTTTTTCTGAACATCCTTACATTTTATATGATTAACTATTTTATTAAAAATCTTTTAAATGCCTTGATAAATAGCCGAGTAAACATGAGGTCACGTTTTTGACAATAACTGCCAAATTTTAGAATAAAAAATGATGAAAGAATTTCTTCGTACAAAAAATGCCGTGCTTTATCGGTATCTTAAAATATTATTCATATAGTAGGCATATTTTTCAAGATATAATGAATTTAAAACTGGTATGGTCAAAATTTCCTTAAAAAGTAGGGCATTTTTCAATATAACTTAGCAGAACCTCAAAACCGTCCAATGTACAATATTCAAACTTCAGTGAATAATTTACAATAGACACATAATAAACACATATTTTCTCAAATTTTCCCCTGTCCGCCATTTTTGAGATTTCGCGGTTAAAATGAGGGGTCAATACATTTGAATCGTATATTAGTAGTTTGAGGGATTTAGAGTATACGTATAAATAGTTTTAAATAAATGCGATGCTGTAGAATATTCGCAATTTAGTTTTCTAAAATAATGGAGTGCACCTAGGATACAAGGTTTGTTGTCACTAATGTGCTGAAAAGTGCTGAAAAAAGACGGCATCACGGAAATATTGTGTCAGACAAGATAATATTTTAAATGACGAAATTTAGTTAAAATATCATATAGACTGTCGTATAGGTAGACAAGTTTTGAAAACATGAACTAATTTATTTATGCAACTTGGACACGGCACTAGCAGACAATTTTTGTCAATATAGAAGGTAGTGCAAAGTTTATGAACTACAGTTTGTTCATGTCTTCATTGTTTTACTGGTTGCGACACCACTAATGGTTTTTTAAAAATATTTAAAAAATCTGCGTTTGATGTTCTTAAAGAATATTGTTGTTTTTCAAAAATTATCGGAACTGCCATTGCTGTCTAAAGACGGAGCTTTTAAAATCTTTACAAAATTGATTCTAGTACTGTACAAAAACAAAAATAAACTTAAATGTTTTCTTAACCGCTTCTCAAGTCACCGAGGTAACTCCTTGAAAATCCAGAATGATTTTGTGTAAGGTAAAGAGAAACGAGGCCCTACAGTTTATAGTGGAGTCCGAACCACATCTTGGGGATAATTTTATAATTAAAATTATTTCGCGGTGAGCAGGGATCGAACCTGCTTCGCTAGGTATGCCAGTATGAAAGCTAGACGCGCTAAACCACTGAGCTACCAAATTCATATATTAAACGACCTAAGGATCAAATTAGCAACAACAACAAACAGAGCTTCCTTCAACTGAAGGCACCTTTTACCACCCATTCTTAAGGTAAACATATATTTAAATAATAGATTTCCTATCTAATACATTTAGTTAACTATTGCAGGTTTATGTATCAACTTAGAATATCGTACAGAAGCAATATGCCAACTACACTTATAAATGCACATGGTTCAGGACGGAATTTAAGTGACGATGTTTGGACAATATTTTCACTAAGTATTTATTGTTCAGATAAAAATTGTGAAAATCGAAAATATGATTGTGTTAAAGAAGGCCTAAAATGTTGTAACGAGTCTAAATGTCGTACTTGAAATACTGTTATTTAAAGGTTTCGATGAATCTACAGACGACTGCGTTAAAACGCAGGGCCTACGTAACCAAATACTCATTTGTCAATAGAAAAATAGTTGCAAAAAGTAAAGTTGTTTTATTCCTGCGTCTTGGTTTAATTCAATCAAAAATGTGTAATAACCTACTAGGTAGGTACTTACTTTATAACAGTGATTTATATTTACCTGCTTTTAAATATTTTTTACCTTAAAACAACAAAAGGTATGTTTATACCTTAGGTTCGTACCTATTTTGGAGCTGTTAATAAAAGCCCGATTAGTACACATGAATCCAACCACCGTAGTCCGCACTCCGCAGGCGGTAAGCAGTATAATGAGAGCCGGGCGTGCAAGAATATGCTTTGGCCCGTTTTAAAAAAATCACTGACTACATACTATAACCTGCACATCAAAAATTATGATTCTAAAAACTTTTTTCATATATTGGCTTCAATTTGTTCACAGCATGTATATACATATTTTCATAAATAAAATTTTTTCTCGATTGCTGAAAAATACATTCACGAAAATAACAACTTTAAGTTTGCTATTATTTTAACAATTAAAAAATATATATTTTACAATCACATTGTACATAGTTAGAAGCGCTATTGTGTCTACTTCAATTTAAAAAAAAAATCAGTTCCATAGCACAATTATTTTTAAAGATATAACGGTGGGGACGTTAAAAAACATGTTTCATGGAAAAATCATTTTTTTACAGTTTTTTCGAAATAAAAAAGTTCCTGACCACCAGAAAATGTCGTGAAAAGTGGTTTCATGTACACGATCACCTAATTAAAGAATCTCACCAAGTCTGGTTTGGTTCTACGCCAGTTTTTTTTTTCTCGGAAACTAAGCGACTTTGGTTCCCAATTTTACTTGTCTATTACGCTGGCTCCACACATGCGTCCACGAATATTCGGGTACTTTTACGAATATTTGGAAGACACACCCTCCACACATAACATCGTTGTTTGTATACGGCAAAATTTCAACACAGTGAATAGTCGTTCCCTTTAATGCGTCTGTTTACCAACGGAAACGTGTACGTGTTCGGACCAAATATCGAATATTTGTGCACGAACACGAATATCCCACCCAAACCTACGTGCATTCCTACAAAAGCGACTTTGCTTCCCAATTTTACTCGTCTATTAGATAAAATAAAAATTCAAGCGTGTAATTGCAGTTGAGTATATTTTTCATAAAACAAAATATATCATTCATTTATTATGTTAAGAATTTTTATTAATATTTCCATTTACAATAATCTATGTATCTATAAATTCCTATTTACATATTTCTTCTAATTGCTCTATTTGAAAAAATGATCAAATGGAAAGTCAGTTTTCGGTTGATCTTCTATTGTAGGATTTCTAATTTTTAGTTTAAAAAAATCATTTTTTTCTTTTTCGGCCATATTAAAGTTTTCTATAATTTCTTCCCTTCCATACTTATCTCTTTTCTTGGTTGTACAGTGTTCCTTATTACCAAGTTTATGGCATACCGTTATCTCTTCATTACCTTCATTATCTCTTACAGTACGATGTGTTTCGATAGACTGAAAATATAAATTTTTAAAAATTTACAATTTTGGTAAAATAAAAATTGATAAAAAAAGACAAAATACACAGATACTTTGATGATGTGATGGAAATGATTGTAAAATTCCAACAATATCACAGACTACAATAATAATTTATTATTGAGAGTTCATATGTATTGACCAGCATTTCTATTTTCACAGTACAGTACAGATAGTCAATTTAATGAGGTGCTTTGTGACAAAACTTGAAACTTGGTCTATACCAATGAAGAGTCGTCTATACTCTTCATATGATAGTAAAAATGGATATATGAAGTCCTTAAATATCATCATCTCATTCAAGACACAAAAATCGTATTACAAAAATATTCTTTGAGGTATTATCTCAAAAACATGTATTTAACATTTGTTAAGATTGGCCAATGAGACACTACTAGCGTCAAAGCTTTATACTTTCAGTTATTAATTACTGTCTAAGTAGAGATGAAAACGTGGCAAACAAATCGGTTCAGTCAAAAATCAAAATTATTCAATATATACATCTATCATTTATGCACGGAACATATATTTAACCCTTATGTGCCTAGGGCCTTCCGATCTGCGTAAAGACCTAAGTGGGGTCAGTAGGCCCCCCCCCCAATTTTTTTTGGGTAAATTAGCTTTCATGAGGTACCAAACATAGTGAAACACCTACAAAATACTTATAAGCATTTTTATTACTAGTTAATATTAAAATAAAAAATTTAAAAAATCTGCTGAATATTTTTAAATGAAAATAAACTTGATTAGTCTTTAGTGTCACAATCAATACATATAGTGGTAGTAACTGCACTACAGATCACTTTACTTTTTTTGTCTTGTTTCGTGGAACATTTATAACATCTACTGCGTTTCATCTGTTCACAACATTTAACATTAATGCCTAAGTGGGGTACCCCACATACCTATTTTGTTTTTTATATCCAACAAAGGCCATTGAATCACTCATGCATTGAATAAGAGATAACCTCAAATGTCAATTAACCATATACTTATTAACTATATACTATGAGTTTCGTTCCCAATTTGACGCCAAGGAAAGCCTGTCTCTCTATCCTTTAAGAGGACTTGGTATTGTGCGCATGTCTTAGTGGGCGGAACATCGACGCGAGAATGTGACAGTTTAACTAAATATAGAAGATGAGTGGTCACAATCTAATCGGAGAAATTGTGCACTATAGGCATTATATCAGTGGTTCCAAGTTCCAATTCCAGACATTAATATTATCAGCGCTTGTGTGTTCTAAGATATTGTGAAGTTGTTTTATGTATTTTATTGTTTATCAAAATAGGGATTTGTATTTACATGGTGTAAACCTATATCCACAAAAATGAAACGGTGTTTTTTGTGTAAAAGCCAAAATTTTAACATTGAAGATTTTTTCACCAAGTTTTACTGAAAAAGGTTGACTTTTTAGAAAAAATATCAAGAACAACTTTTTTTTACTCAAAAAATAAGATGCCGTCCCAAGAACTAAAGAAAAAAAATATTTACCATTTCTTTCAATGTCAAATTGTTTTTTAACAATCTTGCCTTTTTACGGCTGAATCACCCATAAAACATAAAAATATAAATTGTGCCACTCATATTCGTAAAGTAGAATTTTTAGCTGAACATCGAAACTTCCATTAGTACCCTAAGACCCACTTTTTTGCTAATTCCACTGGAATAAGTTTTTCTAATTACTGCTTAGGTATTCATTTATTGATTAAATAATTTAAATACCAAGAAACGAAAGCTTCCTAATAGCATGTGAATCATTCCAAAAGGGTGGTATATATTTTACCATAGTATACGAAATCTCCGTTTTCTACGGTTGCCGGTAGATTTCTTTGTTTTGGGACCACTGACCTGGTACAGCGCGCGCTTCCTTCTTCATCAGATCGTATCGTCAGAGTCCTCCATAGAGATAGAAAACTATCTCGTTCTCTAGCCTCAAATCCGTACATAGTGGCTTATGGAGTATTACCAGTATATAGTTAATAAGTATATGCAATTAACAAATAGCTGGAAGCAGGGTGGCCAACTTGTTCACAAAAAAAAGTTGCAGCAAAAAGTTAGAATGTGGGGGGCCGAAGTTACCCCACTTAGGCACATAAGGGTTAATAATAATACCACCCCACGTGTTCCATAAATAAGTTACATACATAAAAAACAATCTCAATTATTTTCGTTCTATCCACCAATATTAAACCAATATCCTATTTCAAATAAAGATTATTATTACAATACAATACAATACTTTATTGGTGTCAAAATACACAAAGTGTTTACACACGTCAACATACAGTACAAAAGTTGAAATATAAGGTATAAATATATAAAACAATAAATACGAAATAAAAGACTGAGAGCACATAGTACATGAAAGACAAACTAGATATAAAAGAAGCTATGAATATAAAATAAATAGGAGGTATGGTATGGTAATTTATCACTGTAGCTTCTAGAATACTGCACGAGATTCACACATTAGTTTGCAATAGAGGAAAAGTTGCTATGTAAAAATTCGTTAGTAGATACTATAGAAAGCATTATTGAGCAAATATTTTTTTATTCTGTTTTTGAACTGAGTTTCATTCAACAATTTTATCTCTGGTGGTAGAGCATTATAAAATTGAAAACCCAAGTATCCCGTGCCATCCCTTGTTTTACTTAATCTATGGAAATTTATGTTGTTTCTGGTTTTATAAGAATGTATGTGGCTTCAAGTTTCGAATGATTCTACATTTTACCTCCCTACAATAAAATTGTGGGAGGTTACTAAAATTGGTTCAAAATCGAAAATTGAGATAACATCAAATCTTTACGTTTTGAGGTCCCAGGAATCCAAAAAAGTGGTTTTTGAAAAATGTCTGTGTGTGTGTATGTGTTGTATGTGTGTTAGCACGATAGCGGCGAAACTACTGGACGGATTTGGATGAAACTTTGCACGAGGGCTTCTTTAGTGCTCTAGAAGATCTGAAAAGGTTTTGGTTGAGATCGGATTACGTTTAGTGCCATTTTGGCACAACAACTTGTTTATTTTATTATTACTTGCAATTTGTAATCTAACCACTGGAAAGCAGTTAAAATTCCGATTTCAACGATATATCACACTTGCACCTTTTTTTTTATATACCTACATTTTTTTATACAAATTATTGTATAGAGAACAAACAAAATTCACTGTCTGTATAATATCAACATATGTAAAATTATGTCACAAGTTGTCGGTGGTCCAGTGAGCTAAAGCGTCGTCTTATAAAACAAGAGATCGACGGTTCGATCCCAACACTGCTGTTTTTTTTTCTTTCTTTTTTCATTATAAACTTATTAATAATTGCGGAAAATGTTACATGATTAAATATCATCATATATTAGGTGTTTATAATTATTCAGAGTTTGAGGATTGGTCACTAGTTTTAAATGAAATATAAATAATTCTATTGTTGTTTTGGCGGTGAACACATACGACGTCGTAAATTAAATAAATATAGGTGGGTCATATTACAATAATATATTTGATTTAAAGGCATGTCATGACGGCTGATTTGAATTGACTATCAGAGCTCGTATCATTTGCTACTGCTACGAATCAAATTACAGTTCAAAAGTAGCAGACTGCTGTTTGTCAGCCCATTTTCTTTATATAACTAAGACATTGGTAAATGTAGGTACAAGGCACAGTCATAATATTCAAGGAAATAAAGTGTTGTTTGCAGTTGTCTCTAAATTTTAGTCCGGAAATGACTCTAATTGCCTTTCGCTGAGCAGAAAATACAGCAGCACAAGATGGGGCATGTCCCCAGACTAGTATTGCATATGATAAAGTAGAGTGGATGAGACTATGGTAAGTCGTGGTTAGAGTATTCAGTGAGACTTTGTCAATAAGGTTTCGCAACAGATAAGTATATTTGGAATTTTTTTTACAGACGTAGTTAGTATGACTTTCCCAAGATAACTTGGGGTCTAAGTAAACTCCTAAGAATTTAACAGACTCAGGATTATTAACCTCTTCCAAATTGCGCAAACCAAATATCATTGTTTCTGTCTTAGCCACATTTAAACTTAGCTTATTCGAGATAAACCAGTTCTGTGCGCTTAACTCGGTATGCGGTACTTCATTTAGCAAAACTTCGATGGTATCATTTGACATTGTTAAATTTGTATCATCTGCAAATAATAGGACACTAACATTATCTCTAATTGACTGAGGAAAGTCATTGATATAAATTAAGAAAAATATGGGACCTAGTACGGACCCCTGCGGTACTCCATGCTGCAATTTTAAAGTATTAGATTTAATGCCGTTATTAAAAACAAATTGTTGTCTATCACTCAGGTATGACCGTAAGAGCGATTTGCTTTCATCCGTAAAGCCGTAGAAACTTAATTTATTTATGAGAAATTCATGGGACACACAGTCAAAAGCCTTTTTATTTTATCAACCCCTTTAATAATGGAGTGGCGGGGGTGGTGGGGGTATGAAAAATATTCTAAAAAATTTTGAGGCCTTCGCTTCTAGTACATATTAATCCACAAATATTATATACTAAACTAAATAATGAAATGTATTTCTTTTTTGTAATACGTAATAACTGTAAATGTATTTTTAAGTAAGTATACTACATCTGTGTTTAATAGCTGTTTGTGCTAAATAAAGATTGTTATTATATTATTATTATTACATATACCTAATTTCATTTTCTCTGCTCTTACCAGCTTGCTTTATTTATTTTTCCCTATCTACCCCTATTTTGGGGTTAAACCCTTCAACGGAATCATTTCAAAATATAATCTAGTTCCATATGTCGTTATAATATATACATACGTGTACCAGATTTCAAGTGAATATCTTAATTTTATTTTACCAACCCTTTCAACAATAGAGTATTGATGGTGGGGGGGTTGAAAAATATTATAAAAAATCTGAGGCCTTGGCTTCTAGTAGATACACAGAATTTCAAGTTTCTGTTCTCGTATCAGCTTGCTTTACTTATTTTCCCCTATTTACCCCTATTTAACCCCCAACCCGTCATCAGAATAATCCCAAAATATAGTCTAGTTTCTGATGTCATTATAATACATACGTGTACCAAATTTCAAGTGAATATCTCAATTTTATTTTATCACCTTTTTAATAATGGAGTGGCGGGGGTGGTGGGGGTATAAAAAATACTGTAAAAATTTTTGATGCCTTCAATTCTAGTACATATACCTAATTTCATTTTCTGTACTCTTACCAGCTTTCTTTATTTATTTTTCTCTATTTACCTCTATTTAACTCCAACGGAATCATCTCAAAATATAATCTAGTTCCATATGTCGTTATAATATATACGTGTACCAGATTTCAAGTGAATATCTCAATTTTATTTTACGAACCTAATTTCAGCTAGTGTCCCATGATGTACGCCGCCATTTTGAATTTTTCACTTCCGATCCCCTATTGTTAATCTGCGACCTTGATTACCTTCAGATACCAATTTTCAGTCGAATGAGACGACAAATGATAAAACTGATCCATCATGATGTCGCCGCCATTTTGAATTTTTTGGTTTCGATCTCATATTTGTAATCTGCGCTCATAATGATCTTCAGATATCAATTTTCAATCGAATCGGGCCGTAAATGATAAAATTTTTCAGCCATGTTGACGCCGCCATTTTGAATTGTTAAATTTCGATCGAAAATTTGTAATCGGCGACCTTGATTACATTCAGATACCGATTTTTAGTTGAGTCATTTGACAAATGATAAAACTTGTCATGCCATGTTGACGCCGCCATTTTGAACTTTTAAGTTTCAATCCTATATTTGTAATCTGCGACCGATAATCCTCACATACCGAATTTCAGCCGAAATGTCTTAATTTCTTTTTTTCATTTTAACCAACCCTGTTTTCTTTAACAAAAATGCATCAAGTTTTTGTAAATTCGGCTTCTATCGATTGATTAAATCCTAATTTGAATTATAAATTTTCTCGGACAATTTTTTGTATCGATTTCCAACAAAATTATTTTGAAACTGAATGAAGCTCCGAAAAACCCTCTTTAATGAAGCAAATACGAAAATTAAAAAAAATTACTCATGTGATAGAGGTAATATTTGAGCATCAAATTATGAAATGTAAAAAAGGGTAAAAAGAACAATTCCGGGTGCGTGGTTCGAACCCGAATCCCTGTTTGGGAATCAGAACTCAAAAATCAAAAAATCGTCTAGCCGGTACACCACCGAACCTACAGAGGAATGGAAGACATATAAATGACATAGTGAAAGTTTTTAAAAAATGTAAAATTCAACTTTTTGCAGATGATACTCTGGTATATGTTATAGGTGATAATGTTAATATGATAATCGATATATTGAACAATGAATTAAAAAATCTTGAACTTTGGCTAAACAATAATAGTTTAAAATTAAACTTAGACAAGACTAAATTAATGATAATAAAAAGTAAATACAATGTAGCAAATACAACACATCATCAAAATGTAATGATAGGAAATAGTAAAATAGAACAAGTTAGCGAAGTCAAATATTTGGGAGTAATAATAGATGACAATTTATCATTTTCAAATCATGCTACATACATTACTAACAAAATTGCAAGAAAAGCCAACTTATTAGGAAGAATCGGTAAGGATCTCTCGATATGGTCTAAAACAACAATATATAAAACAATAATCCTACCGCATTTAAATTTTTGCTCAACAATTTTGTTTCTACTGAATTCAGAAATAAATGTACTGCAAAAAAAACAAAATCAAATTCTACGTGTTATCTTGGGTTGTAACAAATACACAGGAATAAAACTGATGCTAGATACTGTTAATTTTTTGAGTGTAACAATTATGCTTAATACTATGACATTTATATATAAATTGTTGCATGGTAAGCTACCACAACATTTATATGATTACTGTACTCTTGTTAAAGATATACATAAACATAACACACGATCAAGAGAAAATTTTTATATTGGAACTGTAAATAACACATATAGTCAGAATAATTTATATCATAAGGGGTTGAAACAATATAATGATTTGCCATTGCATATAAAAAACTGTAGTAGTGTTGACAAATTTAAAGTAAATTGTAAAAAACATATAAGACTGAATGTAAATATTTAATTAAGTAATAAATAGGTAACTTAGGTAATTTAACAACTTATGATTTTTAAACTAGTTTATAGGTAAACAAATATTTGTATTGAAACATTCTTTATAGGATTTTGCAAACAGCTGAAAAAATAACTATCTATAGTTATTTTTTCAGCTGTTTGCAAAAAGAATAATAAAAAATTCCGTCAGTGCTATCTTTTAACAAATAAAAAAATACGGAAATTGGTCCCGGAAAGCTTACTGTAGCTTTATTGATAGGGAAGTTATCAGCGTTATAATGTTGGTTTCCCCCCCATATCTACCCTCCTAATTGTCCCACCACCCCCACCTCATTAAGTGTTCATCAATACCCTTCTATTCAGAAAAAAATGAGGTCCCAACTCCACTCCTTCCTTCTCAAGAAATAATTAATTTAATTTTTCGTTTTTTTGCAAGTTCAATCGCGATATCTCGCGAACTAAGTGTGCGATCGGGTTCGAGTTGGAACGAGCTTACGTGTTTTGCCAAGCTCTTCATTTTTGGTATGAGTTTTTTGTGGCACCAACACCTGCACCTACTTTTAACGGGCCGTTTCCCCCATCCTTTTCACATTCTATAGAACATTCTTGGCAGTTTTTTGTAAATAATAGTAGCAGTAAAAATATATATAATCTTTTTTTAATAATTAATAACTTTTCTATTTATTGATCGATTTTGTTCAAAATCAATAGGGTTTCTCCTCTAGCTAACACTAACTTACTGGCAAATTTGAAATACAATCGGACTTTTCGTTCTTAAATTATGGTGCTTGCAAGAAAATTGACGGACGGGCAGATAGACAGAAAGCTGTTCAAAATTCGATCACCAACACGGTGGTATGAATTTCTTTTCTCTTCGAACGGTATTACCGGTTTTAGAAATGTGCCGATCAAATGCATATTCCTCGTTTTGTATTTGCGAAGAGTATAATAGTATACAGGGTGTCTCACCGGGAACTGATTCGGTCGATATAGAGAAAAGCACACATTAGAAATTTTTGAAAGTTTAGATAGTTACTAATGTCGGTAAGGAGAATCCAACTAAAATAATTAGAAGCATGGGGTACTTCCGGATATACCGGAAGTCGATACCAACTTGCTTATTTTAAATGGAACACCCTATATATTTTCGACTTCTCGAGATGACAATAAAATTTTGAGTTCAAGCATGTCGCACACCCTATATATAAACCCAGTAGTTTCGAAGATATCTGACATTTTTTAAAAACTTTGACAGGTGCAACGGTTTGCAAGAACCGTTATAACTTTTTCTGTGTAGGACATCCTTATTTTCTCTTTGGCACGGAGAAAGAACACAAGGAGAACTACGTTCTACAACTGAAATCAATTCAATAATATCATACCAAGTGTTCTGTTTTTCGCGTTACATTTTGTCAACTTCAAAACGCGAGAACTTGTTTAGGTCAAATGGAACACCATGTATTTTTTTACGTCAAGTTGTGTAAAATTAAATTCCCTTTTTTCTGATATTAGCACCGAGGGGTTAAAGTTTTCAACTGTTTGAAACATTTGCGATATTATTAGAAATTCATGAATTGTTGTAATAAAGAATGTTTCAATACAATTATAAGCAAACAAATAATAATTCATTTTTAAAATTAAACAAATATTTATTGCCACTTTGTTAGCATTTTGCTATTAATAAAGATTATTATTATTATTATTATACTAGAAAGATTACTTAAAGATTATTTCCCTATGTATCATCAAAAAATCAGAAAAAAATGACAAAAATTTATAATTTTAACATGTCAGTCGCATAGAAATAAGCTAAAAGCAATTATAGAATAAAAAATATCTGCCAAAATAATAAATAAATAAAAAGTAGCCCTGGGCAGGATTCGAAGTCGGGAATCCACTTAAAAGTAATCGCTGCTTAGCACATGCGGCTACGGCGGATCCCAATCTTAAAATTGACTATAATTTCGGAGAAGGCAAGACTTCAAACACATCAATTTTTGAAACGTTAAGAATTAAATAAATACGTCGGGTAGAGGATCGTGTGATATCTATACGGAAAAAGAAAGATTGGTATTTTGTCGGTGTCGTAAATTGCGACGGCAAAACCGGAAATTCGGCTCGGCACGAGAGAATCAAAAACGGCTTTTTTGACATTTGTAACAGTACCACTGTCAGGTCATTGACTAAACCGCCCTTTGCCGCCAAACGCAGCTCTCCCAGCCCGGCAGGCTGATGGACGGGTATTCAATGGATCATCGACAACCTATTAAGACATTCACAAATAGTACAAATTTCTGGGGTAAACGGATTATAAAATCTACACTTTAATGTTTATTTGAACTGGAGTTATAAATTCTTGAAAAAACGTGCGATTTTAGTGGTTTTTTGCAATTTACGAGGGAACCACTGGGCCAGTTGAGTTCCACCGGCCTCATTTTGTTCGTTATTTTATAGTGCACATTTCTTACCTGAAAACTTTTTTCGTATAAATTCAGACATCACAGACTACATGTGAGTATTTTTATTGCTGAGGTTGTCGTTAGTCTGAGGGTAAAACCTAGCTTGTCTACACTAAATACCATAACATAGATCTAATGAACAACAATGAAGTTACCATACCAGTACATGGTTCCACTGCCATGGAAGCATGTTTTATTTACATAGTATATATCTACAACTGCCTCACTCCTGATATGTTTCAGTTAAACGAGTCTTGTTTTGAACAAAAATTTTAATGTGCTGCTAAAATGTTGTATAAATATGAGTTCATTACATGATGTCTAACATACTTAGTTTCTATACATATGTAGTTTTATTAGTCAGTAAGTATTTTTTTTAACTTTAAAACATTAGATACTGAATTGTAGGTACCTGAATTATTTTAAAATGTGTAAGGGTAAAGTGGGAATCACTGTCTCTGTCTTATATCCTTTTGTATTGTTTGTTTTATACAATAAAGTGGTATTATTGTTATTATTATAATTATCATTAAATATTAAAATCAATGGTTATGATTGTAGTAACAATCGTAATCATTGATTTTGATCTTTAATCAAGCTGATATTGGTATAAACTTTGTTGATACAATTCTCCTTTAAAATCAAAACCTGAGAAATTCAAGAAAATTATTCGACATTTGACATAAGACTCAAGTATGCAACAGTTGTGTAAGTATTTGTCCCACTTTTACACTCTTTTTTCATTCAATTTATGACCCATTACCCCTGACATTTCAGATGTGTTTTTAGAAACAGGAAAAATACCCTCCAGGTAAATTAGTCCCCAAATAAAAATTAATTCATTCCTATATTACTAATTGTCCAAATCATTACTATAGAAATAAAAAGTAATTAAAGTGAAAAAATTACAGATTACAGCCAAGATATGAGGTCGTCCATAGTATACAATATACATAAAATTATTTTTATTTAAAGATACATATAATTTAATGCCTAATAAATATACTTATTAGCCATTAAATTATACATGACTTAAGTCAAATATTTGCGCTTATTGTTTGAATGTTTCTATAATTGTTATACTCCTACATAGATCTTTTAAAAGTTGTAGGATTATGTATTTTAGGTGTGTTTCAGTTATCATCGGGTGAGTTTCGTTTTGTGCCATTTTTGTTGAATTAACAGCCAGATCCTGTTGCATTTTGGAAATTAAAGTGCAGGATGTTTCTTACCAACCAAATTAGAAAAGCGATTGTTTCAATCTTCTTTTTATGGGGGGTAATTTTCCTAAATTCATGTTCCTAGGCTGTCTAAATGTTTTCCTAAATTGAACCCATGAAAATGGGAGTAGCAATTTGTTTCAGTAAAAACATTATTACTGCATGACCATAGAGCAAGAGATGAGAGCAGAACAAGCCACAATTCAATTACAGTCACAGGGGATTAATATTATAGGGCCCTTGCTGTTTGTAATGTTTGTCAATGATATCTCCCTTATATTATGCATTCAAGATTTTTATTGTACACAGATGATCTAAAACTGTTCCTTCACCATAAAAGACACTGAAAGGTTACAAAGTGACCTTGGGACCATCTCTACTTTTTATTAAGGACAACGACCTGGCCATGCTGGAAGCACTAAAATTTTTTGCAGATTCATGCGGTTCCAGGAATTAAAGGGTTAACAAGTATATAATAGGTCATACCTCTGAATGTATAGGAAATTAGGATTTATTCCTAAATCGAGTAGACTTTAGTCATAATACCTGCATACTGTTTAGTTCATATGTACTCGCGAGGTTTGAATATTGTTGCCTTATATGGTCTTCAAAAAAGTATCTATACACTGACATGCTGGAAAAGGTTCAAGATGTTTTTAAGATCTATGTATTGTTACGGATTTCCACCTTTTTGGGAACACCCTGTATGAATCCGTGGGTTCTAAATAATTTCAACAAGAGATAAAACACTACTAACACTTTATTTAACTATTTACTGACTACAATACTTCAAATTCACTTTATTTACTATTTATCTAACCTCACTTTTTACCGAATGTCACTTCTATGAACTTCTTCTTAATAAACTTCTTCTTAATAAACTTCTTCTTAATAAACTTCTTCCTCCGCGCTTGTAATCGCGCCTTATATACTCCGAAATTAGCTCTAGATTAATCCAGAATCTTCTCCAACCATAATCTAGAAAAGTCCTTGGTCCTTTCTAGAGCCTTTCCAGTCACTATCAGTAGGCATAGGCGTACCATCTCCTTTTCCAAGGGGGTGTAATTCATAACACTGCCCTCTCCTTAAGCCTAGATCGTCCCGATCAGGCAACTCAGAATCATCGATGTAGTTCGCCAGCCTGTCCAAATGCACGATCTTCATCTTGGACTTTTTGCTTCGTTGAATCCGATAGACGACATCATTAATTCGGGTAATAACAGTATACGGTCCATCCCAAGGCGGTTGAAGTTTCGGTGACCTTCCTTTCTTCCGTTGTGGGTTGTACAGCCAAACCAGGTCTCCTGCCTTGAATCCTTCTGAACTACCCTTCCGGTCGTATCGAGCCTTCATTCGTTCACTGGCTGATGATGGTTCCGCTATATCGTTAGCCAACCTCTTGAAAGGAGCTCCGGTGTTGAACTGCTTCTTTTCACCCTTACTTCCAGTCTGTGGTCCCTTACTGGCTGCACAAATCTTGCATTTGCGACACCAAGCCTCCACATCCTGACGACTTCTTATCCAATAAAATCGTTCTCGTATTTTCTTCAGGGTCTTGTTAACACCGAAGTGTCCATCGGATGTTCCATCGTGCACTTCCTGAAGCACCTTCGCTACTCGACACCTGGGAATCACTAGACGCATAACCACCTTTTTTCCATCCGGGCTTTCCCATGCTCTCCGCAACAGCCCGTTCCTGACACTCAGTGAGTCCCACTGCGCCCATAGTGCCTTCAGTCCCACTCTTTTGTCCGAAACATCCTTCCATTTTGGACGAGTTCCCCTTTCTTTGGCTCTCAATATAGGCCCAATTTCCACATCGTTTAGTTGCTCTTGTCTGAGCGCTTCATCTGCCCTATCATCCGGCACTTCCACCTTGACAGTGTCGACTGCTCCCTTGACCTGCAGTTTCTCCTGGTGGTAGTACTTGCAACCTTCCTTGTACCTTCTTCCGGATGAAATGTTTGCATTTCTCTCAGGTTTCGTTTTATCGTCATATCCTTGTAGTGGTGGCCTTTCTGTAATGCTCCGAAGCTGGGAAATCTTCACTTCTCTAGGGGCACCACGTTCGTTATCTGTCACAGCCTCTCTGGTACCGGCTTCCTCTGGTTTTCCCCTTGGCTTCACAGCATCTCCGGCCTTCACTCTCTCCAAGCTCCTCTGTGGACATTCAAGCTGGATATGTCCTAGTTCCCCGCACCTGTAGCATTTCATACGCCATCCACTTGGCCTTCCACTACTTTGTTTATTCTGTGTCTCTGCCCTGTTTCCAACATTCACTTTCCTCGAATTCCGCTGTCGACAGTCTCGTTTGATATGTCCCATCCTGCCGCAGTTGTAGCATTTAATACCCCCACTTGGCTTTTCTCTATTTTGTTGGTTTTCCTGTCTTCTTGGAGGATTGAATTTAGCCAGTAATTGACTGAACATTTTATGTATATCGGCCAACATAGGGTTCTGGTTCTCCTGTTCTGACTGCGATTCTTCCAGCGTCATAGCCCGTACTCTTGACTTTGGAGTATCCCTATAGACGGCTTCTACCTCTAGTGCATGCACCAAGGCTTCACTACTACTTTTATGTCGGGATAGCCTGAGGACTCGTCTGATCTCCTCGTCCCTTATCCCGTCTAGGAATGCCCCCACTGCCAATTGCTCTTTGAATTCTTTTGGCGCATTAGGGTATGCTAAGTGTGCCAGTCTTTCCACCGCAGTTTCAAATTCTTGCAGACTCTCTCCAGCTTTCTGAACGCGCACTTTCAGCTGCGTCTGGTATACTTGAGCAAGGTGTTGATCTCCATATCGTAGATCTAAGGCAGCTTCTAAAACTCTAAAATTCCGTTGTTGGTCTGCCGGAATTGTCTGGAGCAACTCCAATGCTTGGCCTCTTAAAGCCACGATTAATGCCTTAGCCTTCTCTTCGTCATTCCAGTTGTTTGCACTCGCTGCTGCCTCAAACTGTGTCTTGTAAGTCATCCAGGAATTTTGACCATCAAAGGAGGGAATTTTTAATCGCTGGCCTGATGATACCACTTGCTGGTTTCCTCTATCCCTCAACTGTTGTTTAAGTTGGTCTATTTCTCCCTCTACCTGGTGCATTTTCTCTTTGACTTCATTTACTTCTCCTTTGACTACGCTTACCTCTTGTTTGACTCCACCGACTTCTTCCGCTACCTTATTCTTGAGTTCTTCAGTAACGGCAAATATGGCACTCTGTTGGCCTTCTATAATTTTTCTTAGTTCGTCTCTTTCTTCTTGTTGTTTAATGTCCAAGTCTTGCATGATTTTTCTCAATTCTTCCTGACATCGTTTCTCTTCTTCTTTTTCCTGTAGGCGTTTTTGTTCTTTTTCTTGTCGTTTTCTTTCACGTTCCTCTTTCTCTTCCTGGCGTTTTCTTTCCTGTTCTTCTTTCTCTTCCTGGCGCTTTCTTTCCTGTTCTTCTTTCTCTTCCTGGCGCTTTCTTTCCTGTTCTTCTTTCTCTTCCTGGCGCTTCCTTTCCTGATCCATCATCATCTTTTGCATTTGGGCCATAAAGTCGTGCATTTGTTGTTCTGATGCCATGCTTCTGGTTGTTACCGGCATATAATTATGATAAAATCAACAAAATTTATTAACCACGTCAATATCGGTAATGGAATTGTCCAGAGAAATCGCAAAACAGCACGAGAAAGTCTTTTATTTAAACTATTGTCCAAATAGAAAAGTTCTAGAAAGTTCACGAAAATGCAGTTAATAACTACACGAAAGTCTTGTTCAGAGTCTCTATCACTTAACCACTAATGTCCAACAAAAATGTTCTACAATGTCCAGTAAATTAGTCCTCCCTGTGTTAGCACAAACTCCGAGAATACTGTCCCAGTCTTCTCAACACTTCCGAAAAATCCTCTTGTCAAAATTCCGCTTCCGACACCAAAATGTTACGGATTTCCACCTTTTTGGGAACACCCTGTATGAATCCGTGGGTTCTAAATAATTTCAACAAGAGATAAAACACTACTAACACTTTATTTAACTATTTACTGACTACAATACTTCAAATTCACTTTATTTACTATTTATCTAACCTCACTTTTTACCGAATGTCACTTCTATGAACTTCTTCTTAATAAACTTCTTCTTAATAAACTTCTTCTTAATAAACTTCTTCCTCCGCGCTTGTAATCGCGCCTTATATACTCCGAAATTAGCTCTAGATTAATCCAGAATCTTCTCCAACCATAATCTAGAAAAGTCCTTGGTCCTTTCTAGAGCCTTTCCAGTCACTATCAGTAGGCATAGGCGTACCATCTCCTTTTCCAAGGGGGTGTAATTCATAACAGTATTTTAAAAAAACATAGAATATGGCCTTTTCTGGTATCTTATTCAAGTCAACTAACAGAATTTAACATAACTTCTCTCATTAAAAACCGTAAAGACTTTCAAATATTATTTATATTTGACATATTATGACATAATCAAATAGATGTACCTGAAATTTTAGATGCTTTAAACTTTTATTTACCAGAGGCCAGACTAAGACGGAGTGATTATATGTTTAACGCCTCACATACAAACTCGCCTGTTGAAATGTGTTCATCAGCAGTTAACTGTACAAGCCGTGATGTAGATATGTTCAAATTAATAGAATCAAATTAAAATCAAAACTATCTGTGATAAGAAATACATAGATTTCTTGTTATATTTATACAATTATAGATTAATATTTTTTTACTACTTTGTCATTAATGTTCCACGTATCTTCATTTTTCTTTTTTCACTGAATGTATTTAGGGAATATCCTGTTTATATGCAGTATAAATAAATATACTTGGTGTGACAGAAACAAATTAATGAATAAATTAATGTTGAATAAAAATAAAAGTTATTATGAATTTTCACATTAGAAAATCTTTATCACCAAACTTAAAAACTTTCAACACTAAAATATCTCACGAAACAAAATTTCATAGTAATTTTCTCCCTGGTTATCGTGGGATAATCAAATTCATTAAGAATTGCAAAATGTTGCGTAAAGTATACTTTGGCATTCTGCAAATGAAAGTGGTTTATTATGCCTTGGTCTACTTGCATGCACATTTAATTAAATGTACTCGGTTAGGGACATGGACGAAATGAATGTAGAGCGTTTATTGTTAAAAAAAAGTATATACATAATCTTTGAGCCCAATTTATTAATTTCATAAAGATTTTTTTTCTTTCAATTTTTTCTTTACACGATTACTCTTTTGTAAAATACGAGCAAAAAACAGATTAGGCTGCTATCATAAAGTAGAAGGGGATATTTCTATAACCATTAGGTACAAGAATAATAAATAAATAAATAAGTTCTTTATTGGATAACTCCAAATGGCCATCGACCGAGGTCCTTCAGCCAGTTTACAATAATGTTATTTTGTTAACAATATTTAAATAAAAAGGAAAATTGCATATACTACATTGAACAAAAAAAAAAAAAAAACACAGAGTTATTGGTAAAAATAATTAAAACATTTAGAGAAAAAAAATATATATATATATATATATATCAAGCTTGTATTAAAATTTCATGGCTCTATCTCTTGAAATTGATTTACTAGCTCCCATAATGTGTCGCTCGGATTTCTAGCTCTTCTCTGGGTTCTACGATCTCTAGATATACAGTATGGATTCAATTTTTCGATGTTGTTCAAATTGGCAAATTTTTTGTGGAGTTTTGGAAGCCTGAGATTGATCGGTTCTACTTTGACTTTCTGATAGAGAAGATTGTTGGGGGGATTATATAGTGGATTTTGTGGATGTCGGATTTTGGTAATGGTGCGGATTGCTTTTCTTTCTCCAACTTCGATATTCTTCTTTGCTGTTGGTCCACAGTTGGAAAATAGTAGGTGTCCGTATTCCAGAATTGGTCGGCATATTGTTTTATAAATTTTTGTAGCAGATGATATGTTAATTCCTTGATTTTTGTAGGTTAAAGTTCTGAAATGTTTGGCTCTAGTTGTTATTTTTTTCTTAATGTTGTTTGAATGATTATTGAAATTTAATTTGTGGTCTAGATGTATTCCTAAATATGTCGCAGATGTCTTCGGATGGACTATTTGATTTGCCATGTTAATTGTTGGTGATGCTTGGGAAGGATGGTGGTTAAATATGACCAGCTGAGATTTTGTTGGATTAGCTTGCAATCTCCACAAGTTAAACCATCTGTTTGTTTTGTCCATTAGATTTTGTAGTTCTTCTGATGTTTTCTTTAATGTAGTGTTATGTGATACTAGGGCTGTGTCATCTGCAAACTGTAATATTATACTATTATTATACTATATTATATTAGACAGTTTTTGGTTATTAACATCTACACTACGTACAGTGGAAATGTAAAAGGGAATAATTCAAAACCGATAAAAGTATGGACCGATTACTTTAGACCATAACATATTTGTGGAGGTTCAGAATTTGAAAAAGTCGTCTAGAAAAGTGTAGGTAGGTAAATTAATTAATTTCAGTCCCTTGTTCTCATTTTCAACTGAATTTACATACCATATGGGGTCATGTAGATACCAGTTTAACCTGCTTAGCAGTAGGGGACTATGTTGGATGCTAGTATTATAATGAGAATGTCAAATAAGAAATTAGACAAATTTATTTTAGAATTTTAACTTGCTAGCATAACCAGAAGTCAGGTTATCGAAAGAATGCAAAGATTTCATTAATATTTTTACATATAGTTTTTCTTTTACTTCTCATAGATTGCAATATATTACAATACAGAAAATAATAAAAGTATCAAGCAATTAATAACAATAATAATTCCTTATTAGTCCCTTACAAAGTTAAAACTATTGAATACGTCATTATTGTTACATAATAATACAGTTAATGATAATATAAATGCAAATATAAATATCAACAAACTAGAATAAAAGTTGTAAAACAAAACACGGTAAAATTATTTACATTACAAAGCTGCAGTTTAATAGTTATTTAAGTAATCAGTTATCAAAAGACTAAAAAGAGCAAAGCGAGCGAGTTTTGCAAATTACGTGAGTCAAGTAAAATTACTCTTTCATAATGTGTTAAGTACAAAATTTTATCTAATCCCGCTCTAAAATAGAGAAAAAATTGCAATTTACTTTGAATTCTATTTTGCGCTTTCAAACATAGCTACTCTTGCAGTCGTACAAATAAATTTTGTGTTTATCGCTTTACCTGAGCATTACTATGGGTTGACATTTATATAAACAAACTTCAGTTGTCAATTTGCTGAATTTTTTGAAGCAAATTAAGTCGAAAATGGTCAATTCAGATGTGGATATTCCTTCTGATATAAAAAAAGGGAGTTGCTACATGGACGCCGCGGCGGACATATACCATTTCTTAGCTGTCCGCCGCGCATGCGCATTCGCTTTTGCACGACTTATTGAACCGCCGCACAGAGAAATTGGAATGTTTTTATGCAATTTTCTGAAAAAGAAGGCGGGGGGACACCCCCCGCACCCCCCGTTGTTGTCTGCGACGCTAATACTGCCTGCGGCGCTGATGATTTATTAACAATTATTTAGCAAAATAAAAATCAACCTAACTAACCCAACTACCATCATATGAAAGAAATAAATTATTATATGAAAAAAAGAACATTTCTGTCGTCAAATCCAACCAGAATTTGTGAAAAAGGATATCAATCGTTACAAAGTATAAAAAAAAAAGTACAGTGGGCAGTATTTGAACCCGGGACCTGTCGCTCCACAACGCGACAACGTTACGCATAGGCCAGCGATCCACGTGGAAAACACCGCTATAGCGCGGAATAAATAGTATCTAACCAAACCAATTGCCGCGGCGGACAGCTAAGAAATGATAGATGTCCGCCGCGGCGTCCTTGTAGACAGTCCCATAAAAAAATAGGCTAATTTAGCAGTAAATTCAGTAATACCTGGTAAATCAAAAAGCATATATGAATTGAGTAGATATCAATTTTAAAGGCAGAATTAAATGTCAAAAGTTACGTTGACATAAAGAATATACTATATTAATAGCATTTTTGAAGAGAAAATCTGCGGGTTATCACGCTAAAAAATGTATCATTTTAACAAGAGGAAACTTTGAAAGTTTTATTGGAAATGCTGATAACGGGGAGTTTTTATTTGCATTTTAATAATAAAGTGTTTTTTGTGTCTTAATCTTAAAGTTTTTTCTCTTAATGATGGGTTTAATAATAATCGGTTATGTAAAAATTCATTACATCACTAGTTATGTAATGAAACTGACAGTTATGAAAAATGTGACGTTTCGTAACGTCAAAAATGCATTTAAAATTTGACATTACATAACGGGATTAGATAAAATATATTTACGAACAGGGCCATGCCGTGCTATGATACGGAGAGGCGATCTCATCAGGGGACGGCATTTCAAGCAGTAAATTACAATTTTTACAATACTGAAAAATCTGTATGCAACATTTTTTAAAATTTGCCTATTAGACCAGCCTATATGCGCGCATGAGTATCGAATACATTTTGGAAGCAGTTTTTTTGCTGGAATCAGTTTAGGAGTCACTACCGATTATAAAAATCTATGTTACCAGACGTTAACCTGATTTGATACTGTTTAAAACAATTTTGTTTACAGCAAAAGGAAATATTACATTTTTTTAATAAAACAATTTTTTTAAATGTTTTCTGTTCTATTGCAATTTGTAACTATAAAATTGTCAGATTGTTTGTGGATGTTATCAGAAACCATACAAAAACTGAAAACTTATAAACAATCTAAATATGAAGAGAAGAAAATTGCTGCCAATGAGATTGCAGATGGTCTTGAATGCAGCACAGAATTTCCGATCACAACTGAAGTTAGAGCTCGAAGGAAAAAGCGTCAATTTGATTACGAAGCTGTTGATGAACCCATAACAGGAGCATAAATTTAAAATAAACTTTTTTAATTATGTTCTGGACATTACCTTTAATTCTGTAAATGAACGATTCTTGCTTCTGGAAACCCATAGAAACAAATTTCAGTTTTTATACGACATTTCAAAACTAAAAAATATGGTAAAATGTTAGAAAGTTTTGTACGTATCTGCAGTCAAATCTTTCTGTCAAAAATGATTCAGATTTAAATACAACTGATATTCAAGAAGAATTACATGGTGTACCCCAAATGCTACCCATCACCTATGGAATCTTTTGATGTTTTAAATTATTTGTATGAAAATGCCCCAACTACTTTGTATCCGAATATAACTATAAAGTTGAGGATTTTATTAACACTCCCTGTCTCTGTAGCCAGTGGGAAAAGGAACTTTTCTAAATTAAAGTTAATAAAAAATTATCTAAGAAATTCATTGAGCCCAACAAAACTTAAAGATTTATTATTGATATCAACTGAATCCAAATTGGCTGCCACTGTAGATTACACATCCTTAATTGACGAATTTGCCAAACTTAAAGTTAGAAGAGTAAGGGCCAGTTTTTCAATGTCCAGTTAAATAGCTTAACTGTCAGATAAAATTTATCTGGCAGATAAACTGTTTTTCAATATGCAAGTAAAGTTACTGGAGGGTTAAGCTCACTATCTGAAAATAAATTTAGCAGAGAGTTGAAAGTGCAAGTTAAGGACAGGATCGAAATGTCAAAAACTCGTAAGCTAGTACTTATGTTAATCCTAGATGGCACAGTGTGCATCTTATCTTATTTTATTGTCAAGTTTCAATATTTGTCGGAATGTTGTCCGCATTGCCACATGTACAAAAATTTCTTTAGTATAAGATATAATTAATGTTACAAATTATAATTATAAATATTACCCAATTACATAAATAGTCGTAAAATAGCTAGTATCTGGTTAGGTAAATTCTAAAATGTAGGTGTGCATAATTTATGCCATGTACAACTAATATCATATACCTAGGGATATTGTTTAAATTTTAAAACGAAATAGTTAACCACATTATTAATTTCGAATTAAACAGCAAGAACATTTTATCCAAATTATGGGAACACATCAGTTTTAATTATTGAAAATGGCAAAGACAATATGTATTTAAATTTGGCAACTGTTCATCACCTAATTTTTATTCTACCTAACAGTTGTAAATATGTCCATGAACGTAATGTGTGTGAGAAGCGTTTAGGTACATGAACAGTCCTAAGCTTCGACCTTGCGCAAAACGTGATATCATTTATCTGACTATTTCTTATTTATTCCTTGTTCTAGCATTCACCGTCAGCCGATGAGTGGCTAGCGCGTAGATAAAATCATGGAAGGTCCCGGGTTCAAACTCCTACGTCCGCTGAATTTTTTTTTTCTTTAATTTGGTAATGATTAATATATTTTTTCACTAATTCTTTTCTATGATTTTTTTACGTTAGGTTAGAGGTTTTTATTCTGCTTAAAATAATTTCATTCTTTTGTGTGATTTCTTTAGGTTAGATTAGTAGGTTTTTATTCTGATATCTAATTGTTATAATAATTATTATTAGCGCCGCAGGCAGTATAATCGTCGCGGATAAAGAAATGGGGGGTGCGGGGGTGTCCCCCCGCCTTTTTTTCACAAAATAACACGAAATGCTTCAATTTTTCGAAGGCAGAATTTATTACACATTCACCAGGTAATGCGCATGCTTGAAGCTCCGAACTTTCGGCAAAGATTAGGGAATTAACAAGATAGGACGGCCAGCGGTAAACCTTCCCCTGTAGCACAACATATTGGACCAATATATAATCCATATAGGACCAAATATATGAATATTCGTCGTATAATAATTTTGAAACTTTTTTCTATAAAATGAGGAAAAAAAAAGTCACACGCAGCTGTCATCGAGGTCTATACGTGACGTAGCACTTGTCGATTTTGATGAGCCAACCTATCTTTTAGTAAGCTTGGTCAAATTCGTTTAATGCGTAACCGACAAATCCCGAAACCGTTTCCGCTGGATGTCGTGTCCCTTTAAATTGGAGTACACCACTGTCTTCGCCTATTTCGTCTTCTCCATCTGACTGTCCTATCTTGTTAGGTCTCTAATCTTTTCCTGTCCTCTAGATATAGTGTATCATTTATCCTATTTTCCAAAAAAATTAACATACTTTTGCATATATCTAAGAAAAGAACATAACCAATATCTGAGTAAGTATATTGGGTTAATCATTCTCACACAATAAAAATTTGCCAAAACTGGATGATTGAACCCGTCCCACTAAACATGAAACATAACTAAAATATTAAAAAACATTTTTTTAAAGTTACTTTGTCAATGTTTTTTTGTAATATTGTTTTTATGTAATTATAATTTTATTTTAATATGTCCAAAAAACATTATTTATTAAAACAGCTATGTTCCAAGAAATCAATATTATTTATGTGTTTAAAATATAACATATATGCCATATTGTTCATAAACACTCTGATAATATTACTGGAATGTAACATAATGCAATATTATTCTATAACAGCTCCATAATGTTATTATGTAATATTTATAAAATTATATTAAAAACACTTGTCATTAACATTGTTGTTAAATTAAAGTTACATTTATAGGTTATAATTATAAATGTTATTAAACCAACATTCATCTATAGTCACGTGATACTCCTAAATGCTATTTATTGGCTATTCCAGACCGAACGTAACGGCCGCATCCGAGGACCGAGACGGCTAAACAAGAAGAAAGGGAGAATATTCAGTCACACGCCATTTTGCCTCGAATTTGTTTGCAATCAGAGAGAATGACTCTCTCTGATAGCATTATAATTCCTAATAGTGTTCAATATGTTCGAAAACAAAATAGTAAGCTATCCTGATTTCGTCATTAACAAATTGATTGTTGTCCTGTTCGCGAAGACGACTTTATATAATAGTTTAGTCAAAGATTATCTTTGGTTAGTGTCACGTTAGTGTTCAATACGCCCGAAAACAAAGGGTAAGTAAATAAATGTTTATTGTACACGTACCTACTTGATAGTTATTTATTTATGCAACGAATGCGATTCTTCTTTTCACAAGTGGGAATTTCCGATAAACCCAGTGAAAAAGGTTCATTGCACTTATTAATATTAGATTTAAGAAAATACCTATAATTTCATATATTCTGCTACAAAACTGTTGCCTTCATCCTAAAGATGTACTGTGCTGCACAGGGCTACTTTGTAATTAAGTTTCAGTACCTAATATTTAACATTTTTTCGAAAGTTCGGTTTCCTTAAAAATCAAGCTCACATTGACAAATTACATTGAGAAGAGATGAAAAATAATTTGGTACTTACCTGGCTAACGGTTCACACTTATTGAAAATGTAAAAATGTGTTTTTATGTATATTTGAAATTAATGAACTAATGTTTTAAATCCCTATTTTAGGAAGCAATTAATCTAGATCAAGCAACTCTTATATAAATTCCAACTCTTACTTGATCTTGGCAATTAAAGCTACGATGCAGCGGATCTTAGAAGCAGTAAATGCAAGTGGTGAAACTACTGAAAAGGACTTGTTGAAAGACAACATAATTCGATGAATTTCTGCTAGTAAAAGAACTAAAAACAGATAATAACATGGAGAATCGGTAAGTGAAACTTGTTGCGTACATCTGGCAACTTTAAGTAATTTTATTAAATTCTATTAAACAGAATGAATTTTTGAGAAATATGTACAGGTATTTACCATACTCTAGTAACTAAAACCTCAGACATTAAATTATCATAGGTAATCTGTTTAAATTTAGGAATGTACACATTTATTATATTTTCATGTTTCATCCATTTAACTCTTTTTGTATTCCAGTTTTTGCTAACAGCTCTCGTAGAACACAGAGGCTTCGATCGCATAGTAAATATATCTATTTCACAGCACAAATTTCTTAATTATTGGTTAAACCAAATATACTGCAGGAAGTATTATGGGTTGCATATAACAACGCGGACCCATTCTTAGTAATTTTTAGTTTATAGTATGGTAATATGTTAATTGAGACTTGAGAGGGGATATCTCTTTTATTAGCTAGCTGGTAGGAGAATGGCCATTTCTGTAGCCAATTCTGCAGCAGCAATTACTTTGACTTTTAAGTTTTTTTGATAATCATTCAGTCGCGAGTTGTGACACTTCTGCCGTTATCAAACTTTTTCTTAGTGATCTATCTAATAAAAGGTAATTACATTTATTTATTTGATTCCTCTCATTAGTGTTTAACGGCCTTTAGCCATATTTTTCATTTCTGCTAACTAAACAACCATAATTCTGAAACATGTGCTGATAATATTTTTTTCTTCCCAAACGTAGAGTTTTGCTGCCAAATAGATGATTAAATAGATGATTAAATAGATGATTATTTTAACAACTGATTATATAGATGATTATAGATGATTATAGTTGATTAAATAGCTGATTATTTTAACAACTGATTACATAGATAATTAACAAATAACTGATTAGATAGTTAATACAAATTATTTAAATCATTTACCGAAATAATTTGCATAATCAGTACAAATAGTCTACATAATTTACACATGGAAAATCATTTTCGTTTGATGGTTAAATGTCTGCTAGATTTCATAAGACGGATAGTCCAGTCAAACACAGTTTAGTAAAGTTCAGCAGTCGATTGAAATTCCGTTTAGTCAAGTCCAGTTTAGTCCAGTCAATCCCAACCAACAGCAAAACCCTAGCGTTATACAGGTTAGCAAGACGTCAAACCACGTCGAGGAGCAGTCTGTGTTCGGAGAGGCTGATAGGAAAAGCTACCAGAACTCACCAGGAGCCCTCAGCCACTATCTATCCATTGTCAGGAGGATTGGTGAGATTCTGAGAATTTCATTGGTATTTTTTTTGTTGTGTCATATCTACTGTATAACTTTCATTGCACAATATATTTCTTTTCTTTTAATGATAAATTAATTAAGCTATAAATATTTTCTGTTGGAAATTGTGATAATATTACTTAATATTTCTATTTCATAATTGATAACATTATTTTATAATTTTTAAATTGATTAAAATCGCTGATTTGTTTTTACATTGATGATTTTTCTGAAGTAATTAATAAATAAGTATCTTTTATCGTAAAACTTAATTTTTCATTTTTTTTGTTTGTCTGTCCGCCATAAGATCAAATCTTTCCACGGCGGTTGGTTTCACCATCACAGGGGTAGCAGTAACTCTTAAATTTTCCGTGGATGGCGCTCATAATTTTTACATCATTTTAAGCTACCTCTGAGTGTTGGAACAAACTAGCTGGGCAAAATATCACAAAAATATTGGTTCACCCTCTGGCTGATTTAAAAAAATATATATTAATTGAACCCACGAAATCCCAGCCACGCACCAGATCAGCTAGCCGTTCGCCGTCACTATTTGTGTGTTGGTTGAATTACCTTTGGTTATCACCTTAACCGGTGATATCATTGTTAATTTTTCTAGGGCCAAGTAGTGATGTAACAAACTAGGGTATTTAATGTTTAAAAATAAATTTTGGTTTTATATATATATCTATATATACATGGAACAATCATTTTAATAAGTTTTTATTTTGGAAAATTGTCAGTAAAAGTAATTTTTTCTTGATTTTCTGCTTTCCCATTAGTTCTACCCTGAAATTAATTATATTACCAATATTGTAGGAAACAAAGGTTGCAATTTTTATTTAAGCATTTTTTTCTCTATTAATATTTTGAGATTTACGACTACAAAGGTGAAAATATGTGCTTCACTGTCGTTTTTTTTTTTTGCTTCATTGCTCCTGCGTATAGTAATTAGTTCGGATCAACTGACAAATTGACTATTAATATTTACTAAAACAAATTTAATAAAAGTTTTTTGATTGCAAGATTGATATTTCACATTTATTTAATATACCTATACCTACTCCATTAGTTCAGTATTATTATTGCATGGTTTAATTTTAAATATTCAATTTGTTAATAAGTATATGTCAAACTAATAGGTTGTGTTGTGATAAATTTTATATTTAAGAGACTATCCAAAAAACATGTTTGCATTAGGCACCCCCCCCCCTTCTCCCTTGTAACATTTATGGAACCACCCCCCCCCCCCCCAAACGAGCGTTCGTTTCTAAACATCCTGTTTCCCATGACACCGAATTTAGAATGTTCCATATACTATCAATAATTTTAACAATTTGCTCTGTTTTAATTTCAGATGCGGTTTAGAGTTGCTTCCCGAATACCACCAAAGAATGTTTCGAAATTTCGAGTGTCTACGATTTTCAAAGCAAAGAATGTCTACATAAAATATTTTATGCTATTTTCACACAATTTATAAATCAATGTTTATTTTTTGTATATTAAATAATGCACATTATCTCAAAATACATAATACAAATCAAATTGATTATGATAAACTCCATCAGAAAAAATATTGTGTGGTGAATATTATATCATCTGTACTAATAATTTAACCGGGTTTGAATAATAAACATTTATAAATTTCTGCTGGTTTTATTCATAAGCTGATTCAGAACAGGTAATACACTGTGTATAAACGCACAATTACACATAATTGTGCATTTTCAAATTTTTATTTTATTTTCAATACCAAAACCTCTAGATAATTGTGTTTAGTTGTCGCACTTTATTTGATTTTAAAATTCGAAATAAGTATAACTAAATATATTAAGTAATTCTGGATTTCAAGTAATCAACTAATTTTTTAAATTCACCTATTTTAAACAACACTGAAAGGCACAAAAGTTATATTTGGTGCTTTGTTATTAATAATTAGTGAACAATATAATAATTGTGATTATGTTTTATAAATTCTCAAATTAAGTTTTATGATTCTATGATATAATTTTATATTTTATATTTATTTACAGGGTGGTCTTTAAATGATAGGTACAAGGTTCTTTCACATAATACGTTTCTTCTGCTGTTTCACTTTTTGTTTGGAAATGATTTACACAATTCTAGAATTGGAGGGATGAAAAGTGAAAATATAAGATCACATTTAAAAATCGAACACCACAAAGTGCAAGAAATGTAATGGCGACTATACTGTACAGTATAGCATATTATATTCCTTGCATTTTGAGCTATTAGATTTTTAAATATGAGCCTATATTTCCACTTTTTATCCATTCAATTTTAGAGTTGTGTAAATGTCATTCAGTCATCTCCAAACCAAAAGTAAGAACATAGAGGAGAAGCATCATTAAATAATCTTGTAGCTATTATTTAAAGATCACCCTGTAAATATTTATAAAATATAAAATTGTATAAATGTTAACAAACAGTACATCAAAAGAACATTATTTAAATATAATTTTCATAATTAAATTATGTTTCTTTTAATATTACTGAAATATTATCGTAGTAATCAAATTAAAACGTTTATTTTGTTACATTTAAAAAATGTAGTCATAATGTAGTATTTAAAATATAACATTAAAACATTAATGTAGATATGTTGAGAGGATATTGCTTTAATGTTGTGTCTTCAATAATATAACTCTGTAATATTGCTGACTGGGACATAATCTATAACATACTTGTTATATAAACATTAAAATTATCTATTAAATAATGTTACAAAGTAATGATGATACATTACTGTTTTATTTCGGTAATGTTTTCATGTTTAGTGGGGTAACTTCAGGGTTTAGGTTACACGTTGTTTCCTCTCGGTGAAGCAGTCACACATTGAAATATAAGATACTCTTTTCTGTGGAAGCATAAACGAGATAAAGTTATGGACAGTTGATTAAAACACCAATGCCATGAACTATATTCAGGGTTCGAATCTATAATTTATATATTTACATTAATTGAAAATTCACCTAATTTTTGACAAAAACAGAACAGAATTTATTGTATATATTATATACTTGGGATATAGTGCCATTTTAGTGCTTGAATACAGTTGCAAACTATTGACCATTTAATAACTTTCATTGTTTAGTTTATTTAACAAATTTAAATGTGTCACTTTTCATTTCATTCATAAATCAAAATCATTACCCCCTTTCATTCATAAGGCTATTGGCGCCATCTTCTGGTTACATGCTGAACTTATTCTAAATATTCATTACAATTATTCTGATGACTCATCGATTTGTGTTAAAAATTGATTTCATACAATACAATTTACAAAAGCAATTTTATGCAAATTTTTACACTGATAAAAGATAATGACTGTAATACGCATCAATACGACCTAATTAAATGTACTTAAATAATTCCGATTATCTAATATAGCTACAAATGTATCTTCTGATAATTAGGCAATTTTAAAAATTTATTCCGAATTTATCGTGCACTTAAAAAAGAAACAAACAGGTCAGTCATATTTGGCCGACTTCTGTTATAATACTGCCCACTTTAAAACTCCGTTTGAATTACTTATAAATAAGTTATTTATGAAATACCAAGTGTCGATTTGATGGAATTTTAATGATTATTAGGCAACCACATATACACTTTTTGACATTTCGATCCCGACCTTAAGGATTTATTTTACTGTTAGTGGATTTGCACATGAGCAGTTGGTTCAGTTTCTGACAATTCTGAAACATTCTAACCTATAAACTAATGTGATTGATTGATATGTTCACTTTTAATTTGCGATTTATATTAAATATGTTACTGCCAATAATAAATAATAATAATAATAATAATAATATTCTGGATATGAGTGATGATCATGATGAAATTATACAATTTACTGAGTATGAATGAGGCCCTATACCATAAGGGAACGAGAAAATAATTTTGAGAATTATGATGTTAAGGATTTTTTCATAAGATTTTGAATGGATAAAAAACTGTTTTACATATCATTGAGATGAGGAATTGAAACCATTACGGACAGGTAGGGGTACTCAGCATCCACATCATTTAAATACTCCACTTGACTTATCTGTATTCTAAAACATTCTAACCTAAAAACCAATGTGATTGATTGATATGTTCGTCTTTAATTTGTGATTTATATTAAATATATTATTGCCAATAATGATAATATTCTGGATATGAGTGATTATGACGATGATATTATACAATTTATAAAGTATGAAAGGAGACCCTATACCATAATAATAATAATAATATTTATTGGTGCTAAAACAAGAAATGTTATACACACGTCAAATACATTGATAAAACACAGTAAGAAACAAATTGTCAAAATAAAATGTATACATTCAATAAATTATCTATTGATATTAAAAACACATTAAAACACCTTAAGCTCAATTCTCTTTTTATGTAGATTCTGTGTAAACCTTTATTGGTCGACCTTTTATTATTATGAACAGTTTTTTCCACTAACGGAAGGGCAGAATCAATATGGCTGCATAATATGTCCATAAATTGTGAGAATTTCTCATTAGTGTCAATATGAAGAGCATCAACAAATCCCCAATCGACTGATATCAAATTTTGATGCAAACTAAATAACCCTTCATCATTTATTTTTCTAGTTTTAATACATCTTTTGTTCGGCACACTAAAGTTCTCCTCAACTACAATTTCAACAGCCCTATGGTCAGATAGGCCAGGGTCAAAAACACCCACCTCATAGTTTGAATCAAAATTTACTAAAATATTGTCTATACAATTATTTAATCTTGTGTGATCAGTTATCGTAGCATGGAAACCATGTGATGATATTAGATTTTTAAAATCAAGATAGTTTTTCTCAGACGAATGGAATTTTATATTAAAGTCACCATTTATTATTATTTTATAGGTAGAATTTTTTAATTTATTTAGTAAAGTGTTAATTATAGTCAAGAAATGATCAAAATTACCAAGTGGAGATCGGTAGATACTTACTATTATTTGTTTCAGTTTAGCCGATTCAATAGCAGCTATTTCACAGTGCTTCTCAGCCGACAGTTTGGTTAGGTCGGTCCGGTCAGTAAAAGAAGAATTTAATTTAGATAAAATTAAAACACCACCATGAATTGATTTAGATCTGCAATAATTTGAGACTACATAATAATTTTTAATCACAAAATTTTGTATTTCAGAGTCATTTAGAAAATGCTCAGATAAACATACTACATCATATTCTTTATCAGCGTTACAGAAAGCTTCAAGTTCAAGTATTTTGTTCCTTACTGACTGAATATTTAGATGTAAAATACGTACACATTTTTTAGTAAAATTTATATTATTATTAGTTACAACAGATTTATCTGTGATAGTCGTGGGTACAAAAAATTACTTGTAATGTGACCTGATGATGAGGGAATCACATTAGGAACATCCTTTTCCATATTAATGTCTGAATCGTAAATATTTTCACTATTCACATTAATAAATGTCAAATTTTTAGGCATAGGTTTGCTGTTTATAATATTCACAATTTCCCTGCAAATCTCAGTTTTATTTAAACATTTGTTCTGAGTTTCATTTAAATTCAACATGATGATCCTACCAGGAACAAAATTGTTTAATTTGATGACGAAGTCTCTTAATTTATTATTAAATTTAAATAAATTTATTTAATTTGAAATTCTTGGTCAGAGGAACTGAAGTTATTATAACATTTAACCTGGCACACTTCTTTATTTGATCGGAGATGTCTCTGAAGAGCGGATATCTATTATGCAGCGTAAAGTTATTGGAACCTGCCATTATAACAACATGATCATTGGGTTGATAGTTTCTAGTTAGAACACCCATGTTAGCAATTACTTGCTTATATGTAGCTCCAGGCTTAATAACTGATTCTATATGAAAATCACCATTTCTTAGTGCCGTGTTCATTAATTTATTTATATTACGACCAGAATCATCTCCCAGTAATAATAGTTTTTTGAATTTCTTCTCTACAAGAGTAATATTTGGAGGTGGTAAACGATTTCCATCAGAATTTACATTAATATCTTCGCTTATTAGAACTTCGCTAATAATTTTTTATTTTGTCACTGCATAAGGGAATGAGAAAATAATTTTGAGAATTATGATGATAAAGTTTTTTTAATAATATTTCGACTGCGTAAAGAAACTGTTTTACATATCGTAGAAATGATAGAGGAAGTTGCAGGAATAATTTTGTTTCTCCAATCACTTAAAGTGTAGTTAGCACCTTTTTTTCCTTTTTATGCTCTCTATTGCAATTATTGCTGATACACAAATGCACAAAATTAAGAACAGAGCATCAATCAACACGCTAGACAACGCAATGAATTTTGAGGTTAAATTAGATAAACTGTCACTAAAACACGCGCGCAATTTGAATTAAACCAATTGAAAGAAACTTGAGGTAGAATCAGTAATGCCAACATAGCTAAGAAATAATTCAACTCATGAATACGTAGCTGGCGGTTAAATCACTGTTGATAAACACTACCATAGATATGCCAGCTAAGCGTAACTAGCAGCTACCTATCTGACACTTTTAACTGGACATTGAAAAACGGACCCTAAAAGTAGTAAATGTAAATTGTAGGTTGCTGACGTTAATTATTTTTAAATTGTTTTTATTTTCGAAAATAAAAGTACCTGGACATTTTGTAATGTAGTTTTCTTTTATCAAAATTTAAGGTTACTTTTTTTACTTTCCACATAAGGGGCGGCATTTCCAAGACTTGCATCATACTGGAAAAGTCCACCACACGGTCCACGAAGACTCAGGCAGATATGTTAGTTATTTCTGTTCTGAGTTTGTATCGACATATACTCAAAAAACTCATCAACTCTATAGAATGGATTATCAGTAAGCATTGTTTTTATGTGGTTTCTGAATTTATTGAAAGCGTACGAATATTTATTGGTAGAGTATTTGATAGTTTAATGTCTATACTCATGGGCGGATTAAAGGGGGGGCTATAGGGTCTCAAGCCCAGGGCCCCGGCTGCTGAAGGGGCCCCCGAATGCTGAACACGGACTTAAAAGCCAAATACGATATGACTCTGACGTTGATATCTAAATAAAATTACTATAATTCCTACAATTTTTATTTCACTCGACGCCACTGCAACGTAATTTAAGAGCTACTGGCCTCGACAACATACCCATTTTCACAAGGCTGGAAATATGCCAAGATGTTAGTTTAAGGCTTCCCAAAGAAGGAATAGCCGGTGTGGCAAAAGGACGTCGATGGGGTAGCAGTGAGCACTCTTTGAAAATGGTTGCCGTTTATATTTATTTTTTATTTCTACAAAGTTTGCATTTTCAGATAACAAATAGGGAGCCAGCGTGCAATCACCTAACATATTTGTAAAAGCTAGAGACATTATTAATCCTGTTCCTTAAAGCTTGGCAGACAAAAAAAAATATAAGACGTTTTTTTGGTGGTGGGAACTTCACAAGATGACTCTTGAAAGTCGACGTGCTTTTCATAGTTGGTTTTTGTACAGATCTGATATTTTTTTATCGATTACTTGTCACACAATTAGTACAAAAATATGATTGATATGCATATCGGTTGGTGGGTTTCCAGAGGCAGAAACTGTTAACCTGCGAGATATTTCACTGTGGATGACAGATTTGAACAAGCTGATTTTTTCTTTATGGATTCATTACCACTCGGTAATTACGAAAATACGATTGGCATACCTGTCGGATGGTGCCTTTCTAGAGGCAAAAACTGTTAATCTTCACGACAAATTTGTAACAAGCTGTTTTTTAAAATTAATTAATTTATATTCAACAAGTAGAAAAATAATGGTGCCGAATAGTGATATATGCCTCTGAAGTGGTGAACAAATTCATTAATTTAGACATTTATTTATTTATTTACGGGTTAGCCCAATTACACATTTACAATTACAGGGAGACATGCTTAATAACAATTAATAGATTAATTACAAAAAAAAAAACAAGACAAAAAATAAACAGACACTTTAAATACATAAATAACATAACATAAATAACTGACAGATAATGAGGTATATCTAATTATAAGCAAACTAGTTATCTCTAAGCTATCAATAATGGGCTTGTTCGGCATTCTTTTGTTATTTCAGAAATCGAAAGGGCAAGTATAAAATAATGGATCTGCAAAATATCAGAATCTTCTTTGCACGTTTAGTATCTTAATAACTATTATAAATCTCCACCTCGCGAAAATGGGGCGTGGCCAGGCGCTACGTCACTATACGCATAGACTCGGCGATCTCAATAGACTTGATGCTCCTTCGTTGTTATAATTATAAGTGTTTTTGAAGTATTGTTTGTTTTGCTTACTTCTTGACAGTAGGGGAGTACAATTTGGTGAAATGTCAAAAAAATTACAATTTTCTCTCGCTCCTGTCGGAACGAATTTTCGATTTTGATCCTGCAATTTATGATTGGGATTCATCGCCGACCTTCTCCTCTCCGTAGAGACATAGAACGAACTTCCATTCGACGTATTTATTTAGTTTGAAAATTCCATGTTTTTCGACCTTTCAGGTTAAATTTGAAAGCCACTTTTCGTACGTCACTTGCGTATAGTGACGTCACAAATGAGCGCTCGGTTTTTGCAACTATTACTAATTTCAACTCCTTATATCTCGAGAACGGAAAAAGTTAATAATGCGAAATTTTAAGTGCATAATGAGAATATCGAGTACTATATGAAAAAGTATAAAAACCATATAAAAAGAAAGTCATGGAACAAGCCCATTACATCAAGTGTCTTTTTAACTTCTCGACTGAGGTATTAAAGAAGTGTAATGGGCTATTATTAGCATTTCTTACAATTCTACTTATGCCTAGATTGGTACCATATAAGGTTCGGTGATTCTGTATAGAGAACATATATGTTTCTCTTAAATGTCTCCTCTGTGGAACATAGAAGTCTATTCTAGAAAGTAATTCTGGTGAGTAAATAATGCCACTGCTAATCTTGAATGCCAAGACAGTATCTGCGTTGATTCTTCGTTGCTTTACGGTACAAAGATGATCTTCAGTGGCAATGTTGATCTTATATGCAGCATAGTGTAAGAATCGTTTTTGCACTCTTTCTATTTTATCTATATGTGCTTGAAATGGAGACCATATAACTGAGCAGTTTTCTAAATGAGTTCTAACCAGTGAAATATATAATGATTTTATTGCAGCTATGTTTCTAAAATCTTTAATATGTCTTTTAGTAAAACCTAGCATTTTTAGAGATTTATTGCATATCAAGTCTATATGGTGCACAAATGCCAGTTTAGAGTCAAAGTATATGCCTAAATCGCGTATTACATTTACATTTTCAATTGGTGTATCCTTAATTACGTACGTATTTATAGATGGAGATATCTCTCTACTGAACTGGATATATTTGCATTTTGAAATATTCAGTGTTAGCTTTTTCCGCTCACACCAATTCTCAAATCTGTTGATATCATCTTGCAGTTCAACCGTGGAGTTAGGATCTTTAATTTCTTTAAATATTTTAAGGTCGTCTGCATAGATTAGTACCTGACTATGTAAGAAGCATTCTACAACATCATTAATAAATAGATTGAACAGCAAAGGTGCTAAGTGCGCCCCTTGAGGGACACCTGACATAACTTGAATTTCATGAGAATAATAGTTACTAACTTTTACAACTTGAACTCGATAGCTTAAATATGATTTTAACCATTTCAAAAGACTGCCGTGAATATATTGTGATAATTCATTTAGAAGCAATGTGTGATCTACTTTATCAAATGCCTTAGAGAAATCTGTGTAAATTGAATCCACACATTATCCCTTCTCCAAAGATTTGACGATAAAGTCTTCATATATTAACAAATTTGTTGTTATAGATCTGCCTTGAAAGAATCCATGTTGCTCACTAGTGATACAATTTTTCAGTTTAGAACTTAGGAAGTCATTTACCAGTGATTCAAAAACTTTAGGTAAGTATATGCGAAATCCTAGTAATAGGTCCATAGTTAATAACTATTCCCTTGTCTCCAGACTTTTTGTAGATAGGAACAATATATGATTTTTTCTAATTAGTTGGAAATACTCCCTCGGACAATGACTTGTTAAATGGAAGCCACAGAGGTCTTGAGAGAGCAAAGGCGCAGGACTTTGGAAGAAAAGACATGAATTATTTCTACTTTTTTATAGTTTTTAAACGTTAATCGCATAAATGCGATGATTGTAGAATAATAAATATCCGCCAAAAAGTTCAAAATAAATTTAAAAAAGTACACCAGTACAGAATTCGAATCGAGAAATTTGCTGTGAAAGTCGTCGCTTAACGCGATGTGCTACGGCTGGTGTGGGTTTGAAATTTCAAAGTCTCGTCAGAAAAGGTAAAACATGAGATTTTTAAATAGACATAATTAAGTAAATGCATCAGCAGAAAGGCTCCCGCATGTCGATATCGAGAGATCGAAATTGGCATTTTCACGGCATCATGAATTGCATGGACGACATCGAAAATTCGAGCCGACAGAAGTGAACGAAAAATTTTTGACATTTCGCGAAATTGATTTATTTTTTGTTTCATTAACCTCACTGTACGTTAATAACCGGAAAACCCGGAAGAATAGGGAGATTTTAAGCCTCTTAATTTGTAAACGTCAGGCGTTATTCGTTATACTGCGCATGCGCACCGAATACCTTATTAACCAATAAAGTTTTGCGGTATTTGCGTTGGAGCAACGTACAATGTTTGAAAATGTGATGTTTGTGAGTTTTTACCTTTTCCGCCGAGATTATATTTAATATATTTTGTGCCATTAAGTCCAAAATGGATCATTTTTTTTTTCAATTTTTTTTTTCAAATGTAGATCTCGATGCCAACTTTCCAATGACATTAAACATTTATTTTTAAAGTCATATGAGCCACTTTCTTGCCATTTATATATAAACCAAATAACAACAAATTGATTTTTTGGGCCATTTTGAAAACATTTTTGAAAAAGTTTCATCAGAAAAGAAAGAGAATTACGAGAACTTTAATTTTAAAAAAAGTTAATTTTCAACTATCTGAACTTGAGATATTTTACTTTCAGTATTTTGGCCAATAATTGTTAATTAACAAATGGCTAATATTTGAACTGTATCATGTTGAAACATATTTACTTCATATGAAACGTCCAAAAAACATTTTAAATGTATAAAAAGTATTTTTCAAGCATTTACATTTCATTGTTGTTCATTAGCCCGAATAACTTTTTAAAAATTTATACATCGAGATTACCTCTTGTTTTGTTGCACCATGCTCAATTGTTTCCGGCTTAGTTAACTTAATAGTTAGTAGTTACGTATGTATTTAGGGGAATTTAATATTCTGCTAACTTCTCTTTATAAAATTATAACCTTATTTTTATTGGCTAATGTCAAATATTTGTTCTGTTCAGAGACAACTGTTTCTATGTGTGTGTGTGTGTGTGTGTGTGTGTGTGTGTGTGTGTGTGTGTGTGTGTGTGTGTGTGTGTGTGTGTGTGTGTGTGTGAACTCTACCATCCCTAGACCCCTGGACGTACCGTGTCTCCACTGACGCTATCCCAGCCCTACTGTAACAGGCTGCGTTAGGGGGCTAGTGTGGGACCTATACCTCACGAAAAAAATTGTAAAGGTGGCGCCCAAGCATACCGTCAACTCCTGACTAAAGCTCAAGTGCCAAAGTGACGTCCTTTCACTCACCTAACGAGTGAATAAAACGTCACAGAGTAACAAACACTGTACACGAGATATCGTAAAATTCTGCAGAAGGTTATTTGAGATAACCGCGAATAGATTACGCTAACCACTTTTCCAACAAAATAATATTTATAACAGTCGATCTTGAAATTTTGACCCATTTAGGGGACTTTAGTCCCAAAAAATACTAAAAACTTTAGAAGGCACTGCGTTTTGATCAAATTAGGAAATGTTTTTGTTTAATTTTAGTATTTGAAAACATGTTAGAAATCAGGTCAAATTGGTAACGGAATCATATTACTTCTATATATAGTCAAATATAAGTCTCTTTTCAAGATTTCATAGTGTGTACATGTGCTGTTATACTTTAATCAATATTAATCCCTTCTAAAGGCAATATTAAAAGATATATTTAATACCAAACTGTGTGTAGAATTATGCTGTACAAGATGGCATAATGAGTCTCTTGGGAACTATTTAAATAACAGAGTTAATAACTAAAACTAAATAGTGCTTAGTGATAGTGTGGTATTAAAGGCCTTCCTGTTACCGCGCCGCTGTGTGCCCGCCATCACTGTTCCCAGGAGTCGGAGATTGGCGGCAGTTAGTCTGGGGCTGTCGAACACGTAGGACGCCAGATGTCAACCACTTACATACATACCTACAAAGCAGTTCTAGACATACATTACATACGCGCAAAAACCTTTCTTTATGTTATATTGTAGTTGTAACCTAGTTTTGAGTGTAATCATTAAAGTGTTTATTTTATCTAAATCCGAGTATTTCGATTACCTCCGTAATACTACATTTTGGCGACGAGGACGAAATTTGGAAAAATAACTTTTTGTGTTGGACAGTGTGCCTTGTTATATAACCAAAAACACGGAGCTTGAACAAATTAAGCAAAAGCTGTTTCCCAAAAATACTTTGCTGAAGGAGACGCAGTATGGGTGAACAACCCACTGGGAAAAGGCTCCGTTCCGGGACATGTAGCCAAACAAACTGGACCATTGTCATATGTGGTAAATATTGATGGCATACCCCGGCGTAAACATTGTGACCAAATGCGAAAACGATTTTCCGACGACGCCCCGGCTTGGCAAACAAATGAAGATGGGGTTGAACACACGTTGATTGACATGTCGCCCCAAGACATAAATAATGGAAGCATGTTGACAGACATAAGCATGCCAGAAATAAGTAGCTCAGCCAGTTTTGGTATTGATGATAATACTGACCTAACACATGACCCAGAGGTCACGGAAGTGAAGTGCCCTACGCCCAGGAGAAATCCGCCACGAAACAGACAGCCTCCAAGTCGTTACAGGGAATAATTTTTTTTTTTTGTGGTGGGGAAGGAATGTGGTATTAAAGGCCTTCCTGTTACCGCGCCGCTGTGTGCCCGCTATCACTGTTCCCAGGAGTCGGAGCTTGGCGGCAGTTAGTCTGGGGCTGTCGAACACGTAGGACGCCAGATGTCAACCGCTTACATACATACCTACAAAGCAGTTCTAGACATACATTACATACGCGCAAAAACCTTTCTTTATGTTATATTGTAGTTGTAACCTAGTTTTGAGTGTAATCATTAAAGTGTTTATTTTATCTAAATCCGAGTATTTCGATTACCTCCGTAATACTACGGTGAAAAAAGAGGAAAAGAAGAAACAAAAAAAAACCATAATCCATTATTAGTAAACAAAAACTTAATGGTTAATTTTATATCAAATGTCAGTGGTGTAGTGAATTTGAATTGAACAAAGGATATTTGTTTGGGCCATCTGGTTTGTTGGATTATTATTATTAGTTTTCTTCCTAAACTCCTACTCACCAATTGAACTGCTGCTCAATAGATGTCATTCATAGTATGGATGGATTCATTTTTAAGTTCTTACAAAAAGTTGATATTTTTTTTTTTTTTGGTATTATCTTTGATTTTAGTTAGACAGTTTAACATAATTTGAAAATATAGTAGTATAGTTATATATAGTAAACCCCGCATTGAATGAAAATTAGTTTATTATATTTATTTTATAGTATAGTGTTAAAGTTGGTTTAATTAAAGTACCGCAAAATTTCCTATTATCCCATCCCTCAAACCTGCCGGTACTTTACATCATAGGAACCCAACACTACAATATATTGGTGAGTAAATTTTTTTTTGTATACAGTTCCACTTAATTACCTTTTTGATAAAATTAGATTAATAATTCGTAAATGTACAATACATTTTTTTTGGTCCGTTCTTGAAGCCGGATTCTGTGAACTAAATATTGCTTTATTCTCGACATTTACGAATAATTAAATTTTTTATATTAGATATACATAGGTATAAAAGAAAATAACAATTCATTTCGAATAATTTCATAGCTATAGTTCATATATCATATAATTTACCAGTAAATAATAGATTTGATAAAAATAAATTCGGTAATAGAATTATATATTATAATATATAGATTTTGTAGCTTATGTGCGTGGGAACTTAGGGTGAATATATCATTTGATCATTTTATTTCCTGCCATTCATATAGGATAGAATTAAACATTTATTGAGTGGTTGTTGGATTGTAGGTTGCTAATAGTTTGGTTTTTACAGTTGTTTTTACATACCTATAGCATAGTAGATAGATACAGAATAAAAACGTTTTTTTTGTTTATTGGAATTTTCAACCAAAAAATATTGTATGCATACACTAAGAAAAGTGTTGTTTGCTTTTGAGATTAGAAATAGTAATTTACACAAATTTCAATCATACACTTGGCTTGGGGTTTAGAGAGACTTCATATTTCTCGATTTTTAGGAAATATTCAACCGAATATTTAAATCAGGATATTATAATAGCATTTCAAAGTAATTAATTAATATTTTATTTTCATATATTTTGCTAAGAATATGGCACAGCTTAAAAAACAGCAACAATTAAAAATATTACAGTCAAAGAAGGAGCAATATTTTACAAGAATTCAGAAATTGTATGATTCTAGTAAATTAGTTGATGATGCGACTCAATTAGATTATTTTCGTACGAGGTATGAAACCTTAGAAAATACAAAAGAGGATTTTGCAAAGGTTGTAGATGACATCCATTTTTTGCAGTATGATCTTGATCCAGAGTATGTTCCTTCGTATCAAATTTTAGACACTTTTGACGAACTTTATTGCCATATTCAATTTGTAGCAAAAAGGGTTTTAAAGGGTCACGAAAATGATAGTAGTTCTAATAATAATGCTAATAAAGAGATTCCTAGATTACCTAAACTTCAGATTCCGAATTTTAGTGGTAACCTTAAAGAGTGGCCAATATTTATCGAATGTTTTAATAGCTTAATTCACAATAGGAAAGATTTAAATGATACTGATAGAGTACACTATTTGATTGGAAATTTGAGTGGTAATGCGTTAAATGTGTGTTCAGGTGTACCCCCCACTGGTGAGAATTATCGTGTTATTTATGAAGCGATGATTGATAAATATTCGGACAAACGTGCTATAGCTAATAATTACTTGGAACAATTATTTACATTTAGACCAGCTCAAACAGAAACTTATAGTAGTTTAAATACTTTTTTAGAAAAATTTGATACTTCTGTCAGAGCCCTGCAAACATTGAATTTGACAAATTTAGCTGATTATATATTAACATATCTGGCAATTTCAAAACTTAGTCCTGAAACACAACGTTCGTTCGAAAATAATTATCGAAAGTCTGAAATGCCATCTTATCAAGAAGTTATAAATTTTATTAAAGAGCAAGCCAAAATTTGTAGTCGAACTCCAAGTATTAATAAACAAAATAATTCTAGTACTACTAAATCAAAAATAACACATTCATTCGTTGTTCAAGATAATTTAACTCAGAACAAATGTCGACTGTGTAAAACTAATTCACATTTTATTGTAGCATGCCCAAAATTTTTAGAAATGTCTCCTACAGATAGGTATAAATTTGCTAAAGGTCAGAATTTGTGTCTGAACTGTTTGGGTACTCACAAAATTATTAATTGTAGAAGTAAAAGTAATTGTAAAATATGCAAATTACGTCATCATTCATTATTGCATTTTAATTTACCGGTTAATAATGTTGAAGGAAATCCAAAAAGGTTAGAAATTAATAGCTCAGTTAGTAGAAAATCTGAAACACTTGTCGAAGAACCAACGACTTCTAGCGGTATTGCTCATAATTCACAATCTATAGTTAAGTTGAATGATTCATGTCTGGATGGTTCCAATACAAAAATTGATAAAACGTTTGTAAATTATTGTTCAACCACCGAAAATCCACGAATTCCAAGTAATACCACCGTATTATTATCCACTGCTAAAGTTTATATTCTAGATAGTTTTGGAAGACAGCATGTCGCTAGATTTTTATTAGATAGTTGCAGTCAAGCAAACTTCTTAACCTTAGATTTTTGTAAGCGCATACACTTGAATATTTCTAAACTTCATACTGAAGTACATGGTATTGGAACTTCTTCTAGTAGAATTTATGGCCGTACAAATATAGTAATAATTTCCCAAATTGATTCAGCTAAACGATATCCTTTGGAAGTTTTAATTGTTGATAAAATAACAAATCGTTTACCGCAAGTTGAGGTTAATATTGCTGCCTGTTCACATCTTGCCGACATATCCTTAGCTGATAATAATTTTAACAAACCGAGTCAAATCGATGGTATTATTGGGGCAGAATTATATCCTTATTTATTAGGTCAGCTCCGTATCGCTGGTCCTCCCAAAACTCCAGTTGCTGTGGAAACTAGTTTAGGATTTGTGGTGATGGGTATGGTCCCCATTTTATCTGTTCCTGAAATTACTCAAAGCTTTTGTACAGTTGTAGAACCCCCGCTTGAAACTTTGGTAAAACATTTCTGGGAAATAGAGGATATTCAATTGCCAGGAATAACAAATCCCGATGATATTGAATGTGAAAAAATATTTCAGTCTACATATAGTCGAAATAATTCTGGTCGTTATATAGTCACACTTCCGTTTCAACGCGATAGTTCATATCTAGGTGATTCTTATGCAGTGGCACATCGTAGACTCTTGTCGTTGGAGAGAAAATTTATTAAATTTCCAAATTTCAAAACTCAATATGTTGAAATTATTAATGATTATTTATCCCAAGGTCATATGACTAAAGTTTTAAAAGATAATTGTTCGTCGCCATCTTATTATATTCCGCATCATGCAGTATACAAATTAGATTCTATTAGCACTCCCCTTAGAATAGTTTTTGATGCTAGTGCAAAAACGGACACCCTGTATTCACTAAATGATTTGTTGTATACGGGTCCAAAATTACAAGTAGATGTAGTAACAATGTTTCTTAATTTTAGATTGTTTCAAGTTGCATTTATAGCTGATCTCCGTCAAATGTATAGACAAATTCTTATAGATAAAATTCATCGACGTTTTCAGCGTATACTTTGGAGATTTTCACCAAATGAACCAGTCTCCATTTATGAATTGAATACAGTATCTTTCGGGGTAAGGTCTTCACCATTTTTAGCACTCCGAACAATACACCAGTTAGCCAACGATGAAGAAAAATCATTTCCGTTGGCTGCAGAAATTGTTCGACGGAATATGTATGTTGATGATTTAGTTTCTAGTATACCTACAGTCGATCAAGCAGTAATTTTGTATAGAGAATTGATTGAATTGTTTAAGCGAGGTGGTTTTGATTTGGTAAAATGGTCAACGAATTCCGAACAGCTTTTACAGCAAATACCGGAACAAAATCGTTCTACTCATATGATTGATTTTGACATTGAGTGCCTTAAGGTGCTAGGGTTACAGTGGCATCCAAAATTAGATATTTTGTCTTTTTCCCTCAAAATTCAAGATAAGGAATGTACTAAGAGGAATATTCTCTCGACTGTTGCCCGATGTTTCGATCCATTAGGATTTCTCTCGCCTGTTATCTTACAAGCAAAATTGTTAATTAAAAATTTGTGGATACTTCGTATAGGTTGGGATGAAACTCCCCCAGCTGATATAGTTCAGTGGTGGAGAGATTTTCAACACTGTTTGAAACTTTTAGTTAATTTTCAAGTTCCTAGGTATTTAGGCATGATAACTCAAGCTTCAGTAATGTTAGTTGGTTTTGCTGATGCATGCGAAACTTCATATGGGGCAATGGTATATATTCGTATAAAATCGTTGACTTCTATTCAGACGAATTTATTATGTGCCAAGACAAAGGTATCCCCTACGAAAATTATATCAATACCTCGATTAGAATTGTGTGCCGCTCACTTATTAGCCAAGCTTCTTTCATTTGTAGAAAAAACTTATACATCAAGGTTGAATATAGAAAAAATTGTAGCTCTCTCTGATTCTACGGTAACACTTAGTTGGATAAATGCGCCTCCATTTAAATGGAAAACGTTTGTAGCCAATCGTGTGTCTAAAATACAGGCATTGGTTGCTCCTAGTTGTTGGTTTCATGTTGATGGAAAGGAAAATATCAGTGATGGTCTTTCTAGAGGAATGTCGCCCTCACAATTTATGGAAAATAAATTTTGGTTGTCCGGTCCAAAATGGTTAAAGTATGATATTTCATCTTGGCCTATTAAACCTGTTGGTATAGAACATTGCACAATGTTGGAAGAAAAAACTGTTGCATTGTTAAATTCGAATAGTGAAATTCATCCTTTTTATTTGTTAGCGGAACGGTGTTCATCTTGGATGAAATTATTAAGTGCAATTGTTTATGTACTTCGTTTTGTAAAACTTTTACCCCGTGCAGCCGTGTTTGTTGCAAGTGATTTAGATAAAGCTGAGACGGTTTTGCTAAAAGTCGTACAAACCTTTCATTTTGCAGCTGACCTAAAGGAATTGGAAAAGAATGGTAGTTGTTCTTCCTATTTGAGACATTTACGTCCTTTTATACATGATGGAATTCTTCGGGTTGGTGGGCGTCTAGTTAATTCCAAATTAAATTTTAATATACAGCACCCTATACTACTCCCTAAACGTGATCGCGTTGTAGATTTGTTAATCGATCACTATCACCGATATAATCTTCATACAGGACCTAATTTGGTTCTATCATTGCTTAGACAGCGTTATTGGATTTTATCTGCTCGTGGAGTTGTAAGAAGCCGCATTCAAAAATGTAATATTTGCTTTAAATTAAAGCCTAAAGCACAATTTCCCCTGATGGGAAACCTCCCTTCTTGTCGGGTTCAAGAATCCAAAGCTTTTCTTCACAGCGGTGTAGACTATTGCGGTCCCATTCAGACCATACCTTATAGAAGAAGAGGTGTGCGTTCACAAAAAACTTATATTTGCCTCTTTGTTTGTTTAGTGACAAAAGCAATACATCTAGAGCTCGTGTCAAGTTTATCCACAGCTAACTTTTTACAAGCCTTTAAACGTTTTCTATCACGTAGAGGATTAGTCACTAATATGTACTCAGATGGAGGTACTAATTTTATAGGAGCAAAGACATACTTGGACGAGTTACACTCATTAACTAATTCTAATGATTTTAATGTAAGCGTAGCTACTGAACTCTCTTGCAGAGGAATAAATTGGAAAATTAATCCTCCATCTGCCCCTCATTTTGGCGGATTGTGGGAAAGTAACGTTAAGTCGGTAAAGACACATCTTTTTAGAGTTATTGGACATCAGCTATTAACTTACGAGGAAATGAATACATTATTAATTCAAATAGAGGCACTTCTTAATTCGAGACCATTGTGTGTACTCAGTTCGGATCCTGCTGAACCTTTAGCTTTAACTCCAGCTCATTTTCTCACCTTAACACCATTGAAGTCGTTACCTGCTCAAGATCTTAGCTCTGAAAATATTAATCGCCTAGATCGCTTTCAACTGATAGATAGAATGATTTCGGATTATTGGAAGCGATGGCGTCTTGAATATTTAACAAGTTTACAAGTCAGACAAAGATGGACTACATCGACTTCTCCAATTAAATGTGGTACTATAGTTTTGGTGGAACAACCAAATACTCCACCTCTTCACTGGCCATTAGGCACTATCATTGAAACTTTTCCTGGAAAAGACGGAGAAGTAAGAGTAGTTTCGGTAAAAACTCAAACTGGCATTTATAAAAGACCAGTAGTCAAAGTTTGTCCATTGCCCACACAATAATTTTGTTGTATTTTGCTTTTCAAAATAGTTTTAGTTTTAGGTTATTAGGTTAGGTTATATATTTCTGAAACTTCTTCAGGGTGGGGGGAATGTTTGGGCCATCTGGTTTGTTGGATTATTATTATTAGTTTTCTTCCTAAACTCCTACTCACCAATTGAACTGCTGCTCAATAGATGTCATTCATAGTATGGATGGATTCATTTTTAAGTTCTTACAAAAAGTTGATATTTTTTTTTTTTTTGGTATTATCTTTGATTTTAGTTAGACAGTTTAACATAATTTGAAAATATAGTAGTATAGTTATATATAGTAAACCCCGCATTGAATGAAAATTAGTTTATTATATTTATTTTATAGTATAGTGTTAAAGTTGGTTTAATTAAAGTACCGCAAAATTTCCTATTATCCCATCCCTCAAACCTGCCGGTACTTTATATCATAGGAACCCAACACTACAATATATTGGTGAGTAAATTTTTTTTTGTATACAGTTCCACTTAATTACCTTTTTGATAAAATTAGATTAATAATTCGTAAATGTACAATACATTTTTTTTATTTTAAATAATAATGGTTGGTTAAATTAAATAAAAAATTATACGATGAATTGTACCGAGTGCAAAAAAGAAACACCAGATGATAAGCTGCTAATATGTGCAATCTGCAAATTGCCAACATGTCTTAGCTGCTCAAAGTTGTCGGTTACTGAAATGCGATCTGTTAATCTGAAATCAGGGAGTCGCTTAAAATATCATTGTATAAGCTGTGATGAAAATTTTGTTGTAACAAGTAAAGAAGATGACAGGACATGTGAGGGTGATTTAAAAAATTTAATCCTTGATCTATTAAAAATAGTCCGAGAACAGAATGAAAAAATTATTTTTATTGAAAAGAGTATTAAAGAAATAAAGAATGGCAATAAAAGTGAAACATTGGGAGTTAGTGAAAGTAAAAATAGGTCTTTTGCAAATACAGTTAGAGGACCAGCAATATGTATCAAACCAGTAGCTGAACAGAAAAGTGTTGAAACAAAGAAAAAATAGACCCATCGAAAATTACACCCCAACCCATTCAGCTAAATCAAGTCAAAACAGCGATTATGCAAGCACAAACAAGTGCTAAATTTAAGGAAATGCAAAGTTTAAATGAAGGTAACAAATCGAAGGTTAGTAATGAATGGCAACAACAACGCAGCAGACAGAAACGTAATCGCAGGTTTGTCGTTGGAGGAAATAGCGATGCAAACACAGATATTCAAACAGTCCCAAAATTAATATCACTTCATGTGACAAGATTAAAGCCTACTACCAAACCAGATGACTTAAAAAAGATGCTAGTAAAGGAATTTCCCAAGGTTGTATGTGAAAAACATAGCTCCAAGTTCCCGGACTTGTATGCATCAATGAAAGTTACAATAAGACAGGACAATTTTAAGAAGGCATGGAGACGGGACTCTTGGCCCGATGGAGCTCTAATGTCTCGTTTTTTTGTAAAAAAGAGGATGCTATCACAAGCACACGAGCAGATGGATCCTCAAGCATAATTTCCAACATCTACCATAAGCAGACTATAACATTATTATCGTGCTTCATCAATGAGGAAATCCCTGCATCAGGCATAACAGGTGATGCCGATTCTACAGACTTGGGTACACCTTTGTTTAAAAATCTGAACGATATGGATACTGCAGTTGCTCAAGCCGTAAAAACTATTAGCAATTGTGTCAAAAAGTTCAGAAACATCGAACATAAATCTAATGCATTTCAATATACAAGGAATGTTAGGGAAAGGACTCGAACTGTTGCTTAGTATATACCAAGTGGATATAATATGCATAACAGAACATTGGTTAAAATCCTACGAAATAACATCATTTCGGTTAAGTGACTATGTACTAGTTAACAATTCCTGTCGTAAAGACTTTCAACATGGTGGTGTGTGCATTTTTTCTAAAGAAAAGTTTAAAATGAAACCATTACCATATAAAATATATATAGAAAAACATTTTGAAATAACTATCGCTATTGCAGATGTCATGAAGAGTGGAGCTAAATTATATATCATAACAGTATACAGGTCACCAAGTGGTAATTTGAAAATATTTATAGATAAAATGTATGAACTAATGTATTATATATACAAAGGTAATAGTTATTATATAGTATGTGGTGACATGAACATAAATTTTCTGGCACAGACTAGCGAATCAAAAGATATTATTAATCTCTTTAGTGAATTTGACATGCATAATCATATCAGTGAACCTACACGAATAACGGCAGCATCAGCAACTTCTATAGATGTAATATTTTCTAATGTAATAGTAAAATCTAGTTTGGTAAAAGAGACACACTTCTCGGATCATTGTTTTCAAATATGTGAATTTAACTTACCGCTATTGAAGAAATGTGAAAGCGAAATTATATTTAAAAGAGATTTCTCTAGTAGTAATCTGGTTACGTTCAGAAATATAATAACACATGAGAGTTGGTCCGAAATGTATAAATCTATTGGTTTAGATAATAAGTTTAACAGTTTTTATTCAACAATCATGTTTCATTTTAACAATGCTTTTCCATACAAAAAAATACAAACTAATAGAAATAAAAAACCTTGGTTTAATCACCAACTTAAAAGCTTGCATCAAACACTATGTGATATGTCTAAAATATGTAAAAATACTAATAATGCCGTGATAAAGGATAAATATAACAAACTAAAGATTGTATATAGGGAGCAGGTAAAACAAGCTAAAGCAACTTTTAATAATAATAGAATCAGTAACACCAGTAACATTATGAAAGAGAGCTGGAAAATAATAAACGAAATGAAAGGTAATATAAAAAAATATGATTCATTTCACATAAATATTAATGGCGAAGAAATTGTAGATAAATCTAGACTAGCCAACCATTTTAATAACTTTTTCTTGGATATACAAAGCTCTAAGCCTGATACTAATAATCTCAAATTCGCTCCTCATTCAGAAAATACGTTTTACTTATATCCTACCACACCATATGAGATAGAAGGGTTCATTATGAAAACAACTTTAAAGCCAGCTGCAGGTATTGATGAAATTTATGGTAATGCTTTAAGGATAATTAGCGACCTAATAAGTATACCGTTGTCCTATTTGATCATTTAGTGAAGGAAAATATCCAGATTCACTAAAGATATCTAAATCTGTACCAGTATTTAAAAATAAAGGGGCAAGAGATGATATAAATAATTATAGAAATATTTGCTTGCAAAGTCAGCTAGCCAAATTGTTTGATATATGCTACAATACAAGGTTAACTCAATTTTTAGAAGTACAAAATCTATTAACCACCTCACAAAAGAAGATCCAAGAAATCTACCTTAACAGCAATAGCAGAACTCTGTAACAGTGTGTATGAATGTCTCAATAATAAGCAATTTCCAATTGCACTTTATTTTGACTTATCACGGGCCTTCGACACGGTTGACCATGACCTGCTCCTGGAGAAATTATATCGCATTGGTGTACGAGGTGTCGCCTATGATTGGGCGGCATCATATTTACGAGGGAGAAGACAGATTGTGGTCATAGATAAATATAAATCAGAGTCAAGAAATGTTAATATTGGGGTTCCTCAGGGTTCAATTCAGGGTCCTTTATTTTTTATCATTTTTATTAACGATATAATATATTCATGTACTTCTTCACAAAAAACAATAAATTATGCAGATGACACAAACCAATTAGTAACAAGTGAAAAAAACTACATTTTGATATGCTTTTTATTCAATTTGTTGGGATGATTCAAATTTTCAGCAGAGGGTCGCAAGATGACTCAGTGCTTTGACATGTTTTATTATTATTATTTTTTTTTGCATTGACTAAAGTAAAAGCTAACTACATTTTGAAACACGTAAAGGGCATCGGTTCTATTTTTATTTAGTAAATGAAAATAAGGAAATGAATGGTGATATTTTAAATATAACATTACATTATTTTTTTGCAACTCTATCGCACGGAGAATTCATCAATTTGTAATATTTTTAAATAATTCTATGGAATGCATTTTCGTAAAAACTCGTTTATTTTAAGTTTTTCGAAAAAACTCTATTTTAGATTTTTTGTCCAAAAAGGTCCGTGCCTTATACTGGTTATAGAGATCGATCGACGGAATAGTTAATTTTCGATTTTTATTAGGAAACTGTACGAAATTTGCAGATTTTATAAAAAAAATCAAGTTTTCCAGGATTTGTAGATTCGCTTTTGTTTTCTCAAATTTGTCACAAACGTCAACTAATAGTCCTAATCGAGCCCTACAATTACCATTTTTGAAAATCAAAATCGGACCTTCGGTTCGGGAGTTATTAATTTCTTTGAAAAATCATACGCGGCCCTGGAAAACATACTTGCGGTCAACGGATTCGGGCCGCCAGCAATAGGCTTGATTTGTGGCCGGGTACCTTTGATCCCACCAAGTCTCATCGAAATCGATCAATATTCTGGACAGTTATCGTGCTTCCTAGCCCGATTTCGTGAAAACCAGTTTTTTGCAAAAAAAATCAATTTTCATTTGTTTTTCGACATAGCCTCTGGTATACTTATTTGTAGAGCTTCGCCAGCGGCACCATTTCTTTTTTGAAACGTCTCGATCCGACTACCGGTTATCGAGTTATTCAATTTCTCCCGGAAAACTCGAAACGTCTATATCGGGTACTTCCGCTTTCCGAACGGAGCCGAGCTTCCGGCGTTAAGGTTTTCTAAAGACCTCCTATTAACCACCCAAGTTTCATCGCAATCCGAAAACGGATTAGGGGGGCTGGGCGTGACGGACAGACAGACAGACAGACAGACCGACAGACCGACTGACCGACGGACGGAATTTTCTAAATTCGCTCTCGAATCGATAGATATGACTTTCACATCGATCCGACGTTTTTTTCGGATTTCGATGGTCCACCGGAAAAATGCTAAACGTATACTACATTTTTTTTCAAAATGTAGTAACAAGAAACAATTTAATACAATCAGTTGATATCAATCAGCTAATATATCTGCATTAGAATTTTATCAATGGTGCCAATATAATGGAATAAGAGTAAACGTAAATAAAACATTTTTTATGGTATTTCAACCAAAGAATGGTAAAGACGAATCTAGTCAACTCATTAAGATGAATCATAACACCATTGAACAAGTGAATTTTATAAAATTTTTACTGGTTGTAATAGACCAAAAAATGACCTGGGAGCAACATATAGATTATATTTCTTCAAAATTAAGTACTATGTGTTTTATTGTAAGACAGCTGCGAGCTGCAGTATCTTTGTCCATTCTTAAATTGGCCTATTATGGGCTTGTGCAATCTATTTTAAGTTATGGTTTAATTTTTTGGGGACGTTCAGCCCACTTTCATAAAGTCTTTGTTATACAGAAAAAAATTATCAGATGTATGGTAGGAGCACATCCTCATTCATCCTGTAGACAAATATTTATTAATTTATCAATTCTAACTTTGCCTTCTCTCTATATATATTTAGTTATATTAAATATAAAAATGAGAGAAAATTCATTTATGAAAATAAGCAATGTGCATAAATATGATACACGTAACAACAGTAATTTATACCAACCATATTCTGAATTCGCATATTTATCAGGGCATTACATGTTTCAACAGGTTTTTAAATCTTTGTGGTGACGTTAGTATTATTCAGAATTTTAATCATTTTAAACAAAAACTGTATGAATACCTAGTGAGTAAGGCATTTTATTCTGTAGAGGAGTATCTAGGCCATTGACTATTTCGTTTATTGCATGTATGTTGAGTGTTAGATTGCCTTAGTGTATTTGGTAATGTTTATGTATGAGTGAGTGCATTGTGTATGTATATGTATGTGTAATGTACTATTTTGACTAGTTTGATAAGTTTTACCTTTGTATGTAAAATTAATTAATGAATAAAGTATCTATCTATCTATCTATCTATATTGATGTTATGTGGTGTGGAAATTTATTTTGGGTAATTGTGGAGAATAACGGGGCATTGGAATTTTCGCGTAATTTTTTCAGGGAACACTAATTTGGGGTCGTAGAACACGAATCTGAAGTCAGTTTTCAATGCAAATGCATAGTTTTTCCAAAAAAAATTTGGAAATTTATAACACGAACTTTTTGTCAGTGTAAACACTAAAAACACCTCGATTTCGGCCGATTAGAATCCCGTATCCACAGTGTAGGTGCTTTTAAGAACAATACACTTTTTACGCACTGCAAAAAAATTGCTGTTTCATAATTATAGATAGTATAAATAGTAATATTATTTATAAGAATTCAGAACTCCATTATTTGACAGATCAGCCATAACTGCCATAAATTTGCCGCGCATGCGTGTCAAAATACCCTGAGAAGTTGGTGTCTCAAGGCACAACAAAGACATTCATTTTATAAATACCTATTAAAATTCAAAATAACAAATATAATTTAAATAAGAATGATTTTATGATCATCGTAGCCAGAACCAAAAACGGGTGAGCTGATAACCAGGTTGAGAGTCTAAAGGGCAAGGGGCATTTGTGCCCCTTGCCCTTTAGACTCTCAACCTGGTTATCAGCAATAAGTGGTATCCGAGAAGGGCAAGGAACATTTGCGCCGGCGCAAATGGTCCTTGCCCTTCTCGGATACCACTTATTGCTGATAACCAGATTGAGAGCGAGTAGGTGGTATCCGAGAAGTGTAAGGAGGATTTCCTTTCCTGGCAAGGTATGTGTGATCTCATCTCCCCCTGCTCCTTACTGGGCAATTACAAAACAGGACCATTTCTAAGTAAACCAATTTGGGACACACTATATATTGAAAATATTCTTAATAGAACACCCGTTTTTGGTTCTGGCTACGATGATCATAAAATCATTCTTATTTAAATTATATTTGTTATTTTGAATTTTAATAGGTATTTATAAAATGAATTTCTTTGTTGTGCCTTGAGACACCAACTTCTCAGGGTATTTTGACACGCATGCACGGCAAATTTATGGCAGTTATGGCTGATCTGTCAAATAATGGAGTTCTGCGAATTCTTATAAATAATATTACTATTTATACCATCTATTATTATGAAACAGCAATTTTTTTGCAGTGCGTAAAAAGTGTATTGTTCTTAAAAGCACCTACATTGTGGATATGGGATTCGAATCGGCCGAAATCGAGGTGTTTTTAGTGTTTACATTGACAAAAAGTTCGTGTTATGGTCGAAAATTTCAAAAATTTTTTTGTTTAAACTATGCATTTGCATTGAAAACTGACTTCAGATTCGTGTTCTACGACCCCAAATTAGTGTTCCCTGAAAAAATTACGCGAAAATTCCAATGCCCTGTTATTCTCCACAATTACCTTATTTTGTTCCCTGATCTCAGAATTTTCTCATTTTCTTAATTATTATCCTTGAATTTATGGTTCGTCAGTAATTTTTTCTGCCTACCATAATTCACCACTTCTGTCAAAATTTTCAAAATATAACACATATTTATATCCTACGCTATGTAAAAATTTTCATTGTCTCACATGTAAATTTATCAACATTTTTTTGCCAATACACTTACCCCATCTGGATTTCTAATGGTTTTCATGCTTTGGCTCTGGCCAAAAAAGAAACCTTCAGTTCTTCTATTAGGATCCATATTACTTTTTTTGCCAAATACAGAGTCTAAATCTCCAATTTTAACTCTGAAAATTATTCTGTAATAATATTTGATTGTTCATACTAAACGGAAATTACTTTTCATCTATATCCTTATCTGCTTTATCAAGCTGCTTTTGCGACGGCTTTTCATAGCCGTTTTTCAAAAATTGATCACGTAGTTCTCCAGAATATGTTTCGCTATCATTTCTTTTCGTTTCCATAGTTGGCCCATTAAATGCAGCTAAAATATGTTTACATTATATATACCTGTAACATATTTGGATTGAGTTTTAAAACCAATACGTACAGAAAAATCCATCCTCAAAATTTGAAAATCCAAAAGTTTTCAAGATTTCATTCATTTGCTGTTCAAAATACTGGTGCATTTGTAGCGGGTCAGAAAAAACCTGAAATCCACGTCTTTCACTAGTTTCACTATCTCCAGATAATGATGGTTTTGGTATCCTGAGAAATTAAAAATATTTAGACAGCAATATAAAAATACGGATTATTACTACCGACCTTATACTCGCATCCTCGTGATATCGATACCTACAAGATACAAGAACATTAAATCATTTTATCAAATTAGGCTGTTAAGAAAATAACGCAAACTCACGTTTCATTGAATGGCTGATCTCTGTATTCTCTGTCTGATAAACCAAAGAACCGTCGTACAAAATCCATCAAATTTATACTTTAAATTTATGACAAAATATTATGAAAATGTAGGTATGTTGCTGCAATCACAAATCACTTAGTTTTGGTCACAGAACATATGCATAGATTACTGGAACATATGTTTTACAGTGTTTTTAGTGGCTCTGGTTTGTGGGTTGTGTTGTGGCTGCAATGATGTTTCGTTTCCAGAACATTTTTCTTTTCCCGACACAGATACCGAATCACCAAAAAGCGGTTGAAGATGACGTCAAAAACTAGATTAGATTTCTCTACTGTGATTAGGATTAGGACGTTAAGCGTTCTTTGTTTGCGAGGCTAATTATTACTACTCTGTGCTAATACTGCCTGCGGCGCTGATCATATATTATCAATTACATAGCAAAATAAAAATCAATCTAACTGGCCAACCCAACTAACCAAACCACCTAACCATCACATGAAAGAATGAAATCATTATAGGAAAAAGAAGAAAAACATTATCTGCCGTCAAATCAAACCTAAATTTGTGAAAATATACATTAATCGTTACAAAATAAAAAAAAAAATTCAGCGTGTACTGGAGTTGAACCGGGGACCTCCCGCACCCTAAGCAACAAGGTTAAAGCAAGAGCCAGTTAACAATAACCTCTCTAAAGGGGCAAGGGCCGATTTTTCAATGTCCACTTCCACTATGTCCAGTTAAAAGTGCATAGTACGTAGCTGCTAGTTACGCTTAGATGGCAGTTATATCTAAGGTTACTAAAAGGTAGTGTTTATGAACAGTAATTAGTGATGACGTCACGCGACGGACTACGTCCCCAAACAAAAGATTAGAGACCTAACAAGATAGGACAGTCAGAGGGAGAAGACGAAATAAACAAAGACAGTTGTGATGTGAACTACAATTTAAAGGGACACGACATCCAGCGGAAACGGTTTCGGGATTTGTCGGGTACGCATTAAATGAATTTGGCCAAGCTTACTAAAAGATAGATTGGCTCATTAGAATCGACAAGTGCCTCGTCATGTATAGACCTCGATGACAGCTGCGTGTGGCTGTTTATAGAAAAAAGTTTCAAAATTATTGTTTCGATGTACACAATTCTATCCTAACCAAATAGGTACCTTACATATAAACATAGATATACTTCATGTGACATGTATTACAAAGCAATCTGTTTTTTAGTGACCTTGGGTACTGATAGTCACCTGAGTTCGGTCGTTCTATGAGGACAGTGTTGTTCATTTTTCACTTTTGACCTCTTTTTCTAATGCTACTTTTTCCGTCTGATTGTCACATTGTGGCAACTGAGCCAGAACTCCAATTTAAATGTTGAGGTCAATGGCGCCGTTGCTAAAAGATAAAAGGTCTTCCGCCGGCTGTCCTATCTTGTTAATTCTCTAATCATTGACTGTAGTTCAGTTTCCATATAAATGACATTACATAGATAGTGAACTGATCGACATTTACCATTTAACGAGCAATAGGTGGATTAAAGCCAACTTTCATAAATCTCTTTAAGCCGCTTTACAGTCTGCAATTTTCTTGCTAGCAAGATGTTGCAAAGGCAATTTCTTGCAGGTAATATTTCTTGATGGTACGTTTTACAGCTGGCAATTTATGTAATTGCAATAATATTGCGCAAGATTTGCCAACTTTGCAGAAATAAATTGTACTGTCAAATAAAGTAAACAATAAACATTAACCTAACTTATTCTGCATGTTTTAAATCGTCGAGAATATTATCTCTAATCGGACCACGCGACACGAAGTAATGTCACAAAATACTAAATATTTCTTCTGTGGTAATGTTCCTAGTGCTTCTAGGAACTTTCTGTCTGTATTGGTAACATTGAAATCACTAAATAATCCACCAGACTTGCATCAAAGTTGCAAGAAAAATCGAGCAGAACCGATTATCTGCAAGATGTTGAAATGTGCAAGTAACCTGCCAAACATGATCAGCTGACTCTCAAGTGCGCATGCCTTTGGTCAAGATTTCTTGCACTTGCAAGAAAATTGCAGACTGTAAAGCGGCTTTTTTAAAATTACCTGCAATCCTGTTAGCTTCTAGCAGATGCTCGAAGTGGCGCCACAGACACATACATGAGTACTGGGTGATCTTACTGAAAATTGTCATCTATCGTTGTATGCTGCCAAAAAATAAATTCTGGCAATTCTGTGTAGGGTTGCCCAACGAAGTGGAAGGGAAGACTGGAACGCTTACACCATAGGCAAATATAACTCTAAAGTGGCACTAGGTGTTGGAGCAGTACGGATGCTGTGGGGTGGGTATCTGTCTCTGTCCCACATACGTAGTAACTGCTGGAAAACGTGCGCGCTTTCAATATAATTAGCAGAACTTCAAAACCGTCTGATGTACATTATTCAAATTTCAGTGAATGATTTAGAATAGAGACATAATGAACACGTAATTTTTCCAATTTTTTCCGATCCTCCGTTTCTGAAATATTCGCGGTTAAAGTGAGGGGTCCATACATTGAATCGAATATTAAGTTAGGAGGTATTGGATAAAATTTCACTATCAGTTTTCCAGGAAAATATTTTATATTATATTGCTGGTTTTATCCTCAAAAAAATGTTGGCTAAGAATTCATGCCCACATTGACAAAAAATTTTAATAACAAATGGGCATGACGATCATAATTTTAACTATTCGGTAAAATAAATATAGACGATTATGCAAGTTTTACTAAATTTGTATCGAGAGGTAAATTATATTTTCCTTCTCCAGTAGTGTTTGAAATTTTAAAATATTGCGAAAAAGCTTTCAGAGCGGAAATTCTAATGGGGTATATGGAAAAAATTGGATTTAAAAAACGTAACCTAAAGGTGGTTTGCAACATGTTTTAAATAAGATAAAAACAATGTTGGTATCTACCATCCCACCCAGTCACACCCAGTTAGCATTTCGGAAGACCTACATGAAGTGCAAATTATTAAATATATATTGCAAATGCATATTATTATGCTGATATAAGAATAGTAAACACATGCAAAAGACAACAATGCAAGTTGTAGGAGCTGAAAAATTATCAGTAAGACAAAAACTGCACAAAACTGATATTTTATCAAGTTTAGATTAATTTAGCGTATATTTATCATTGTAATAATATGTATGTAGGTAGACATTAAAATTTTAATAAGTAGGTACTATGTAATACGTACAATTTAAAATTCTGTGTTAAATGTATAAAAAATCGATTGTTTAATAAATAAATTAAATTAAATTTAAAAATATCCACATTTAAGGCCGAGTTAAAAATTTTAATATGTAAATCCTATTATTCAATAGACGATTTTTTTAATAATACCACCTCATAATGTTTGATATGTTTGTATGTCTTTATTGTATGTATATTTATTGTTGTATGTTTGTATCACTCTGCGACATATAATTGTTTATACTTTATTTGTTTCAATTACTAATTAAGTACTATATTTTACTTATCTTACCTGACGATCCCATAATGTTGAAATACTTGTATATTGTAACATTTAAGAGGAGTAATAAACATTATTATTATATTAATTATTATTATGACACATTTCTTTATTGTTTATTTATATTCAAATATAATTAATATAAACCTACCAAAAAACGCGATATTTCATTATTTTAAGTTTACTTTAATTGACCTATGGCATTCAACAGGTATTACTTTTATTATAAATATGCGCTACTTATATACTTAAAAACGAATTTACAATATTTTAAGTTTATACTTTAACCGATTGTCGACTCGGCATTCGGCAAGTATTAAGTACTTTTATTGTAAGTATATGGTACTTAAAATTAACCTTGCATTATTTTCAGTTTAATTTAATTGAGTCATAATATTACTATTATGAATATTACCTATAATATTCATTTTAGCGAACACAGTCGCATTTGCAAATGAGGCCCTTATGTGTTAGACAAGGCTAGCTGACCCCTCCGCAGCATCCGCACCGCTCTAACACAGGGTGTCATTTTCACGTAACGATGTCAGCGTTCCAGTCTTCCCTTCCACTTCGTTGGGGTTGCCAATGTCTTGTATTTTACCCGAAATGCGGGTATTTTGGACCATCTGGCGGGTAACATGACTGAGAGGGTAAAATCGGGGATTTTGGAAATGCCTACGCCAAATTTCTAAATTTATTTTGATGACGTTGCCAATATGACAATCCAGTGTTGCCGATTTGCGGACAATCTATGCAGGCGGAGGATATTTTTCTCATCCTGTTAAAAATTAGATAAGAAACAACGGATAATCCCAATAAGTGTAGCATCGTAGTGTGGCTAACCGGATTAGGTTTGTGCAATAGTGAATAATCGTCGAAAATTTCCCCCCCCTGCTCTTCAAAATTTTGAGAGAGGGAAAGAAATGCGTAGAGAAATCGTCGAAATCTCGGCCTCCGCTCTTCAGAAATTTCGAGCGAGGGTAAAAGAATGTGGATTAGAGAAATCCCCCCCCCCCCCCGCTCTTCAAAATTTGCAAGGAAGAGACCAAAATAATGTTCTTTTAAGGCTGTGTTATCAATGTCAAAATACCGCGTTTACAGTCGTAAATCTTTCAACATATTGTTCTCAAAAACAAACCAACAAAAATCGGATTTGATTTAAATAATAGAACTAGTTAACTTAAATCTAGTACGTATCATATTTTATATTTGAAAACTAAATCAAATTAAATATTTCCTTTGGATTATTACACGCGAACGTGCCACTGAATCGTCCGTAATTCACCATTAATTATTTTATATTCTTTAATGGGACTCAAATATTCAAATAAAATATGATACGTACTAGAATAAATATATTAAATGTAAAAAAAAGTTAAAACTCGGCATAATATTTGCTCCTAAGGGAGATTAATATGTTAGAAAAAATGTATTCAATTTTGCCAATTTAATTGGACGGTTTACTAATAGAGGGCGAAGCAGTAGCTATTCGAAGTACCAACTATGCTTCAAATCACTAAAAACTGCAGGGTCGAACTTTTTGTTTTCTCTACCATTTGAAATATAGCTTAAAATAATTTAAATTTACTTACCAATTGAATTGTTACATTTCTAGTAGCCCGGGAGACAGCGACAGATTTTTCGCGTTAATATCTATAAAGCTAGATTTTTTTTCAAAGAGAGTTTAGATAGTATCTATAATGAAGGCGCAATTCTACCAAACTCTTAGTTATGCATAAATGAGTAAAAAATTAAATATTTAAAATTTCGTTTTTCGAATTGTCACGAATTGTCAAGAAATGATGATTCGCCTTCGCTCCTGCCGGCCCCAATTTTCGATTTTCACCTCGCGATTCATGTTGTACGGTCATTGCCGACCTTCTCCTCGCCATCGAGATATAGAACGGGTCTCCGATTGCCGTATTTGTTCAGTTCTTACGTTTGAAAAAGTGACTTGCGGTCGTGCCAATAGGCGAGTATTTTTAAGTGGTTTCCCGAGTTCGAATCCCGCCCTGGGATATTTTTTTTTTCATTTTCAATTTTTTGGCACATATTTTTGATTCTATAATTGCGATTTGCTCCGTTCTATTGCATTTTTCGGAGAAGTTTTGCATTTTCCGCCGATGCTCTATTTGGATCAAAAATCACATTCTACTTCCGGGTGGCTAAATCTTTGGTAGACATTGCAAAAACGGCAATACGTAGTCAAATCACGACAATTATATTCCTCATTAGTATTAATGAACAGACAGTATTTTTATAGATCTGTTAATAAGCTTTTATTTACTCCATTATGTTATATTATTTTGGTAAGGAAATTTCTAATTTTTAATCGAAATAGTGCAGATTAATATTTCGCGGTGGAAAATGCAAAACTTTTCAGAGAAATGCAATAGAACGGAGCGAATAGCAATTATAGAATAAAAAATATCTGCCAAAAAAATTGAAAACGAAAAAAAAAGTATCCCTGGGCGGGATTCGAACTCGGGAAACCACTTAAAAATAGTCGCCAATTAGCACGACCGTAAGTCAATTTTTCAAACGTAAGAACTGAATAAATACGGCGATCGGAGACCTGTTCTATGTCTCCATGGCGAGGAGAAGACCGGCGATGACCGTACAACGAGAATCGAGAGGTGAAAATCGAAAATTGAGGGCGGCAGGAGCGAAGGCGAATCGTCATTTTTTGACAATTCGTGACAATTCCAAAAACGAAATTTTCGTCCATCTGTTTTTTTCTTTAATTTTTTACCCATTTATGCACCACCAAGAGTTTGCTAGAATTGCACCTTCATTATAGATGCTATCTAAACTCTCTTTGGAAAAAAATCTAGCTTTATAGAAATGATTTCAGTCGCTGCCTCCCGGGCTATAGTTTATTCTACATCTTCAATAACTTTTTGTTAGTAATATTGCTAATAAATCAGGGGCATATCTAATAATAACATATCATTACTGTAAAAAGTAATTTTTATATGGAGTAAATGTACCTATTTGTAATCCAGATTGTGAAAAATCAATGCCACGCGGGATTAAAAAGAACTTTGATCTTGTGGCATATAGACAAACTATCTTTGCATACACTCTAATAGTGTAGATTGTAGATAATCAATTATTATTTTGAAAGAGTAAAATGTCTCTTACTCCCCGAAGGAGAGCTTACATTTTTTCTGGGAGCAAAAATGACACGTTAGTCTTTGAAAATGATAACTTAACTAGCAGTACAGAAATATTGTTTTGAAGAATTCCGATTTTCTCATTTCCTCAAGCACGCAAAATGTCTTTCCATTGTTTTCCTCTGGTTTTTGTAATTTCCTTTTTCAAACATTATAATTTTATGGTTATTCATTGCTTGTCGTGTGTATGTGTTTTCGTGATATTTCACTTTCGGCGTGAAAGTGATCATCATCAAGTGACGAAAATTTGATGTTTAAGGAAAAGCCTGCAAAAGTTCGCACCCGCAGTGCATAGGAAGACGAGAGAAATCGATTGGCGGACACCTGAGTGTTCCATCTGCGTTCTTCTTCTGAATAGGGCCTTCAGAAATTTGAAAATTTGTCACATTTTCCATGTTTAGGAGTTTTTCGTTGAATTTTTCTTTCGGTGTGAAAGTTATCATCATCGGGTGACACACAATTCGATGTTTTAGGAGAAATCTAAAAAAAAACAGGGATACGCAGTAAGCGGAGCAAAATCGAATAGTGGACACCGAAGTTCTCCATCTGTGCTATTTCTCTGAATAGGGGCCTTCGAAACAGTTTCCCAATGGAAAATGTCAAATTTTCCGTGTTTACGAGTTTTTCGTGATATTTTACTTTCGGTGTGGGTAGGGGTAGGTATGAAGGTGAGAGAAATCGAATGGCGCAAACCGCTCTTTATCTCGTTTCGTTTTCGAGATACGATCGCGGGAAGCGATCCTTAGTTTCCGAGATACGGCCGCTCAAAGACTCCGGAAGGTAAAAATCGAAGTTTCTCACCTCTTCCCGAGGTCATATCTCGAGAACTAAACGAAATAAAGAGCTGCGGTTTACGCCATTTCATTTCTCTCGCCTACCTAGTTACTAGTCCAAATAGGTAGGTTATATCGCAAAAATGTGACCGGAGGGGATCTCTACAGGAAAAGTTGTATTGAGCTAAGATGTAAAATAAAAAGTCTAATATATTATTAGTCCTACACTTTCCTTAAGGGTACAAAAAGGATGAAATTGTTTATTTTTGCGTATAAATCGAGAACGATGAGAGATATGGAAAAGGTTTCAGATAAAAAAATGTAGAGCTAATAATTTGGCTTACGAAAGGTCACATGCGTTTACATCCTATTTCTGATTGTTTGGCTGTAAGATCTGTCTGACTTTTAGGGGATGAATGGAATAATAAAAAAATCGTTTAAAATCGAAAAGTTGATGCTTTTTGTTATTTCTTTTCTGAATCCCCTTAAAATAATTTCAACTTTCTTTGCAGAGATAAAGTTCCTCTGTTTGTTTAGATAGAAGTTATAAACATCTGAATTTTTAAATTCACGACTTTTCAGGGCTAAACGCTTTACTTTAATTTTTTTCAAGCAACACTGACCTCTTAATGAAATTTCTTTAAAAAAATTCCATTACAGTTTTTTTTTCTCACGCATGCCAACGTTGATATCCAGATATAATTACTACAATTCCTACGATTTTTATTTCACTCAACGCCACTGCAATATAGTCGTTGTAACTTTTTCTAGAAAATTGATCCCTCTTGTACGCTTAATTGATTGCTGATTAAATTTCCAATCCGATGATTTTCCGGTAATTTTTGCGTGAGATATGGACCGCTAAAGTAAGTCCAGCTTCGAGAACCAATTCTCCCAAACAAAAAATCTTACGAGCTCGATGGCATATTTAGCTATTTAAAATCAAACGAGAAATCGAGTGGCGCAAACCGAAAGTCGCTGCGGTCCTTCGTTTCCGAGATACGGCCGCTCAAAGTTAGCGGAGTATGAAAATCGAAGTTTTTCACCGCTTCCACCGAGAACGAAACGGGACACAGAGCTGCGCTTTGCCCATTCCATTTCTCTCACCTTCCTACGTCCTCCTGAGTTTGTTTAGATTTTTTCTGAAACGTCGAAATTTTGTCACCCGACGATAACCACTGTCATTCCAAAAATGAAATGTAACAAAAAACACCTACTCATGAAAAATGTAACATTCTTTCACGTTCCGAGGGTCCTACCTACATAAAGAACACAGAAAGAGAACGTCACTGTGCTCTATTCGATTTGTCTCCCATTACTGCATACCCCTTAATTTTTTCAGATATTTACTAAAACATCGAAATTTTGTCGCCCGATGATGACCACTTCCATACCAAAAGTGAAATATGACATTATTTCACTTTCCGAGGGTCCTATCCACATAAAGAACGCAGACGGAGAACGCCACTGTGCGCTATTCAATTTCTCTCACCTTACTGCGTACCTCTGATTTTGTTCAGATTTTTCCTAAAACATCGAAATTTCGCCCGATGATGACCACTTTCATACCGAAAGTGAAATGTCACGAAAAACACCTACACGAAAAATGTGACATTTTTTCACTTTCCGAGGGCCCCATCCACATAAAGAACGCAGACGGGAACGCCACTGAGTGCTATTCGATTTGTCTCCCATTATTGTATAGCCCTGATATTTTTCATATTTTTTCTAAAACATCAAAATTTTGTCACCCGATGATCACTTTCATACCGAAAGTAAAATGCCACGAAAAACACCTACACATGAAAATGTGACATTGTTTCACTTTCCGAGGGCTCTATCCACATAAAGAACGCAGACGGGAACACCACTGTGCGCTATTCGATTTGTCTCCAGTTATTGCATACCCCTGACTTTTATCATGTTTCTTCTAAAATATCAAAATTTTGTCACCCGATGATGATCACTTTTATACCGAAAGTGAAACGCCACGAAAAACATCTACACATGAGAAATGTGGCATTTTTTTTACTTTCCGAGGGCCCTATCCACATAAAGAACGCAGGCTGAGAACGCCACTGCACGCTATTCGATTTATTTCCCCTTGCTCTGTACCCCTGTTTTTTTTTCAGATTTTTCCTAAAATATATAATTTTTGTCGCCCGATGATGACCATTTTCATACCGAAAGTGAAATGCCACGAAAAACACCTACACACGAAAAATGTGACATTTTTTCACTTTCCGAGGGCCCCATCCACATAAAGAACGCAGACGGGAAGGCCACTGAGTGCTATTCCATTTGTCTCCCATTATTGTATACCCCTGATATTTTTCAGATTTTTTCTAAAACATCGAAATTTTGTCGCCCGATGATGACCACTTTCATACCGAAAGTGAAATGCCACGAAAAACACCTACACACGAAAAATATGACATTTTTTCACTTTCCGAGGGCCCTATCCACATAAAGAATGCAGACGGAGAACGCCGCTGTGCGCTATTCGATTTTTTTCCCCTTACTGCGTACCGCTGATTTTTTTCAGAATTTTCCTAAAACATCGAAAATTTGTCGCCCGATGATGACCACTTTCATAACGAAAGTGAAATTCCATGATAAACACCTACACACGAAAGAAGTGAAACTGTTCTATTTTCCGAGGACCCTACCCGAAGAAAGAACGCAGATGGAGAACTCTGGTGCGCGATATTCGATTTCTCTCCCCTTACTGAGTACCACCCCTAATTTTTTCAGATTTTTCCTAAAACATTAAATTTTTGTCACCAGATGATGACCATTTTTACATTGAAAGTGAAATGCCACAAAAAACACCTACACACGAAAATCGATGAATAACCATTAAAATTTGAAAAAGAAAATCACAAAAAACAATATCTAACAATAATTGAAACTATTACTGCGTTATTAGATTTTGTAGATAGTTGCGGTGGCTACCGCCTAACGTAACCACGAATTGTTTAATTATTTACAATCATCAAATCCTATTTCAAAAGTTTAATAGGAACTGAATGATTTTTTATTCACTGCTGTAAATCTAGTCAAGGCTTCTAATAGTGTCCGTACGGCCCTGCACAATTCTGTTGCCAACAACTGATGATGAAATCACTACTTATAGCTAGCCAATTTATGATTCCTATTATATCGGCATAACCATTAGTTCGCTTTTTCTATATACGAATTTACTGTGGCGTGCAAACACATTCTTAAGTCATAAATATCAAGTATAAAATTACGGGGAGTTTCATTATGAGATGCGGGTAAAAGCGGGTATTTTGTCAGGTTGGTACGAGTATTGACAATTATAAACCTGGCAACGCTGATTCTGTGACACTGCTGTCCACCATTCTGTACAATTCTGTGTCAATGGTTGAAGGTTGTGACTTTGTGTCATTTGTGCATTTAGAGTGCTTTCAAAAGAAAGATTAATATAAATAAAAATGAATATTTAGGTTTTACTATTTCTGTTCTTTTACACAAATAGAATGCTGTGCCCTGAAGTTTGGAACTTCGAAGCACCATACTCTTCATTTCAAATACAAAACTCGGATGATGGACTGCCTTTTCATAACAAACATATAAATAACTTTTACTATAATCACCTGGTAAGTTGCATTACAAATGTAATATTGCTCTACAAATTTTGATTACAATTAAATTCTAGGTATCTGTTATATTACCGGATTCATTCGATTTTCCTGCTAATTTACTTGAGAAACATATTGTTGATTGTGAATATTATAAATTATTCGATTTGAACCTTGGTGACTTGATAGACCTGAAGTTCTTAAGCAGCTTTGTGAAAAGTGGTATGTTTGTTGATTATTTTTTCTTCCTTTTTAACTTACATGGGTATATTTTTGCTTTATTTTGTTAGGAAAATTAACACTTTTAAGTGTCAATACCAGAATTGACTGTGATAACTGTGTTGGAATTATTCCTACTGGTCAGCTTATCCTAAGTGTTAATAAGGACACATACCAGAGCTTAGGACTAGAGGGAAAAGTTTCGCATTTCACAGCTAAGATTAGGAACAGATATAGTAAGTTAGAATATTTTTATTCATCTTTAATTTCTTTCAATTTAGTTGTATGTGTAGGTACATACGATTTTGTTACAAGGGAATGGAATAACTAGAATGAAGTTGTATAGGTGTATTTATTTTTATACATAAAACTATTTTTTAAATTTTCTTATCAGAATTTCCAGGTAGACTGATACTTATACAGGGTGAGTCAGTAGTGGACGGTTTATATCATGTCAACCTTTTGAAATAAGAAAAATTGAAGGAAATTGAGAGTGGCATATTTTAAAATTATTTTTAAATCTACAGGGTATTTCACATAGCGGTAGCAAGCTACTACTTAAATTTTTTAAACGGAATACCGAACATTTTGCTAAGTGTTTACTTTTCACTCTTAATTATCTATCTAAGCATATATCATTTTTGAACTTCCACTGCGGTGTTGCCACATTATTCCACTTTTTCCATTTGCATAAGTCAAGGGTAAAATCTGTAAAAAAATATTTTCATAGGTTTGACAGTTGCTTCACTTTGAATGGTAGTCAAGACCAAGTGCTAATTTACAACCTTCTCAAAGTAAAACCTGATTTTACAAGGTGTTCTCCACACGAATCAAACTTCTACATTTTTAAACTGCCAAACTCAGTTTGTTTAAATGGAACACGCTGTGTATTTTTACTTAAAATGTTTCAATAGTTAATTACAGGGTTCGCCCGATTTTAATGAACGATTTTAAACAAGTGATTTTTTTAAATTAGTCAATGATTAAAATAAAAATATAAATAAATACAGTTTATTTTATTGTATAATATGTAGTCTAAATGCAAATGCAAGTAAAATTATATTCTTAATAAATAATGACAGATAATAAACACTTGACAGAGAAACAGAAAAGTTTTAAAAAAAATTAAATTATGTAACACTAACAATACATAACTACCTAACTATACTTACACTACCAGTATTATTATTATTATTACGTTAACCATTGATATTACTGGTTTTCAATGTTCTCGTTATAGTATTTGTACAGGAATGCTGATTTCCCTGCCTTTTCCACTCCTAATTTATATTAGAAGAGCAAAATTTGGAAGCAAAGTTGCTTAGTTTCGGAGAAAAAAAAAACTGGCGTAGAACCAAACTAGATTTGGTGCAATTCTTTAATTAGGTGATCGTGTACATGAAACCACTTTTCACGACATATTCTGGTGGTAGGAACTTTTTTATTTCGAAAAATCTGTAAAAAATGGATTTTTCCGTGAAACATGTTTTTTAACGTCCCCAGCGCTATATTTATAAAAATAATTGTGCTACCGAACTGATTTTTTTTTTAAATCGAAGTAGACACAATAGCGCTTCTAACTATGTACAATGTGATTATAAAATCTTCTTCTTTTAATTGTTAAAATAATAGCAAACTTTAAGTTGTTATTTTAGAGAATGTATTTTTCAGCGAGAAAAATTTTTATTTATGAAAATTTGTATATACATGCTGTGAACAAATTGAAGCCAATATAGGTATGAAAAAAGTTTTTAGAATGATCATTTTTGATGTGCTGGTTATATGTATGGTATGTAGTCAGCGATTTTTTTAAAACGGGCTAAAACATGTTCTTGCGTGCCCGGTCCTTATTATACTGCTTACCGCCTGCGGACTACGTTAATCTGACCTGGTTGTTGGGTTCATGTGTACTAATCGGGCTTTTAATAACAGCTCCAAAATAGGTACGGACCTAAGGTATAAACCTACCTTTTGTTGTTTTTAGGTAAAGAAATATTTAAAAGCTAGGTGAATATAAATCATTTTTATAAAGTAAGTACCTACTTAATAAGTAGATTATTAGACATTTTTGACTGAATTAAACAAGAACGCAGGAAATAGTTGCAAAAAATAAAAGTTGTTTTACTTTTATTTTTTGCAACTATTTTTCTATCGACAAATAAGTATTTAGTTACGTAGGCCCTATATTAAAACCATCCTAGTTCGTCTGCACATTCCTCAAAACCTTTAAATAACAGTATTTATTTCAAGTACGACATTTACACTCGTTACAACATTTTAGGCTTCCTTTAACACAATCATATTTTCGATTTCCACAATTTTTATCTGAACAATAAATACTTAATGATTGCCAAAATCAGGATTTGACTTATCATCGGAAAATATTGTCCAAACATCGTTACTTAAATTCCGTCCTGAACCATCTGCATTTATAAGTGTAGTTGGTATATTGCTTCTCTACGATATTCTAAGTTGATACATAAACCTGCAGTAGTTAATTAAATATATTAGATAGGAAATCTATTATTTAAATATATATATATGTTTACCTTAAGAGTGCTGGTAAAAGGTGCCTTCAGTTGAAGGAAGCTCCGTTTGTTATTGTTGCTAATTTGATCCTTAGGCTATTCAATATCTGAATTTGTTTATCTTTGTTTTTGTATAGTAGTAGAATCAATTTTATGAAGATTTTTAAAGCTTCGTCTTTAGACAGCAATGGCAGTTCCGATAATTTTTGAAAAATGACAATATTCTTTAAGAACATCAAACGCAGATTTTTTTTCCATTTTAAAAAAACCATTAGTGGTGTCGCAAACGGTAAAACAATGAAGTGACAAGAACAAACTGTAGTTCTTAAACTTTGTACTACCTTCTATATTGACAAAAATCGTCTGCTAGTGCCGTGTCCAAGTTGTATAAATAAATTAGTTCTGTTTAAGTCAGAGTCCGAAAAAAAAGATAGTAAGTAAAATTAATAGATCTATATCAACTGACTTCACCAATATTTGTTTGCTAAATTTGGTTTCGTACATTGCATGTAAAACCATCCTGGTATTTTCCTGTTCTCTCCATCTATTATTAATATTTTGTGTGCGATTAAGTACTGTGCAGCATCTGTTGCAAATAAAGCACATTTTTCTGATACCAGAACTATGTGATTTAAATCAGTTTAAATCACATAGTACACCAGAATAATTTGAGTGACGGGAGCGGCGGCACTGTATGATCGCAAAAAACGTTCATGTTTTCAAAACTTGCCTATATGACAGTCTGTGTGATATTTTATTTAAATTTCGCCATTTAAAATATAAACTTTTTTGACACAACATTTCCGCAATGTTTTGTCTTTTTTCAGCACTAGATATTAGTGACAACAAACCTTGTATCCTAGGTCTTTGTACCACAGATTTGTCATTATCCCGCACAATTTTCTTACAAATAATGCACTCCATTATTTTAGAAAACTAAATTGGGAATATTCTACAGCATCGCATTTATTTAAAAGTACGTATACTCTAAATCCCGCAAACTACTAGTTGGAAGCATCTTATGCTATCTTCCATACGTGGTGTAGGTACCTACATTGTGAGCCGTAATATATATAAATCCTTCATTTAGCCAAAGACTAATAATATACACAAATACACATAAATAATAAATAGACACAGAAAAAAGATGTATAAAAAGAACACAGGAATTGTATATAGCAAACAAGTATAGTAATTACCAGTAATACATAGTCAAATTGACCCACTATAAAATTTCACTTAAATAAATAAAACAGTCAGAGAACTTATAACAATCAGTATTACATGACTTTAAAAACAAGTACTTAAAATTAAATTTAAATTTAGGCTGGACACTTTCAACGGACAATACGAATGTCTACTCATCCAATAAATACTTTTAAAGCCTACTCTTGAATGTATTTAAAGTGGTACTGCTTTTAATATTCTCAGGTAAGTCGTTATACTCACCCAATCCCTTAAAAAATAAACCGTTTTGAGTTGACTTTTTCCTGTATCTTTGTATATGAAAGTGTAAATTAGCTCTAGTATTATGATTATGTACATTTATATTGTAGACTAACATATCCTGCAGATATTTGGGGCTAAGTTATTCTTAATTTTATATATAAAGACCAGGGTGAAGAATGTAACATATTTTTTTACCGAAAGCCACTTAATGTACTCAGCATGCCCCGAACAGGAGTCAGTCTAGAACATCCCAAATTGATTCTCATACCCCTATTTTGTAACTTTTGAAGTCTATCTAACTCATTTTTATTTAAGAGGTATATTAGTGAGCAACAATAGTTGAAATGGGGCAGTATGCATGTATTTTATACCATAAGTTTGGCCCATTAACTCAGGTACCCACTACTTCTACTTAAAAAGTTTATTTTAAAACCTGTAATTTTACTTATATAGCTAGCATGATCTTTAAATGATAATTGTTTATCTATCATTAGGTACCCCAAGATATTTTATTTTTTCACCTCTCAATTTCATTGCTATCAATATAAATTTTTTCTTCTCTACTTATCAATTCTAAACCAATACCTTTTCCAATAGCCATCCACTTAGTTTTCTTACTATTAACCTTTAATAAGTTAGTGCAGCAGTACCTGTAAACATTTTGTAAGGTATTATTTATCAATGTGAAACAATTTCCAATATTGAAACCACTAATATAAATTAGGGTATCATCAGCGAATAAATGTATTTTACAATTGTCCACAACCTCCACAATGTTATTTATGTATGCCAAAAACAATAGTGGGCCTAATACACTACCTTGTGGTATTCCATTATCATTATTTATTTCGGAAGATGATATGTTATTTAATTTCAATTTTTGTGATCTATTATTCAAACAATTAGTGATCCATAGTAGTACTTGATGCAATTCCATCAATACCTATTTTTTTTAATTTCATTAATAATCTTGCTCTATCTATCGTTTCAAGTGCACGTTGTAAATCTAAAAATACTGCAAGTGTAATTTGATATTTCTCCAAATTTAGCTTCCAGTCGTGCAATACACATTGTATAGCGGTCTCACAACTATGTTGGCTATGGAATCCAGACTGGTAACTCGTTAATATTTCATTTCTTTCCATGAAAGACACTATTTGTTCATAAACTACCTTTTCAAGAACTTTTCCCATGGAATTAATCATGTTGATTGGTTGTAGATCACAGGCCTTTATTGAATTCAGTACCTTTGGAACAGGTATAATAGTAGCAACCTTAATATCCACTGGTACTTGACCCATTAAAAGTGACAGGTTTATCATATTTAATAAGGGAGCCGATAAAGTTTCATAACAATTTTTAATGAATGGTATGCTGACATCATCAGGACTGTTTTTGTTAGGCATAGCAAATATAAGAGCTTTCAGTTCATCGGCACTTACCAGGGAAAAGTTATCAAATTTCTCCACAACTGTCCTGTTCTTGATTGTTAGTCACCTGTAACATCAATATTATCCCTAATACTTTCTGTGCTTTTGACATAACACACATTTAGTAAATTAGGAATTTCTGTTGGATCATTAACTATGTTGTTAGTATCAAATTCCATTTGTGAGACAATGTTATTGGTTTTATTTTGTGGTACAAGTCTTTTTAACATATTCCACATTTCATGAGGATTGCCTTTATTCAATTCAATTTTTTTATCGTAGAACTTCTTTTTCTCATTTTTTATTACTCTGATAACATTATTTCTGGCCTGTTTTATATTTGTTCCCAATTTACATCATTTCTCAGAAGCACAAATTCTTTATAACATTTATCCCTAATTTGTGTTGCCTCTTTTACCGTCTCGCTCCACCATTCCTGATAGTAATTTTTAATTCTTATTTCTTTTTTTGGAGCTACTTTATCGTAAGCTCTTATTATTGCACCCAACAAATGCTGATACACAATGTCCACATTCTTCACTCTGTAGTCCCCACGACACCAGTGACAATTCAACATTAATTTTTCCGTTCAATGTTTCTACCCCTACTTATTATATACTGAGAATTACTGCTCCTATGACTGAATTGATCCAAAGTTAAAACTATATTAAAATGTGAACCAATACGATGTTCTTTCAAAACTGTATCAGTTAGTTTAATATTAGTAAGTACCAAATCAATTAATGTTCCACCAGAATTATTTGGATGAGTAAATTCTCCTCCAATGTTTTCAAAACCAATTTCTGTGACATAATTTCTTAATCTCTTACTGTACATGTTATTGCCATCCGTCCAGTCTATGTTAAAGTCACCTGGGATAAGACTTTTAACCATTTTGTCTACCACGTTTACATCACACCATGCCTCAAAAAATTCTAAAAATGTAGCAGTACTACTAGATGGGGACCTATATAGACATACAATGTTAAATGTAGTTTTCTGCATCCTAATTCGCAAAGATATTAGCCAGTACACTTTTTCCAGTGAATATGTTTTAACATTGAACACTTCATATGCCTTCTGACCATAAACTAAAGCACCGCCTGTGTGACAACTTAAACTATCTGCTCTTTATACATTATATCCCAGAATCATGATTTCACTCTGATATATATCCTCTGTCTTACTTTTCTTTGGAGTTATGGTTCTTCTACCTCTGAGAACATTAGACTCATTAAAAAATAATACATATGACTAATTTAGCGCGCTTTAAAAAAAATCGCCGTTGCCAAAAGATACATATTGGGAAAAAAATAATTATTTCAAAAAATTTTCTAATGTTTGGGCTACATTTGCTTCGCTGTATGTGTCTAAAAATTTTTAAAAATAAAAAAGTTTATCGATTGGTGAAAATTCCCAATGAGAACACAAACGTATAAAAAACGTTAAAATTAACGATAACCGAACATTTAGTAACCATTGTATTACGACGTTGAATCAACGGACGAATGTCCCGCGGTTCAACGTATTTTACAACATTTTTGTAACGTTATATTTAACGTTGAATTTGATCGTTAATTAACGTTATATCATGACGTTTTTGTAACGTTACATATATATAATATTACTTAACGTTGAATTTGACCGCTAGTGAACGTTATAGGATGAGGCTTTTGTAACGTTATGTCTGTAGTATTACTTAACGTTACAAAAACGTCATGCGATAACGTTCACGGTTCAAGTATAGTACTATCCACACCACATGAAAATATATTTAGCACTATAGCTGAAAAAAAGGCATACCGAACTGAGGTCTGTTTAATTAATGTTTTTCCGAGTATTTTTATTTATAATATATAGGTACATTGTCCTCCTACATTAACAAAAATACTATTATATGCAGGCTTGGGCAAATGTGTGGAAACACCTGATTTCTGGCTAAACTATATAAGTTCGATTAAAAAATATCCTTAAAGAATAGTTTTTTTAATATTTTCATTCTATTCGGTGATCCACTTTGATTTCCAGCAGCTACTCTATTTTTCGAGATATGACGTCATCGGCAGTTTTTTTAAGTGGATGACCCTGTATATTTTTACATTTACATTTTTGGAGAGGCATTTTGTCATCAATTACAGTGATATAGGGTTTGGTGGGTGTGCGACTTGCGGTTTCTTAAATATTAAATAAAATAATAAAATAAATATTTAAAAAATCACAAGACGAACATCCACCAAACCTTAAATCATTATAATTGAAGAAAAAGTGTCTATCTGAAAATGTAAAAATATACAGACATCCATTTAAAAAACTGCCGATGACGTCATATCTCGAAAAATAGGGCAGCTGTTGGAAATCAAAGTACGACACTTAATAGAATAAAAATACTACAAAAACTTTTGTTAATGGTATTTTTTAATCGAACTTATACTTTACCCAGAAATCAGGTGTTTCCACACATTTGCCCAACCCTGTATATTATATTTTAGGTTAAAGCTAGCGGATATAAAAAAAATGTATTATTTTAACGTTAACTGTGACAGTCTCTAAATTTTTCTTTTTTCTTTATGGGATGCAAATGTATCCACTTCTAAAAATAAAATCCCACTAATCTACAAAATAATAGGATTAATAGGAAAAAAGCCTACGCCCGAGTTTTACGCCAAAGGAATAGTTAGTGCGTGCATGGTTTTTTGACATATAATAGAAATAAGAATAAAAATAACAACAATGTATTTCGTTGACAAATCAGTATTAGGGCGGTTTGTGTTATTAATGCCGTGTGTATTTAATACACAACACATAAATTTTTTTCATTAAAGCTTTGAAAAAGGAAACAGATTCTGTTTTAGCGAAATGCATTATTTTTATTCTTATTCTTATCATTTGTCAAAAAAAACCACCATCTATTGACGTAACTCAGACATAGAGGGTTTTTTCCCAATAATCCTCTTCTTTTGTAGATTCCTTGATTTTATTTTCAGAAGATATACATGTGAAAGAAAAATTAAAATATACTTGCATAAAATAAATAATTACGTAAAAATATTGAGAAAAATGTATTTATTATGCATGATCTATTGAAATTAAAGGCAATAGGTACATGATACATGATAATTTTATTTCAATATAAACGTGACTTAAAACAGTCCTCCCCAATATGAATCTATTTTATTTTGATGAAATTGGTATTTAAGAATAAACTATTTAATGCTGTAAGTGAATGGTAAGAGATATAATTTGAAATTCAACAGGTGAACGCAAACGACGCCATTATAAAATAGAAATGAGGGGTTCATTTCATCGATCATTTTCAAAACCCAAGAAAAAGTCTCTCTAATACAAAATTATATAACCTTAACTTACCTTTGCTTTTAGATCTGGGATACAAGCACCACTATCACCAAAGGAAAAAGTAGTTAAGCTAATTAGCGTATTAATGCCCATACATCGAAACTTAATACATGACGAAATGGACAAATCAAGCCACTGTTCGCGGAATCATAACCAATATTGCGCATTGCGCAATCGTGCAAATTTACTTTGTCTTTCTCTCGCAACCTTGCTTCGCAATCGACTGTCTCGCTTAGTCGTTGTTACGTCACACATCGGAAATAGAGGAGTAGGTGGAACTACATGCCATTACGTTTGGGATATATGGTAATAGCTGGTAGCGCTCGGTTATAAATGTGCATTGAATTTTAAATTTTACATATTATTACAAAGTATTACTTGTTCAATTAAACCAGATAATAACAGAATAACAACAACACACAATCAAGAAATGTATTATTTATTAATACTATGATTGAATATACCTACCTATTATGAATAATGTTCCTCAAACATATGGGCTTTTACAATTAGAGGACCATTAAAGAAAACCATGAACCCATTATATCTTTTATCGAAATATTATCTCGACATACGCTAGTAAGACTGTTTCATAAAAAAGTAGTAACAAGACACTGTCAAGTACAGTTTGGCAAATAAATGATTGTGGCAAGGATCAAGAAGTGATTCGGACTCCACTAAAAATTGTAGGGCCTCGTTTCTCTTTACCTAACACAAAATCTCCGGATTTTCAAGGAATTACCTCTGTGACTTGAGAAGCGGTTAAGAAAACATTTTAAGAAAACATAAGGCTACTTTTCAATTATCTCTTTAGAACTCTAACATGTTTCTGACGTTTAATTAGATTGGGGTTGTAGAATGTAACGTTTTAATAACAATATACGTAGTTAGATTAACTTCTTTACGTAATATATCATAAATTTACCACTACATACTATTATGTTGTTTTGCAAGGTCAAATTCCATACATGGGGGCAGCTGCATATTTGTCCACAACAATTTGAAGTTCAAAGAATTGGGATACCTGAAACAAAGAAGTATAGAATCAGTGATAGAATGCAGTGCTTTAGAAATTCAAAATCTTAAAATTATTATCTTAAACATCTATCGTCCTCCAATTCCCTCTAACATGGAAGAATTTACTAATACGCTTGAAGACATGCTATCTTATGTAATAACAAAACATCAAAATCATACAATAGCTCTTTGTGGAGACTTTAACTTAGATTTGAAAACCCCATTTGAAAAAGATGTAAAATCCTTCATTGACTTAACTACATCATTTAACTTAATGCCGACTACGGATGAAGCAACAAGAATATCGGGAAAAACGATCGACAACATATTAGTAAATATTCCAGAATATGAAATAATGATTGACAAAAATGGATTTAGTGATCACTTTGGAATACAAATTATTATGCCTTCAAACTATATACAAAGAAATAAAAAAGCAAAATCAATGCGAAGAATTATTTCTGATGACAAAAAACATATATTTAAAGAGCAAATTGAAACAGTCAATTGGCACCAAGTAATGATCGAGGACGACCCAAATACTAGCACAGAAATGTTTTTATACGCAGTAAAAGGTACTCTGGAAGATATTTATCCCAAAAAAATGTATAATTGCCATATTCAAGAAAACAAAATATGGGTAAATGAAGAAATAAGAACAAAGAGCAAAATAAAAAGGCAACTTTATGACGAAATGCTAAAAGGGAATGTAACAAAAGAAGTCTATAAACAATATTCTACAGATTTTAAAAAGTTAATAAATGAGACAAAAAAAACATCGAACTCAAATTATATTATAAATTCTAATAATAAAGTCAAAGCAACTTGGGATCTTGTGAAACAAATTACTGGAAAGGAGACATATACAAAATTTGAAATTGAAAATCTAGAATGCGAAAAGATCAAGACCAAAAAAGAAATTTTAGATGATATAAATAATTATTTCATAAACATATGTGACAATATCAATATCAACGCTCAAAAATCTTTTGATCATGTTTATCAGAATGACTGTACTATGTTTTTATATGAAACAACACCCACAGAAATATTTAATATAATACACACGCTTAAAGACACAACTGCTGTTGGAGCTGATGAAATACCAACAAAACTCATTAAATACTGCGCTGAAGAACTTTCACAACCACTTTCACATATAATTAACTTGTGCTTTCAAAAGGGAATATTCCCTGATGAATTAAAGAAAACTGTAATTAAACCAATGTATAAAAAAGGTAGCAAGAAAGAAATCTGTAATTATAGACCCATAGCCCTTATATCAATTGTGGCAAAAATTTTTGAAAAAGCCTTATTAAACAGAATAATCGATTTTACAGAATCAAACAAAATTATAACAAATATGCAGAGTGCATACATTAAAGGTAGATCAACTATTAGAGCAGTATATATTGCCATATGTGAAATATTGGATGCAGTGAGCTCAAAAGAGAAAGTTGTTTCGTTATTTATGGACCTGTCAAAGGCTTTTGACACGGTTGATCATACAATATTATTAGAAAAACTTGAAATAATGGGTTTCAGAGGAAATGTTCAAGAGATCCTGAAATCCTATCTCAAAAATAGAAAGCAATGTGTTATGGCAATAGACGCAGGAAAGGAGGTTTATTCAGAATGGAAGACGACAGAGAAGGGGGTACCACAAGGCTCAACTTTAGGTCCAATTTTATTCCTGTTATATACAAATGACTTACCCGGCATCGTAAATCACTTATTAAATTTATATGCAGATGACAATTCACTTATAATAAGGGCAAAATCTGAAGAAGAATTAAAAAGAGAAATTACTACTACAATCGAAAAAACAGAAAATTGGTATACATGGAACAACCTAAAAAACAACATTGAAAAAACTCACCTTGTGAAATTTAGTTTGAGGAAAGAAGATCCATTTACAATAACTCACAACAATCGTATTCTTACAACTTGTAATCATACAAAATTCCTTGGCATTGTAATAGATTCTCAGCTGAATTGGAAAGAACACGTCCAATATCTCGCTAAAAAAATATGCTCTTTTACATATGCGCTGCGCATTTTGTCCAATTCTGTTAATGAAGAAGCAGCATTGACCGCATATTATTCTTATGTATATTCCAGAATCCAATATGGAATAATTTTCTGGGGCAACTCTGTGGATTCTCCCAGAATTTTCAGGCTGCAAAAATCCTGCATTAGAAGTATCTTCCACCTAAAAAGAAGAGAAACGTGCAAACAAACATTTAAAGAAAAAAACATACTTACCGTGCCAACTTTATATATATACCACTGTGCTTGCTTTGTAAAAGAAAATTATGAGGAATTTTTTAGTAGATATGAAACAAATCATACTTTCAATACGAGAGGAAGTGTAACATTAGTGCTTCGTCAGCCACAAACTGCTTTCACCCAAGTGCAGCGAAATGCAGTAACACAGCTAATAAAAATTTACAACAAGATACCAGATCAATTCAAAAACTTATTAACAAAAAAATTCAAAGCAGAATTAAAAAAATATTTAAGTCATCATCCTTTTTATTCCGTTTCGGAATATTTTAACCTGGATATGTCTGTGTAAATTATCTGTGTAAATATCAGAACTCATCAGTAAAATTGAAAGTACAGAACATTTACATGAAAAAATTCATTTACTGCTTTTCCCACCATTTTAATCTGTCAATGTGAAAAAAATAATTACTGTATATATATATAAGTGTACTATTTTATATAATTTTGTATCTAATTGTAATGTTTGTTTTTTACTTACTAAACATTTTTTTTTTTACTTGTTCTACACCGTTTCATGGTATAATTGAATAAAGGTTATTATTATTATACAGAGCGTTGAACATTTGTGACATTCAATGATTAAGCGACAAATAAATTTTACTTTAAAATAAAAATAACTCTGAATTGTTTACGAGAATTACAGTAGTAATTTTTCAATTCCCTTTTAACTTTTAATTGATAGTGGAATTCAATCTTAATTTTCCCGTCATAATAAACTATATAATGAGAGAGCTCGGTAGCGCCGTGGGATGGAGTATTAAAGTGGTGAACGTAGCTAGTTTGACTGTCTGGGTTTGATTACCGGTTTCAACCCTGACAAAGTAGAACGTTTAAACAACAAATACATATAACATACATTTAGCGTTAAAATAAAGTTGATTCTCACGTAACTCAAACATTGACAGGATAGCAGTAGCTAGTGCCTTTTCAGTAATCTTTTCACTTTTCTGTGGTGTTCTATTCGGTAGTAAAATTCAATTTTAATTGTAACGTTTTAATAACATTATATTTAGTTAACCTAACGCCTTTAAAATACGCCAATTTTACATTGATTTACCATAAATATTATAGACCGTTTGATACGTTAACGTTGATAACGATCAACGTTTAAATGACAAATAAATTTAACGTTAAAATAAAATTAACTCTGACATAACTAAAACGTTGACAAGAATCACAGTAGTAATTTTGCCGTTACTCAATTTGCAACATTTTTCCGACGGTTAATTGGGTCGTGGAATCCAATCTTAATTATAACGTTTAAATAACGTCTATAGTATTTAAAGAACTAAATATCTTTAAAGCACGTGTTTTTTCACATTAATTACCACAACTATTATACAACTCGTTAAAACTATTATGGGATTCAATATTTCAACAACAAATAAATTTTACTTTAGAATAAAGTTAACTCTGATGTAACCAACGCATTGACAAGAATCGCTATAGTGATTTTTCAATTATTTTATAATGTTTTTCTGAAGCTTAATTTAGTAGTAAAATTCAATCTTAATTATAACGTTTTAATAAAGTATATAATATTTAGTTAACTATACGTCTTTAAAACACGTTAATTTGTAACGGTGTTTTGCTCTGGGTAGCTGGAGTCGGAGATTAGTTCAGGATCCAGATTAGTTTAATAAGACAACCCAATCAAAATTAACAATTTTATTATCTTCAACAGGTAAAATATGCAGGTTTACATAATATATAATAGTTACAGGTTATCGGTTTTCAGGTCCGTATCTTTTACGGTTATTGGTAATCAGGTGACATTTAAATCGTATGAATGAGAGAGACGACGAGAGTGTAATGCAGTGATGCGACGAGTAGCAGTTTTGGCGGCGGAAACGGCGGCGGGCTAATAACCGTCAACCCGAGCAAGCTATCGGCTCAACTCGCCGGGTCACTCCTCTGTTAATTTATATTTGCTCCGTGTCGGTTTCGTCGGGACAACGGGACATCGCTGGACTAAATAACATTTGGCACAAGGTCCGTTCTTCGGTTCAACGCGCCGTAGAACTTTTCTAGGTCAAGATATATTCGCTCCGGAGAGTCACATCACTTGGTGCATAAATCAGCAAAGTGTCTTCGGCTCAGCGCGCCATCGGCAGTTTACGGAGAGATGTACCCAGTGCTCTTCTCGATCCGCGGCTGGGATTTTATACACGAAACTATCCCTCCTTTTTGAGACGGTCGGAGTCGGGCGGTGTGCACATTTAGTATATCGAGTATGAATCGCCGTCGTGTGGCAAATGTGCACACGGCACTACACTGAAACTTCTTAGTAATGAGGTATGACTTTAGGATGCTTCATTACACTCCCCTCGTTCGTCGGGTGAAAAAATTGACATCAGGAACAATTTTTAAACATTTCAAAACAACTCTAACCTATTAAACATTTTTATCCAACTAACGAAAACATGGTAAAATTTCGTAAACACCCTGTATAAACATGTGAATATACAATTTTTAAACATTTTAAAACAAATCCTAACCTATTATACATTTTTATCCAATTAACGAAAACATGGTAAAATTTCCGTAGACACCCTGTATAAATATGTGAATATAAAATTTGAAGTTTTGTCAACAGGAATCTATCTGTAAAACAACGGTAGAGATAACAGGGAAAATAAAATGTACTATGCAAAAAATAACTAAACTAGGTATGGCATAAATCGAAATAAATCGTAAGAAAACATTGGTATAAAAGGTAAAACAAATGGATTCTAAAGCATAATTAACAAAATTTACACATCGGAAAATAACATAACATAACAAATTCCGTTTAATAAGTTTTCCGCTCACTCGTTTGCCGCGCACTTAGACGTTCCCGCGCACTCGTGGGGTTGCGTTAGCGGACGTCTGCGGCATGGGTGTTGGCGTACAGGGGTTGATGACGGTCAGGGCGGTGATTCCCGGAATGCGGGTGGTTGTTCCGTCGCTGCTGCGGTGTCTGAACTTCCGTCTCCGTTTTGGTATTTTAGAGTCCTCTACCTGAAACAAGGCCCTAAGGCAGGGAATTGACCTACCTGGGGTCGGTGGTTTTGGAGGGCTGGGGCTTTCTCCAAATAACTCCCTGAACTTCACTTCCATTGACCTGGACAGTGGAGACATCATTTGTAGCCCAGGGGACGGTATCGGGGACGGCACATATTTGACTGGCGGTGAGGGGGACGGCTCAGCTCTGGAGGTTGAGGGACACCTCGGGGACGGCAGCAGGGATGGCATGTCTAACCTCGGCGGCGAAGATGGTATTCTGGTATTCTGGTATTCTGGAATTCTGGTATTCTGGTATTCTGGTGTTCTGGTATCTGCGACTTCTAGTCCATAAGCACCATCTGTGTCTGACAAACTCATTTCTATGGCTTGGAATATTTTGTGTCTCCCTCTAAATATTTTAATATCTCTCTCTTAGTATAAATGTATCCTTTTGGGTTGTCTGGAGTAAATCTACCTTTTAAAATCTGTTTCGGGTGTTAAATTATGTTACACTCTTTCTATTTGTCTATCTCTCGTTTGTAAATGTCACCTTTTGGGTTATCCGGAATGAACTAATGTCTTAAAATCTGCTCGGGCGCCAAATTATGTAACGGTGTTTTGCTCTGGGTAGCTGGAGTCGGAGATTAGTTCAGGATCCAGATTAGTTTAATAAGACAACCCAATCAAAATTAACAATTTTATTATCTTCAACAGGTAAAATATGCAGGTTTACATAATATATAATAGTTACAGGTTATCGGTTTTCAGGTCCGTATCTTTTACGGTTATTGGTAATCAGGTGACATTTAAATCGTATGAATGAGAGAGACGACGAGAGTGTAATGCAGTGATGCGACGAGTAGCAGTTTTGGCGGCGGAAACGGCGGCGGGCTAATAACCGTCAACCCGAGCAAGCTATCGGCTCAACTCGCCGGGTCACTCCTCTGTTAATTTATATTTGCTCCGTGTCGGTTTCGTCGGGACAACGGGACATCGCTGGACTAAATAACATTTGGCACAAGGTCCGTTCTTCGGTTCAACGCGCCGTAGAACTTTTCTAGGTCAAGATATATTCGCTCCGGAGAGTCACATCACTTGGTGCATAAATCAGCAAAGTGTCTTCGGCTCAGCGCGCCATCGGCAGTTTACGGAGAGATGTACCCAGTGCTCTTTTCGATCCGCGGCTGGGCTTTTATACACGAAACTATCCCTCCTTTTTGAGACGGTCGGAGTCGGGCGGTGTGCAAATTTAGTATATCGAGTATGAATCGCCGTCGTGTGGCAAATGTGCACACGGCACTACACTGAAACTTCTTAGTAATGAGGTATGACTTTAGGATGCTTCATTACAAATTACACATTTGCCACAAATATTATAAATAAAATTAATTCTGATGTAGATAATACTTTAACAAGGATCGAAGTTGTGATTTTCAATTCAATCTTAAATTGACACCTCTTAATAACTTATATATTATTTACTTAAACTACCATCTTTAAAACACTTTAATTTCATACTAATTTATTACTGATATATATACAGATCATTGAAAAAATGATACAATTCAACGTTTAAGCGCCTTATAAATTTTACGTTAAATTCAAGGCAATTCTAACGTAGCAAAAACGTTAAGAAAAATTACATCCATAATTTTTCAGTTACATATTAACGTTTTTCTAACCTTTAGTGGGGTCGTGGAATTCAGTTATAATTGTCACGTTTTAATAGCGTATATAATATTTAGATAAATTAACGTCTTTACAACACGTTAATTTTACACCTATTTATCACGAATATTACACGGACCGTTCAAAATATTCTAATATTGAACGTTTATGCGAAAAAAGAAATACACGTAAATGTTAAGTTAATTTTTACGTTTAAATAACATTAACTTCAAACATAATAGTGATTTTTTAATTATTATTTGACGTTTCTCCGACGTTTAATTTATACGTGAAATTTAGTGTAAAATTCAACGTTTAATCGCCTTATAAATATTACGTTAAATTCAAGGCAATTCTAACGTAACAAAAACGTTAAGCAGAATCACATTCATAATTTTTCAGTTACATATTAACGTTTTCTAACGTTTAGTTGGGTCGTGGAATTCAGTTATAATTGTCACGTTTTAATAACGTATATAATATTTGGATAATTCAACGTCTTCACAACACGTTAATTTTACATTTATTTACCACGAATATTAGACGAACCGTTGAAAATATTGTAATAATAAACGTTTATGCGACAAAAATATACACGTAAATGTTAAGTTAATTTTTACGTTTAAATAACGTTAACTTCAAACTTAACAGTTATTTTTTAATTATTATTTTACGTTTCTATGACGTTTAATTTATATGTGAAACTCAATGTAAAATTCCACGTTTTTACAACGTATAAATAAACTCTTGAGTTGAAAACAATGGTGAACTAAACGTGTTATTAACGTTCGGTTGAATGTAAGTGTTTAAATAACGTTAATTTTTTCAACGAATAACGTTTCTTCGACCGCGACAACGTTATATACACGTCTAAACAACCGACCTGTTCTTGCTGGGTTGTAATACATAAAATTCAAATACCTCGTTTTCCTGATTTTTAAGGAAATGAAAATGCGAACTGTGTAAAAATCATTAGTGCAGTTAAAAGCGCTATTGTGTGTACTTTAATTTAAAAAAAAACAGCTTCGATAGCAACATTAGTTTTGAAGATATGCTGCTCTATATCTTAAATTGGAGTGAACAAGTCCAAATGTAGAAAATACTCTTTTTACTGAAGCTGACGAAGAAACAGCACATAAAAATTGCTTCACAAAAGGAAAGTCTAGCAATATCAGGTATGTTCTTTTGTGAAACCCACTACTGTAAGGCACTAACATTGCTTATTACCTCTTCTGAAAACATAACTACTGAAAATGGTTCCATTTTAGCTTCAAGTTTTAGAATGAGTGGTAGAAATCCTAATTCACTATTTCAAATATTTCCATACATTTCTTGTGTGGTATTTAATGCTTGATCTTTTTCTGCACGAGTCAATTTAAATTTGGTTTTGGTTATATCCTAAATATAAGCCACAAAATGAAAGGGCGCAAGTGCTTGTTTATATTGTTTTTCAAAAATTTGTATTTGAGACAACGATAAGTCTAGTTTTCCTGGAGTATTCTCTCGAATTCCTTCCATACTTCTACTGCATCACATAGAAAAGCATTTTTTTTTCTGTAATTTATCAAGCCCCACAGCTATAGGCTTTAAGATTTTTAGGTACTTATTCTTCAGCTGATCGTTTAAGACTAATGTTTGAAACTTTTTGATATATTGTTGAATCAACTTCTTTTTTATTCTCCTCACATACTTTTAATAGTTTCTCAGATTGGTTACATATACCTCTAAACAATCTGACATACTATTCCATCTTACGTCACTCAGAAACACTAATGGTTTTCCTGCACGTATTTTGCCCTAGCCAGATGATTATTTCTGAAGTATTTAACAATTTGCAAAACATGCTGTTTGATATCTTTTATTTCTAAATCTTTGCAGAGTAAGTTTAAAAGATGATCTGAGCATCCATAAGTTATGATTATAGAGTCTAGTTTTTCTGTTATAATTTTTCTCATAAGTGCCATGTTCGCGGCATTATCTATTTCACGTCAAGATTTCACGTCACAGTGGTATTTAGATTTACAAGGTATAATTAAATTGGAAGCAATTTCAGTTAAATAATCCCCTGTCTGGGGAGTTCCAGACGTGTCTATTGTTTGGAATAAAAAAGATTGTCCATTTTCAGTGGTTATAGTGGCACAAACAACAGGCTAATTGTAGACATTAGACCAACCATCAATAGACATGTTTACACTCTGTCCAGAAAGACTTCCAAAACATTTTGATTTTTCCTCCTTATATATTTGTTCTAAAAAGGTCATGGAAATGGTTTTTCCTGAAGGGGACTTATAACGAGGTCTTAACATATCGATAGCCTTTATCACATGCGAATTGTCTAAACACCTAAAGCTAGTATTAGTTGCAAATACAGCTTTTGCGATTTGTTTATCTATTTCTTGTTTTATATCTGCAGATATTCGAACGATAAAGTTCATCAGATTAGCAGGAGCGTCTGTTTTTCTTTTTTTAGAGACTGAATCAGTAGTAGTAGTCAATGGTAACTATGATGCTGATGGCATTGACAAATCAAAATGAGACAAACCTGACGTTGATGAAGGTGAGCTTGGCAGTTGTCCTTGAAAACTGATGGTTGAAGTCGAACACGTTGAAATCCTGCTTGCAATGGTTGCATTATCTGATTCTTTATTTTCTGTAAAAGAAAAGGAGAAAATATTTAAGTTGATAAATGATAAGATAAAATATTAGAGAAGTCAATAGAAGTTTTCACTTCGAAAAAATTCCGGACATAATTAGTTTTGCAACTAATTTGTTTAATAACAAATGACGCTCAAGGGCTATTGCTGGTAATGGTAACTTTTAGTTGTTCCTGACATGTTCAGAGATGTATTCGAAAAGCTACGCTTCCCCAAAATTATTCCGAAATAATGCATATTTTCATCCTCTATTGACGACATTATATTTATTAATCAAATATTAAGATTAAATAGGTATCTCGAAAGAAACTAAATTATTGTTATTATTATTATTATTATATGTAGTGTGTACATACCTTCAGCTGTTGTTAAATCAACTTCTTCATTACTTGGTCCAGTGGTATCTAGATCTACGATAATGTCTTACACTTTTCATGATGGTTTTTTAATCTTTTAACAAATCCTTGCATATCTTTTCTGCAAGTTTTACAAATCGCCTTACTACCAGTCTTTCCCTTTTCTACTTTTTTTTTTTCTATAAAATAATTCCAAATTCTGTCTTTTTTCCTTCCACTCATTTTTATTTTACACTTCACTTGTTCACTTTTAGTTTTAATTAACTTGAGCATGACTATCACGAGTAAAGATAATTTGTCAAATGAAGCAGCTTACGATTGGCCACCCTTTTATATTATATTGTGCAGACAATTTTCTACAGGATTTAACAGGAAAATTCGCGCAATAACATGAACGAGTATACTGAGAATAAGAAACTAAAAACCAGAAATATACGCTTGAACATATTGAAATAAAATTTTGGTATTTTCTAAAATAGCCAAATATAGACATTCAGCCCTATGCTTTGATGGATTGTGTATGTGGTTAAATATAACTTACATGTTATGTTATGACTTATGACTAATATATTTCATATTTTAAGTTGAATAAGTGTATTGTATGATATAAAATAATTTTGATGACATTAATATTAAATGATATTAAGTTTCTGTTATTTGAAATTTCACGTTCGAATTATAACAAGTTGAAAATAAATTTAGTCCTAACATGTAAGTAATATTTATACCGATTGTGGGGAACTGAAATTCTCAGGCAGGTCTGATTAAATAAATCAATACGAAACAGCGTCAAAACTCAAAACAAGAAAATACATTTTTTTTATTATTTGCACGTAAAAATAGACCATGCCACAATATTCTTTGATCGTTGATCTTTAATTTTTTTTAATATCATGAATTTTTCTAAACTTGGTTAATTACTAATCCGATGATATTCATACTGACTACTGTTTCCTGATTACTGAAACATTTTAAGTATGTTCCATTCAAAATAATTGAGTTATGACAGTTTAATAAAGTAAGCTAGGATCATTGTGGGAAACATCCCAAGTAGCACCTTAGGTCAGAATTACGTAATGTAGACCTAGTTTTGATGTCGTTTTCCCGTTTAACCTAACCTAATTGACAAAATATTCGTAAAATATAAGTAAATGGGGAATGAGACGACGTCGGTAATACGTCTTAATTAAGGCCACTCAGTTATAATGACATAAGTTATAAAACATATTTCCTTGAACAGGTGATTTAAACGTAAACATTGTGTTTAATTGTGGCCGTTATTACGTAACATCTACCAAACCACTTATCCTTTTTCAACTGCAGTCTTTCTTTCTCAAACTAATAAGGTTTTATCTACAGCAATGATAATTTACTTATAAGGCATCAGCAGCATAAGACATAATAGAAACCAGACATCTATTATAATGATGGAGTAGGAGTATATCATATAATGTCAGACATAGTTGTGAACTAATGTGTCCACCTTTCTCCTCTCTGTGGTTTTTTGCTGCCAATCAATTTTCATCGTAAATATATCAATTCTACCTCAGAATATTAAAAGCGCCTCAAGTGTTTTACGTTTTTATAGAAAAATATTTTTTTCCAGCTTCAATGTGTTTTAAAAATATTTGTAAAACCTATACAATTGCTCTGCAGGACTTTCCTGGAGCATAAAATATGCTAATATTGTACTTGATATCTGTTAAATAACCCTATATTAATGATTTTTTTCAATTAATCACTCATCAAAATTTTATTATAAAATGGTCTCTTACAGCTGGTTGAAAAATATGGCGAATATAGTACTGCGCGACTTCAAAGTATTCTTTCGCAATATTTTAGACCTCACTAACATTTTTCCTACAGTCAAAGTCGTTAAAACTTATATTATTGACTTTAAAGTTAAATGGGACCAATATAGGTTAAAATAATTTTGTACTCTTCAAAATTGTAAAGTCTTTAAGTTCATTTAGAACTGAATTGGTCATACTTCCCAGTCCAGGTTTGCCATCAGGTTCAAGGAAAATAGAACAACAATCATTGTTTATTCGTCAAAAAAACCAAAAAGAGTATTAAAACATGGCCGTCTCTAGAGACGGCCGTGATTAAAACCTCAGATAAATATGTCTTTTATTTATCGGAGATCAAAACAAATACATGCGTTGGTCACATGGGCTTAGTTCATAGTGTCATTCATGCGTAAAATTATAAAAATATACTTAAACCAATTAGTGGAAAAAGCTGGTTTTAGTCGGATTTTCTCCCTTCCAAGTTATCCAACAAAAAATAATGACACGTTTTTATTTCCAGAAAAAATGAATAACTAGGTTCGAGATTTTAATATGAGGAAACGTCAGGAAGTAAAATTTCCCTAATCTGACTGTAGGTGGCGTGTCAATCTCTTGCCTTCCGACGCGCGATATTTTGAAACATTAAATATTAAAACTTGTTTATGTGGTCAACAACTGTCAACATAACCTCTGAAAATTTATTATATGGAATTTGTGACACTACCCCATGACTCCGGGCCATTAAAGTAAAAGTAAAGAAGTAACTTTTGACAGTTGACACTACTAGGAGGGGCATCAACATAATACAGTCATTTTAGTCCTTTGAAGTAATTTAGACAATGAAAACGTAATTTTGCCTTCCAGGGAAGAGACCTAATTCTATTTTTAAGTAAAAATAACTTCTAGGACATTATATGAAGTAATATTTACCTTTAGGTTAAACACATATGCTAGACAAGTGGGGAAGTAAAATTAACGTAAATTTCACCTAAAATTAGAACTATTTGTGACCATGAGGGTGAAGCTTTAGCTAAAATCTGACTACAAGGACAGGACAAAACATAGGTTACATTTATGTTAAAAATTGGTAAAATTTCCCTGTTTCTATCCAGACAAAAGTCAGTGACTCCAAAGTTAATAACTTGGTCTAAAATTACGTAAAATTTACTTATACATTGACCTCAATATGCACTTTAACTTTATAGTTAAATTTTAAGGAACAATTAAGTTAATATTTCTTGAAAATTACACCAAAGTCAGTGTGACTTTATCAGGCATTTCTTAAGAAAATATTCCCTAAATATTGCTTAATTAATTACTATTAAGTCCATATGCCTTTAAAGTTGAAAGTAATGGTTGCAATTACGTTATATCAACTAGCTTAGGTCATTGTGGCTTTAAACTGGTAAAATAAACTAATTGTGCTGCTTGGGCACCCTGTGGAATTAGGTTTAACTTTCAAAGGGCGACTAACTTGTATATGGTATTAACTAACATTCAAACTGAAGCAACTGCCAAATTTGTGAAAATACATTTTTTACAGATTTTACATTTGACCTCTCTAAATATATTTTTCGTCAGAAAAAGTGGTATAACATGGCAATGCCGCAGTATAAGTCAAGAAGAGAGAAAATTAAGAGTCAGATATTTATATTTGACTCTAAATAAAAAATGTTAGGTATTCATTTGAAAAAATCTTTGTACTAGCTTGCGACCACTGTGCGAAACACCTTGTACATTTACAAATAATTCTAAAATATGCTTGTTTTGATCTCCTATAATTTTTATCTGAGGCATTTTTTCAAATTTCGAATGGTTGGGAAAATAATGACCGTTCTCGCACTAGTGACTCACCCTGTATAAAGTATTTTCTAGTTTACTTTAAGTACGCACGATTTTAAATTTGTGATACATCGAAGGGGTTTTATCTGCTTCTGCCAAATAGCAAATACTTACCTATTCTAAAATTTCGTTGACGCACGAAGCTTCGGCCGAATCATATACCGAAAAAGGAACATCCTGAAAAATAACACATTTTTCTAAATAGTAATAAAATAATAATATGTGAATTTTTTGACAAACGCTTTATTTCAAAAGCAAATACTTATAAACCGAAATAGGCAAGTGAAACAAACTATATAGCTATTGAAATGAGAAATAACAGACATGGTTAACTAACAAGCATATCAAATATTTGTAAAAAATATATGTATTACGTAAACACAAAAATAACGTATGAAATTAGAAAATACCCGTAGATTAACATACTTATTTGTCAGAAATAAAAAAACTAAAATGAATTTTCTAAAAGCTAGGCATTTCACCAATAGCGTAATGAATTGAGTTTGTACCTTGATTGTCAATATTCCATTTCGTAGCTTTTTTTATTATAGCTTGGACTATTGGCTGACCACAATGGCCACTACTATTTTGTTTTGATTTTTTTGTTGAGGTTTCTTGATATTTATTAGATTCATCCTGGTGCTTTTGCCTCAAATGATTTATCATGGGTGTTGTGGTGGCACTTTTTCCAGGACCCCCCCCCCCCCCCCCCGTGATATCTTAGATTCTCAATTGCACATTTTACAAATTTTTCGTTTTGGCAACACAATACATCCAAATTCTACTCGTCTTTCTGTCTTTTTGAATATATTTAATAATTTAGTCTTATTGTCTCCAGCTCCAAAAACAAATTGATGCATATATTCTAACTGCGTGTAGCTAATTTGCTAATTTTGACAAGTATTTTCTTGCTGCATGTTTCTGCCAATATGGCGTCGCCGAAACGACCGGCGCCAAATACCTGAAAAATAGGCTGAATACAGAAGGAAAAATATTTAGATGAAGCATAAACCGAAGAAAGAAAAAAAAAAAAGAAAGTTACTCCCGAAAAAGAGAAAAACTAACTTAATCTGAACAACTAACAAGTTCATGGCACAACTTCTGAAATCCTCACCGAAAATATCCGAACTGATAAGATTTATGTAATTTGTACATATCAATACGGGAAGTCATATTTGATGTGTGGAAATTAGACAGATTAGTATATTTCAAAATATATTTATGATGTTCGTCCACACCTAAGTCAATTTCTAAATAAGTTTATAAGTAATTGTTTAAAAAATCCCGTAGAAAAAACAAGTTTTCTTAGGCGTACTTAAAGTGAACCGAAGCCAGAATTTTATATTATGAGACATTAAATCATTCATTCATTTTGTAAGCTATCATTTTATTTAGAAGGATCACAGTGTCTTTGCAATTTCGGCTACCCCCATCTGTTCGAAGAAGCTCAATATTATTTTCCCTTTTGCATTACTTGCTTTTTGAGAAATGAAGTGTCAAAATAATGAGCTTTTTATAAGACACAATAACGGTCATATTTGTGAATTTAATGTCAAATGTTATACTCTTTTTAAATGAGAAGAAATATTTTCCTGCAAACGGGGCAAAATATTGTTATATTGGTGTTCGGCGCTCCCAAGATCAGAGAAGGTAGTTGAAATTAAGAAAAATTCATCATTGTGTAACACTAGAAAGATGCTAATTTTGTGTATACCTACTGACTGTTCGTATGAGAAAATGAAATCAAAATAAAATTTAGATACATGTACTTTCAGTATTGGTAAATATTCATGCCTTGTAAGAAACAGTGGGCTGGGAGACTAGAAAAAATGACTAAAATTCAAGATTTTGTCGGATTTTCATTAGTAATGTTGTTCTAATGAGTTGGAAATACTAAATATGATATAATCAAAATTCAGCATTGTAGATTCAATATAACGAGTAAAATATCAAAATTTGTGGAATTTTTATGAGAATCTACCTCATCTGTCACATAATTAAAATAAACGGTAGATGACAATGATTCAGTGTCTTACAGTAAAAATCTTAATTTAATCTATACTTCCCTTCTCTAAAAAAATTACCTTATAAACTGGAAATATTAGATAATTTCTCTTGGGAAATATTTGAGTATCTATAGACTACGCCAAATTATAGATTGTAGTAGCAATTTTATTAACACAAAATCGTATGAAAACATACCTAATAAGAAAAACTAATATTAAATAGACATTTGCATAATTTTTAAAAGTTTACTTTAACATAATAAAGGCTTGTGACAAGTGGCTTGTCAAAATAAATATCAAGGCAGTGTAAACGATTTTAATTTTGTAATATTTTTGTCAGATATTCTCGATTCTTTTGCTAAAATAACATGAGAGCAGGATATCTCCAGAAAATTTTCCTTGCTCTCTTATACGTATATGCATTTGTTAACATGGAAAACAGTTTTCAGGACGAGAAACACCTGTATGATAGTGCTGAAAATTGTCAGATTATATTCTATATAAGAACTGGTGCTTGGGTGATTGTTATAGTCACTAATTTCTGGTCTAAAATATTAAAAAATAATAGCAGTTCCACTATGATAACTTAAATTTTATCAAATTTGCCTGATAATTAATATTGGGAAATATGAAAAAATAATAGTTAAATGTGATGACAGAGACAATAATTGATAAACGAAAATTTTAAATTATAGTGGAATTTCCAAGAAAATTTCACACATCGCTTTTTTAGCCAATTAGAAGTTTGTTCTTGGTTTTGTTACCATAGCAACTCAAAAAATTTCCGGAAATATTTATTCTCCCTGAGCGAAATTAATAAGTGGAAATTTTTCTGTCAAATTTGACAGTTGGTTTTACATAAAAGTACATATTTAGATGTGAAATTTACCGAATATCCCACGAGCTTAAATTAATGTCCGGAACTTTTTCCTCGTTCATGAATATTTTAAGAAAATTAATTTTCCAAATATTCATGACCTCGAAAAAATTTTCGGAAATAATTTAAGCACTAGGGATATTATACGTGAAAATTGGTACTTGATAGTTTTTGGATCGTTGCTAACAAATTTAATAACAAAGATGCAGTTTTAAAAATTCCAACTAAGTAATATGGGGATCATGAAGGAAACATTTTTTTTTGTTAATTGATCAACCAGCTTCTTTTTTGTCTCCTAATCAACCTGTCAAAGAAGGCATTTGAAGTAGTGTTTAGCAACATTGAATTATGTAGATCAAATCTTTCTGTCATTCATTTAAAATGAAACAAAATTGAATTTTGTAGATTATTTTCGTGATTTACTAAAAATTGGTGGGTGATAGAGTTAAACAGACTGAATTCGTGTTCAGCACGTCGAAATACATAGAGGTTATGCAATAGAATCCAAAAATCAGACCACTGTTTTGTGTGCCTGTGCAAAAAAAAGTGGTCTGTTTCTGGGACTGCATTGGGTGACTCCAATAGTATCCATAACTCCCTCTCCATGGTGCATATATATATATACAGGTATGCTGTTGCGCAGCTTGTGCAGTAACCAATCATATGCTCTGGGCCCAACGGGAATCATGTTCATAATCGGACCAATAGCGTTTCGTGCGGATATTTCAAATAATATAGTGTATTCTTCTGTACAAAACACATACCATTTAAAAACAGATACTTCATCATTTAGGAAATAAAATTAAAATTTGACAAAATATTATTTATTTTGAAAATTTTTAGAATGGTTTTGAATAGTAATGTAAGATTTTACATAGATTCGTACATTGATGCAGGTAGCAAACTGTCATTGTAATTTTAGTGGTTTTTTTACTACCGGTGTAGTTATGGATATGTAAGATATTCTTTGTAAAAAATATGGTAAGAAGGTACTTCCTTGATGCAGTATATAGGTACATATTTTATTTTATACAATATAGTTCGGCTACTTTAAAGATGTTATAGGTTAAGTTATCGATACTAAAAAAATTAACATGTATATAGTTCTAGTCTAGTCAATATTTATAAAAGGTTTCATTCATGAATACTGTACCTATGATTTTTTAGTATGATTTTATGATCAATGTCAATTTTTTAATATGAAGAATATATTTATCTATACGATTTACGAGTTATTTGCACAATAAAATGAATTTTTAGTTACAAAGTCACAGTAAATTTTAACCAATATTTACGAAAAATACATAAGCCACAGCTAATATAACTTTTTAATTGTATTCCAGCAGACACCTTGTGTGGGAGAATGTATACAGGACTTTCACAAAAGAAATCATACACTCATTTTGTACTTTTATTCTATAACAAAAATAAACACACTATACCAAGTAAATAAAATAAGTATTAAACTAGACTTTTTACAGCATATACAGTAAATTATAGAGTATCTTGACAAGAGACGTAAACGTCATTAATCAAATTTTACAGAATAAAATCTAAAACTTGAAATGTGTGTAATATCACAAAATATTAGGATTCTCTGGCAATATACTGTGATATGTCATTCCAATATGGTTTCCACTGAGCAAAACAAGACAAATTCTGGTAGCTCGGACGAGCATACCTTGTATATATTTGTATCATGCCTCTCCCATATTTTTTTCCACCAGGATATGGTCTAGAGTTGGAATTTTCATTGCTCCACGTATCAAGACAGATTTGACGTTTGCTCCATGTCTTATTGTCGGATCGACGAGATGTACCAAGTTTTTAGCGAGCTTCCGTTTTCGTTTGACCAAGTGTGAGTTACGTATTTGCAATGATGTTCTTATCTTCATGTGCTTGGTCATCTTTTCCTATGTGCGCATTCAAGTCGTCTAATATTATGATCGTCATTTTTCTGTTCTTATTTTTTCTAGTTTCTTGGGTGATCTGCCTGAATACTTGTCCTGCCGATTTGTCAAAGGGCACACGTACTCCTAATATGCATATGTTTTCGTTTTCTTTTTTCTTTTACTGAGTCTTTTACTTTTAAATAAATCGACCGACTTAACTTATATTAATTGTTAATCATAATCCTAGTACAATGCTGTTTTAGTAGATGGCATAAATAAAAAAAAAATTGCAGCTATTGTAAATATTTTAAAATAAAGCAAATATGGCGTGCGAATATTTTGCTGGAATATTTCAGAGTTCATTTTTATCTGATGCCACTGAGATTAACTACACAGCCAAAACAAAATCTTTTTTATTTTTATTGGCCAAGTACTTAAGACAACTATGAACTGAATTAAAGTTGATATTTAATTTCACAATGTTAGAATTAAATCAATTTTTGTAGAAACTTTTTTTCTACCATGATAAAAAAATGTATTTCTTTACTTACAATATACTTAGGTATAAAAGAAATATATTCAAGAAGATATGCTAGCCACTGTAAATATGAACCTAACCTATACAGATGTTGGGTTCATATTTACACAAGTTACAATTAATTTTGTATGCTGTTTTTTTCTCACTTTTGTGATTTTCCCAGTTTTGTTCAGTGGACGGGATTTTTCTAAAAAAATATTTTTTTGCCAACCTTGCTTTCAGCCCAGTGGGACGTTGACCACTCACATTCTCACTACCTATATTTAATTAAGAAATGTTTGAATTACACGAACATAGAATGGCTAGTGTGTATTCACTATCACAAATATTTTTACTCATATCTTAGATACTAGAATTTTTTCAACACAACACCATAAACAATATACCTATGCCTATGGAAAAATGTCATCTCGGGCGCACTGTTCTATATTCAATGAAGAAAAGATGAATGAAAATTTAAATCAAATAACATGCAAATTGCATGCCAGAACATGATACACTATGCTTCTCATTATCTTTGCATGCACATGGACATAATTACAACACCATAAACAATATACCTATACCTATGGAAAAATGTCATCTCGGGCGCACTGTTCTATATTCAATGAAGAAAAGATGAATGAAAATTTATATCAAATAACATGCAGATTGCATACCAGAACATGATACACTATGCTTCTCATTATCTTTGCATGCACACTGACATAATTACGTAAATAAAAGACCTACAGCTAGTTTAATTAGATAAAGTAAAAATTGCATATTTTTTATTACCTGTAAAGCGTTACTCCTCCATTTTTTTTTCACTGCGACTTTTCCAGTGGCGTGCGGAACATGATACCATTATGTATATTACATAAATTGCACTAAATCACTTATAAACCACTTCAATTTTGGAAAATTTCATTCTGCTCTCTATCGTTTCTGTGCCACCAACGCAACGGCGTCTACATTGCTGTAGACACAACTTGTTTGCATGGCGAATATGCGCTGCTAGGAGTCCCCACCATCTATCTTTCCAAGTCTAAGAGATAACCATAGAACTCGCTAGCGCCATCTAGGCAGCCGGTTTCACAATCGTTGGTTATCTTTTTGGTTGAATAACCCGAACCTGAAAGTTAACTATTGGCAAATTCGTATATGCATTTCCCAGCGTTTATTTTATGTTCAATATTCTAACCAATGGTTACGTTTAAGTTTTGAATAGTTACAAGCTTTCTTAGGATTTTGACGTGTGTAAAAATTTATTTTAGAAAAGGAGGAACTTGTAAATTGAATGTTTTGTTTAATCATTGTTATTACGTATTAGTTCTGGTTGTTCAGTATGAAAAGTGTATTTTCCTACAGTATATGAATAGTCATTAATTTTTTCTATTTCCTCTGATACATTTTTAGCAGTTCTTAGACTAAGTCAAAATCGAATAAACAAATCTTTTTGATCATATTCATAATTAGGCTAAATATTCTAAGCCTGCTAACCCAACCTAACCTCTTCATCATTCACATCAAAATCCATTATTAGCAAAAATAGCAACAAAAACTAAACCACTTCAAATAAAAATATAACTGCAGTTGACAGTTGTTTACTTTTCGTTAACCACAAATTGTTGGTTTACCAATACCTCATCTACTGGTTTTCTTAACTGCAAGATAACCAAGACCTTAAAATTAACCAACGATTGTGAAACGGGCTGTACAAGGGTGACATATTTTAGTCTCATACCCAAAAAAATTTCTAAATTGTATCTTATTAAATAACTACAATTTTTATCATGCTTTTTAATAAAAAATATAATTCATTGTGGTGGAATTTTACACCCTAAGGTTATATTATACATATATTTATGCATATATTATAGTCTTGCAGAAACAAAGTGTAGTGTATTTGATAAATCCATAAATATCATTTGTAGAGAAAAATTTCTCATAACAGTTTAATCAAAATGTCCATCTGTCAATTCTTGAGATTCTATAAAAACAAATATGCAACATACTGTATTCATGAGCACTTCACCATTCAAGTTGGCATCATTGGGAGCTGATTAAAATTGAAGATCAATTACACACAAAAAATTATTTGTTTTAAAAAATTGCGTAGAATATATAAAATATACAACGGTTATATAAAAATCTCAATAAATCAGCGAAGAGTATAATGTTTACATCTAGTTTTGTTCTAATTTTACTCAAATTAAAAAAATATGTTTGTCATGCTGCAAAAATATATTTATAAAATATTTGTATTCTCTATATTTTTGTTTTTGTTTTTTTGCTGCAAAAATAGAATAAGTATTATATTTTTATACTTGAGTTATTTACAAAATCTGTGTTATTATTTCTAACTGTTTAGTTTTGTATGCACCTACTTACTATCATTGAAAGTTTACTTAGATTTTTCTTCTTCAATGTAGACATATTACTATATAGTGAGCAGTGTAGAATTTGTCCACAGCACATCAATTTATTCCATAAATTAAGTTTCTTGCATACAATCATCGTGTAGTTAATTTTTGCTGCAGTATCAGAATATAAAGGTATAGTTTATATTAATTAATATATTCTCATTATTTATTAACTCTAAAGGATTAGGTTTACATTGTAAAAGCTAGAGACTGAATGTGAAAAATATAAACTCAATCAAATTAAAATGTTTTATCCATGAATGAAAATTTATTTTTGTACTAGAGTACGTTGATGTTAAATACATAATATTTCCTCTGTATTGTACAGGAATGAAAAGTAACAAATAATCAGTATGAGTGTGCCAACTGTTTTTAAAAACATTTTAAGGTATAAATTACTTGCACATGTATGGGTGTCGTTTACATTTTCTTTTCTACGGTGTTTTTTTTTAAATATGAAGACATACATTTTTTTTTTAATTAGAAGTCTATACTTTTTTCGCTTTTCTAATGCATTTTTCTTTTTTAAGTGGTTTAATTGCTCTAAATAGATGACTAAAGTAGATTCCACAGATAAGAACTAACAAGATAGACAGCATTTGAGGTGGGCACATCCAAGAGACACAGAAATCTGGAAATATTTATTATAAGCTATAGGACTACCTAAAGGCGCACTATAACAAAAGTAGTGTTGTGAATTTCTACTCAATAATTTCAAAATCGATAGTTTTAAATTTGAAAATGATGCCAATCTATATTGTCTGTAAAGAGCCACTCTCCTAAATTTTTTACATTACGAAAATTACGTCTTTCAATTCCATCAATAAGTCTGTCTGTCGTCTGGATGTCTGTTGGCATTATACAGGTTTATATACCCTATATATAAAAACTATTTGATGAGAAAAAATAATATTTGATAAATTGGCAGACACTATTGCCAAGAAAGAAAACTGATATACTTTTAGCGAAAAATATCTACCAGGTGAATACCCTAATGAAATGTGACGGATAATAATGTTCAGAATGTAGTAAACACAATTGCCAAAGGAGAAAAAAAACTTTTTAGTGAAAATTATATACCTAGTGGTCATCTTAAAAAATAATTAAGAAGTGATGGAGGAATATAATATTTAGAAAGTACGCTACTGCCAAGGATTAATATCTATTATACCTACTTTTAATGAAAAGATGCAGGTGGTCACCCAAAAGAAACAATAATAAATAAAAGGTGCCAAATAGAGAGGAAAGTTTTGTGTAAGAATAATTCTACACATTTTTTTTTTTTTTTTCGAAAATGTGTCTCTCTGGGTGGGTCAATGGATTGTTCTAAAATAGAACTTGTTTGTCACATTGAAAGTAAAAAAAAAAAGTGATAGGTATAGGAAGTATAATATGAAAGTGTATAAAAATATAATGCTGATGTTATGAAACTTTTAACCCCCCACACACACACACTGTTAAAGAAATCTATTGTGGAAGCTGTTACTTTGTGATAGTTAATCATGATGATATGAGAAAGGAAACTTCACTTTGTTTTTAGTGTTGGGCGATATATCATGAACTGTGATTTAATCACTGATATTAAAAAATGACAGGTAACGACTGTTAATGGAGTTGGTAGAAAAGCGTGACATGATCACGACTTTCCATATACCAATATATTTTTTTACAATATAAATAATATCACTACTAGTCCATTTTTGTTTGCAACCGTATGTATTAACACATAAAGCAAGCGATTCCGTGCCTTGGCATAATTAGGTAGGTATGCGTTTCATACTATATAGATATACAAATCTTTATATCATTTATTCACCGGCGATTAGAGGCAGAGTCGTGCAGTAAATTGGCGAAGAGTGTAATGGTTAGCTTGTTTACCTTAAAAGTAAGTGCTGCTTGCTGTTGAACAAAATGGTATGAATGAGGTACCAAATGTTTAATAAATATTTGAATGGGAGAAATACTTGGACTCTATTAAATCAAATTTGTTCCATTAAATGATAGCAAATAAGAACTATATAAATAAACATTATATTGCTGTCGCATAAATGAAATCCTTATATTGCAGAAGAAGATTTTACGTACTATGACCTTTAAAAATATATGTCATTCCTGCAGAACTCTATTCAAAGAACTCGATATTTTAACAATACCATCCCTTTACATACTTAAATGTGTGTCCTATGTAAAGTCTCATTATGACAACTATATTCCCAGGGATAACTTTACTGAGCATGATTTAAGGATCAGTCAAAATCTGACGATTCCCCAACACAAACTGTCAATAGTAGCAAATGGTCCCAATGTCATGCCCATCAAGCTATATAATAAACTCCCTAAAAACAAAAAGTATAGATAGCATTCACCTCTTTAAGAGCACAGTTCGAGCCACTTTAATCAGTCACAGCTTCTATTCCATAAAAGAATATTTAAGTTGTACTAGTTTTCAGGAACGTACTTAGTAATGTTAGCAATTCTCGTCCTTATTTATTGTTCTGTATTCTGTTTACTACACTATAGTTTCTTCTTGAGTTACGTGTTTTACTATATTTTACAATGTTCTACAATTTTATGACTATATTTCTATACCCTTAATAGGGTCCTATGAAAATAAAGATATTATTATATTATTATTATTATTATTCATTATTTAATTTGAACATTTTTATTATAATCTGATACTTAATATTAAAAAGGTTTCAACTTATTATAAACAACAGCCCAGCAAAAATTAAAGTCAATGGTTGATAACTGGCAACCTAAATCTAAACTAGAAATTTATTAACGTTTCCGAAATGTTATATTTGTATAAATTTACAAAAATATGCTATTACGAAGTTCAAATAGGCGTACCATTCAAAACTTAGTGCTTTTGCTTTAACAATTAATTATCATCAATCCATAAATCAGATTAGTTGTATAAGCAAATCATAGTATATATATCATACGTAGTACATATTTATGTCTGCACAGATTACCAAAGTAGCGAATTCACCATTCACCGTCTGTCGGCTTTTATTTAGAAATGGATAACAATTAACAATTTTTCCCACACGCCGTATTATAGAAAGTCGTGATCACATCACGTTTTAAATTTACTGATATAAGAAAATCACAGTAACGATTCACATTCTGATTGAAAAATCACGACATCTCACAACATTGTTTGTTTTCTATTACTAATTTAGTAATAGAAAACAAACTAGTGTTCTTTCTCATATCAACAGTCCAGGGCCGAATTTACGTTTGAGAGACCCCTGGGCACTTTTCAAGTGGGGACCCCTTGTAAGGCCTGCCAATTTTAACAGAATTAAAATATAAATGTGTAACGAGCAAGCTTTGACCCTTTATGTTTAGGGGTCATTTGTAGGCTGTGAATTCATAACGAATTAAAAATCTTTAATAATTTTTTGAAAATGATAATTTTATTATAATTTTATGTCATCAACAAAATAATTTTTTTATAATTTAGAAATATTTTTTGGTATAAAGGATGTATATGACACGAAACAGGTGCTTTACATTTCCTTTGACATTACATTGGTTATTTTTACTATCTATTCTTTATTTCTTACTAGATAATTACTTATTCGGTGATATTTAATTGTTAACTATAATACTCGCAATGTACGTTAAATTATCTGAATTCAACCATATTGCTAAAAATAAACATTGATTTGTAACTCTCAGCATTTACGTTTTAATAACCTTTCTGTATCATAGCTCATTTATCTCACTCTTTCTCCCCTTATTCTGTTTTGACTTTACTTCTTTAGTTTTCGATTCCTTTTAGTCACGTGTTTTTAAACATTTTACCCTTTTCCAAAAAGAACTTTCTATCTACATAAAATCTTTTCTAACTTTTTTTTTCGGCAAAACAGTTTATAATTTCATCTTTATTCATTTCCCGAGTGGTTGATGATCATAATACTTAAATAATTTAAACAATCTTGAGACCTACTAGTTCGTAAAAAACTTTTTTTTATCTTTTAACTTTGAAAGTGCTTTTTCATCTGCTTCTTTTCATTTGTAATTTTTCATTTATTCCTCAAATTTTGTTTACCATTTTTATACATTTGGGGGCCTCAATTATGTGGGGGCCCTGGGCATGTGTCGCAATTTGCCCTTATGTAAATCCGGCCCTGACCAACACACACTTGGTCAGACTAGAATTGCGTTATTTATATATTTTTTCTACTCCCTTATGTATATTTGCTGTTTTTCTGTACAGTGGATAGAATGGATAAATAGGCAATTCCAGTTATCTGAATGGACATATTTCACTAGAATGAGAAGCGTCTAGGTACACCGAAAGTCCGGAGCTTCGACCATGCGCAAAACGTGATATCATTTATCTGACTATTTATTCCTTGTTCTAGTGTTCATCATCAACCAAGTGGCTGGCGTATAGGTAAAGCTATCGCTTACGACGCGAAAGGTCCCGGGTTCAAACTCCTACGTCCGCTGAATTTTTTGTCTTTAATTTTGTAACGATTAATAGATTTTTTCACTAATTCTTTTCTATGATTTCTTTAGGTTAGGTTAGTAGGTTTTTATTCTGCTTAAAATAATTTCATTCTTTCGTGTGATTTCTTTAGGTTAGGTTAGTAGGTTTTTATTCTGATATCTAATTGTTAATAATTATTAGCGCCACAGGCAGTATAAGCGTTGCAGACAAAGAAATGGGGTGCGGTTTACTCACAAAATGACACGAAATACTTAAATTTCTCGACTTGCTGAATTTATTACACATTTACAAGGTAGAGTAGTATTATTATGAGAAGATGCTTGGGGCGGAGCCTACGTGCGCGAATATTTTTACCAGTGACAGCATCATCTGGGGTAGAGGGATGTATAATAATTGTAATCAAATTTTCGAGGTCGAGGAGCTGTGTAATGCAGTAGATTAAAACCTCGTCGCACTCTGGTGTTTAAGATGAAGACATTTTTTACTGAAAATAAGGTTATTTCATTTAATTTAATCAGAAACGGCGAGCACAACAAGTATACTGCAGCACAGACCCTGTGACTGCAGGTTGACGGTGCCACTGTATTCGAGGTCAAATATGACGCAAATCGCTATCATTGGCTTAGATCAATGAATGCACACAAACTCGTTTCTGCGCATCATTTTTTGCAAGCATCTTCTCATAATAATACTACTCTAATGCGCATGATCGATGCTCCGGACTTTCGGTGTACCTAGATGCTTGTTCTAGGATGGATATGAAACCAACCAATCGCAGTTCATGTATTAAGGACATAGCCAACTGCTTGTTTTAAAAAATTCAAGTTAGTACGTAAGCTGTCAAAGTCACAGCTCGTATATTAAGTACATAGGCAACTATTCGTTTTAAAAAATTCAAGTTAGCTGTCAAAGTAATTTTCAGTGTATGTGTTAATGTTTAAGGTATTTCTACAGAGAAAGTCGTTAACATCAGATTGTTTCCAAAATTCGGCAGGATGTACATAACGGTTTAGTGAAACCACTGGCAAATTTTGAGAACGATCTTGTGTCTACTTTTCCAGTTATGATACATGAAAATTCATGTTATTAGCAAGGAAGTGAATTTATTGCCATAATTTATATCTCAAGTGTCAGATTCTTTAAAATTTTTGACTGTGAGTTTGAATGGTTGTTACAAAAGTGTACCCCCAGTTTGAGAAACTTCTTGTGTCTGGTTTTTAAATAATTCGTGATACAGTGTCTGAAAACGATGGAAATTTCACGCATACATGAAAACTGGCAACACCGCATTAGCCAGCCTCGCCCGCTCTTCAAACAGACGAACATGGGTTCAATTTTTTATCCTTCACTAACTAACAATACCCTTAGAATCGTTCGTATCTTATGCTGGAGTCAAAAACCAAAGCGAGCGAGCGCTCATACAGTGCTATGAATCACAAATATCAATACGATGTGAGCAATAACTTTTTATTAATATTAATATAATTTATGCTAATACTATTTATGACAATAAATACGTAAAAATATAATTAAATATATATAAAATAAATATCAAAACCAAAAAATATATGAATCAACAATATTTTATTAGAATAATGCATGATTTTTCGAGCGTTAATCGTTAGTACGTTCATTTGAGACACGTTTTATTTTCATTAATTTGTTCATATCACTTAAAATTTTTAATTTTAACTTTCCCACAAAATTGTTGGAGGTTACTAGAATTGGCCTAAAGTCGACCTGTTCAATTTTTCTCAATTTTTTGTGGTACTAAATTTATTTCTGTATTTCAATAATGGTTCCGACATTTTATTACTTGTTTTAATTCAATAACTTTATGAGAGAACTGTACACACAAATCTTTCAAATGTATGCTATATAGACATTCTCATGTCATTGTTTACGTGCGAAAATCTGATAAAAGTTGCAATGTTGCCACGTTTCGTCGCCATGTGCTATCTCGCTCCCAGCATGTATCACTCTCTCTCTCTCTCTCTCTCGCTCTAATAGAAATACCTTAATAAATCTTTTAAAATGTTACAGTTTTTTTCTTAAACTGGTCGTAGAAAAAGTATACTGTACAACTGGAATGAATTATCCATATCGCACTCGAAAGATTGAGGCACTTCTTTAATTCTGTTACATACTTTACATAGAACTAAATTTAATTGGTGTGCGTAACAGTGAATAAAGTAAGTTTGAGGAGCAATATCTTTTTTTTTGTTTGGAGTCCATTAAGATGCCTTGACATAACTGCAGCGCCGTCATAGGTTTGTGCTATTAATTTATTTTTGAAATCAAATTTACCAAATTCGTCGATTAATAATTTAAATAAACTCTCCGCGTTTCTTCCACTACTCACATCAAAGAAAACCAACAAACCTTTCAATAACTTCTCCGTGCCTTACATATTTAAAAATTACGGAAAGTTGAGATTTACAAGTAATGTTCATCGTTTCGTCAATTTGCCACGAGAAAAATTCGCAATTATATAGTTCTTCATAAATTTTGCCTTTAATGATCAAGTTAACACTCTCAATTAGATCATTTTGAATTGATTTAGACATTCCGGAAAAAACAGTGTCGTTATTCAAGAAGTTCCCTAATTTTGGGTCATATGTTTTAAAAAATCTATTAGCTCTTTGAAATTTCTTTTATTGCACGAATTGCGTTTTTCGTCATGTCCTCGGAAAGAATTTTTTTGTGAAGATAAATATATAACGGCATCAATTAATTTCTTTATTATTTTCACGGACCTTTTCGTTAAAATTTTCTATTTCTCTCTTATGTGCAGAATCCAAGAAATTTGCAATATTTTGTTTACCAAATATTTCGAATTTAATGCAAGATGAAATGTGCTCCTAGGATTTTTCGTGCCTTTCTAAACCTTGCGACAAATTTTGCAAATTATTAAACCCGGCCCTGCCCCAAATTGAGGATTGATCATTAGTAAATAATAAACATCTCCAACAATATAATTTGTTTCTAAATAATAAAAGTAAATGCCTTGAAGTTGGAAGCTATTTCGTATAAGCCTCAAGCGAAGCGCAGTGTTCATTCAATGAAAAACCGGGTCGACCGGGAAATATGCATACAAAGACTATCCGGACTGTAACATAGGTATGTTTGTGGAAAGGAAATGCAAAACTTTTTTATATACACTGAAAATTAATTAATGAATTATAAACAGTAAACAAATTGAGATATATCTAATTAAAAATTAGAAATTTCTACAAGTAAAAGATATTAATTTGGAAGATATGCTGCTTCTTCCAACGGGAGGCTCAGACTCCCCTGCCTCCCCTGACGAGCCGCCACTGGCTAATAAGTACGAAATAATTTTATCAGAGTTTCTGAAAGTATGCTGCTGCTATCTAAAAACAACATGCTTAGAGGAAGTTGTGAAAAAATGATGATTTTGATTTTGATCAACACTGGAGGGACATTCGCTTAAAACAAACATTTTTTGCAACTCGTAATAGTGATAGTATCAAAAATTTATTTAAATATTATTGAACTGTCAAAACATCTTGACATAAGTGATAGTCCGGGGGCCACATACATGCAACTAACTACGTTTATCGTCAACCTTGGTATAAATATTATAATATATCCAAGTTCACCGAATAGTTTTTAATTTTTCATGTTTTTGGATCCTTTAGATCGCTCAGCTGACGCATAATTCACCACCCCTTGTCCAGCTGACTATGTTCTACTATCCTTATATAACATTATCTTCCTCTCATATAAGTTTCAGCATTTGCATCAATTTTTTTTACATGTTTTCAACCCTTTCACATCCACCCCCACCGCTACTCAGCCAGCTGATGGTCCATTCATTGTTCACTTATGTATGAACAATCGATTTCACACATTGTCAAAGTTCGCCGGATAGTCAGCACTTTTGTATGTGGGTTCCCGGATTTTGATAACTATTCCATGATCCAGTTTAATGCTATTTCGAATGAATATTTTCAGCCGTGATTAAAAATGGAAAAGTTAATAGTATTTCTATTGGATAAAAGCATTTTCACCAATACAACATTCCCTTCTTAGATTTTTTGGAATTGTGAACTAGTTTTATTTATTAATATAATAATGAAAGGACCTTACCTATTCTACTACTCTTTTATTGAGTTTTGAATCCATTTTATTATTAGCGCAGGCATCAAATTTATTTAATATTGATATTGGACTCATTAAGAGATAATTACTTCGCTGTGCTTCCTCCACTAGCTATAAAATATTTTAGATACTAATATTCATCACTTATTATCGATTCACTTTATTGCACATATTTTGCAAGAGGATTGTATGTATCATAAAATAAAAGTTTCTATCACTAGACGTGAAGCTAATGACAAAACACCACTTTACTCATTGTATAATAGTGCTCTTCTACAACTGTTTTGAAAAGCTGACTTCTTGATGTCATTTTAATTTCAAAATTATGTACTTCATCTCCTTAGTGCAAAAGTTGAATTACTTTTTTTAATTAATGTGAAAAGGTACAGTTACCAGGTAATCAACATGTTTTAATTGCTGTTTGCTTACAACTTCATAAATAATAGATACTGCTGTCCTCTTTTCAAATGGAGAAGGAAATTATTAGATACATCACATTTTGAATCAATTTTTATAATATTTTAAACATTGTAGAAGAAATATAGTATGTAACAAGTGCTTTTTATATTTTGTACATTTTCACTCTGCCAGCCAAAAACGGTCACTTTTCTGTACTTGTTGCATGAACAATTATTTTTTCACACTTGAAAAATTTCTTATACAACTGATCATTCTAGCAATTACAAAATTTGTAAAAATGTGTCGTATTTCCAAATCAAAAAGAATATTAGGTAGTGGTGGTGTGTAATTTCTATTAACACCATCAATTTTTTTCAGAGGATGCCCAAACATCGAGATGTTCCATCTCTACAGAATTTGTCCCTCAAGAGCGTAGGCTCTCTGGTAGTGTACATGGCACCACATATTATATCTAAAATAAAAGTTTACAATAAATCCCAAAAGGTAATTTCTAGTCTACGACAAAGTCTCGACTGGCTAAATAAGCTTTTGGTTTCACATGTTCCTTATTATTTGTATAATGCAATGGCTGTGGAAGTATTAAAAGCTGTCAAAGCTCTAATAGAGAAAACTGAAAAAACTCATTACCCGTATACTTCAGCATCTGCATTTATAATTGAAATGAATGTAGTTATTAGTCTGACCGAAGTGGTGCTCAATCCTCATTTAAAGCAGATAGATTTTTCAGATTGGTCAAAAACTATGAGAATTGTCTTAAATAAGAACTTACATAATATGATTGGACTGGAAAATCTCAACCTTGGATCTTGTTCTGAAAGATGGCGCACCACTGAATATGACAAATATCTGGTAGATGCGATAATGGCAATGAAGAATTTAAAATCTCTTTGTCTTTGTTTTGATAGCAATGACACAATTGTCCAGGCAGTAGGAGAAAATTGTCCAAATATTCAGTGTTTAGACTTGACTTCTTCCAGATCAGTTACAGATCGTTGCATACCATTTCTACTTAAATGTAAAAATTTACGAGAGCTTCGGTTACATCGAACATCAGTTACTATTATAGGCCTTGCACAACTTATAATAGGTTTGCCTAAGTTACAAGATATAGGACGTTGTGATGAGTTTGGAAATGTTATAAAGCAGTTACACCAAAATCACTCCAGCTGTGGTCCTTTTGGACTCAAAAAAATACAAACGCGAGATTTGTCAACTGAAAATATGAGATTATTTGTTAACATGTTTCCTGATGTTGAAAACGTTAGTTTATTTCATGATGTACAATTTTTAGATCTAACAGTTTTAATTTCATTAGACAACTTAAGAGAACTAAAACTGCTGTCTTGTGCATTTTATGGAGATTATTTAAAGCAACTTTTGGGAGTCAGAGGGAATAATATTACAATCTTACATTTAGAGCATGTAGAAGAAATGGATTTTAAAGTTTTGGTAGACATCAGCCAATTTTGTCCAAAATTGAAAAGTTTAGTTTTTTATAATTGTGATTTTATAAATACTTCCTCTCTTCCATCGCAGAAATTAAAAATACAACCGTTTATGAATTTGGAAAGAATTTTTTGGGTTGTCGACAGTTCTATAGGTCATTTAGAATTCATTTTGGCGCATGCTATAAACATACGGTATATACACTTAGGATCATCTACGGGTATCACTCATTCAACTATAATTAATATATTAAACGTAAACCCTATGAAGCAGCTTGAAGAGTTAAGAGTACTTTACAGTAGTGATATGAATATGAGAACTGTAGAACTACTTTTAGCCAGCTGTACAAACATAAAAGTGCTTTCGGAATTAGAAAGCTGGCAAGGGATCTCCATGGCAGAACTTAAAAAATTCAAAGAATATATTTATTCTAATAATTTTGATTTGGATATACGACCGACTTTATCATTTACTACTTAATAATTTTTTTGCAATTTTTAATGTGATTGAGGATTTATGTGTTTTTTTCAACTAAAATGTTGCTTCTATTCTAAGAAATTCTTTATTTCTTAGAATAGAAAGTATTTAGTAAATAAGTTAAAGAGTCTATATGTACATGGTTATCAAATTATTTTTGAAACCACCAATAATTTTTCAAAGACCAGAAAATTTACTACCTCTTAATTTTAATGTGTATCCAAATTTGTGAGAGACTCCAAAGTGGCCATACAGAAGTCTAATAAGACCAGTCATCGATGACTGTGAAATGTGGACCCTTATCAAAAAAACTGAAGACATGCTAGCCATATTTGAATGAAAAATACTCAGAAGGGTGTATGACCTGGTGAGAGAAGATGAAGGCCGGTGGATTAGATTGAACTATGAATTGATGCAACTGCTTAGATAGACGGGACAAGTTGAGAGAATGAGCGAGAACCGGGTGCCAAAAAGGATCATGACAGAGCAAGTCATGACACAGGGAATGACCAAAGACCCGCTGACATACAAAATGATTCGGAAAAATTACTTGGCATAAGAAACTGGCAGGAAGCAGCGAAAGACTGAGCCTGATGGAGGAAAAGGTTAAAGTAGATCAGGGTTAAATGAGGGATTGTATTACCACGGGAAGAAAAAGGGGATCCAAATTTGTATACATTTATTTTATACATTTCTACTTTTATCGCAAATAAATCCTCAAATTTTTATTAATATTAAATGTATATATTTAATGTGTGCTGTAATCTAAATGTATTTATATATTGATACAAATATATTTTATTTATATCCTTTTCATTTCTTTTTACATTACAATCACATAACAATCCACCATTCAAGTAGATCAATACACACATATATTTTTGATAATGTATGTGTAAGGTAATTTTTAATTATTGGTATTATTACACTACTTTATTACTGATTCTGTTTAGCTTTTATGCAATATTTGAGGCTAGTATAAATTCAAAAATAAAAGAACATGTGACGAGTATTCCTAGTGTCTTCCTTCAAGGTAGTAATTTTTTTTATTTAGAGCGACACTAGGAATGAAGAAAGTATTGTAATCATCCAAAAATTTAGCCTCAGAAATTTGATGGATATTGATTCTAGATCGCTCCCACATACTGAAAAAAGGACGAATTTTAGATAGAATGTCTGTAATTGTATATCAATAACGCTTGGCCTAACACTGAATCCAATTGATTTGACCGCATTTAAATTCAATGTCTAGGGTCCTCTTATAAATATTTTCAGATGTTTTCTTTATTTTCACATATTCTTGTAATTAAGAGTAGTTTATGAAAAATGATATATCGATTTTCTTTAAAACAACTAACAATTTTGATGAAATTTTGTACCTTAACAGGATATTACGAATCTAAGAATATACCATTATTGGTTTTTCCTAGAAAACTCATGTAAGGGTAGTTTACTGACAAAAAGAATCAATTAGACGGGAAAGTAAGTGCAGTGTTGCCATAATAAACAATTTATTAATTGCACCATATAGACATGATTTTCCCTATAAATAATTTATTGCAAGTAGCCGTTCATAACTTCTTATAGGTACCTCCCAGAATTTTTATTGACAATACCTTAACTTTGTGTTTACTAAAAATCTAGGTATCTATTTAGAATGTTACTCTTTCAAGTATTGTATTACTTTCAAAAAATAAATTTGGATTTGCTTCTTGAGTACATCAGGATTCTACTCCTCCCTAGCTGATATAAATCAACCAAAGGGTCTGGTTGAATAAGTTAGGCGAAAGGCCCTCGAAAGCGATCTTTGATATAACTTCTGTTTCAAGATTGGCAAGTTATAGGAACACGATTGGCAAACTTTCAGCCCGTGACCTCCGTTAGTCCTTGAAATAATTGGGAATGGACAAAGCATGTGCCAGTACGACTATTTTTTAAACTCGTTTTTCTCGAATACTATTTTAGCTAGACGAATGAAACAAAAAGAATTTGTTAGACCATTTGTTGGTCTATATTACATATATATTTTAGATTTTTTAAATAATTTTAATTATTTGAAAAATAAAAATTTGAGAATAATTTTTCTTATGGTTAGGTCAGAGATGCAGTTACCAAAAAAATATGAGTAATTACCCTTACTACTACAACTAATTGTTTCATTAAAAACAAATGGATGGAACACTTGAAGAAGGAAAATTAAGATTGGTTGTGATCGGTTTTATGTACCTCTTATTAAATGCGATTGTCATATACACATGCATAATAATATATAGAGTTACATTAAAAATTCACGTTAAAAGGAAATGACTGCAAGAAAGAAATACTTTTAATTTAATATTTTATTCATCGTCACTATCTTCATTGATTACTACAGGATAAAATCAACTCTCTCTATATAGCTCTGAGCTCTGTACATCAGTACTGCTCTTGAAGCAGTTTGTTTGTGAACCTAAGAAAACTTTTGTCTTTTTATTTATTTAAATACAGTTTTAATTTAAAACATGTATTTAGTGTTTGCTATACTAAAATAAAAATGAAGAAAACAATTACAATTAATATAATGTTAGTTATTAACTGTTGGAAGTAGATACTTCTGTGAACGGGTAATGAAATTGGATGCAACACTTAAAAAATAGTCTGTTTATCATTACTCATAAGTACCTACTGAAATAATAGTAGATACTTGCGACCAATCATAAATGGATTTAATTTTTTGTAAAGTGTTGCATTTAATTTCATTACCCATTTCACTGCGGCATTCGTTCCGACTAAGTGAGTTGCCTGTACGACCGGGTAAATTCTCTCGAAAAAATCTGCTTCCTGCAGTTATCCACTCGCGGGAACATCTGCTTTCCGCAATTAAGAACCAGCATTATATTAACTATATTCTTTTCCTTGATTGTTATTTTAATATAGCAAACACTAAATTAAACATATTTAAAAAGATAAATAGACAAATGTTTTTCTAGGTATACAAACCACAAAAAAGCTGCTTCAAAAGCAGTATACTGACATACAGAGTGTCGAATGGTACAGTGCGGGAGATAATTTTATTCTGCAGTAGTCAATGAAGATAGTGATGACGATTAATATATATTTAAATAGTCTTTTATAATAAAATTAATTTAAAAGTATTTTTTTAAGTATTGCACCCATTTCCTTTCAATATGATTTTTTACGATAACTTCATATATTATTATGCAGGTATATATAACATAGTTGCATTAAATTAGAGGTACATAAAACCAATCATAAATGAACTTAATTTTTTTTTAAATTGTTGCACTATTTGGTGTTAATGAAACAATTATACCTCTGCTCTAACTATAAAAAAAATCATTCTCAAATTTTTATTTATATCTTTCGAATTATTAAAATTATTTAAAAAAATCTAAAAAATATATATAATAGAGACTAACTAATGATCTAACTGAGACTTTTTGTTTCATTAGTCTAGCAAAATAGTTTTCGAGAAAAACGAGTTTAGTCTTGCTGGCGCAGCTTTATCAATTATCTCAAGGACCAATGGAGGTCAGGGGCTGAAAGTTTGTGTTTCTATGACTTGCCAACATTATAACATAAGTTATTTCAAAGATCTCTTCCGGCTAGACCCTTTCAGTTTTAGTTTAGTATGTCAGAAATTATTGGGATTAAATATGATGTCGGTACCATTATTAGAAAATCTAGAGCAGTTTGGAGAAAAGGCAGCTGGAATAGATGGCTTGGGAATGGCATAGTTACCAATCTGCCTCGAACTGTCATTACCACTAGAATATTATTAGAAATCTTAAATTTGATATTTGGCGAGTATTTTTTTTATCGTAGATAAACACAGAATGTTTTATGAAGGGATAGTATGGGAAAGTCAAAACATATACAGAGCTTTCATAAATAATTACAATACTAGTCATGAGTTAAAATTTCTCATTTTTACTAAATTTTATCATGGTCGAAATTATTCAGGCTAATTTTCTGCTTATAATAGAGCTGACTTACTAGATGAAGAATCTTTGTGGAACAGCTATACACAAGGTATTCCACAATTCACAAATAAAAACTAGTTGGTATAAAAATAAGTCTGAAACAGCTTTTTTCGGCTCTTTCTACTTAATTTAATTCTTCCATCTTTGAAAGATAGTACATTTTGACGATTTTGAAGAAAATCTGTAAAACACGCTTGCATGTAAACTGATTTACTTATATTCAAATCCTATCTAATGAAGTCGATTTGGAAAAAACCATAATTATTCCAAAATAAGTTACAAAATGAGTTTACTTTTTGTGTTTTAATATATTTAATTCTAGAAGTTTGCATTTAGAGGTGTTGTCATATGAAATCGTTTTCTTTTTTCAACATAACAGTAATTACAATGTCTTCGAATCGATACATCGTAGCCCATATACTACAAGAATACCTCTTGAATATTTTTATTTTATTGGTTTTTCAAAAATATCTCATATTTTCAAATGAAAAACTCCTAGGCATCTTGATCTCCCAATTTCCATAAGAAATGGTCAGATATAAATATATTTAATAGTCCAATAAAATTGTCACTTTTGGTGCAGATTTTAGGGGACGCTACGAGTTTACCCCGCCCCCCCCCCCTTTTCGAGGATGCTGAACATGACAGTTGTGGGAAATTGCAAAGAAACCAACTGCTGTAAATTAAAAAAGGAGTTCCCCAAGACTCGGTCCTAGAGCCCATACTTTTTCTTGTCTACATTAATCATCTGTCACAAAGCATAAATAATTTTAACAGTACAGTTGTTATGTATGCAGATGATACCACTTTTATTACAAGTTTAGACAAGGAAAGTGGTAGCCAATAGGATGGAACTTAAAAACGAAGGTTCAAGTTTTATTTTCTAATAGTGAAAATATTTTTCCTTTTTAACTCCGTATAATAAAAATATGTAGCTTTTAAATTTCAAATAATATTTACCGGTGCCGCATAGCCTATTATGTAAAAAAGAAGGGAAAAAAAACAATCATTGCATTAAAGCTATTTTAACATTATCGATAAGTTTATATTATACAAAACAAATGCCACTTTAGAAGACGAGGGTCTTATTTCTGATGATAATAAAGAAAAAGTAATTGACAGAATGACTTTAAGAAGATAAAGAGAAAAAACGGAAGAATTTGAAACAGCAAGAAAGGCGACATTAATTAATTTTAGAAAGCCTATATTTTGACGGCAGAAAAGATAGCACTATGGTAACTGAAGTAAAGGAAAAGAAAGTATATCGAAAAATCATTAAGGAAGAACATGTGGTGTTAATGCAAGAGCCAGGATCAAAATATATTGGTCATATTTCACTAAGATCTTCCTGCACTAATGATATAGGCAATGGAATTTTGGCGTATTTTCAAAATAATAATATTAGTATTTTAAACTTAAACTTATTGGGTGCGGCAGAACCGTCGTCAATACGAGATGTAAATCTGAAGTTATCAAAATATTGGAAACAAGACTAAAAAATCCTTACAATCGATCATTTGCTTAGTACATGCAAACGAGCTTCCCTTGATTGCATTTATTTCAGCAACTTGATGGGCAAACTACGGGTCTATAAGGATTTTCTGGTTCAATAGGAAAACAACTTAAAAAATGTGAAGATATGGAAATTATACATTATAAAAGAATTGAATCTCAGCTGCCAGAATTTAATTTTGATGATTTATCAAACAGTGTCAAGTGGCTTATTTCCGCCAGACTTAGCGAAAAGGAACCCAGGAAAAATAGCTCTCTCGTTGGTTAACAACCATCCAATAGAATTTTGGGTTTATATGTATCCTGTGAAACGCCTTCTGCAAATTTAGGGGTTCTCGCCGAATATGTTATTAAAGTTTATAGTTATATGTGGTTCAAAATTAAAGTAAAACGTTCTTGCAAGGATGGATCTATTCATTTATGGGAAATTATTAAATGTTCCAGATACCTCAAGAAACAGCACAAAGATATCATCGATCCAATCATTCAAAGGAATACCTTTTCTGGCAATCCTGAAAATATACTTTTGGCAATGATTACTAATTCCCGGTGACATATTAGAAAATGGGCTTAGGGGAATAGTTGCGGCAAGATCCAAGCCTAATAATAATAATTTTATTGTGTCAAAAATACATAATACAATGCTTACACATGTCAAAACATTGGACCAATTAACAAATTAAGTAAGGGTAATAATATGAGGTCATGAATATACAGTGCCTGTTAAATCAAATCTGAGAAATCGTTCTTAATAAATTCTTCAAACCTATAGAAGACCTTAGTTTTTAGATAACCTTTCATTTTATTTTTAAATTGCAAAAGTTACTAGTCATGAAGTTCAAGTTTTTTACTGAATGAGGAAGAGTATATTAAAATTTGGCAGAATAATAACCTGTTCCATTTCTGGATCTCGTAAGTAGAAGAAAATTGACATTAATTTTATGGCTATTCCTTGTGGTATATACATGGATTTGGCTGTGCGTTACATATTGATGTTCATTTTGTTTAAGATAAAGGAAAACACTCGAGGATATAAGCACAAGGCATAGCTAATATCTTGAGATTAATGAATTGGCTTTTGCAATTATCTCTGTATCTAAGATGAGATAGTATGAGAATGCATCTACGTTGTAAGCCAAAAATGTTGGAAGCATGTGCTGAGTGTCCCCAGTTTAAAATTCCATACAACATATTAGCATGAAAAGAACCATAATAAGCGGTGAGTAGGTAGTTCGAGGATACTGGTTTGACAAGGTTGGGAAGAAAATAGATATTTTTGGAAAGTGTGGTAGATAGTTTTGTAATATGTTCTTCCCAGGTTAATAGTGAATCTAAGTACATACCTAGAAATTTTACGGATGCATCAGTTTGTTCTTCTGGATCCCTGTTTCGCAATGTAAATATTAATGATTGTGTCTTGTCATCGTTTATTTTTAATCTATTGGTTAAAAACCATTCGCAAATATGTTCTTCCATTTTTGTGACGGTCCGTTTTAGATCGTTAGGTGTTAGGTTAGTGTTTAGTGCAGTAGTATCATCTGCAAACAGTATAAAGTTCGTATTATCATCAGAATTGGCAAGGTCATTGATGAATATCGTAAATAGTATGGGGCCGAGCATAGAACCTTGAGGAACACCATGGGTAACTCTACATTTTTTGGGAAGTGCATAGGTTATAGTTAACATATTGAAATCTATTGAATAAGTAAGAATTAATAAGTGCCACACTGTCAGAATGAAAATTATAACCTAATAACCTAATAATTTGTGAGACACAATCAAAGGCCTTAGATAAGTAAAAAAACTAGCAATTGTATATTTCTTGTTTTCAAATAGGTTATTATGTTCGAAGTATTCATTAATTTTTAATGCTGTTTCAAAATTTTTTGCTAATATTGGTACCAGTGAAATTGGCCTATAGTTGTTAATATCTTCGTATGAACCGATCTTATGAATGGGAATTACCTTTGTAAGTTTTAAAACGTTGGGAAATACTTTATCTTTGATGCACATGTTTATCAAGTTTGTTTAAGGGGATTATAATTAAGTTTTTAATACTTTAATAAACATGTTAGGAGTTTTGAAGTTCCTCCCCTTAACTTTGAAGCTCCTGAGTATATAGATCTAATAAATTGGAATAATTGTAAACTGATGGAACCTCCTGTCTTGTCGGGCTTATCTGACGAAGAAGTAAAAAATAATATAAACCGGAGAAACACCTCATTTTCCACGCTTACCGTGTCATACTCAAGTAGTAGAAAGGTGTCAAGATTGTCATGGAAGCCGTGTCAGTCTGTGTGGATTTGAAGCTGGAGATGGTTTTATCTTTGGAAAGTTCAAGTATCTCAGTGTTATGCCAAATTTCAATACTAAAAAGTACTATAGACCCATCGATTGAATAGCTAATATAACAAAGGATGGGAGGGAGGCTGGAAATCAATACGCAGCCACCTCCTTGTGGTGACTTTTGTGTAAAATTTGCTTATTATGTAGCACATTTGGGCTAAGGGCTACATTTTTTTCTTTTAGTTACATTATATATGGATTTTAAAACTTTGACGCCCCTTGCGGCACCGGAAAATAAATGAATAGCCATAAAAAAATTTTATTAATAGTTTAGGAATCCAGAAAGGAACACAAATTTCACTATTACGTATCGAAACATAGAAGTTTTATTTTCACCTTATAGTTAATTTCCACCCTACTGCACAACATTCTGCAACATGCTAAAGCTTGGTTTGCACACAATCATTTAGTGCTAAATGAGGGTAAGACTGCAAACTTAACATTTGAGACCAAATCTACCGCTGGACTGGAACAGAATCATGAAACCAGTGTCAAGTTTTTGGGGGTACATATTGACATCTCATTAATATGGGTAGAACACATTAATACACTATGTGGGAATCTGTCTAAAAATGTATTTGCGATTAAGAAAATAAAAAGAATGGTTAATCAGCATGCTGCAGTCACTACTTATTTCTCTTTGTTTCACTCGCAACTACTATATGGTATACTGTCATGGGGGAATGCAGCACATACTCATTTGCATAGAGTATTTATCATCCAGAAGTCTGCAATAAGTATAGTCAGTGCCAAGTGGGATGACAGTTGCAGACCACTATTTATATCGTTGAGGATAATGTCTCTGTTTTCAGTTATAGTGTATCAGTATATTATGTACATCAAACAAAATATAAATAAGTAGGTATACTACCTATGAAGAGATACATCAGCATGACACGAGGTATAAACATAACCTCTAACACCTCATCATAAACTCCAAAAAAATTATTCCATAGGTATTAGTTTATTCAACACACATTGCCTAGTACTTCCGGAATCTTCAATTAAGACAGTTCAAAAGTAAACTTAAGAGAATATTAACAGAAAATTGCTTATATAAAGTTTGTCACTATCTACTGTCTGTCCTTTACTATTATGTACTGTGTTTTACCATTTTAAGTTTATATAATTTCTGTTGCTTGACCTGTCTATAAAATGTTATATTTTCTGAAGACCAATAAAAATTATTATTATTATTATTAAATATTATCCTGGAGGGAGGAAAACACCCTTAAAACACAAAACAACTTTATTTTGTTTTTTTTTTGCGTTCTTTGTCGTCTAGGGATAGAGAGGTGTTTTTTTTTGCTATGCCAAGGGGGATGATGTCATGTAACCCCACCGTAGTTCAGAAACCCTCTGAGCTACCTCTAGGTGGTTGAAACAGCCCTCCAAGAGGGTAAAAAATTGATATATTTTATTTTCAGTTTCGGGTAGATGCAGTGATTTTGAGGATGGATTAAACAATTGGAAAGCGATTTTCTCCCTCCAAAGGGTTGAAACAACCCTTCCAACGAGTGAAAAATAGAATACTGTAAATGCACATTGTTACATTAAAAATAATTTATGCGGTTTAAATATAAATAAATATATAGAGAATGACATTTATATACCTATAAGTTTAGAACGCTAAAAACTAGTCTATTAAGATTTATTATCAATGGTATGCCAAAATTACTACTAATAAGTAATTAAGTTTCAAAATATCAAAGTTTACAAAAGTGTTTTTTGTTCACTTTCTGATAGCCCTTCATCATCGTGTTTCTCAGAAATGAGGCACTATCTGAATGTTATTTTGGCTTAAACAATATGCTGCTGAATGTATGCTACACATTTTGAGAACACTGAATTTGATCCAAAATATGAAACCTTGAAACAAATAAGAGTTGTTATTGTGATTGTAATGTACATTTTTTTCTTTCTGTATAATACTTTTACCAAAATTTTAGTTGTTACAATTAACTTGAAGGAAGAAATTTTACAACCAGGGAGACCTAATTATGCGAAAATAAAATCTCGATTGCAAACATTGGGAAAATTCACAGTGATAATTTCCTGGGAACCCCCAACAGAAGAAATTTGCCCTTCATCGATATCTAAATACTTTTTTGATTTAGGTTATAGAATTAAAGTTTGTGTTCCAAGCTTTACTTCTAGAACTATACATGCTTTGAAGATTCCAGAAGTAAATATTATTGATGAAAATAATATTGTTGATTTTATCGAGTGGCTGGGAATGATATCTATAGATGGTAATTTGGAAGAGAATCAGCCAGAAAATTATGTAACCAGTTATGTAACTCCTGAACCTAACAGAACATTTGAACAAATTAAACATTTTCAATGGAGAGGATTATTTACAGTAACTAAGATAAAACAATTACTTGACGAATTAATGTAAGTATACTCAAATTATTTTTGTAATGACAGGTGTTTATTTTCTTTGCTGGGTTACTTATATGTATAAGCATTCAAATTCAGTAATGGGCCTTTACTTTTATTAATAATGATATAATGTTAATAGTGAGGTAGAAACTCGAAAAAGAAAATTTAAGAGAATACCACAATAAACATTTACACAATGCTACTATGCTGGGTTATATTATTCTTTATTAAGAGGGAACAACACGTACGGCTAGTGGGGAGGGGGATAAAGCACCAAATTAGGAGATATCTCTCTTATAATCCAGTTTTATCCAAAAATAGTCTTCAACAATCCTGTAGTATTTATTTATGTACAACTTTCACATATTTTCAGTTAAATAACATCACCCAATTTGCAAAAAACAGCTTATTGTTAATCATTAAAATTATGATTAACAATAAGCTGTTTTCTGCAAATTGGGTGATGTTATTTAACTGAAAATATATGTAAGTTGTACATAAATAAATATTACAGGATTGTTGAAGACTAGTTTTGGATAAAATTTGATTATAAGGGAGATATCTCCTAATTTGGTGCTTTCTCCCCCTCCCCACTAGCCTTACGTGTTGTTCCCTCTTAAGTACATTCATTAAGTTATAATAACTAGTATAGATATGTCTTTTCAGTTATATCCAATAAATTGTCGTTTTACAACTTTGTTAAAAATAATTCACTAAATAATAATCTCAAAAATTTACCCCACGATGGCGAATGTATATATTTTTCTTAGATTTTACTCTGAAGGAGCTGGCGATTAGCCTTGCCTACTACGATCTACAAGGCCTATTGTAGTTACTCCTTTGTACCACCTCCTTAGGGCTCCTTATCCAGATGGTCCTTCCTAGACCTCGAGTCTGTTGATAAGGGGCCCTGGTATAGTTATCAGCCCTTGTCATTCTCTCGCCAAGCTGCCTCAATCCACTCAGGCTTTTATAGTTTAGTATATGGACTGAAGTTTCCAACGAGAACTTGGGTCACCCATCTATGTGCCGGACCCGACCGACGTTGCTTAACTTTGCCGATCGAGTAACTGCACCTAGACTGGTGACCATACAAGGAGCTGTAATGTATATATATATACTCTTTGTACTCTATAACTATAGTCTGTTTTTAAACCAGGAGGAGTAAACATGGAAGTCCCAATCACACCATAGAAGTAACTAGAAAATATACTATAACCTTGTTGGCGTTTTGGGCAACCAACAATACATGACTACAGTGTATTTGTGTGCATCTTATTACTCTATATGTATATGACCTCTATGCATTTGATACAGCATCCATACCGTTTACGCGATATAAAGGCACTAAGCAAATAGCCACTTTTACCTTCAGATTTATACAAACAGGATTAGGACTGATATATAATGTGCAGATGATAAAATAGAAATTAAAACAAAACAATTTGACATGAAATTAAAATTTTTACAATACGTCAAAATTTACGACTTTTGCATTGTGTAAAACTGGCTAAGGCCTATCTAATCTTAGATGTATGATTTAGCGGGGTAGATTTGAAACGCTCCTCCCGGTTTAACAACAGACTAAAAGGAATATAATAACTAATTTGTCATTACAAGGGTGATATAAATTGTTGTAACTTCTACAAAAATATTAATGATATAATTTGTTATAGGAAATATAATGCTGAAGTAAGTAAACCGTGGATCTCTGTATATGTCCAAGGATTTTCTGATTCTCCAGTTGCCTGGGACATTGAGGAACATCACTATTACACCAGTGGAGACAATGGATATGTAGTTATATTTAATAATGAAAAGTATGTGTTTTGTACTCAAAAATGTTCGAAACAACGTTATAAATAAATGTTTTAATCAAGCTGACTTTCAAAGACTTAATACTCTACATAAAATATCCTTTAATAATGTTTGTTCCAAATTGTTCACCGTTAATTCAAACCAAACGCAGACCTCCGATTCTGTGGTTATATTTTTTTTCCATGGACACTAAAAGTTGTATGTAAAATCGGATAGATGTTTAAATAGTTAAGTAAGTTAAGGTATCTACACCAATAAGGTTTTTACCTTCTATGAGACAAAGTTATTTTCAAGGGAATGTAATTCTGGGTGTTGCATGTTAACCTAGTTTCCTGTGTTGTTTTAGTATTCTCGGTTCTGTTGTATTACTTGTTAAAATGCAACGCTGATCAGGGAAGTTAAAAATTCACGATTTTTGTGTTTCCTGCCCCTTGAAGGTAGGCTACCCACGTTGTTCGGCCATTTCCAACCTTTTCCATGGTGAAGAACGTCTTCATACTCAACTGGAGCTACTGGCAGAAAAAACGGCACTAGAATGCATCAAATACGTGATTGTTTGAAAATGGCCCCCGATTGATACGGCAGCCACCCGCTACATGCCCCTGTAGTGGATGCCACCTTGGCAACAGAAATCAAAGGTATGGGTGTATACAACATTCGTGCAAAACGGCATGGCAGAATCATCAAGTGCATTTTGTTGCTAATCGTCCGGACTATTTTGTTTAGCCAAGTATCCTATTCTAAACAAGAAATTCAAAGTTAAAGTAGGAAATAAAGAACATCTTTGTGCTTATTGAATAACATAAATACCAAATTAAGTCAAAACATTGCTAATGTTGCCTTCCATTTTGCAGGCACACTAGTTACTTGAAATTTTCAGAGATTATGCAAAATCATTAAAGTAATTATTTCAAGACCTTCAGAAATTGCATCTAGCAATTCTTTGTAATTTGGTGGATTGATTTCGATATAATCAATTTTTCAAGTGAGGAAATGGGAGAAAATTGGAAAAGGCAATAACATCGAGAAAATGGGACAGCTATAAATTTTAATCAGTTATCCTTTGGTAAAATTTTCGCATAACATGTGGTATACGTTCTATGTTGTAGCTTTGTCCTGTTGGGAATACCCCCGGGTGAGCTCATATTGATTTGTAAACATAAGTTCAATGCATGGCTGCTAATGAAGTTACTTAATGCTCGTAAAAAGCCATTTAAATATTAGAGAACTGTCCATGTGAAAGTCTGAAGTGTGCACACCTGAAAGGCAAGCAATATGCGCTCGCATAGCTACACCACAACAGATGGCACATGGAAGAAAGACATTAACATAGTTCACTTATTATATACACTATACACGTTATTCAAATTACAATTATATTTTTGTACATTATTTCAATATATTCAGTTCAACAACACATTTGTGTTATGACAGCATAAATACCTGTCCATAATATTGTTCCTTAAGAGCCAAGATAATCAGAAACCAGAGTTATAACTCCAAGAACGTCAAGAAGTATTACGGGCAAGCGAATTCCATTAAAATTAGACATGAAGATTGCAAGGTCGCCGACGTAGCATCACATTGCAATGAGAAATCAATAATATTTTGAGTTCTTTCCATTTTACCATTACTATAATCTTTCCCCATTTCGTTTCTGTTTGTATTAATAATAATTAATAATTTGTAATATTATTAGTATTATTTTGTGAAGCATATTGCAATATAAATGGGCAAAATATATTTGAAGGTTTTAATAAAAAAAGGGGGTAGTATTAAATTAGATTAACACATTTTTAAAGTATATAAGTAGCATACAGTGTTAATTGGTCAGATATCACAATAATAGAATTATAACAAAGACTTTCACATATGAAACATATCACAGATGAATTTAATGAGATGCAGACAGGGATATAATTGTTAACAGACGATAAAGAACGAAACCCCAAGTTTTTGGACTCTCACCAGCTTGCTTTATTTATTTTCCCCCAACCGTTGCAACAGAATAAACTCAAAATATAATCTAGTTCCAGATGCCGTTATAATCTGTATGAATACCAACTTTTAAGTCAGCAGCTTAATTTTATTTTGTCAACTCCTTAATAATGGAGTGAGGGTTATGCCATAAAGAACTTGAGATTTTGACCACTAATATATGTACCAAATCCCAAGTTTCTGGACTCTTACTAGCTTGCTTTACTTATTTTCCCTTATTGACTTAATCCTTCAAAGGAATCATCTCAAAATATAATCTACTTTCAGATGTCGTTATAATACATGTGTACCAAATTTCAAGTAAATATATCTCAATTTTATTTTGATAACCCCTTTAACACTTTGACTGCTGACGTAATATGGCCTGTACGACCTGGTGGCTAACCTAATCAAGCCTGTGTTTCTGTTGCACGTGTACTGGTTTTGGCCAGATATTGCCAAAAATATAATTAAAAAAAAAAAAAAAATGGAAGCCAAAATAAACAAAAAAACACTTTTTTGCTCATGGCGTCCTTGGGCGTTATGACGTGTAAAGACGTCATGAGCATTGAAAGGTAGTAAGGAGATGATGCCTTAAGACGTCATCAGCACTTAACATGTTAATAATAGTGATGGGAGTGGCAGAGGTTAAAAAAAGAAGTCTTGGCTCTAATATATACTCCAAATCCTATGTTTCTGGACTGTTACTAGCTTGTTCTACTTATTTTCCTCTATCGATATTAATAATATGACATATATAAAATCCCACTTGACTAACAGGCATCAATATGTAAACTACAACTCGTGCACTTCTCAAACACAGGCAGCGACACAGAAATATTCGAAAACATTTCAAATTCAAACTTTGGATTCAATCTATTTCTGATTCCAAACAACTGCTGCTAATAAACTTTTTTCATAAAAATTGCCAAATTCCTCATTCAATTTTGCGTAGGTGGCTTTGTATTTTCCGGTCATAAGCAGATCGTGATGACCTACAACTTTTGAGACCATTTTAGTTTATATTGGAGAAAAACTAAAAAAAGTTACAGGGGTATCACAGTCTCAAGGACTTTTAACATTTGCCAGCTTAGTGTAAGAAATAGACATATAGTATAAGAGAGAAACAGGCAGTTCAGTCTTCTCGATTACAGTATTCACGTCATTATTGCTCTCACTTATATGTCTGTTTCTTACACAAGGTTGTCGAATAAAAACATACTGAATACAATAAATGAATTAATACTATTGCATTCAAATTTAAAAATTACATTGTGAAAATACAGGTATAATAGCATTATTTCCTTTTCCTACGAGTTTCATTTGGATTTTTCCTCATCCAGTGTTTAAATTCTTGGCCAGGTCGAATACATAACTGGGCAGACTTGGAGTTAACATCCCTCATTACAAATGGAGAAAATCCTAAAAAAAAAGTTTAGATACAATTTCATTATACAGGGTGACCCAGAGTTAAACCGCCAAATGTTCAAGATCAGCTTCGTCGACTCTCTTATAGGGTCAATCTTTGCCCTTATGAGGCAATTTTTGGGCAGTATAAAAGAGACTTGATTTGCTTTAATTTAAAAATAAATTATTAATTTGTATTCTCTGGACAATTTTGAAGCAGGAATTTGTGTCCGACTTTTACTTTTACTATATTTTAACGATTTTATCGCAAATTTACGAAAACAATGTCTTTTACTTATGAGAATACATGGGAAAATTCATGGTCTTAGAGATTTTGGTAAGTTATTCTTTGAACCCTTACAAACAAAAGTCTCAATGGGCAAAAAGCTCTAACTGTATCTCCGTGACTTCTACATCCTCTGGAAGTCACAAAATATATCATTTTTGAAATTAATATACTACGAAAGCTTTTCATTATAACTATAAAGCAAAGTATAATTAATATATTAATGTATTAACAAGAGTAGACTTACAAAAATACATACGCAATATGCAGGTATAAGGTATACCTGCGTACTTTCATAAATAGGATGTATGGTGCACACCTTCACATTAACACATACGCCCACATATAAATGTATAAAACCCAAATATTAAAAAATGTATTATGTAATTTCCTTTGGAGACGGTTTCAGGATTCAAACAAGTGTGGTGGAGGATGAAACAGGAAAAAAATTAATTTAATTTTTTCAACCACCCTAATGTACAAGACCATCAGTTGCATATTGATTTCATACATAAGAATTCAGCACCGACATTGCTGCAATGGCTGTCTAAACATAACCCAATGCAGTATAATAATTTTATAGGTATTTTCTTAATAAGTTACGCCATCTCAGTGACGTGCAGGGAACATTGCTGACATAGTAGAATATTTAATAGTAGAGATGGCAGGCCACTATACACATTGGAGACCTATATTAGATATATAGAGAGCTGAGTGTGTGTTAGTGTTGGGCGATATCGTGATTTTTCAATCACAACGTGAATCGTTACTGTGATTTTCTGATATCAGTGAATTAAAAACGTGATGTGATCACGACTTTTCGTAATACGGCGTTTGGAAAAAATTGTTGATTGCTCTCTAACGGCCCCACACCAGTCTTCGAACTTATCTCGATACCAATTTTGAAGAGCGGGGGTGATACTCCTTAAAATTATATATTTACCCTCATCAAAATTTTGAAGAGCGGGGGGGGGGGGAGATTCCTCATACTTCCTAATTTTTCCATTATTTAATCATCTATTAACAATCAGTTCGACTATTTCTCCCATTCCACAAATATTTGTCGAAAAATTGATGCCTCATTCGTACAATTTTCAGCAAACGACACTTTTAAAGCGAACAAACATTGTAAATCCTCTTCGTCAATCTACTCCACGTAACTGCCTCTGCTCGGCAACAAATGCATATAAATATCAGTACAGCATAAAACGCATACCTGCCTAATAATATATTTATATCGTAAAAAATATATTTGTGTACAAAAAGTCGTGATCACGTCACGCTTTTCTATCAACTTTAATCACAGTCGTTACCTGTGATTTTTTAATATCAGTGATTAAATCACAGTTCGTGATATATCGCCCATCACTAGTGTGTGTACAGTCAGTAAGCTCCACAGTGTTATTAGTGAGAAGATTAGGGTTATTAATTTTAGTTTTGTACCAAAATGCTCCTTTAAGTTTGAGTAATAGTATTACATAAAAAGTATTAACAATACACATTGTGTTATTCAATAAACTTGTGAAAATCCAACTAAAACTGTACATTTTAATCGTGAAATATTTATATCTACAAAAACTGCACAGTTTTTTGCAGCTAATAAATGCGTTTATTTATATTAATGTCCTGGCGTTTAGCTAATGCTATTCTACCACTCAACTAGGACACGTTCACAACAACCATTCCCTGCGATATTGCCATCTACCGCAGCTAAGACGTGAACTCAGGAGATATAACGGCGACTAGACATGTTGTGCCGCCCAACAGCGGTCTAGTCACCGCTATTATCTTGGTAACACATTAAAAACGCCACTAAACATCCATACCCTAGCCGGGATTCAAACCCGGGACTCCGTGGTCGCAAGCCAAACATCTTAGCATTGCGCCACTGAGCCGGCTGTCCTTGTTTTATGGGTCTATGAACAGGACCGGGTTTTCATGTTGTGCATTATCTTTAGTATATTTTTTGTTGGATAAGAATTTTAAACTTATCTACAGTAATGGATTGTTTAAACCATGAAGAATGCAAAAGTAAAAACATAGATTTGAAGCAACTCATATGTGATGATCTTACAATGTGGCAGAAGTAACCTTAGCAGGAAATAATAAAACAACCCACAGTAATTCCTACAAAACTGCACTAACCAGAAATTTGAATACACCCCAAGTCAAAACAATACCAGCTGAAGCAAATGCTGATAATCCCCAAAAGGAAAATGAAGGTTTCCAAAAAGTGAGAAGAAAAGGGCCAAGAGTTGGCAATGGGGAAGGCGACGAAAACCTGCATGGAAAAGATTCAATAAGCAGAAAAAATATGAGTGTTTATATCCAAGGTGCCAGACAGCATAACCACTGAAAATGTTAAAAACTATATATCCAACCGAACCAACACCCAAGAAGTCTACGTAAAAAACTTACCAACTGCTAAGAAAGCTAAGGATAACCAATCATTCATGGTAGGGGTTGAAACACACTTAATGGATAAGGTTTATAATCCGAGCTTTTGGCCTAAAAAAGTATCATTCGACTAGGAAAACGTTTTCTGGATAAATATCACTCCGAATCTGGTTTACACGAAAGCCCTAGTGAAAATAACTCAACTTCTTTTTTAGACAAATAGACAGAGAGCTAGCTACAGAGGTTGGCATGTGACTCAATGTAGTCGAAATTTTATCCAGAACAGGTTCGATTCTTACCGACATAGTGAGAGGCCGACTGCCAGAAGGCAGTCTGGAAGGATAACGAGTGGGTGGATGGTTAAAGATGGCATTTTTTCAAATAAAAAAATTGATTTGGTGTGGGAATGAAAATTTGCAAAATGATTGAAGACAGTATAAATAAGTAGGGAAAAAAATCGCCAGAAGGGTGAATGGAAAGTCCAAAGGGCAGAGGGTGTCAAAGTTGCAAAAATTTTCGCAATTTTTATGTGATCAATAGAACGACAAATCGTCAGGAGTACACTTGATGATGTAAATTGTGAAAATGCTGAGAAAAGTGGTCAATCCAATAAGGCGCTGATAAATAAATAAATAAATAAATAGACTTTATTGTTCAACAGTATACACCAATTAATGAACAAAACAGTGCCCATGATAGTCATGGGCACTGTACCCACAAAATACATAAAACATCATATAACTAAGAACAAACAAAACTATAGCTGCCTCAGGAGATATTAAAATAGTAATTAGATTAATATGGAATTAAGCTCATTTTTGAATGCATCTCTTTTACAACAGAAGATATCAATTTCTTTATTACAAATGTTATTGTAAAGAATTATCATTTTAAATAAAGGAGAATTTAGTTGGACATTTGATCTAGGAGTAGGGCAGTAGAAAATATCACCCATTCTGCTATTAACAGATTTTGGGACTGATGCTCTTAATATCCCTTATATCTTTTTCTTCCACTTAGCCTTCTGGTGTTTTGCACATAAGTTCATTTTGAAACAAAAAATAAATACGCAAATTGTCCGAAGTGCACTTGATCACATAAAAATTGCGAAATTTTTGCAGCTTTGGCGCCTGCTGGCGGCCCTTTACCTTCCACTTACCCTTCTGGTGGTTTTTTCCCTACTTATTTATACTGTCTTCAATCATTCTGCAAATTTTCATTACCACACCTTATCAAATTTTTTTACTTGAAAAAATTCCAACTTTGACCATCCACCCACCCGTTATCCTTCCAGACTGCCTTCTGGCGGCGGGCCTCTCACTATGTCGGTAAGAATCAAACCTGTTCTGGGTAAAATTTCGACTACACTGGGTCACATGCCAACTTCCGTAGCCAGCTCTTAGACTAAAATGAATCAAGCATGTCGCCAAATAGAATACCAACATGAAGCAAACTACAAGATGCAGATGAAAAACAAGCAAACTGAATCTAATAAAAACTGGACAATCATACATCAAAATATGCAATGTGTAAACAATAAAATAGAAGAATTTGAAATATTTTTAACAGAAATTCAAGTTGATATTGTGGGTATAACTGATACTTGGTGCAACAATAATGATATTGATTTTATTAAAATAAAATTTTTTAAGATAGCTAGTGTATACAATAGAACTAATGTTTCTCATGGTGGTGTATTTGAATGTGTATGTATAAAAGTAAAAAACATAAATTTTCTTAGTGACAATCAAAACAAAACTAAACTGATTGATTTGATAAATTCTTTCTATTTAAAGTCTACCTTTCCTGAAGCTACAAGAATAGAAGTGAAAAATTGAACTGCAATTGATTATGTTTTTACTAATTTTAAGGGTACAATAATATCCAAACAAATTATACAAAACGGTATATCAGATCATGGAGCACAACTCATTACGTTTCCAGTTATGAATGATAATTCTGGAAAATCTTACAAACGTGGATCATTTTCACTAAAAAATACTCGAGCATTTATGAAGTGCCTGGAAGATGAAGACTGGTGTAATATTTACAATGTAAATGGGGACGTAAATGATAAATTTGGTTGCTTTATAAATACTTTGGAGTATTACTACAATAAGAGTTTTAAGAATGTTACAAAAAATAATGAGGATAATATAACCAAAAAATGTTTGATAACTACAGGGATAAGAATATCGTCAATTAAATTGAAAGAGTTATTTAGTATGCAAAAAACAGGGATATTTGATTCAAATGTTATAAAAGGTATAAAACAACATATAGACGTGTTATTAGGTTGGCAAAAAAATGCATTATAACAAAAAAATTATACTTTCTGAAAACAAATCAAAAACCATCTGGAATATTATAAATTCTACTCTTAAAAATGAAAATATATATAAATACATATAATAATTACTTTGTCAATTTATCTAATGATATTTTAAATAAAAATACTTTATCTAATCCCGTTATGTAATGTCAAATTTTAAATGCATTTTTGACGTTACGAAACGTCACATTTCTCATAACTGTCAGTTTCATTACATAATGATGTAATGAATTTTTACGTAACTGATTATTATTAAACCCATCATTTTGAGAAAGAACTTTAAGAGTAAGAGACAAATAACACTTTATTAACCCTTTCATTACGGCATTGGTTTTTACATGTCGAGCCCGCTGCCGTGCGGCAGCGGGAGGCGCTTGCGGATCCGTACGTCTCCCGTAATTAAATGACAAACTTATGGGTGTATACATGCTTTATTTAGCCATATAAATTCAAATAATTAATAAAATAAATAGACTTTCACAAAAAAATGTAAAATCAAAACACTTAGAAACGTACCACAGTGTGGTAATGCTCAAAATTTGCGTGCGGTCTAAAGCAGCCAATTGCACGGAGGAGTTAGAAAAATATGTGTTTTAGTCTAACTTATGGGCGGATGCGTCCGTTTCCAGCTTTTGACCCATCCTCCGGCCTCGCGTAATTATCCGGTTTCCGCGCTGGGAGCACGAAAAATTTTTGCGGATTCATCCGGTTCCAGGAATTAAAGGGTTAATAAAATGCAAATAAAAACTTCCTGTCATCAGTATTTCTAATAAAACTTTCAAAGTTTTTTCTTGTAAAAATGATTTTTTAGCGTGATAACCTGCATATTTTCTCTTCAAAAATGCTATTAATATGATACATTTTTTATGTCAGTGTTTCTTTTTACATTTAATTCTGCCTTTAATATTGAGTTGATAGTTCATATTGTAATGTTTTATAGTTTTTCATCGTCTCGAAGTACGCTAAGAGAATATTTTCACAAACATCTTTTTATTCCTTTTTGTTGACACCAATTTTCAAATTTCGTACCTATATACTTCTTTATATATGCTTTTACTTTACCAGGTATTATTGAATTCACTGGTAAATTAGCCAATTCTTTTATATCAGATGGAATATCCACATCTGAATCAACCATCTCTGACTTAATTTGCTTCAAAAAATTTAGTAGATTGACAACTGAAGTTTGTTTACACAAATGTCAACCCATAGTATTGCTCAGGTAAAGCGATAAACACAAAATTTAGTTGTACGACTGCAAGCATAGCTATGTTTGGAAATAAATTGCAATTTCTTTTCTATTTTAGAACGGGATTAGATAAAATTTTATACTTACATGTTATGAAAAAGTAATTTTACTTGACTCATGTAATTTGCAAAACTCGCTCGCTTGTCTTGGCAAATATTACATTCAAGTAAAATTAGTCCTTTCATAACTAGTTACGTAAATAACTATTATCCACCAATAAACAGAAAATCAACCAATCTAACTTTACAGGAAGAACGATTTTTCTCAATGAAGTGTGTGAAATTGAAATTATTAACATTGTACGAGAGCTAAAAAATAAAAATGCATTTGGTGCTGACAATTTCTCTACTACCATTATTAAACAGTGTATACACACATTTTCACATATACATGTATGTACACTTTATTTAGCCTTTCGTTTAATATTTATCTATATTTATATTTAATTGTCTTTGTTAGTAGTTTTAGTTTTATACACATGTACGTGTTCTTTAGGTATAAACAGCCCTAGGCTGCCTGCCTTGTATGTATGTAATAAAAAAAATTAAATAAATATACAATACCTTGTCAGACCATTATGTTATATTGCTAATTTACGTATAGTTTAAGGTAAATTCCCTAATGCCTTAAAAATCTCAAAAGTTATTCCCCTTTTCAAAATTTTTTCTTTTATCTGTATTTTCAAAAATATTTGAAAAAATATTATGTGAAAGAATTATTTTATTTCTCGAAAAAAAAACAATATCGAATCAACATGGCTTCCGGGAAAAGAAGTCTACAATGTCGGCTCTAATAAAGATTTTGGATACTGTATACAAACAATTAGATAAAAATAATAAAGTTCTTGCTCTTTTTGTGGATTTTTCTAAGGCATTTGACTGTGTAAATCATGAAATTCTTCTCAAAAAAATTGAACAATTTGGCTTACGAGGAAATTTGTAAAAACTTACTCAGTGACTATTTGAGCAACAGAAAACAATTTGTACACTATTTCGGAAAAAATTGAAATGAAGTAGACGTTAGTCTAGGTGTTCCACAAGAAAGTGTTTTGGGCTCTCTATTATTTTTATTGTACTGCAATGATGTAGTCAACTATATCTATATTTCACACTGCATTTGCAGATGACATCATGTTACTATCGTTTCATAAAGATGAATGTGAAATGAATGACAACATTAAATATATAAATGAATACTTTGGTTTAAATCATTTAGTAATGAATCCAACTATCTACAAAATCTAATAACGCAGTAATAATTTCAATTATTGTTTTTTGTGATTTTCTTTTTCAAATTTTAATGGTTATTCATCGGTTTTCATGTGTCGGTGCTTTTCGTGGCATTTCACTTTCAGTGTAAAAGTGGTCATCATCTTGTGACAAAAATTTGATGTTTTAAGAAAAATCTGAAAAAAATTAGGGGTACCCAGTAAGGGGAGAGAAATCAAATGTTGTGCACCGGAGTTCTCCATCTGCGTTCTTTCTTCGGGTAGGGTCCTCGGAACAACTTCACTTCCTTTGTGTGTAGGTGTTATCATGGCATTTCACTTTCGTTATGAAAGTGGTCATCATCGGGCGACAAAATTTCGATGTTTTAGGAGAATTCTGAAAAAAATCAGTACGCAGTAAGGGGAGAGAAATCGAATAGCGCACAGTCTACATTCTTTATATGGATAGTCCCTCGGAAAATGAAAAATTGTCACATTTTTCATGTGTAGGTGTTTTTCGTGGGTGGCATTTCACTTTCGGTATGAAAGTGGTCATCATCGGGCGACAAAATTTCGGGGTTTTAGGAAAAATCTGAAAAAAATCAGGGGTGCGCAGTAAGGGGAGAGAAATCGAATAGCGCACAGTGGCGTTCTCCGTCTGCGTTCATTATGTGGATAGGGCCCTCGGAACGTGAAAAAAAACCACATTTTTCGTGTGTAGGTGTTTTTCTTGCCATTTCACTTTCGATATGAAAGTGATCATCATCGGGTGACAAAATTTTGATGTTTTATAAAAAATATGAGAAATATCAGGGGTATGCAATAATGGGAGACAAATAGAATAACGCACAGTGGCGTTCTCTGTCTGCGTTCTTTATGTGGATAGGGCCCTCGGAAAGTGAAAACATGTCACATTTTTCGTGTGTAGGTGTGTTTCGCGGCATTTCACTTTCGGTATGAAAGTGGTCATCATCAAGCGACAAAATTTCGATGTTTTAGGAAAAATCTGAAAAAAATCAGGGGTACGCAGTAAGGGGAGAGAAATCGAATAGCGCACAGTGGCGTTCACCGTCTACGTTCTTTATGTGGATAGGGCCCTCGGAACGTGAAAAAAAAACACATTTTTCGTGTGTAGGTGTTCTTCGTGGCATTTCACTTTCGGTATGAAAGTGATATCATCGGGTGACAAAATTTTGATGTTTTATAAAAAATATGAAAAATATCAGGGGTATGCAATAATGGGAGACAAATCGAATAGCGCACAGTGGCGTTCTCCGTCTACGCTCTTTATGTGGATGGGGCCCTCGGAAAGTGAAAACATGTCACATTTTTCGTGTGTAGGTGTTTTTCGTGGCATTTCACTTTCGGTATGAAAGTGGTCATCATCGGGGGAAGAAATTTCGATGTTATAGGAAAAATCTGAAAAAAAGCAGGGGTACACGGTAAGGGGAGAGAAATCGAATAGCGCACAGCGGCGTTCTCCGTCTGCGTTCTTTATGTGGATAGGGCCCTCGGAACGTGGAAAAAAACACATTTTTCGTGTGTAGGTGTTTTTCGTGGCATTTCATTTTCGGCATGAAAGTGATCATCATCGGGTGGCAAAATTTTGATGTTTTATAAAAAATGTGAAAAATATCAGGGGTATGAAATAATGGGAGACAAATCGAATAACCCACAGTGGCGTTCTCCGTCTACGCTCTTTATGTGGATGGGGCCCTCGGAAAGTGAAAACATGTCACATTTTTCGTGTGTAGGTGTTTTTCGTGGCATTTCACTTTCGGTATGAAAGTGGTCATCATCGGGGGACCAAATTTCGATGTTATAGGAAAAATCTGAAAAAAAACAGGGGTACGCAGTAAGGGGAGAGAAATCGAATAGCGCACAGCGGCGTTCTCCGTCTGCGTTCTTTATGTGGATAGGGCCCTCGGAACGTGGAAAAAAACACATTTTTCGTGTGTAGGTGTTTTTCGTGGCATTTCACTTTCGGCATGAAAATGATCATCATCGGGTGGCAAAATTTTGATGTTTTATAAAAAATATGAAAAATATCAGGGGTATGAAATAATGGGAGACAAATCGAATAACCCACAGTGGCGTTCTCCGTCTGCGCTCTTTATGTGGATAGGGCCCTCGGAAAGTGAAAACATGTCACATTTTTCATATGTAGGTGTTTCCTGTGGCATGTCACTCTCGGTATGAAAGTGGTCATCATCGGGCGACAAAATTTCGATGTTTTAGGAAAAATCTGAAAAAATCAAGGGTACACAGTAAGGGGAGAGAAATCGAATAGCACGCAGTGGCGTTCTCAGTCTGCGTTCTTTATGTGGAATGGGCCCTCGAAAAGTGAAAAAATGCCACATTTCTTGTCTGTACGTGTTTTTCGTGGCATTTCACTTTCGGTATGGAAGTGGTCATCATCGGGCTACAAAATTTCGATGTTTTAGGAAATATCTGAAAAAAATCAGGGGTATGCAGTAATGGAAAACAAATTGAATAGGGCACAGTGGCGTTCTCTTTCTGTTTTCTTTATGTAGATATGGACCTCGGAAAGTAAAAAAATGTCACATTTTTCGTGAGTAGGTGTTTTTCATTGTATTTCATTTTTTGTATGAAAGTGATTATCATCGAGTGACAAAATTTCGACCTGTCAGGAAAATCTAATCAAATTCAAGGGTGCTCACCACACCAACGTCCATTAGCCTTACCGGCCACTTCTTCTTTGGGAAGCCTTAAACTAACATCTTGGCATATTTCCAGCTTTCTAATAGGTATGTCGTCAAGTCCAGTAACTCTTAGACTATATTGCAGTAGCGTCGAGTGAATTAAAAATCGTAGGAATTATAGTAATTATATTTACATACCAACGTTGTAGCCCGGGAGGCAGCGACAAATTTTTCGCGTTAATATCTATAAAGCTAGATTTTTTTCCAAAGAGAGTTTAGATAGTATCTATATTGAAAGTGCAATTCTACCAAACTCTTACTGGTGCATAAATGAGCAAAAAATTAAACATGTTGCAAAAAAATAGACGCACTTTTTCTTATATAAAATGGTTCTCGGTTAAATTTTCCGAACTTTAGGTATGTTATAGACCTCGATCTCCTGATTGAAAGTAACATGGGCCCAATCTAATCCTATGACTAGTTTTTGAGATACAAGGTGTTAAAGTTAAAAATTGCCTATTTTTATAAAATATATTCGTGGCAATTAAACGATCTGATTAACTTTTTTTTCTGCGAATATCATTCCTGTAATGTCAGATAATATATTGTGATAAAAATATGCACTTATATACTGGGTGAGCCACCAATAATACGAAGTGAATGTTTAAAATCAATGTACTTATGCTCAAACAACAAAATTTTGAGAAAATTATTTTTGAAATGAAAGAGGTACTGTTACATAATTACCAAAATTCCCAAATTGTATATTTTATACAGTGCGAGTAGTGTTTCTGTCCCGGGAATCCTGGGACGGGATTTCCCGGGAATTATGTCACTTTTTATCATTCCCGTTCCCGGGAAATAACAGTCGGAATTTCCCGGGCCCTTGGAAATAAAAATAAGTTTTAAAAATATTAAATTTCGTGCTCTCATCACATAAATCGACTCTGCAACGACTGCAACGAGTGTACCGGAGACGTGGAAGAGTGCGCGGGCTCCGAAATTTTACCGATCGTGCGCGACGGATTATGTTTTATTTCGTTATTGTATTATTTCCTGTAGTTAGTGTTGTGTCTTTTTAATTATAAATAAAGCAAAACAAAACTGAGGGATTTATTTTTTGACCAAAGGAAGAAAACAAACATTTAAAAAATGAATATTTGAATGGTGTGATATTTTGAAAAAAAAACTGTGTTTTTCAAGAAATATATGAAAAATTTATTGTTTCCCGGGAATCCCGGGATTCCCGGGAACGCCAAATTCTATTTCCCGATTCCCGGGAATGAAAAAAAGTCAGGAAATCAGAAACCCTAAGTGCGAGTCAAAAATATGGAAACACGTGTGACTCATTCTAATAAGACACCCTCTAAATTTTAATACATATTGATTATCCATTGACAGCTAATTCCAAATATTTATAATTTTAGAGGGGTCCACAGGGTGATACAAAAGACAAAACACAAGAAAAATGCCGAAAAACTTTTTTTTTGAAATCGTTCTGTAATTAAAAATTTCGTCGGTTAATTTCCGCAACTCATTCAAATTGTGCTTATTGTGTGTACTTTAATAGAGTACCAAAAATTCAAAATCTTACTATGACTAGTTCCCGATATTTAAAGCGAATTTACCATGTAGGTACCTAAGGAATAAAGCTTTATTATATCTAATCATCAGCAAGTTTTCGGTGATGAATAGTGGAAAATGATGTAAGTTTGAAATAAACTTTAACGTATTGACTATAGTATTCAAGGAACTCTAACAATAGAGGGTACATCGGACAAAACGGCATTAATCTTGGTTTATCATCTAATGCTATTTAAAATTCTTAGTTATTTTTCTTACACCTTCATTATAAGTTTTTGCCATCGAGAACATTGATTATCTGTTTTAAACAACCCTGTTGGAAAAAGACACTATTAATATACGATTCAAATGTATTGACCCCTCATTTTAACCGTGAATATCTCAGAAACTGAGAGTGAAATAAATTGAAAAAATTATGTGTTCGTTATGTGTCTATTTTAAATCATTCACTGAAATTTGAATACTGTACATTGGACAGTTTTGAATTTCTGCTAAGTTGTATTGAAAAATGTCCTACTCTTTAAGGAAATTTTGACCATGCCCGTTTTAAGTCCATTATATCTTGGAAAATATGCCTACTATGTAAATTATATTTTAGACACCGATAAAGCACGGCATTTTTAGTATGAGATAATTTTTTCATAATTTTTTATTCAAAAATTTTGCAATTATTCTCAAAAACGTGGCCTCATGTTTATTGTAATTTGGAACATTGAGGTTATATGCCCTCCACTCTCGTTAGCTGTCAGATTTTGCACGCGCCCTATTCGGAAAGCTTAGAAACTAAACTCACATTTTTCACACTCTTAAACTCGACACTGAAATAGTCCATATTTTTCCCAAAGAATTCCTGAATCATAACGTAGTTCACTTCAGGTAAATTTTCAGTGCTAGCTTTAACGAAATTAAACTCCATAATGTGATAATTAGTAAAAAAATGATGAACTAACACAAACTACAATAATAAACACAAAGCAAACTGTCAGTAACTCTTTTTCTTCCTCTTTTATATTGACAGTGAAAAATCTTAACAAAAACAAATATTCCTAGATTTAGTTGTAAACCAAGACTTCAGAAGTCAATAAAATTTGAAATTATTGACCATACTTTTTATTGATTTATGAATAATTAACAAATAATAAAGAGATGGTATTTACCAATACATTATTCCTGTATATTCTGCTATTCAAATTGATAAATATTTTTAAGCTTTTTTTGAACATGAAATAACCCTATTGTGTACAGTTTGTCATATATTAAATGCACAGTAGTTCTAGTAACTCAATGTTTAATTTAGGTGGTAGTTTTTTACTTCAAAAAATTTGAAGAAAATATTTATATACTTAATGCAAATGATAACTTTTCATACTTTTTACATTTACTATGAAATTACATTGGAACAATTTTGATCAAACACTGTTATAAAGATAAGTATCTTGAAGAGGTCCTGTTCTGCACTGTACTTTACTATAGTATGTCAGAAGGCCAAGCAATACAAAATAAACCGTTCCATACCATAAAGTCACAGGAATTGTCAAATGGGTGGGATGGGGCGACATGAATTCTGACATTAACTTGTTCGACTTGACTTTCTATCTCGATATTCACTACATGTTTACGCTTGCGTAGCAAAATGTAACTTTCAGACAAGTGATACAGTGATAAGCTATTACTAAATAAATATGTAAAGCAGGTATCTTTAATTGTATTGTTTTAAAACCCTATGAATATGTAATTTAAAACTTTTTATTATTCACTAGAAGAGTAATTTTGATTGATTCTTCAATGTGTATTTCAAAGAGTTTTGTTAAATTCTATGATATATTCAAATCATCTAAAGAAAAATGAAACTCGGAATAAATTATCTAAAAAAAACGTTAGACTGATGGGATGAAAATTATTAAGTAATACTTACTTTATCAAAAGTTAAAATTGCATAACTTAATAAAGAAATAGCAAATATAAATACAAATAATGTAGCGTATACAAAATGAGTAGTAAAAATGGCATACAAACAAAAACTATCTGAAGAACAAAAGGTTAAAATGTTATCTGAAGATACAAATCTAAATAAAATTTGGTTTTCGGTCGATTAAGATTTTTTACTACTACAAAAACATAACTTAAGTACAATGCAAAATGAATATATGGAAAATTATAAATTTACCACCATCAACTAGAAGAAGAAAGCCACATGGAATCAGTTCATAACTATGATTTTAAAAGAGGTGATTATGTCAAACTGTATTATTTGCTCTCCCAGTGTGACTGGTCAAATGAGATTTATTCAAACAACCCAAATGAATGTCTTGACCAGTATTACTGTACCCTGTATGGCATTCTGGATCAATGTGTTTCACATAAACCAGTAGTTGTAAATCATAAATACCCAATTTGGTACACGAAAGAACTAATTAGGAAAATAAGGCTTAAAGAACATTTTTTTTAAATATCTAAAAGAAATCCAATTCATAAACAAAGATATAGAGAACTAAGGGCAGGCAAAATATTTTGAATCTGTTCATAGTGAAAGTCAACCATTTGCACATAATATTGAATTTAAAGATTACCATTTAAACAAGTTAAGTATAGATAATGTAACCGAAGATGAAATATATAATGCGATTCAAGCATTAAAACCTAAATCATCTCTAGGAGTTGATGGTCTGCCATCATACTTTTTTAAATCATATGCATATATAATGAGAGTGCCACTAAAGATAATATTTAATATAGTACTAAAAAATAATACTTTTCCCGACTTATTTAAAATAGGTAGAATCACCCCTATACACAAAAGTTAAAATACTAGCTTTATAAGTAACTACAGGCCTATTACGGTGTTACCCACACCTTCAAAAATACTAGAACGGGTGATATATAATAGAATATATGCTCACATTTCTCCTGTAATATTAGAAGAGCAACATGGATTTGTTAATAAAAATCAACGGTAACAAATTTATGTGTATTTATTGATTACATTGCGAATGATATAAACAATAGTTCACAGACTGACACCGTATACACTGATATGGCCAAGGCTTTCGCTAGGGTGAATCACAGAGTCTTGATACAGGGACTACAGTCTTTCTCGTTTGACAAAAATCTATGAAGCTTCTTGGATTCGTATCTTACTAATAGACCTCACTTTGTTAAATTTAACAATGCCGTATCACTATAAAAACCATAGAAGATACACATTTATTACAAAGTGATTTACATGATATTTCAAATTTTTGTAAAGATAAAGATTTAGCCTTTAATAAATCTAAATGTAAAGTTGTAACATATACTAGGAAGAAAACCCCCATCATAGAAAACTACACCATTAATGACATTCAAATTGAAAGGCTAACCAAAATTAAGGATCTAGGGGTTACTTTCACAAGTATGTTTCCATTCAACAGACATCTTATAAAGTTAACAGCTGACTGTTACAGACAACTTGGGTTCATTCTTAGAGCTACTCATGATTTTACCTGTGGGACGTGTATACTATTATTCAATTCATATGTTCGGTCGAAACTTGGAATATGCATGTACTATACGGAATCCGAAAACTCTTGTATATTCCGAAATGTTGGAAAAAGTACAAAAAAGATTTCTGAGATCGTTATATCTTAAAAACCATGGAGTGTGGCCACACCTGATATCATACAATGCACAACTAATTGAATTTAATGTAAGTCTACTTTCTAAACGCTGTGAAGCAGCTCAAATTCTGTTCATCTACAATATATTACATGATAACCTTAACGTACCTGAAATATTTTATGCAATTAATTTTAATGTACCTGATGTAAGATTAAGAACAAGAAATTGTATGTTTAAAATCTTAAACTTAAATTCACCAACTGAACAATGCCTGCAGGCTGTAAATAATTTCGTAAGGAATTGTGATATTGATATATGTAATGTCAACAGAAGTGTGTTATTATCTTATTTATGATCTTTTGTTATGTTATTCTTATGTTGTTATATTGTGTTACCATTTATGTTTATACCCATATACTACATGCAATTATTGTTTTTGTTATTTTACTATTCCCACTGTACACCGTGTAACTGGATTTTATCTGTATGTTGTGCAGTATAAATTAATAAATAAGCAATGGAAAGCCTCCTCTATCTAGTTGGAGATGGAAACATCTGGAGCAAGTAATAAAAATTCCATGGAAATAACACGCAAGATATCTAACAAAATTTATACACAAACCTTGATAAAATACAAGATAAAAATGTTAAACCAGTAACAAGGAACATCAAAAGGATCAAAAGAAGTAAGATAAATAAATTTTGAAACTTCCAAAACTGGAGATGCGGATAACAATTTTATGAGTAAAGAAGGCAAATAAAAGTGTGGCTCTTCATATTCCGAGTAAAAGATCTGAGAGAGACCAGGTGGGCAACGGGTCACTATGTCACAGCATCCTGAGAATGCCTCCATATGTGATGCCAACCACGAATTGCTCCTCAAAATCCTGTTTCCTGGAAGAAACAAATGGGATTGGAATAAACTCGACCTACAAAGGACAGACAATTGTTGGTTCAGACAGCTGTAAAACTCCTGAGGGAACTGGAGTTGACATATATAGTCGCAATCCGAAGGCAATAATAACCTCGAGCTTGGGGGATAATGCGCTATCTTTCAGACGAAAACCAATGTCATCAAGCTGTGGGTATGGGGAGGCTGAAACAGACGCATCCCAAACACAAATCAATAAGAATATATTCAGACACCAAAGCAGCTCTTAAATCCCTTCGATCTTGTCATTGTAATTCTAAAACGTTTTGGAATTGCCAAAAAAATCTGACCTGACTGGATACAAACAACAAACTGACTCTGGTCTGGATACCTTGCCACTCTAGCATGGGGCAAAGAAGTTGCCGAGTCTTTGGCCAGAGAATGTGAAGCAACCAGATTTATAGGACCAGAACCAACACTTGACATATAATAATATATTTATCTAATGTCATAAAAATTTGTATGTTAGTTTTAACCTGAATTTTGGAGTTAATTCATACTTCATCCTAAAGTTAACTTAACCTCGATTTAACCGGATTAACTCCGTAATAGGAGTTAACTCGATCTTGAAAAACTGGCCATAAGAGGGCCACTAAGCACTGGCTTCAGAATACAACAAAATTCCAACCTATACAAAGGAATGGCCTACCTACTTCATAATCGACAAGTCATTGAAAAAATACTTTCTTCAAGGCATGAATTTGGATACATTTTTTTCAAATTGATCTCTTTTCTTTATCATTTTTATGTAGTTTGTGTAATCTTTTTCCATTGTTTTATACTTTTGTTGGTCTTTTTATATCAATATAATGACTGGATTAATATTGCTTTTAGATTGTTTAAATGTTAAAAGATTACAGGATTTTTGAGAAGTAGGTAAGGAATAGGGTGTGTGCACTATTTATTTTTAATTGAAAATTATAAAGTACTCGTGATATATAGTATAGTTGCCTTCATATTTCCAAGGCACATAAAAAATTCCCGTCAAAGGAGTCCGCACGGCGGTATCATTGAATAGGTAAAGATGCCGCCTGCCCGCTTTGTAGTTACCGCATTTTTTACATGCCTTAAAATTATTAAGACGACTATATGACTATATAACTGACACAATTTTTCGGAAAAAAAAAGTTTTTAAGTAATTTTAAAAGAAATTTAGTTTTGGATTAAATATTCGCCACCAAAAAGGACAAACCTATATCCTATATCATATGTGACACCACTCATCATAAGTGAAGTAAGCAACGCCATGCCAGCAACGCATTACCAACTTGACCCTTTCAATTTAACTTAGCAATGGAAATAAGTTTTGAGTTTGATGATGTCACTGAACTGAATATTAGTCCAAATAAAAAAAAAGTTTTTATTTGGACTAATATTTTTTATTGGTGAAATAGCAACATCTTTGGATACGAAACATTTTCCTATTGAGTAAGCTCTTTGTCTCACATCGCTTTTAATTTTACATGTCACATGTTTACTACGAAAGAATGGTTTGACCTGCACCCCCACACTTTTAGTCTGTATAATTTGACCTGTCTCTCGTTTTAGAAACACTTATAAAATTATTATTTGGGGCATTTACAGAAGTATTTCTGCATGTTGGCACAAAACACCACTTATTTGCTACTCCACTCATATTTCTGACTTATAATAATGACATTAATAATATCTGACACATATTGTTTTTAACATTGGCTCAAAACTTATTTCCGTTGTCTCCCGTTGACGCCACTTGACGTCATCTTTTACATCAATGTGTGTGTGAAGTTAGCAACCCGTTGCCAGCAAAGCGCTGCCAACTTCACACACATGAAATATGACGTCACATGGTGTTTTTTAAATCATTCAAATATTTGAATTTTATAGGTCGATTTGTTTATTAAATATTTATTTTCATCTGATGATTAATATGAATGCGTTTAGGCTTTCATATTTATGTATTACTTGATATTAATGCATCATTTGAAGTGAATTGTTATATAGTGCACACACGTATTATGGACTTATTTCTGGAGTGTGAAATATAATGAATTTTCCATCTCTCAATACCTAATTACCACATTTTTGTGGTTTACATGAAAACTGTTTTATATTAGGTAAACTACTATTTTACATTTCATAGAGTATTATTTACATTTAAGCAGTTGTAAACATTAGTATATTTTAAAAACACGTAATTAAGTGTTTTTAAAATATATTGATATCGTTAAATATTTAGGCTATTTTTCGAATGCTTAACGTTTCTTAAGTTATTGTTAAAAGTGACGGAGAAATAAAGTTTTATAAAATGACAGTTTATCAATAGTTTCATTCTTAAAACTTATTTTTAGAATAGAATAGAATTGTTTATTGTGTTACAAAGTTACACAAAAGGTAAAGGTTCAACATAGTTGATTTTCAACCTTCCCCTCACATAATAAAAGCTTACAGAAAAGCTACGACGATAAATGCTTTTCCTAATGATAATTGTGAAAAAATAATGTAATATAGATAATATTAATAGCTAAAGTACAAAATAAATTATTATTAAAATACAATGATAAATAAATATGAAATACAAATAGAAAAATAAAATTAGGTAATGAAAATAACACTAATAGTGCAATTAGAATTACTCGAAGTTAAAGTCACATATAAGTATATAGACACAAAGCAACAAGAAAAAAGTACTACAATTGCATATTAAACAAAACCTCTTTTATTTTGTTTTTAAATTGAAACTCACTTAAACTGAGAAGCTAAAAATTTTCACTAAGTACTATTGCAACCATATACATGAAGCTGCCCTCGAACTTACTTGTATGATGTTGTTGGATGTTAAATTTATTGTTTCGTATATTGACGCCATGAATGGCTGTGCGTTTAGTCAATAACTCATGCAAATATATTGGAGTTGCTGTTTTATATAATTTAAATGTAAATACTGGAAACAGATATTTCATTATGTTTCTGACATTTAATTCTTTAATATTATAGTAGCTATATCGTATACAAGCATTTTGTATCCTTTTAGCAGAACGGATCAGGATTTGGAAGTCGACAATGGAATTTGAATTTTCTTTACCATTCTTTAAGTTTGTGTCAAGTAATTATTCTCTGAAAATCACAAGTGTCTTACTCGAGGGGGGAGATATTTGCACACAGTTTGCAAAAACTACTTTTTCGGCGATAACTCGGAAAAAGTAGTTTTTGCAAACTTTGTGTGCAAATATCTCCCCCCCTTCTCGAGTAGGAGACTTGTGATTTTCAGAGAATAATTGCATGATAAAAACTTAAAGAATGGTAAAAATATTCAAATTCCATTACTGGCTTGCGCTACTTTTTCCTGCCAGGTTCGCTCTACTATTCTACCATGAACCAAAATTAAAAATGACAAATAGAACATTAATATATAGAAAAAGATAATTACCAGCAATGTAGTCATCATCTAATGGATTATTCTTGGTGCGTGCTAGCCTACTTGGTTTGTTATCTGGCATAGGTTGATCTTCCACAAGGATGGGATTGTTAGGATGTTTCCCACCTTTTATTCTAGGCAAACTAAATTTCTTTCCCCTTCCAGTTAGAGGTTTTCTTGAATTAATATGTATCTGCATTTTTCCATTTTCATCTAATGATACAGCCACTCTTTTCAAAGTATTATTGCCACATTTAGGGCAGAACTGTTTAGACATAATACTAGTTGTTTTGAAACAAGTGTAACAACGTAATATATATGTACGTAATTGTTTAATTATGCGACCATCCAGCGCAGACACATTTAAATTCATTTGTCGTAAAACATTTTGCATTGCAAAATCTGTGGTCATACAGGCAACAGTTACATGTCTTTCTTCCATAAGTTCTGAATTTATTTGTTTTTTAGCTACTTCAATATTAGATGGAGTTATCCAACCACTATCATTGTCCGAATCATCTGTTGCATATTCATCAGCATCCTCATCTCGCACAGAAACTAAAACATCATCTGTGTTAGTTTCTTTTAAATCGTCATCATCTAAACATTTCAATAACTCAAGTTTCTCAATTAATTTTCCATCAACTTGTGGACTCTCTTGTGAACACACACTTTCCTGGAAATTCGCATGTTTGTTTTGTTCATTAATACATTCTTGGTCCCCATCTTTTTTTGATTTATGAGGTAAAAAGAATCCAGTAACGTCCGGGTTGATATCACTTACTGTATTCGCTGTTGTGATAATAGTTTTTTGCATAATTGGTTCCAACCTCAAATGATCTGTTCCAACTTTCTCTTTTTCAAGTTGATAAGTTAATGCCATAACTTTGATATCTGTGGCTGACAAACTAGGATAATCTCCAGTTTTTTTTGCAAAATCTGTAACAATTTTAATGTTTTCGGGGAAAACATCCTTTACAACTAAATTATATGGAAGAACAACTAAACGTCGTAATTGCCTTTTATTGGTTATTTCTGACACAACTTCTGGACAAGTTATCATATTTTCTGCAACGTTCTGAAAAAATATAAATTAAAAAATAATGCTATTAATCGATGTTATGTGGACTGTCCTCGAATATGCCTAAAAGTGTCTAAAAGCATGGTTTCTGTTTATTGGTTATGAGTACAAAACAAACCTGTAATGGGACATTTTGGATAAAAGCTGTAGTATCTACTATAAGATATTCAACCAATCTTTCAGATGTCTTGCCCATGGTTTATTAACCAATGTAAAACTTTATACACTACACTACAGGATATTTAATACCAAAAGAAATACAAGTGACAGCAAAGATTAAGGAATTCTAATCTTTGGTCACAGCACAGCAGGGTGACCACATTTTGAAAACCAAATCTACTGGAAGTATCAGCAGAGATCTACTAAAAACTACTAAAATGGTTTGAAAAAATACTAAATATCTACAAAGGCGGATACTGACTTACCGACTAGCAGGAAACTAGAATTTGACGTCCACTAATTCTGCTTTTCCATTAATGATGGATAGAGGATAACACCTGAATGGGTTTTAAAAGGAAAAAATCTTATTTTATATAAAATATATATTACATAAAAGATAAAACACATAACATAACAATCAATACAATCATAATGATGAGGAAAAAATAAGAAATAAAGTCATAAAATAAATAAAAAGCAAATCCTTAATACAAGTGTTTAAAAAAATAAAATATTTACCTATACATTGAAGGTAGGTGAGACAATTATTAAAAAACATGAATTATTATCGTTGTCCTTATTTAATAAGACAATGACTATTATCATTAGGCTCATCCAAATCCTATTATTTATTTATTGTTCTTATATTGTCATTTTGTACTGTTCTTAATTAAATTGTGCAAAATTAAAATATCAAATGACACTATTGACACTAATAGGGGGAAAATCGGAAAACAGCAAAATCAACTGATCATAGTGCAATCTATAATCTTTATTTGTATTAAGAAGCAGAATTGAAGAAACCTGTAATTATGATTTTAATCAAGTATTTATACCTAGTTGGAATTACAACATACTTTTCTACGATTGTTTCTTTACCTTTAAATTAATATTCCACCAAGAGATGTCGACAGTAGTCAATACTACTAAAATCTATTAAATAAAACTTGTCTACCAAAGTTTCCTAATTTCCATAAAAAAACTACTAAAAAAGTAGAAATCTACCAAATGTGGTCACCCTGCAGCACAGAACCAGAACGTCACAGCACAGTGGTCACCATAGATAAAATACAAAGTAGTCACAGTTCGTTTCGTTCGTTTAGTCCATATCAAAGAGTTTAACAAATAGAGGAGACAAGCTCCATAAGCGTAATGTATAAGCAGCCGGTAGACTGTAGTATTCTCATCCTTCTCACACAGTTCGTTTTCTCTTTGTCGCACAGTACATGAGGGGAGGTAACGATTGCAATGCAATGACAGTATGAGTAGTATGACGTGCGCTGATGTCATAACTTTTCAGACCTGAGGGAAAACAAATGGCCGCCATTGTGTAATTCGCCGATCGAACGTGTTGTTTTAACTGTATATTTTGTGGATTCACTTAATTTTGGATTATTTAACATCTACAATTATGTTTAATCAATTCATGTGGCGAATTTTGTTTGTTAAGATGGAGATGAGTTTATATTTTACGAAATTACCTTATGATGTACAGGATCAGTGTATGGAAGAAAGTTGGTGCTATCAATTTAAATCGCTATATATTTAAATAAAGAAGACCTTAGTACAGATGCCGATGTATTTCCGAATATTAGACATACATATATTGTAATTACATGATTTTTGAAAGGAGTGCATAGTTAAAAGAATGAGTACAAGGCATTGAAAAGACGAAGTTTATAACCAATTTGTTAGTAGTTGGGTGAAAGAAGTTCTCTCCAAGAAATTTACAAGATAACAGCTTATTATCGCAAAGGTAAGGATTAGTTATAAATTATAAATCATTTTCGCAATGTACTTGCATAATTTAAGGTTGTTTTATGAATAATTACTAACACAGATCCATTTTTTAGGTTATGGTCTCACTACATTGTCAACAAAAACATCATTCCTTGGATTATTGCAGATCCAGTCGATCCAAATGAGTTGTTAGTACTCATTGTAATTGTGTTGCAGATACAGGCAAAACACGTTCGCTAGCCTGATTTGCAATTTATAAGGTACAGAGTGAGGCGATGAGACGTCACTCCTTTTAGTTTTTTAGCAGTAAAAATGGCTATGGCTAAGCAGTTAACCATTGTGCGATACAATCCGTAGATTTTGTAAAATTACTCATGAAAAGAAACAAAGGACTTAGTTATAATAAGGTAGACACAATTTATCTGACGGTTCACTCATCGTCTATGGTATATTTATGAACGGAGCTGTGCAAATCATTGTAATTTCTGTAAGAACTTTTTGTCATGTCATATTAATGTTATTATTGTCTAATTTATGTATTTTATTAAATATTCTCCTTTCCTTTTATTGTTTTATTTATCAGTCATTACTATCGTTAGCAGTAAGTTGAATGCTGACTACTCTGAACTTCAACATTCATGTCTGTAAATGAGAATTAAATAAAAATATATTTACTAAATATATAACTGTTTATTATCAACAAGTTTAACATTTCTAATATAACTTAGATGGCATTTATACTAAATTCATTGAGTGATCTGTATTCTTTTAAAATATAACTACTCAATTCTGTTGTTTTACATTACAAAACTGTGAAAATGGACTTAAGTCAGTATTTAGACTCAGGTTTCAAATATTAAAAAAATCAGCACTGAGTAGTTTTTAAATAACCAATATATAGTTTAAAACAATAGGTACATTTAGTCCGCAGATCATCGATGAAAACTACACTTTGAACTTTCACTCTTAATTTATAAACTTCACCAGATCTTTATAGACTTTATAATTATTATAATATGTAGCTTTTCTTTCAAGTTTTTCTTAAATTGTACCATATTTAAAATTAATGTCTCAGCAACATTTTTCGTGATAAACAGATTAAACGTTATAAACAGAAGAAAAATTTGAGAAAACACTACTTGTAATTGTAAATAAAGCCGAACGCTATTCAAAACAAAGATTAAAAATTGACGGTATTTGTGAAATCAAAGCGCTGTGTTGCTTTGTAAAACAGAGTGGAGAGAGAGGGTACGAGGTCTGCGACAAGGACGAAGAGCCTAACGTTTCCAAGACAACCAAATCACAGCATGCTGTGACCAAATCGCGACTCCCGGCAAATCCACGGCTTGTCTTCTCTAGTTATTAAACTCTTTGGTCCATATACTTATTAACTATATACTGGTAATACTCCATAAGCCACTATGTACGGATTTGAGGCTAGAGAACGAGATAGTTTTCTATCTCTATGGAGGACTCTGACGATACGATCTGATGAAGAAGGAAGCGCGCGCTGTAACAGGTCACCCAGGTAGCAGGGTGCCGTCATTTTGACGTCGTTTTTTCGACATCCATTACGTCAATTTCACCTTCAATGTGACGTAAGAATGACGTAAAACTGACGGACAATGTCACAGCCCACTGACGTCACAATATGACGTCTTTATTGACGTCACAATATGACGTCTTAATTGACGTAAATATATGACGTATTAATTGACGTAAAAATATGACGTCTTACGACGTCCAATAGTAATCATGAAAAGGGTTTGAACCTTTGGCATACCACTATAACACTGACTTACTTTCTTAGTCTTACACCAAAATACAAGACTATCATCGATACGCGTTTCGTCAACCATTGGCATCATCGGGGGATAAATAAAACTTATTGGCAGTTTCATTCATCTGTTCCGACGAGGCTCACTTGGTAGATGAAACACACCGTCAAGAATAACCTATTCAGTCAAATGGAAGAAACTACGTCAGTGTTAGCGGTACGCCAAAGGTTACAACCATTTTCAGGATTACAATGCAAAATATTTCTTCAGGGTATATCCACGTGGTTTTTTGAGAATATCTGCTAAACTATTGATAGGGATCGAACGTGTCCCTACAAAAATATTCTAAAAATCAACCAAAACGACATAGTACCATTCAGATATCTAAAACATTTTTGACATTGCTATTGATATTCATTTTTTTTTCTTTCAATAAAAACTACTTTGATTTAAGATCCACTAGTTTGTCAGATAATTCCCAAAATTACATCGCGAGATGCACACTGTATCATGACATTTTACATGTCAGATACCTAAAATATACATTTCTATATATTTATGTTTAAATATATAATAAGAGTTACAGTGATATTTTTATAAAATAAAACACTATATTTAGAAAATAATGAATATATTTTTTTTTAATAAAAAATAAATAAATTTTACACTCACACTTCCACTGCTTCTTAATGATATGAAAGTTATTTATAAAATTTAAATGAAAAACAACATAAATTATAATGAAAATAAAAAATTTATAACAAACTACATTTCCAAGTTCATTATGAACAGTACTATTTTCTCATATTTTTACGGTATTTAAAATAAGGTATTTAAAAAAATTAACTAATTGGGTTTCTTTAATTTAAATTATACTGACTGGTGAGTCATGCATAACCTACCATCCTCAGAAAATTCTTGATATTGGGAATATTTTCCAGGTTTCCGTGTTAATATCTTCTGATGTATTGTGTTTGATCCTTATTAGGTGGCCAAAACACTTGTCTTTTCCTTGGCGTAAACCACTTTTATTAACTAAACACAACTCACCGCCATCTTATTCTACTACCGCAAACATATAACTGGAAAATAGAGATAGCTCTGCAGCGTTAAACGACAAACATAATTTAAATACATACCTATCAAACAGCAGGTTGTATTATTGTAGAATACAGAATACTAGAATACAGCACCAACACAAATTATATTATATATTTTGATATTTTACCACAACTCAATCATCCCCATCGCAAAACGAAATCAGAGAACACGAAACATTTGACAATTAGTGATGGGCGATATATCACGAACTGTGATTTAATCACTGATATTAAAAAATCACAGGTAACGACTGTTAATAAAGTTGGTAGAAAAGCGTGACGTGATCACGACTTTCCATATACCAATATATTTTTTACGATATATATCGCTTTGGTAATTTGAGTCTATGTTTGTTTGCTACCTTATGTATTAACAAGTAAAGCAAGCGATTCCGTGCCTTAGCGTTATTAGATAGATACGCATTTTGTTGGAAGAGGTTTTGAGATTACGGATGGATGTATAATGTATTGCATAACAACGGATAACAAAGAAATTATTATTTGAAATAATCAATTTGAAGGTGATATTAAGGATGTATAATAGTTAGCTTGTTTACCATAAAAGTGTGCTGCCAGCCGTTGAACAAAATCGAATGGAAGAGTTACCTACCAAATTTTTTATAAATATATTTGAATGAGAGAAATATCTATTAAATCAAAATCCCATTGAATAATAGCAACTATAAGAACTATATAAATAAACATATTATATTATTCACTATTTAAGTTGTACCTTTGTATTGCAACCCGAATCATATATTAAAAAGGTTTTAATACTGTTATAAACAATAATACCAGCAAAAATTTAAATCGCTGGTTGATAACTGTAGCAACCTAAATTTAAACTATAAAAATTTATTGATGCTTCCGAAATGTTTATATTTGTATAACTTTACAAAAACATGCTATTACGGAGTTCAAACAACCGTCTCATTCAAAATTTAGTGCTTTTGCTTTATCGTCAATCCACAAATTAGGTTAGTTGACTATATATCATTCAATATGTATCATAATGAATTCATAAAATATCATACGTATTACATATCTTCATATCTACGGCCGCATAGATTACCAAAGTAGCGAATTCACCATTCACAGTCTGTCGACGCTTATTTAGGTATAGACAACAATTAACAATTTATCCCATTCGCTGCATTATGAAAAGTCGTGAAGTCGTGATCACATCACGTTTTAAATTCACTGATATAAGAAAATCACAGTCACGATTCACGCTGTGATTGAAAAATCACGATATCGCCCAACACTATTGACAATTGACATTGACAATAAAGACGCCTATATGTTTTATCCTTCTCACAAGAGTAGATAGAAGTCTCGTGTAGATGGCTCGTATATGCTTATGGCGGTAAAGTTTAAAAATTGCTGAAGGGCATTCCACAGTAATTCTGTGTTACATCCACACACTACTAAATTAACATTCAGTATTCTTAATTATCCCTATTTATACTATAAATACATATTATTTTTCTTCTAATATAATGTTGTTATGGTATAAATATGGAGATAATTATTGAAACATTAATTTTTTAGTGTGCCACCCTAGATTATAATTTGGCAGTTTCTCCACATCATTTTCATATGGGCCACAAACAAATATTGAAGTTAACCATGCCAAATTAATGACGTCAAAATTACGTCTGTATAATGACGTCAGAAGTACGATTTAGACCTCACGATGCTGGTACGTCATTTATTGGGACAATGACGTCGGCGACCAAAAATCACCTTTAAATGCCGTCAAATTGACGTCACCCTGCTACCTGGGCAGTGGTCCCAAAACAAAGAAATCTACCGGCAACGTAGAAAACGGAGATTTCGTATACTAAGTATGGTAAAATATCATATACTTATTAACTATATACTATGAGTTTCGTTCCCAATTTGACGCCAAGGAAAGCCTGTCTCTCTATCCTTTAAGAGGACTTGGTATTGTGCGCATGTCTTAGTGGGCGGAACATCGACGCGAGAATGTGACAGTTCAACTAAATATAGAATATGAGTGGTCACAATCTAATCGGAGAAATTGTGCACTGTAGGCATTATATCAGTGGTTCCAAGTTAAAATTCCAGACATTAATATTATAAGCGCTTGTGTGTTCTAAGATTGTGAAGTTGTTTTATGTATTTTATTGTTTATCAAAATAGGGATTTGTATTTACATGGTGTAAACCTATATCCACAAAAATGAAACGGTGTTTTTTGTGTAAAAGCCAGCCGAAGCAGGACCCTAACCTGTCATATAATCGGTAATAAATTTTATTTAATAATCCAAAATCTAGTTACATGTGCTAATCGTGAAATGTTTTTAGTTTTCCCAAGAATATTTTTGTTTTATCTTTGCATAAAGTGCGTTGTTTTGTTCTCAAAATTTTAACATTGAAGATTTTTTCACCAAGTTTTACTGAAAAAGGTTGACTTTTTAGAAAAAATATCAAGAACAATTTTTTTTTTACTCAAAAAATAAGATGCCGTCCCAAGAACTAAAGAAAAAAAATATTTACCATTTCTTTCAATGTCAAATTGTTTTTTAACAATCTTGCCTTTTTACGGCTGAATCACCCATAAAACATAAAAATATAAATTGTGCCACTCATATTCGTAAAGTAGAATTTTTAGCTGAACATCGAAACTTCCATTAGTACCCTAAGACCCACTTTTTTGCTAATTCCACTGGACTATAAGTTTTTCTAATTACTGCTTAGGTATTCATTTATTGATTAAATAATTTAAATACCAAGAAACGAAAACTTCCTAATAGCACGTGAATCATTCCGAAAGGGTGGTAAGTATATATTTTACATATACTTATTAACTATATACTGGTAATACTCCATAAGCCACTATGTACGGATTTGAGGCTAGAGAACGAGATAGTTTTCTATCTCTATGGAGGACTCTGACGATACGATCTGATGAAGAAGGAAGCGCGCGCTGTAACAGGTCAGTGGTCCCAAAACAAAGAAATCTACCGGCAACCGTAGAAAACGGAGATTTCGTATACTATGGTAAAATATAATGATTCACATGCTATTAGGAAGCTTTCGTTTCTTGGTATTTAAATTATTTAATCAATAAATGAATACCTAAGCAGTAATTAGAAAAACTTATAGTCCAGTGGAATTAGCAAAAAAGTGGGTCTTAGGGTACTAATGGAAGTTTCGATGTTCAGCTAAAAATTCTACTTTACGAATATGAGTGGCACAATTTATATCTTTATGTTTTATGGGTGATTCAGCCGTAAAAAAGCAAGATTGTTAAAAAACAATTTGACATTGAAAGAAATGGTAAATATTTTTTTTTCTTTAGTTCTTGGGACGGCATCTTATTTTTTGAGTAAAAAAAAAATTGTTCTTGATATTTTTTCTAAAAAGTCAACCTTTTTCAGTAAAACTTGGTGAAAAAATCTTCAATGTTAAAATTTTGAGAATTTTTTAACCCCAAAACAACGCACTTTATGCAAAGATAAAACAAAAATTGTTTGTAAGAGGTCAAAGAATAACTGAATTTTTTCAGAATATTTTAATCAATTTTTGGAAATTTCTTGCAATATCCTTTTTTATTTATTTGGCTAATGAAAGCTATACAATTTCACACACATATCTTACGTATATATATTTAAACAAGCGAACCACTACCCTAATAGCACATGGACGTCCCGAAAACGTCCCAAGAACGTACTCACAGGACATGAAAACGTCCCGAGGACGTACTCTACCGACGTAAGACGTACCGAGGACGTTTGAGGGACGTTCCGTGTCAGCAAAACGGGGTGTTCCGAGGACGTCCCACCCAGGACATATGTGGGACGAATGTAGGTCTAGAGAGGACGTCCTGAAAACGTTGTTGGGACATACTATGCAAAACATATAGGTACCTCCCCCTCCACCACTTTTAAGGTGTATTCACAGCAGAGGGTATTTATGATCCTTTTTGGGTTTTCTAACCACATGCATTTCTTTCGAAATAGAATCCAGTGATTGGATTCTATTTCGAAGTGAATAAATGTGGTTAGAAAAGCCAAAAAGATAAAAAAATGACAATATATAATTACCATGTAGAAAAATTATTCAATTAGATTGATTTTAAAACTTAGTACTTTTATTTATCAACACCAAATGCGAACATTTTATTCCTATTGTGCTATTGAAAAATAAGTTATGGCATTTGTATTTTTTTTAAATTATACACTCTTCGCCGATTTACTGCACTTTTTATATAATTGTTGCACATTCTGTAGGATACTGGATACTCTTCGCAGTTTTTTTGTAAATAATATTAGTTTTAGACATTTTTAGTTTAATTATAAAACATAAAAAAAATTTGTAAATTTTTCTTTATTTAAAAAAATGTATACCTTTTTTATTTATTGATCGATCGAAAACAATAGGGTTCTTCCTCCAGCATATATACAACATATATACAACACAGAAATATTATGCCTTTTTTCATTCAAATTGCATTTCTTAATCCACAACAAGCGGGTTTCAATAATATTCTTGGGAAAACTAAAAACATTTCACGATTAGCACATGTAACTAGATTTTGGATTATTAAATAAAATTTATTAGCGATGATATGACAGGTTAAGGTCCTGCTTCGGCTGGCTTTTACACAAAAAACACCGTTTCATTTTTGTGGATATAGGTTTACACCATGTAAATACAAATCCCTATTTTGATAAACAATAAAATACATAAAACAACTTCACAATCTTAGAACACACAAGCGCTTATAATATTAATGTCTGGAATTGGAACTTGGAACCACTGATATAATGCCTATAGTGCACAATTTCTCCCATTAGATTGTGACCACTCATCTTCTCTATTTAGTTGAACTGTCACATTCTCGCGTCGATGTTCCGCCCACTAAGACATGCGCACAATACCAAGTCCTCTTAAAGGATAGAGAGACAGGCTTTCCTTGGCGTCAAATTGGGAACGAAACTCATAGTATATAGTTAATAAGTATATGGTATTTTATTACATTATATAATGCATCGACCTCTATTTGACCTCTAGGTATTTTACACAGCATCGATTTAATTTATGCAATATAAAGGCACCAAGCAATTAGCCATTTTTACCTTCAGATTTATACAAAAAGGATTAAAAACTAATACATAATGCGCAAACGATAAAATAGAAATTATAACCAAATAATTTATGACATAAAATTAAATTCTTTACGTTATGTCATAATTTACGACTATTGCCTTGTGTAAAACTGGCGAGGGATTATTTAAAACGCTCCTCGTGGTTTAAAAACAGACTATAGTAAAACTTTTTAAGGATTTTGATTTCATTTTTACAGTTTTAATTTCCTTTTTTAATCATATCCTCATCTGCTCAAAAAAAACATCGCTCCTAGAGGTTATGTCACAAATGTGTTTAGGTTTGTCTTGACTACGTATAGGCTCTAGCAGGACGTCCTTTAAAACGTTTTATTCATAACGTTTTAGGGCCGATAGCAAACGGACGTCTTTAGGACGTACCATGTAAACCCGGGACGTTCAGACCTAACGAGGACCTAAATAAGTGTACGTCCTGGGGACGTTTGTTGTTATCAGGGAGGAAATACCTTATATCTATTACGTCTACTAGACCTTACATATAAACATAGAAATACTGCATATGACGACATATATTACAAAGGAACCTCTTTTTTTAGTGACCTTGGCTATTACGCCGGTTGCACACACGGCGGATTTTACCATGGCGGAGAATTGACCGTCGCCGCCGTTCCAACAGTAGCGCACTGAAGTGAATTAGAGCTTACACACGAAGCGGAGAAATAAACGCGCAGTCAATTTGCCGTTGGCGGTAGCTGTGCAACCGCTGACTGCCACTGGAGCCGACGGTAGTTTTACCGTCACCATCCAAGTAGTGGCGCACGCGACCAAATGTACGTTTACACACACAGCTGTGTTTTTACCGCTTTAAGCTATTTTCAGTGCGAATTAAACGTCGTCATTCGGTGGTTAAACCTTCTTGAGAGCACATCAGTTATTAATTTTATTGTTCTGCTTTAAAAAATGAGTGTTTTAGAGATAGATAATGGTATCTTTCAACCGCCCATGCAGTTCGTCAAAGGAAGCCATCGACATTCTGAAATAATTGAAGAATTTTATGCTATCCTGCCTCAACTCTTCAAACAACGTGTAGAACGCACCAGCCTCCTTTCTTCTTTCATTAATTGGGTGGACCCAAATTAGTCGATTTTTTCTTCTCCTTTTCATTCGACGACGGAATAACAATAAACCTAGAATTTGCTCTCTGTTCATTTCAAAGTACACATATACTTCAAAGTAATATATAATTTAAATAACTGCCAATAGTCTGCTGATTCGTACGACGGCGACGGATACTTTACCGCCCTGTGTGTAAACGCTACAGTTTCTGTGAGCGGCGACGGTCAACTCTCCGCCGCGGTAAAATCCGCCGTGTGTGCAACCGGCGTTACAGTCGGCTGAGTTCGGTCGTTCTATCAGGACAGTGTTGTCCATTTTTCACTATTGTCCTCTCTTTATAATGTTACCTTCTCCGTCTGATTGTCACATCGTGGCAACTGCGCGAGAACTCCAATTTAAATGTCGAGGTCAATGGCGCCATTGCTAAAAGATGAAAGGTTTTCCGCCGGCTGTCCTATCTTATCAATTCCCTAATCTTTTCTTTCACATACTGACCATTCTGTGGTCTGTTCATGTATTATATAGGTTTATAAGAATCGCGTTTAGTCCTCACTCAGTCCTCAGTTGCCAAATGCGTTATTTTACAGAAACTGAAACTATGTACCTATTTTTGTTGTCGGCAGAGAGAATGTTGTCGGTAAAACAACGAAAATGGGGGACAGCTTCATCAACAGGGGACTGTCCCCCCTAATGGGGGACAGGTCACTTTATGCAACTCTTATCATGTGGTAAGGCAGGATCGATCCGTCGCTTTCTAGAAATATACACTATTTACTAATACCTACTTATTATAATACCTAAAGTGACGAGCGTTCCAGTTCAATATTGAGTTCAATGGTGTCAAGTAGTATTGTTTATATGTCAAAATTCAGCAAAGCCAACATAAAAATGGGCTTTAAGTAAATCGAATAAATTTTAGATTTTCTTAATATGTCAAAAAAATTGTCAGTTGCATTATAAAACACATTAAAAATTTAAAAAATGATTAACAAAAAAGTTTTAGATTTTTGTACGATTTCAATGCAATAATGTTATTTTGGAATGTTTCCTAAACTGTAGGCTGAACAATAATGGAGGCGACGTTTCTCTTTGTAGACAGTACGTAAATAAAAAATTACCATACCATTTTATACATATAAAGGCTTAAAATACAAAGTTTATACAATTAGTGGTTTAAAAAAAGTGATATGTTACAAGTTAAACGTATTTACAATATATTTTTTGATTTATTTATTGTGCAATGATACTTTACGTCAGCGTTTGGTGAGAATCATATTTTTATTATATTTTTAGTTTTTCCAATGTAGATTTAATCTTTTTTCTCGTGATAAACTGTATTATCTCAAAATTTAAATAGTCTTAAAATATTGATATCGGCATTTAATTTGGTTCTAAGTACTGCGGAAATCTTGCAATTAGTGAAATTAGGAATTACCATAAAAATTGCCCATGTACAAAATAGAAAACAGGTGTTTATTCAGAATATAATTACTTTGTTATTTAACAGTGTTTATGTTTTTTATAAAGTGATTTTTTTCAGATTTTAATCTAAATCAGTAATATGGAACTAGCCCAGGGCCATTTACAAGGGTTTCACCAACTGAGTATTACAGGTAGGTACTGTGTGTTATTTACAATTATTCTGATATATTTCTAATTTTGTTTTACATTCATTTGCATATTTCCAATTAACATAAACAAGTGTAAAGAAGAACTAAAATTGTGGATGTTTTTTTATTTATGTCGCTTATCATTATTATTAATATTGTAAAAGCAACATAAAACTTACAGTCACTTACTGTGATAAAAAGGTCTATCTCTATGTACCTATACCTACCTACCTAATATATTTTTAGCTTATTTGTGTTATACTATGTAATTTTATCTTTGAAGAATTTTGTATAGATAAATTAATTATTGTCGTACAAAATAATTTATATTCCTATAAAAGATATCTTTTAAACCTCCTATGATAGCATTCAGTGAAAACGAAATAAAAATGGTTGGTTTTAACATGTTAATCATAGCTCAAGTAATTGGTTTTGCATATTACAAATTTAAAGATTGTGAGGGATTGCCAAAGTGTTTCTTACCAAATGAATTTTTTTTTCTCCCTGTAATGATTTTTCAGTAGTAATTAATATGGGTAATATAAAGAAATAAATTTATATAAATTACCAATTGCTTGTGGAGGCTTTCTACAAATTTATAAGATTATTAAACTAAATGTTTTGAAATCTTTTCTTAATCGTCTCTCAAGTCACTGAGGTAACTCCTTGAATATCTTGGAGGATTTTGTGTTAGGTAAAGCGAAACGAAGCCCTACAGTTTATATAGTGGAGTCCGAACTACGTCTTAGGGATAATTTTATAATTAAAACCACCATTTCATAGATGCGTGGTTCTCTGGTAGGTGCCTGGGCTTGTCTGAGGTAGGCCTATCAGCTTATTCTGGGTACCTCCTAAAGTATTTATCAGTAATTATTTATTTGTGATATTTCCATGTATTTGCATGGAATGTTTGCTATTCTATCAGGTGTTATCTGTTATCATATTTTCTGCCTTTCAAATTACAAATCAGAAAAAAGTATTAATATAACGATATAAAATTCCAAAATTGGATAATACTCGAAAATTTTCTCAACAGTGACACAGCGAGGGAATATTGACAATCAGTGTTGCCAACATACTAAAGGCTTAGCCTTAGCGTGTATAATTATTATACGCGCCTTTTTCAAATTACACGCACTTAATTTACAGGCGAAAAATGAGTACACATTATAAAAAACAGCAGTTTAGACTATCATTGTTAAACCCAATTAACCATTTATCCATGTTTCTCGTGCATTTACGTTTCAATGTATTAATAATAAAAACAGCAATATAGACAAACGTACGTGCAATGAGTCACAAAATGTTATTTTTCTGCCAATGTCAATTGTCAATAATTAGAATAAAAATGGTCAAGGTCAACAACGACAGTCACTAGCCAAAGAATTTATATTCTTTGTCACTAGCAGGTATACCCACGAATTCACTAGCACCAAGACAAGACATCAGATATCAATGGCGTAGCTCGGAATTGACAAATATTTTTCATCCACCCATTTCCCGTTATTTCTCGTCTGGGAATAGGATCTGAATTACACGCTATTATACGCACGCTTAGAATTATACACCCATAGGTACGCAAACGCTCAAATTACACACAATTTGTGTAATTACACGCCCATTGGCAACACTGTTGACAATATCATTTCCTAGAAATAAGCATCTCGAATGCATGAGGTCCTTACACTTACCCAACTAGAACCAATCTATCTTACATCAGTATGTCATTAACTACAAAGTTTGCTAGTGACGGAAATTCATCAGATTACTATATTTCAGAAATTATTAGGAGTGAAGGACTGATGTCCGGTAAAGATGTTTTTTTGTCAGAACTTTGATATAATCAATCAATCAGAATAACCCTTTCAAGAAATGACGACACCTATTAATTTAATACATAAAAAAAGAAACGATATAATCATTATAGGCGAATTTTTTTATTAACTTAGAGCATATGCTAAAAGATCCCTATACATTGATCCGTGTGTCTAAATACTAATATGGTGAAAGCAACAAAAATAAAATTAAAACAGTTCTTAACAGACAGTGGTAGAGTGAAAACCTTTTTAAATTTGCTCCTGATACTGAACACTTTAAGAATTAATTTAAACCAAAATGACTTCTGAAAGTGATGGAAGTTATAGTGAAATGGAATTAGAGGATAATGGACAATGGAAGAAAGTGAGACACAAAAGAAAAACAAAAGGAGAGGCAGCAGGAAACATAAACAAAAAGAACAGATTAACACAAGAAGATGTCAATGAAATAATATTAGGCTCAAATGCTAGCAGTACAAAAAACACAGAGATAAATACATCCACAAAAAACCAACAAAACAAAACCAATGCAATATACACACACAAAAACTATTCAGCAAGGATGAGTGAAATGCTACACAAAAAATTCAAACACCTATTCTACATCACCACTATGACTGACATAACTAGAAAAGATATGTCTGAAATATGGGAGGCAGCACAACCACAGTCAGATGAAGTCATAATACAAACAAAAAAAGGATTCCTCATAAAAACAAACAAAGAAAAGAAAATAATCACACAGATTTTAAATAAACTTATATCTGACAAAAAAATAAAAAATTACCAAGAAACCTCAGACTCATACACCCCCAATCAAGACAAGCCTTTAACTACAAATTCATACTCGGTAATTATTGGGTCAGTCGAACATGAAATAACGGACTCAGAGATAAGCGAACACATTAAAAGAATGAGCATAAGACACCATTACTGCAAAAGAATAATTGCAAAAGTCAACAACACACCAACACTAATGATTCGAATAATAACGAACTGCTTAAAATCCAGCGAGCAACTGCTTAATGAGGGAATATTCTACAAACATAAACACTACCCAGTTTTTCCAAGCCTACCACCTGCTCCAATTCCACAACCATGCCCACGATGCTTACAATTTACACACACTAAAGAACAATGCACCACCCCATTAAAGTGTACTAAATGCAACGGACCCCACCACCATTCCAAATGCAACTCTCCACTACCAATGAAATGTACGGGCTGTGGATCAGAAGAACATGCTGCATGGTCACTCAAATGTCCAAAAAGACCTACACAACCAATACAAGGCCTTCCTAACACACAGATTAAGCCACTAAACAAAAAAAGCCAAGAAATTGATAAAAAAATTACAAAAAACTCTAAAATTCATTCACCAATTACAATACATGACATGATAATAAACACTTATATATCAAAAATAAACAAAGAAAAGAATAGAGATAGAGAAGAACTACTAAAGAAGCTAAGGAAACGATTCGTAACACAATACAACATCGACACAGTGGCCTCGTTTTCGGGGAACAGGCTGTACATCTTAATGTTTGATTTAGACGAACCCTTAACCATCTCACCAACTGAACCACTACCTGGAAAAAATAATATTCAAGTTCACGTCGATGCTTAAGGTACTGTACGCTAATGTAAATAGCTACATTCCAAAAAAACATATAATCAACAACATAATAGAGGAAAATAAAATTAACTGTGCACTATTCGTCGAAACTAAAACAAAAGGAAACAGTAATACGCATTACAGAAATTGGGATGTATTGCAGTTTAACGGAAATGTGATAAATAACAACATAAGAGGTGGAAGTCTAGTTCAAGTAGATCCTATTTTAAAAATGAAAAGGGAAAATCCTCCGCGGATAAACAATCCGCTTAACGAAGTTACACATTTTTCAATACCATTCCAAGATGATAAAATTCACATATTCTTGGTATACATACATCCAACATCAAATATTGAAGAAACAATATTTACTAAAGCAGCCTTATATAAATATGGCATAATAATAGGTGATTTTAACATCAACAGAATAAAAGACCGTCAACTTCAGGCATTTTTGAGTAACTCTTCCTTCAAGAAGGCTGACACACCTCCTACATTTATTATGAGGAATAACCCAGATTCAACACCAGATCTATTACTATACACCGTTAATATTGAAAACAATATAAACAAGATCGAAACCTACCCTGACATAGGATCTGATCATTTGGCAATAGAGGTAAACATAGAACTCGACAAAGCAATAAGTGAGGTAGAAGAAGAGCGAATCAATTTCCACAAATGCGACATCGAAAAAGTTAACACAATAATTGAAAAATACGTAGAAGAACGTCAACACCTTCCAATTGATGAACAAACAATAAATAACTTTAACGAAAAATTAACTGAGGCAATAATACATAACTCTCCAAAAAGAAGGACTAAATTCTACTTGTACGAATTACCACCGTTTATCATCAGACTAATAAAAACCAAGAGGAAAATGTACAGAGACTACCTACAGAATAAAAATGAAGATTACAAAAGATTTCTCAACGATTACAACAAAAATATTCAAAAGTTAATAAAAGAATACAAGGAACACAAATGGACAAATGCCTGTAATGAGATAAATCAACAACATGGAAGAAACTATTGGCAACAAATCAGAAAATTATCGAGATATAAACAGACCCCATCCATAGCAGCATTAGAAGAACATGATAAATCCTATAACAGCGACCTTGAAAAGGCAGAACTATTTGCTGAACATTTTGAAAAAACCTACAGGATAAAAAATGACAACCAATATGACGAAACAATTTATGAAGATATAAGAAATTGGTGCAATAATTTTTTCTCAGAAGAACTGCTAGAACAAAATAATATGATAAACGAGGAGACATACTTCGAAATATTAAATAAGGGAAGAAACACAGCCCCTGGAAAAGATAACATATCCAAAAACATTATTCGAAAACTAGGATACAATGTACATCTCTATATTATTAAAATATACGAATACTGCCTTAACAGCCATTACTTCCCTACGCAATGGAAACAAGGAATTGTTATCACCATCCCCAAACCAAACACCAATCAACATAGAGTAGATAGTTATCGTCCCATAGTTTTGCTGCCAGTGTTGGGTAAAAATCTCGAACAGTTACTTAAAAAACTTATTTTTGACGCTATTGGCCACAATATTCCCAACTACCAATTCGGATTCCGCGAAAAATGCTCCACAACGCACCCACTGACAATCATCACATCAAACATCCAGGCAGCGAAACTCGAAGGACGACATAGTGCGGCAATTCTTATTGATATAAACAAAGCATTCGACAGTGTATGGCATGGAGGTTTGCTATATAAGTTGGCAGTGCTGAACTGTCCGAAACATCTTATATATATAGTAAAAAATTATTTAAATGAAAGAACCTTACAAATTAGAATAAATACGAGTTACTCCAAATTATTTAAAACACAACAAGGACTACCACAAGGCTCCCCTCTCTCACCGCTGTTGTACAACATTTTCTGTTACGATATTTACAACTTTGAAAAAGACTTCGAATATTTTAATCCTGATACATATATCCTACAGTACGCTGATGATACTGCCCTAATTAGCCATAATAGCACCTTAGAAAAAACCGTTGCAAGTACTAATGAACAGGACAATGACATGGTTCAACAAATGGAGACTGAAACCCAACCCAACAAAATCCCAATACATTATTTTTAATCATGCACCGAACAACAATTCGCCAACAGTTACTGTCAACCACCATAATTTAACCTCTCAAACAATAGTGAAATATCTAGGCATAAGCTTAGATCAAAAGCTAAACTTCAACCACCACACCAAATCCATAAAAAAGAGGTGTATCTCTAGAAGCAAACACTTTCGCTGCATGACCTACAAAAATAAGGGAATCAGCAAAAAGACAGCAGCACACATATACAAATCGATATGCAGACCAATGTTAGACTACAGCCATCCCATCTACTTAAATGCCAGAAAACCAGCAATAAACAACATCCATGTTGCAGAAACATCATCGCTCAGAGCCATCACTAAATATCGACACCCAAGAAATCCCTTGCACAACCCACCAAACACTCTTCTTTATCAAATAACTAATACAGAGCCAATTCCACAGAGACTATTTAAACTATCCACTAAGTTCGCCAAGAATGACCACAACGTAGAAATACTTCAACCTCTGTGCAAAACAAGAAACCATGAAAGACCCAGCAGCAGGAAGTTTCCGGACAAAACCCTGTGGGAACACATTCGTGAAATAAGGACCACATGATAAAAAGTCAATAATAATTGTCACATTGTAACATAATTACCTGATTTTTTTTTTTTTTTTCTTTCACATGCTATTTAAATTTTGCTGTCTGTTATCCATACTTATTACAAAACTTATTATATTATTGTTAAAAGAAAAGGCTGAAGGACTTCGGTCAATGGCCATTTGGGTTTTTACTCAATAAAGTACTTTTATTATTATTATTATTAAAATTAAAATTAAAATTTTGGATCTCTGATGATTGATATTTCGTATAATTATTTTGATATTGTGTTAAGTGTCTAAATTGTCTAGAATGTGTGACAATTTAAAGCAATAAAAGAAAAAAACAACCAAACCTTGAAATTAGAGATATATTAATAGCCCAAGTATATAACAGTTATCTAGAATTATTACTAAGTAATCTTATCTGGTCTTATACTAAAATAAAATTAAGTGTTTTTTTTAATGATGCTTTGTAATAAGGTGTGCAAAGTGCTCATTGATGACAGTGGTCAGCTGCTCGAGGGCTACACCCCGTGATACATCAAAATGTGAATTCTTACATAGCTGGAGAGATTTAGGAGAAAGCAGATTAGGTTGTTACTCCATTGCAACATTTTCCTCCATGCCACTGAGTAATACTTGAACTACCTTCTCAAGCCATAATGTTAATCCTTCCATTTGCACTAACCCATACGTTATTTGTCTTAGAGTTCTGAGAAAGTGTTTTTTTAATATGTACTCCCATAGAAAGTTGCAATGTAGTATATCCTTATCGTCAATTCTGCAGAAACACTTCACGTTTTCATATTTCTCACACACAATTTTGCAAGAATTCCCTGAACAGTGGATTGTTCAGTTTATTCCATGGGGTAGTACATCCGGCCACCATTTTCTCTAAATCTTTTTAAATGTTTGTTGTCTTTCAAAATTATTTGCATTAGGTACCATTTATACAAATTTGATAATGTTCTGATGTTACATGTCTGTTAACACTGCTTTTTCTAAGATGAGAATCTGTTGGCAACTCTCACGATAACGTTGTGCACCTTCGAACTTCAGTCCAAGGGTATCCTCTATCCATCGGTTTGTAGTACGTTAAGTCCAGTGAAACATATTTGATAAATAAAACCGAAATTTCGCAGCAGTGAATAATCACTTCGTTTGCAGTTAACCTACTATCCTCTCTGGCAATACTGAATAGTGACTACCTAAATTGATGAGTAGGGAATACAATAATCCTCCCTGCGTTCTGACACTAATAATGGTAGCGGTAAATGACTCGACTCACACAATACAATTCAGAAAGTGAAATATGTTTCTACAATTGCATGCTGAGATACAGACTAAAATGATACCAGCAAATTCGAACATAGGGGGCATTTTGCTCCAATTGTCAAATTTTGAATGAAGTGTTGAGTTTACAGTAAGTTAGAGGTAAAATACAATTCAAAGTAATTAAATAGAGGTATACAGGGTGTCCCAGAATTTTTGTCCCTCTGTTTAGGAGATTTTATATGCAAAAATAAGAAACAAAGTTCCTACAAATGTGTATCTAAGGTAGCAACGCCTTTTGAGGATGGCACTTAATTAGTAGTTTTAACTCATCTCCAATCGCCAAGTTATAATGCTCCTCACCATATAATTAAAATTATTTTAAAAATATATCCATTTTCAAGGTGCAGTGCATGTGATTATTACAATTGGACGGGGTCCCATTAAGAACTTATATATTTAATTGCAATTTAAATTTTACAAATAATAATGTTATGACCGGAGGTCGGATTTACCTATTGGAATCCAGGGATGGCTTTTACAGATATATTTTGTAAAGATGTACTGAAACGTTCCCAAAGTATAAAAACCGAAAGTTATGCAACATACTAAATTTATTTAATTTAATTCTACAATGTTAATGCGTAACTTAGTTTTATCGAGAAATGCAAATAGATTATTTTAAATTGCCGCAAGTATACCTACTGGCTGTTTACTTGAAGCCCAATCCCAGGCGGAGAGGGGAGTAATTTAACAAGATTAGTGTCTCACTGTAGATTTATTCAGAAGTACAAAAAACGTGGAGTTAAAATGTTGCATCGTACTGAACCGATGCAAGCTACAGTAAATTTTTGGATTCGCAATATTGCTAATTTACATTTTGATGGTAGAGAACTGTATTGCACTAGATTTGACAAAACAATTTCCTTGCCATGCGAAACAAATATTAATTCACATGTTTCTTCGGAAAACCATAAACTAGGTGGCTGTAAGTAATTACAGTGACATGCAACGTAATTTTAACTTAGAGTTAGTAGAATTTATGACAGGATGTACCATACCATGGTCGAAACTAGACAATTCACTTTTCAGACAATTTTTGGAAAAATGTATTAGTGGCAATGTTAAGGTGCCTTCGAAGTCTACACTAAGAGAAACATATTTATTTACGAAGTGCGAAAATATTAGACAGAAAATTTCTTCTGAGCTTAACGGGAAGTGTCTCAGGCTTAGCGTGGACGAAACAGTCAATGCTTGCTGGTTCAAGGTAGTGAATATTTTAGTAGGTGCATTGGACGAAAATTGCGCAATGAGTGGACACTTGATCGCCTCTAAAGTTTTAGAAACTACAAATTCTCACAGTGTAGCCGATGCAGTAAATTCAGGTTACAAGACGAGGGTGACAAATATGCAGAAAATAAGGTCAAGTTCTTATTATTTCATACCGACAGAGTGAATTATATGAAAGCTGCTGGAAGAATTTTGAAGAAAACATATCAGAATATACTGCATGTAACATGTTTAACACATGGACTTCATAGGATTGCTCAGACTATTAGGAGGTGCTACCCTAGTGTTGATAAATTAATAGTTAGTGTAAAGAAAGTTTTTCTTAAAGCACCAAGTCATATACGGTTGTTTCACGAAATTCTTCCAAATACTCCATCACCTCCAGAACCTATTACAACACGATAGGGAACTTGGCTAAAGGCAGCATCCTACTATTACTGTCATTTTGAAAATGTCAGATCCGTAACTCAGCAGTTAAATCCAAATAATGCAGTTGCTATTTCACAAGCACAACAGGAATTTATGGATCCAACTGTTCAAGAAAATCTGGAGATCATACACGGATGTTTTTCACGAATTCCACTAGCCATACGGGACTATCAATATCAGACATCAGAATTTACTTCAGCGGATACAAGAAACGTATCTGATCTTCGTCAATATATTTTCCAATTACAGGGAGATATTGCTGCAAGGATACAAAGACAATTCCAGACTTTTTTTAAAAATTCTCGGATTTCTTACGATGCCAGGTGTAACCTAACCTTTTAAACGGAAAAGAAGTAGACTTTGCTACACAGGGCATGCATGTAGTGACTTTGCAAAAATTTTGATATTTTAAGTATGGCCCAGTTAAATTTTTCGACGTTGAGCGGTCCTTCTCGCAATATAAATGGATTTCCAATGAAAGACGCCGAAGTTTAACTTCAAAACATTTAGGCCCGGTTGTACCAAAAGCACGTTCAAGGTAAGTTTAACTGAACGACAGTTCTACGAGGAACTCGGTTCAGGAGCAATTATGTTGTACCATCATTTTAAACGTTCGTTCAGTTGAACTTGATTTCATCGCTCGTTGGCACTATTGGATCAGAGTATGGCAAATAATTCTCTAACAGAAGAAGAAGATTCCACCGTTATTAACTATACTTTATTTATACAACTTATTAGTTACCATAGAGAACTGAAAAATTTTCTTTGTCTATGTTATTTACCATTTGTTTATATCCAACTATTAACGTTATAAGTTTGTTTGACATGACAGCGAAAAAAACTGTGAAATTTAATAGAACGACATATAAAACTGGTAACAGAATAATTAACAGCATTTAAATTTTAAATAATCTAAATATGCTTTATATATAACAATAAGATCAATCCCATACGTTGTTTAAATACGAAGAAAATAACTAAAAACACATAGGTAAACCATGCATATCTCACCAAATCAAAGGAAATATTATTATACAAAACACGTAATTGTCTATATATAATGAAAACTAAACTTAAACATGTTTATTTCCATAGCTGATAGCACAAGAAAGTTAAAAAAGCAAACGAAAACAGTGAATTTCACGATAATTAACTTGGAACATTGAGGTTATATGCCCTCCACTCTCGTTAGCTGTCAGATTTTCCACGCGCCCTATGCAAACATTCGAATATTTGAAATCTCGGCAAATAACAATTTAATTTAGATTAAGTCAGGTTATGTATGGGCTTGAACTACTTGAACTTTCCTTGATCCAACCAAAAGGACCGTTCAACTAAATTGTTCTTGATCCACTATAGAACGCTTGAACCTTAATGGTACAACTTAAATTCATTACTTGATCTCTGTTCAGCAGTGAACCAAAGTTCAACAAGATGGTACATCCGGGCCTTAGAACAGGTATTAGTCATATACTTTTGTTCTTGTAATCGACATTGTGTATGTTAATAATTCAGTGTTAAGTACGACCTCTTGTACCTCCAGTTCTCGTTGCGTGATTGTTTATAATAAATTGGCTTTATCAGCTTTAGATAATATGGAATGCACTAAAAAAAATTTCAAGATAAGATATTGTTTCGGAAATGCATGCAAAACTTTATGCGCTGACACCAGCTAAAGCCAATCCTGGTTTTTATTATTATTATCGCGCGAGCAGATCTGTGGAATCTGCAGCACTCAGGCCTGTCGGCCCATTGTGCATTCGCGTCATGTGGGATCTTCTAGAAGAGACCAGTGCTCTCCATAAAGGATAGCAGTCTATTCCACGGTTGATCCCGTAATTCCTCCGGCCGTAAAAATTGCCTTTGGAGATGCCTATACCTTAACGCACCTAAGGGTGCGCAACTGCATAGGATATGAGTGGTGGTTTCATCCTCCACTCCACACATCCTACAAATAGGGCTGTTTTTCAACCCCATTGTGTGATGATGTTTGTTCAGAGGACAGTGTCCTGTTAACAAGCCTACTATCCGTCTAATTTTTTGTCTATCGAACCCAAGCAGCCACTTAATGGTTGAGTCAGTCGAGGGCCCCTTTATATGGAGCCTCGACTGCCTCATTCGAGGGAGTCCAATAGTTGCTGAACCTTGCAGTGGCCCAGTCTCGTAACTCTGATTGAATCAGACTTCTTGGCAAACCGAAGGCTGGCTCAGGGCCAGGGAACGAACTTATAGCTCCTTCTCCCGCCAATCGGTCTGCTTCTTCAGTGCCCTCCACACCCCTGTGACCGGGCACCCATATGAGTTTGACAGAGTTGTGTTCGCACAGTTCTGTCAAAATATTCCGACAGTTTAAAACTAGTCTTGAGGTCATTTTGTTTGACACAAGAGCCCTCAAGGCTGCTTGGCTGTCGCTACATATATAAATATGTTTGTTGGCGATTCCTCTCCTGAGATTCTCGCTTGCACACACCAATATGGCATATACTTCTGCTTGGAATACACTAGGATACCTTCCAAGTGGCACAGATATACGAGCCCTTGGTTTGCAGCCGTGTATGCCAGCACCAGTTCCCTCCTGACTCTTAGATCCGTCTGTGTACCACTCGAGACCTTTGGGACTCAGAAGACGGTTTTTATTGCCCTCCCAGTTCTCTAGACTGGGAAACACCGCCGAGTATGCCCTGAGAGCCCGTTGCATGAGCCCTGTAATAGTTGCTTCAAATTGGCCTCTAATCATGATAGCCAAATCATCTGTGTATGCTTGTGCATAGAAACCTGCCTCGTTCAATTCGGCCAGAAGCCCGTCGAGCAGAAGATTCCACAGTTGTGGAGATAGTACCCCTCCCTGCGGACATCCTCGGCCCATCCTGGTTTTACCACATATCCAATAGATAATTCTAACCTCTGATTATGACAAACGCATACAGAGATACTGGTAATTCGCTTATTTCTTTATGCATGTAATAGTAAAGGCAATTTACTGTTATGAACCAAAAATACATTATCTAAAAGTTATTAATTTCAGAGATAGTACAATTTTTGTGTTTTCTGAGAAATGCTTCTGGCGTTGGTATTATCGCGAATTAAAAAAAAATAGCCGTTTTTATTTCCGATTTTTTTTGTTTAGTCCCATACGTAAAAAAGCATTTATCATCAAAATAACAACCTTAGTATTAAAAGATTATCAACACAAAGAGTTGCGTAATTAAAAAATTAACAAGCAACTTACAGTTTCATAATGATCTGTTTTTGAAATTTGACGATACATTTCATGAGCAAATTGTTTTGAAAAAATCGTTGATTTACTTACTTAATGAAAAGCTAATAAATCAGAGTTTTTAAATTAATTTGTTCATGAAATATATCGTCAAATTTTGGAAACAGACTGTTATGAAATTGTAAGTTGCATGTTAATTTTTGAATTGTGCAAAATTTTTAAGCTGGTAATCTTTTAATATTAAGGTAACTGTGGTTATTTTGATTTTATCATGATAAATGCTCTTTAAAGTATACGATTAAAACAGAAAAGTTCAGATATTCGTTTTATTCATAGCATAGCGGGGAGCATTTTCTTGGAAACACAAAAAAATTGTACTATCTCTGAAACTTTTGTATAATGCATTTTAAGTTCATAATATAGCAAATTGCCTTTGTTATCATGTGTTTAAAGGGATCTGTGGAATTCAGGGCGGTTGAAAGAAAATCGGGGTCCAGGGTGCAGTAACGTGCAACTCTCACCACTCTTCAATATAAATTTCGAAGAGCTGGCAGTCATAATAATAAACTATATATCTCTATAAAATTTCAAAGAGCGGAGGGAAGTATTCCTTAGGGTTGATTATTTATCTCAATCGAAAAGTGGGGGCGTGATATTCCTTACGATTGAATATTTATCGCGGTACAAAATTTAAAAGGCGGGGCGTGAATATTCCTTTGCCTAACGATTGCATATTTATCTCATTATAAACGATACCAGTCATTCAGAAAATAATTTTTAAATCTACATTGTGTTTCAAATGGTGATGGTAAGAAAATAGTTCGATTTTTCAAATGGACAACAGAACATGTTTTTATATATTTTTATTTAACTCTTAATTCTCTATCCGGGCACATATAATTTTTGAACTTGCATTACGGCGTTGCTATGTTATTCCTCTATTTCCAATAATAAATGCATTTGCAGCAGTCGAGAGCAAAATCTAGCAAAAAATATATTTTCATAAATTTGACCATTGTTTCACTTTGATTTTTAGTCAAGGCATGTACTAATTTCCAGGCCTTTCAGAGCTGAACAAAATTCTACAGGGTGTTCTCAAGATGATACTAACTCTTATAACTCAATTTTTTCAAATGGAACACCCTGTATGTTTTTACCTAAAATATTTCTGTAATCAATTACCTACATGCTGATACCTCACTCCCACCTAAGAAATGGAATTGTAAACTGGGGGAGCACTGGGCAAAATCAACGTGTTTTTATTTTACAGAAAGTTGCAATAAGAATCTTAGCAAATCTAGGTTATCGGGAATCCTGTAGAAACGCTTTTCGCCAATTTGGCATACTAACAGTTATTGGTACCTACATCTATGAGGTCTGCTGTTTTGTTTTCAAAAACAGAGCTATGTTCACTCAAAATATAACTCCCCATGACCATGATACTCGTCATAAGTTTGAACTTCAACCTGATGCGCATTCAACCTCCTTATATCAAAGGAGCATTATATACAATGGCTGCAGACTATTCAACTTTCTACCTCTAGAAATTAAGAAATCTGCAAATCAACATGTGTTCAAAAAATCTCTCAAAAAACACTTAATAGAAAAAAATTGTTACACACTTAATGATTTCTTCTCCACATAGGCCTTTACATTGTATTTACATATATATTTATATTGTTAATTGCTAGTCTTAAGTCTTAAGTACTTTTTCTTGTGAAGTATATTTTAATGCTTGTTGTGACGTGTCTCTTCAAATATGTTATACAATCTCTGTTGTATATATGTATCTGATGAAATAAATCTATTCTATCTATCTATCATAGTGACCTTTTTTTTTTCAATGGTTTTTGAAGAATTCAAGTAGAAAACGAGTAGTCATTATGAATAGGGTGTTCGATTTGAAAAAATTGAGTTATGACAATCTGAACATATAAATATTTTAATTTTCTTTAAATTGTATTTATTTAAGGGCCTTATTTATATTAACGTCCTGGCAGAGTTTAGCTATTGCTATTCCACCGGTCAACCAGGACACATAGACGTCAACACAACAACCCACACGCTTTAGGCACAACAACAGACCCTCAACCTTAGACTTACTGTTTACATCAGATGAAGAACTTGTCTCTACCATGAAATATTATCCTCCAATTGGTCTGGGTGACCACCTAGTCATTGTTGCAACCTCCCAAGTTCTATGCAATAAAAACTCGGTAAAATATTTTCAAAGAAGAATTTCAGGTTAGGAAAATACAACGAAATCGACCAACATTTCCACAATGTGTCTGTGCCTTTGACAAATATAAGTGAGAGCTGGATTACATTTCTTGGAGAAGTGAATCACTGCATGGATCAGTTCATTCCCGAATATAAAATTAAAAAGTCCAAATCAAAACCATGGATCACGTCTGAGATAAGAAATTTGATTAACAAAAAAAGGAAATGTTGGCATAAGTACCGGTCTTCGAATTCACAAGAGGATTATAATGCATATAGATTCAGCTGCAATAAAGTGGCAACTCAAATAAAAAATGCCAAGTCAAGATATGAACATGAGCTAGTTGATTACAAAAGTAACAAGCGTTTCTACAGATACGTCAAAAGTACTCTGAAATCTAGAGTCAGCACGCCAGTCTTACGTGATGATAACGGGGAATTAGTAAGCAATCCTGAAGCAGTAGTTAACATTTTTGCAAAGGAATTAGGAAAAGCTTTGGTGTGGAACCCACGATCAATCTTCCCGATAGTCTTCACAGCCCAAAAGTAGCAAACTCTCTTACTATGGTAGACATAACAGAAAACAAGGTAGTAAGTGCTCTCAAGGGCATTAAACTGGACTGTAGTCCAGGACCAGATGATATAGATCCATTATTCCTTGCGAACACCCCTTCAGTAGTGGGTCATTTAACGGATCTTATGAGACTGTCATTAGAGGAAGGAAAAATACCAAGCCAATGGAAAACTTCCACTATCATCCCAATATACAAAAAAGGTAGCAAATTCGACCCTGGAAACTACAGGCAAGTAAGCTTAACTTCCATACCTTGTAAGATAATGGAAAAAATTTTGGCAGAGTAACTTACTACATTTTTCTTTGAAAATGAAGTGATATCCAAGAAACAACATGGGTTTCTTCCTGGTAGATCCACAGTATCTAATCTGCTGGAGTGCGTTAATGGGCTTGTTCGGCATTTTTTTTTATTTCATAAATCGAAAGTGCAAGTATAAAATAATGGATCTGCAAAAAATCAGAATCTTATTCGCACGTTTAGTATCTTAAAAACTATTACAAATCTGCACCTCGCGAAAAAGGGGCGTGGCCAGGCGCTACGTCACTATACGCATAGACACGGCGATCTCAACAGATTTGATGCTCCTTAGTTGTTATAATTATAAGTGTCTTCGAAGTATTGTTTGTTTTGCTTACTTCTTGACAGTAGGGGAGTACAATTTGGTGAAATGTCAAAAAATTACAATTTTATCTCGCTCCTGTCGGGACGAATTTTCGATTTTGACCCTGCAATTTACAATTAGGATTCATCGCCGACCTTCTCCTTTCCGTAGAGACATAGAACGAACTTCCACTCGACGTATTTATTTAGTTACCAGCGTTTGAAAAATCCATGTTTTTCGACTTTTCAGGTTAAATTTGAAAGGTCCTAGAAAGCCTTTTCTTACGTCACTTTCGTATAGTGACGTCACAAATGAGCGCTCGGTTTTTGCAACTATTACTATTTTCAACTCCTTATATCTCGAGAACGGAAAAAGTTAATAATACGAAATTTTAAGTGCATAATGGGAATATCGATTACTACATGAAAAAGTATAAAAACCGTTTAAAAAGAATATCATGGAACAAGCCCATTCCTGTACTTTATCAGTGGATAGAAATGAAGCAGTAGACGTAATTTATCTCGACTTCAAGAAAGCTTTTGACCAGGTTCCTCACAATAGACTGATTCAAAAGTTGGAATTTTATGGCATAAGGGGATATTTGTTAAGTTGGATCGAGGATTTTTTGTCTGGCAGGAGCGGTAGAGTGAGAATTGAGAGAGAATTCGGATAGCTACCAAATGACAAGTGGAGCTCCTCAAGGTTCTGTGCTGGGTCCCATCGTATTTAATGTCTACATTAGTGATCTTATAGTAGGTCTAAAATCCGAGATATCCATGTTTTCCGATGATAGTAAAATATATAACAATCCACAAACTCACTACCAGGAGATAGTTGCTGACTTACAGAGAATCGAAGAATGGTGCACTCTTTGGATGCTTGCACTTAACGAAAACAAGTGCTCTGTTATTCATATGGGCTCAAATAACCCCAGTCATCAGTTTTTATTAAATAGCACACCAATTAAAAATGTAGATCTACATGAAGAACTAGGAGTCACCATAAGTCAAGACCTAAAATGGGCACCTCATATCAGAAAAATTATAAAAAAGGCAAACTGAGTCTCCTATATGGTTTCACGAGCTTTTAGGCAAGCGCGGATCCACCGTTGTGGGCACGGTGGGCATGCCCACAACCCTAATTGAGGTCGACAGGCTAATGTTATATCCAATACCTTAATAAAATAAAAAAAAACAATGAACCGTGTGTGATTTGGAACGCAGCGCATTACACACACACACACACACAGACACACACACATTGTGTGCGAGCATATTGGTACATTTTCTAGTCGCGCAATCACTGCGACCAGCAATAAATTAACCAGGTGATCAAATTTTTGTTGTAGTAGTAGTGAAAAATACATTGAAATGTAAGCGAAGTAACGACAAATCGCTTCGAATTAAACATTGTTTATTTTTTTCTGATAATCGCTGGACGCTGATCAGTGATCATTTTGTTTATCGTAAATCATTTTATTCCTTCATTTAATAACAAAAAGTTAAAAATGAATCGTAATATTCTTAATTGTGAGAAAATGGAAAAGCGAGTCCATAGATCGACTCGCACTTGGCCGACTATCAGGTGGTCGTGACCACAACCTTTTTTGGGGGCTGGATCCGCGCCTGCTTTTAGGAACATTTCGCCGGAACTCCTTGAACAAATATATAAAATCTATATTAGGCCCACGCTTGAATATGCAGCACCAGTATGGAAATCATATTTCGTAAAAGACATTCATGCACTAGTGCAAACCCAAAGACGGATTACCAAACTTTCTCCTGCAATTCGTCATCTAACTTACGAACAGCGTCTCTCAAAATTGCACTTGACAACCCTAATAGATAGGAGGCTTCGTAGTGACCTAATAGAAACCTACAAAATACTTCATGGGCATTATTCAATTGATCTGCAAATTTCCTCCCTAAACACAGATAGAAGACTAAGGGGACACAACTATAAACTAGTTAGGAATATATTTCATAAACTGTGCCGCCAGCACTTCCTGTCTAACAGAGTAAATACGGACTGGAACTCTCTATCGAACGACTGTGTTTGTGCAGTGTCAACGAACTCATTTAAAAACTGTTATGACTCTTCCCATTAATACTCTGTGCGAATTGAAAGTTTAAACAGCTCTGCCTAACTTAATGTAATAATAATTCCCTGCAATATTGCCATCTACCGCAGCTGAGACTCGAATTCAGGAAAGATAACAGCAACTAGACTTGTTGTGCCACTCAACAGCTGTCTAGTCCATTGCCATCATTTCGGTAACACATGAAAAACACCACTAAACATCTATACTCTGGCCTCGATTCGAACCCGGGACTCTGTAGTCGCAAGCCGAACATCTTAGCATTGCGCCACAGAGCCGTTATAATTACTGGGGAAAACACCTGTAGAATTAGGTTCTAGTTTAAGAGGCCTGGAAACTAGTACATAGCTTTGACTGAACATTAAAAGTGAAACTACTTTCAAATTTATGAAAATAGGTTTTTTGCAGATTTTATTCTTGACTGTTACAAATTCATTTTTTATTGACAAAAGTGAAAAACGTAGCAACGCCGCAGTGTAAAGAATAATAAATAATGACCAGGTCACCATTCATTTCGATGTATTTGTCGAATCGTTTACAAATATTTTTTACAATATTCTGTAATCATTGCCAGGTAATGACTGGACTTTATTAAATCGCATAAAAAAAATAGGTTCATCAGTATTAAGTCTGAGGATCGGAGTGGTCATGTAAGTAGTTGGCAGCTTCGGCCTATCCATCGCTTAGGAAAGTGCCTGACTTGTGAACTTTTGATTTCATTAAACTACATAAGAAGAAGTCCAGCCGTGTTAAGTCTAGAGATCGGGGTGGCTATGTAAGTAGTGGACAGCTTCAACCTATCCATCGATTAGGAAAGTTGGCATTAAGCCATTATCCAATGGCTTATTTGGAGTACGTGCTTTTGTTTAAAATTTTAAGTTTAATTATTCGGAAACTACAACCAACTTGCAGCAAGTCACTTGCCTTTTGCGTTTTAGTCCTCCCCAGAATCCATTACCCCAGGCGACCTTCTGGTTTGCCTGCCCATCCGGCACTCCCTGAATATGCTCTGAGAATTGAAGTCAGACGTTAAAAATTTTTTCAAATGTAGTCAAATTGAATCAAATATAGTGAAACATGCCTAGTAAATTTGGTTTGATTTGGTGAAGCCATCAGAAAATATGACGAATTGAAATTTTGTGAGAAAATAGAAAACACGCTGCTTACTAGAAAGAAGGGCACTAGGGCTATAATGAAAGTCATTTACACAGTTACTCACAAAACACTCTGTACAAGAAGTGAAACACTTCCAAAACAGACGGTGGTTGCTAAATTTTTCAAAATATAGGCTGCACATTGCCTTGAAATTTTTTTAATATGAAAGAAATCAAGTAACACATCTAATTATTACCCTTAAATTTGGAACAGGGAATTTAATTAATGATATATGGACTAAATATTTGCTTTTAATCTTCAAATTCATGAAAATTCTGCCAATATTTTATTTGTAACAATTTTCTCTCATGGGTTTTGCCGTGGAAATGATTGTTATAAGTACCTACTTAAGAATTATAGCAGCATTATTTGTATGTCATTTCTGTCAGACCATGACAGAAGTGGAAAAAACAAAAGTATAGTACTGATTTCGAAATGATCTGTTTTTAGTGAATTTTGTATTATCTATAGGCTTATCTGCTAAATATGTCTAAACATTTTTTTTTTACTTGTTTTGTTTTAATAACCGAACAAAACAATAACATTGAAATAACACAATAATCAAACAACACAATAGTATTTAAACAATACACACTAGTCAAACAATTCAACAGTATTCAAACAATATGCAGTAATCAGATATTTCAAATGTATTTTAACAAAACTCAATGTGGTAAACAAGTGGTACTGGTACTAAAACAACATAAAACAATATGACTCCATGAGTAGCAGTACATAATTTACTGAATTCACACCTGTTAAAAAGTCTCCCGTTGCATTTTATTGAATCTTTTATTGCGGATTATCTAATGGTAATCTTTAGATCACATGCATTTCAGTCTTTGATCATTGTTTATTCATGCTGCATCTTGGTAATCAACGTAATGTGTATAATATGACAAATTATTAAATAATAAGAGGAAAATTTGTAACTCTAAAGCAATTCAGGTCACTTCAAAGCACCCCTAGACTCTCTTTGGATCACACCATTATATACCATTTAATATTTTAGACATTCATGATAGCCAGAACCTTAAACAGATGGAATATAAATATTTATAGTACCTACATTATGGACATAGAGCTAGCAACGAGTTTGGTTAAGGTATTTCAGCAAACTTTAACATAAGTAGAAAGAAAAGGTATTGACAAGAAAATGGCTGGTCTTATATTTGAGCGCGGCTAGATGTAGCAGCCCCATACCCTCGAAGGGAGGAAAAGTATGATTTACTTAATGTATATCAGCAAGTCTGATTGTTTATCATGTCTATTTTACATTTATTTCATATCATTAATAATATAATTTAATATTGTTTACTGTGTTACTTCAGAAGTGGGATAGAGATAACTACATAAGATATAGTGTAACATTTATCTCAAACTTGATAATTGTAGTCTCATTATATTTAATCTGATGTGTATTTATTTTGTATGTTTGCTATATCCTATTGTTTACTTGAAACTAAAATAATTAAATATTATATTGTGCATTCGAAAATACCAATTGGCCTGTGACATACCGGATTCTCGGTGAATAGCGAGCACCTTTTACTGAAACTTCTTCCCCCGACTGCACTGCGTTCATAGTTAAGAAACTTGTCTCTATCCAATAGTGACATATTTTCTCTCTGCGTGGCTATCAGCCATTCTACAATGGTTCACTTGCAATCATAAAATTACATAAAAAATAGCTGCATTTAAGGTACAGCAATGCTGGCATTTTCTGGTAATTAACCTACAAACATCAACTATCTCTTTAATGAGAACTGACAGGAAAAAGAAACTTCCATATGGGAAAACGAAACTGGAAAATGTCGGATTAGATTTCGTTGAAAGTCAGATAATAATGCAATTTTTCGCTCATTCCTGTCGGCTCAAATTTTCTGTTTTGTCTGTACAATTCACGATGTGATGAAAATGCCAATTTCGATATTGACATTGCGTGACTCTCCCACTGATGTATTTATTAAGTTATGAAAGTTCAAAAATGTCATGTTTTGCCATCTCCGATGGGGTTAATTGAATTTTTAAATTTATTCTGGCCGCACAGGAGTGTAAGACCTGCCATTCTCTATTCAATACCTTTGGGAGGATCTTTCTACTCATTTTCAAGCTTGCTGAAATCTGTCGCTAGCTCCTGGTCTATTGCATTCAAATCAAGTAATAACCTTGACTCTAAACTATTCTAGAAATGTGTGTTCAAGTAAAAACCCATTAGAAAGAGTGGGCAGTAGATTGGCTCAAAAAATCAACTTTAAAACTTTCTGTCTCGCCCTGTAGATTTCTTCGAAATTCTAAATTTTCTCCAGGTTTGAGCAAAATCAGTTAATATTAACACATACCTTCAAGATCCTGAAGTTTTGTGTTTCTTATGAGAAAAAGAATTATTTTTTTTAAAGCACCACGCGCTAATCTTATGGAAAAGCAGTCCCTATCGAATTGGCTGAAATTTTGGTATATTGTAGTTCCACATGTTGCTGATTAAATGTCTCAATGGGCACAAACCTCTGCTATGCCTAGTTTCGTCACTACAGTTACCCGAAGCTTAAATTATTATATGAGATTTTAATAAAAATGGTTCCGGTGTTTGAGTTTTACTTAGAAGTTCCTTAAAAATGTAATATTAAGGTGTAACAAGAGCATAACCGACATAGCAAAAAGAAATAATAATAATAATTGGGTAATAACTATATAGGGTGAGAACATGTTTGCAGGGATGCCACTTGTGGAGCTATAAAATAACTTTTCTAACTCAAACATGTGATTTTATATTTTATTAACACATACCAAAATTCAACACCCTGCAACAAAAGTAATCCCTATAAAAATTAAAATTTCCTGTGGGAAAACAAACTATTTTGGGTACAAAACAATGTCTGATTGCGAAAAATTACAAAAAATGGCCCAGGGCTTTGAATTTTTTTTTTTTTTAGTCATTATTTTTTTATATCAGAAAGTACTTTAGATATTATTTTCAATTTTGGTATGTGGTAATAAAATATAAAACCACATGTTTGAGTTAGAAAAGTTATTTTATAGCCACCAGTGGAGTCCCTGCAAACTTGTCCTTTGATATTTTTTAACAAAAAAGTGGTATACCACTGACATTTTTCCATGTGGATATTTTTTCTGATTAGCCTGGGCAATTTTACATGAAAACAGTCTCCAGTCTCTTGCCTTTTCTCGTCAGACGCACAGTTATTGATTGAAACAATTGAAATTGGAATTGGAATATTAGCACGTCATTAAGGAAAACCTTATTACTCAATTGTTATTATTATTTATTTCCACTGTTTTGAGTATGCTCTTGTTACAACCTTAACATTACATTTTTAAGGAACTTTTAAGTAAAACTCAAACACCAGAACAATTTTACAATTTATAGTACAATAATTTAATCTTTGTGCCCATTGAGACATTAAATCAGCATCACATGAACTACAATATACCAAAATTTCAGCCAATTCGATAGGGACCGCTTTTCTATAAGATTAGTGTGTGGTCTTTTGTGATAGAATCATAAAAATAAAATAAAATTGAGTATTGCATATTTTTACATTTACTAATGTTTATTTGCAATTTTTTCTGCACAAATTATTATTAATTAACAGCCTTATGACGTCAACTTGTTACTAAGCAACATGTTTTCAGAAACTGTGATACTTTTTCGTAATTGTCAATACCCTTGGGATATTATAGCTAATAATCACTTTTTAATTTCATTTATTAGCATGTACTCAGTTTAAGGGTCCATGTTAACTTAAGTATACAATTTAAGGAATGACCTTTCTATATATTTTTTGTTATTTAATAAAATAGCAAATTTTAATTTACATAATTTCTTTTGAATCCTTATTCTTTAAATACTTCCAGTAAAGAACATATAGATAAATCAAAATTATTATTTTAGTTTATCTATATATTTCTTCTTTACTGGAAGTATTAAAAGGATGATGTGTAATAGTACAGGAGCCAGCGTGCAGTTACCTGACACATTTGTAATAGCTAGAGACATTATTAATCCCCTTCCTTAGGGCATGGTGGTCAAAGAAAGTCAAATGAGAAATTGTCTGAGTGGTGGAAACTTAATTAAATAACTCAAAATGCATGACTTGTAAATGTCAAGCTGATTTTTTTTTTAACTAATTAATTTCATTTATGAATTAAGTTTCCACCATTAAGATAAATTCTCATATCACTTTTCTTGTCTGCTATGTTCTAAGACAAAGGATTAACCATCTCTCTAGCTATTACAAATGTGTTAGGTTATTGCACTGTACTATAAGATTCAAAAGTATGTTAATTAAAATTCATATGATGGTAGTTTTGCGTTTAACAGCATTTTAATTTGAAATTTTAAAAAGTAGGTATATTATTGTTGCGTGTTTCCGCCCCTAGGAAACACCCTGTAAAAATCCGTAGGTTCTAAATAATTTTAACAAGGGGTAACCACTAGCAGTTTATTTAATAACTTCTCAGAGCTACACAATACTTTTCCTTAACTAAAATATACTTCTACTGGACTAAAGCAATCTGTAACAATCACTCTGTATTCCGATTTCTAATTTTCCACTTTTCAACTTTTCTCCTTACAGAACTTTGCTTTAATAAAACTTACCGCCATGGAGTTCGCCTTATATATCCTAAAATTGCCTCTAGATCCATCTAGAGATTTCTAATTCCAGAACAATATAGAACTCTAGATCCATCTGCAGGTATCCAGAAAACATATTACTGGTTGCCTAACTATTAGTACTTAATTCTAGCTATATCAATCATAGGAGTAACAGTATCCAGTTTCTAGGGGGTGTAATGCATAACACTGCCTCCTCCTTAAGCCTGATCATCCCGGTCAGGCAATTCAGCATAATCAATGTATTTCGCCAGTCTCTCCACATGCACGATCTTCATCTTAGACTTTTTGCTACATTGAATCTGATAGATAACATCATTAATTCGGGTAATAACAGTGTCCCAAGGTGGTTGAAATTTCGGTGACTATCCCTTCCTTCGCTGTGGGTTATACAGCCAAACCAGCTCTCCCACCTTGAACCCTTTTGAACTACCCTTCCGGTCATATCGAGCCTTCATTTGGTCACTGGCTGGTGATGGCTCCGCTATATCGTTAGCCAACCTCTTAAATGGAGCTCCGGGGTTGAACTGCTTCATTTCACCCTTACTTCCAGTCTGTCCTTACTGGCTGCACAAATCTTGCATTTGCGAAACCAAGCCTCCACATCCTGACAAGTTTTTATCTAGTAAAATCGTTCTGGTTTTTTCTTCAGGGTCTTGTTAACACCGAAGTGTCTGATGTTCCATTGTGTACTTCCTGAACAAGCGCGGATCCACCGTTGTGGGCACGGTGGGCATGCCCACAACCCTAATTTAGGTCAATAGGATAATGTTATATCCAATGCCGTAATAATTTTTTTTTAAACAATGATTCGTGCGCGAGTGACTTTTTTACTTTGGGTACTAGTCTGTAGTATTTACGGAAGGCTGAGACAAACAAATATGCGTGATTGCCTCGTGATCGCGATGTGTTCCATCCCCATTGGTTACATTTTCCAGGACATTGCCAAGGGTTTTCTCGACTTTGGATGGCCAAATGGAAAAGAGAATGTGAAAACAATTCCGCCATACCAGAGTCGTTAGCTCATCTCATTGAAACATGCGACCAAGATTTGTACCCTAACATAGCCAGCGTAGCTACCGCGGAGAGATCGTTTTCCACTCTGCGCAGAATAAAATCTTGGTTGCGTTCCTCAATGGCACAGGAAAGATTATCCGGGTTAGCTCTCCTAAATATACACAAATATGTGAGTCTGGATATCGATGAAATTATTAATGTTTTCGCAAAAAAGAAACGTAAGCTTGAATTTGTTATTTAAGTAAGCACCTAAATAAAATTATTCAGTGTAAAATATATACTGTCTTTTAATAAAATCTGATATGCTTTCAAGCTGTAAAAGTTTCATTAAAATTGGTTCAGTAGTTTAGAGTCTAGATGTGATATTGTGATGTGCAAACAGGCACACATTATTTTTGTAATTTTCGAGAGCAAACAGACTAACATTTTACAAGTTTATTAATTTACTACAGTGTTCGCCCCGCGACTTCGCCCGCGTGGACCTATACACTGTACAAGGTCTTGGCCGGGGCGTCAAATTTTGTAAAGGTCTTATTTGTACAGGGTTCCCACCAACCTGGAAAAACCTGGAAACCTGGTAAAGTCAGGGAATCCAAAATGTGGACCTGGAGACCTGGAAAAGTCAGGGAATCCAAGAAATTTCAATAAAATCCTGGAATTCCAGTCATCACGTAAAATATTTTGAACTGACTTTCTACTGTACAAAAAAACCGCTGCCTAAGGAATCACTACTTCCACAGCCAGATTTCTCGTCCAAGTCACTTTAATGGATACATCTTGACTATATTTGCACTTTAGTATGGCACTTTATGGTATGATATTATTGGCCATAGAATAAAAAATAGAAAGAAATCTGAGGCCTTTGTTTCTAGTATATACACCAAATCCCAAGTTTCTGTACTCTTACCAGCTTGCTTGACTTATTTTTCCCTATTTACCTCTACTTTCCCCCACTCCATCAACGGAATCATGTCAAATTATAATCTAGTTTCCGATGTCATAATACATATATGTACCAAAAAATATTATAAAAAAATCTGATGCCTTGGCTTCTAGTACATACACCAAATTTCGAGAATCTGTACTCTTAGCAGCTTGCTTTATTTATTTTCCTCTATTTACCCCTAATTTAACCCCTCCAACTCTTCAACGGAATAATACCAAAATATAATCTATTTCCTTATGTCAATATAATATATACGTATACCAAATTTTAAGTGAATATCTCTTTTTTTTTATCAACCCCTTTAATAACGGAGTGGAGGGGTGGTGGGGGATGGGAAATGTTGAGCCTTTGGCTTCTAGTACATACACCAAATTTCAAGTTTCTGTACTCTTACCAGCTTGCTTTATTTATTTCCCCTTATTTACCCCTATTTACCCCCCAACCCTTCAGCGGATATGTTCAAAAACACTCCATTTCCAGATCTCGTTATAATATATACGTGTACAAAATTTTAAGTAAATATCTTAAACCGACAATAAAAGTTACAGACAGATAGACCGACAAACAGAAATTTTTTTTTCGCTCAAATTTAAAATCTCGACGTTCCGTGACATTCTAAGCCTATTTCAAGAAAAAGAAATTCACAGATTTCGCAATTCTTGCAACCATCGGGACATTGAAAATGATAACACCATACATAAAACAAACTTTTTCCAGCTACAATCCACTCTCGATGCGGCACCGCTGTATTTCGACCTTGAGTGAAAACTGGTAACTTGGCACTCTGTAATATATGCAACCCATATTACATTTGCATATATCAGCCGTTGCATATACGACAGTCTCACTCCACCGCGACACCGCTGTCTTTTGACCTTGAACGAAAACTGGTAACTCGACGCCCATATACGAACATACATTTCCAATTTTAAAGATTTCATTTTTTTTTTACGATTACCACACTTCCAATCTACTAAGTGGCTGTGGAAGTTATTGCCTATAAGATTTGAATTTTATCTATTTCGTTAAGAAATATAGGTGTAGTTTTAACTATTCATTATTAAAAATAAATAAAAACAAAAATTACTTTAATGGTTTTCTCATATTTTTTCCATGCCGATCTGATGATAATACAAATACATTAATATCCACTTATATACAAAGTCGTATTGGAATGTACTATATTTTCATATTTAGGTCCTGGAAAATTTAAATTTTGTTCCTGGAAAGTCAGGGAAAGTCAGGGAATTCAAAATTCGAATGTTAGTGGGAACCCTGTTGTAGGAATGCAATGTATCGATCGTAAGCGAGCCCGTGTCCGACTCGCACTTGGCCAATTTTCGGGTGGCCGTGCCCACAACCTATTTTGGGGGCTGGATCCGCGCCTTTTCCTGAAGCACCTTCGCTTTTCGACACCTAGGAATCACTAGACTCATAACCACCTGCTTTCCATCCGGGCTTTCCCATGCTCTCCGCAATAGCCCGTTCATGATTTTCAGTGAGTCCCACTGCGCCCCACAGTGCCATCAGTCTCACTCTTCTCTTTGAAACATCTTTCCATTTTGGACGAGTTCCCCTTTCTTTGGCTCTCAATATAGGCCCAATTTCCTCATCATTCAATTGATCTTGTTTTAGCGCTTCATTTTCTCTATCGTCCGGAACCTCCACCTTAACAGTGTTGACTGCTCCCGTAATCTGCAGTTTCTCCTGGTGGCAGTACCTGCAATATTCCTTGCACCTGCTTCCGGATGAAATGTCTTCATTTCTTTGAGGTTTCGTTTTATCGTCATATCCTTGTAGTGGTGGACTTTTCGTAATGCTTCGAAGCTGGGAAATCTTCACTTCTCTGTGGGCACCACCTTCCCTATCTAACACAGCCTCTCTAGCACCGGCTTCCTTTAGATCTCCCTTTGGCTTCACAGCACCTCTGGTCACTCTCTCCAATTTCCTCTGTGGACATTCTAGTTGGATATGACCTAGTTCTCTGCACTGATAACACCTCATATGTCATCCATTTGGCGTTCCACTACTTGGTTCATTCCGAGTCTCTACCATACTTGCAGCATTCACTCTTCTCGAGTTTTGCTGTCGACAGTCTCGTTATGTCCTATCTTGCCACAGTTGTAACATTTAATACCTCCACTTGGCTTTCCCTATTTTGTTGGTTTTCCTGTCTTCTTGGAGGACTCGATTGAGCCAGTAACTGCCTGCACATTTTATACATCTTGATCAACCTAGGGTCCTACTAGTTCTTTTCTGGTTGCGATTCTTCAGTAGTCACAGCTCGCACTCTTGGACTCGGGGTATCCTGAAAGACAGCTTCCACCTCGAGTGCACGCACCAATGCTTCGCTGCTGTTCTGGTATCGAGATAACCTGAGGACTTGCCTGATCTCATCGTCCTGTATGCCATCCAGAGAAGCCCCTACTGCCAGCTGGTCTTGGAATTCTTTCAGTATATCCAGGTAAGCCAGTCTCCACATGGCAGCTTCGAACTCTTGCAAGCTTTCCCCAGCCTCTTGCACACGCGATTTCAGCTGGGTCTGGTACACTCGGGCAAGGTGTTGTTCATATTCTTCACTTCGCCATTCCAGTTGTTCGCACTCGCTGCTGCCTCAAACTGTCTCTTGTACGTTGTCCAGGAACTTTGACCGTCAAAGGAGGGAGATTTTAATTGCTGACCTAATGATACTACTTATTGGCTTCCTCCATCTCTCAATTGTTGTTTAAGCAGGTCTATTTCTCCTTTGACTTCTTCAAACTTGTTTACTTTTCCTTCTACTTTATGTACTTTTTCTTTGACTTCACTTACTTCTCCTTTGACTTCATTTTTGAGTTCTTCAGCCATTGCAAAGATGGCATTCTGTTGGTTTTCTATAATTTTCCTTAATTCGTCATTGTCTTTTTGTCGCCGTTTTTTTTCTGTTCTTGTTTTTCCTCTTGGACGTCGTTTCTCTTCTTCTTGTTTCTTGTCGTCTCCGTTCTTGTTCTTCTTTCTCCTGTTGACGTTTTTGTTCTTTTTCTTGTCGTTTTCATTTCCGTTCCTCTTTCTCTTCCAGGCGTTTTCTTTCCTGTTCTTCTTTATCTTCCTGGCGTTTTCTTTCCTGTTCTTTCTTTTCCTGACGTCTGTTTTCTTGGTCCATTGTCATTTTTTGAATTTGTACGAATAAGTCTTGTATTTGTTTTTCGGTTGCCATGCTTCTGGTCGTTACCAGCATATAATTACGATAAAATCAACAAAATTTAAAAATCACGTCAATATCGGTAATGGAACTGTCCAGAAAAATCTCGAAACAGCACGAAAAAGTCAAATTTAGAGTCTCTGTCACTATCCAGTTTAATAATCTCCACTACTGTCCAAATAGAAAAGTTCTAGGAAGTTCACGAAAATGCACTTAACACGAAAAATTCTTGTTCAGAGTCTTTATCACTTCTCAGTTCAAAGGATTTACTACCACTAATGTCCTAATAAAGTGTTCTACAATGTCTCAAAAATTCACAACACTGTTTTCCTGTTCCAAAATAACCCTCGAACAATGTCCAGTAAAATTAGTCCACCGTGTTAGTACTATTTCTCGAGAATAATTCTGTGCAACCTTCTCGACACTTCCGAAAATCCTCCGCTTCTGACACCAAATTGTTGCGTGTTTCCGCCCCTAGAAACACCCTGTGAAAATCCGTAAGTTCTAAATAATTTTAACAGGGGGTAACCACTAACACTATTTAATAACTTCTCAGAACTACACAATACTTTTCCTTAACTAAAATGTACTTCTACCAGACTAAAACAATCTTTAACAATCACTCTGTATTCCGATTTCTAACATTACTTCACATTTTTTTCCTTCTTCAATTCTTTGGAACTTCCTGCCACATGTATGTTTTCTTTTTAAGCGGTGCTCGGGGAACCTACAAAATATCACAATTAACCAGTATGTTACTGACCTCTACCCCTGTGACTTTTACATCAAAGGATCAGTTAAAGGTTGCTTTTTTTAATTAAACAACACTAATAAGTATAATAACTTGAAATTAAATATTTCGCCGACGTTTCGGAAATCTGTTCTGTTTCCTTTTTCAAGGTTTTTTTTTTGAAAAATATTTTTTGCTGTGTATGATAAATACACAGCTCTAAGAATGTTTGTTATATTCAGTATCCATAGATACTTACTATTTACATAGGACTGTTGATATAGTTAACAGTTTTTTTAGTTTTTATACAATGTTAAGTTTGTGAAGTTCTTCTTTTAACATTGGCAACCAAGTTGTACAGACATCTACGGAACAATTCGAACAAAAGATTTAAAAAAAAAGCTTTGAAAAAGGAAACAGAGTGGATTTCCGAAACGTCGGCGAAATATTCAATTTCAAGTTTTTATACTTATTTGTGTTGTTTAATTAAAAAAAGCAACCTTTAACTGATCCTTTGATGTAAAAGTCACAGGCGTAGAGGTTATTTACCAGTAACATATTGGTTAATTGTGATATTTTGTAGATTCCCGGAGCACCGCTTAAAAAGAAAACATACATGTGGCAGGAAGTCCCAAAGAATTGAAGAAGGAAAAAAATTAAGATAATGCCACAAATAACATTTAGACAATATTACTTCACATTTTTCCACTTTCCAACTTTTCTCCTTACCGAACTTCGCTTTACTAAAACTTCAACTTCCCGCCATGGATTTCGCCTTATATATCCTAAAATTGCCTCTAGATCCATCTAGAGATTTCTAATTCCACAACAATATAGAACTCTAGATCCACCTGCAGGTATCCAGAAAACGTGTTACTGGTTGCCTAACCATTAGTACTTAATTCTAGCTATATTAATCATGAGCATAAGTCGCCAGTTTCTAGGGGGTCTAATGCATAACATTATTAAAAGGCATCTTACAACTAAAATATAATCTACATGTAGACGACATTTTAGATCAAACTGTAAAGCAATTTCTAAGAAAAATATAACAATTTTTTTATAGAATATATTTGTATTGGTTTCACGTATTTGAAATATAAACGACAAACACAGTACCAAATTCATTTTAATGTTAACTTTATTATTACTTCTTTATAAAATTCCATTAGAGATATGATGGAAATTATATATTAAACAAATATTTTTGTGTCTCCCTTGTCCTGAATTATTTTGAAATAATAAACTCTCAAAGTAAATTATAAACATTTTTCTTTTTAGTGGAATGTGCCCACTTGAGAAGCAATGCTTTCCTTAAACCTACTCCATATGTTGAAGTCACTGTAGACGACCAAAATCCTCGTAAAACAGAAACTGTAAAAACCACTACACAACCGAAATGGAACGAAACATTCACGCTTTTAGTTACTCCACACTCAAAAATAAACTTTGCTGTCATGGATCACAATAGTTTTCGTAAGGACACTACTATAGGAGAAAAGAAAATGGAACTTTTCCAACTATTATCTCACTTCAATGGCAGATGCGATAATTTGGATATAACTTTGGATTTAATGAACGAAAATAAACAGACCGATTCACCAATTAAAGTAGGGGAATTAATGTGTACATTAAAGGGGTTAAATATTGACATGTCAAATTACGTGCGATCAAATAGTTCACTGCCATTGGCTCAAAGCAATACTGATGTACCAAGTCGGACTGTCCTGAATGGGATTAGGGCAAAACTTAGAAGTCAAGGAACAGAAAATGTCGTGCCAACTTCTTCTAGAAATCTCGCAGAGAGACAAGCACCTGCAGCAACACCTCCTTTAGCTTTATCACCAAGTACTAATAGTCTCTCCAACGGTAAGTTTAAAGAATTCTATTTCAGTCTATTTAGCAGTACGTTTTTCTGAAGTTTTTTTTTAATATTTTCCTTTACTTCGGTTTTTCTTAGAGATATATCTTTGTTAGACATGTGATAACCATTAGATTATTATTATTATTTGAAACGATAAAATAGTGTATAGTCCAACCAATGAAGGAAAAATAGGAGAATTAATTCGTGTAGTGACCAATTTTTGTATAATTGTCGAGAGGAGTGCCCTGAACAACATACTAAAAGTTCAGAGCAGTGGATGGTCTGCGAGGGGGTGGGGAGTAGTTTAAAGGTTCCCTTTTCACGTTTTTCTTTAATAACTCGAAAATTACACCCTCTAGCGAAAAAGTATTTATATACAATATTAAACTAGATGAAATTTCCTACAAATAAGTTCCTATTCATTTTTTTTTCTAGGATCAAAATTTTATGAGATACAGAGGGTGGAAAAATCGCATACCAAAGTATTGTATTCGAGAAAAAATCACCCGCCGAGATTTTTTCAAATTTTCATGTTTTAGATCATGTAGATTATGAAAATATAGGTTTATCAATTCCGTCAGTATGTCTGTTTGTCTGTCTGTTGGTGCATTAACTAAAAAACTGCTTGATGGAGAACAGTCAAATTTGATAGGTAGCTGACACTACTGTCACCGAAGAAATGGTTAGACTCTCACTGGAAAATATACAGCGGGGGAGCAGCGGCCCGTGAAATTTTAGTAAGCTATAACTTACTAATGGAGTATGGGACCCATGCCAAGCTTTAATGGATCACTACCAATGCCAAACGGAAATGTTTTGTGAAAAAAAAGATTTGATTGGAATTTGCGAAATTTTAATTTAAAAAGTGCACTGCCCACCCTGGGATTTGGAAAAATACTTGTAAAATATCTATAGTGTATTTTTTTTTCGAATGAGGAAGAAAATATAAGGATAGGTAGGTATTTAATTTTATCAAAAAATCTTCATTCTTTATAAAGTTACATCATTTTGAAATTTTATAAATTATGTATCAGTGTAAAATAAAACAAATGCTATAGATATTTTACAAGTACTTTTCCAGACCTCAGGGTGGGCAGTGCACTTTTTGAAAAAAAATGTAGAAAATTTCAATCAAATATTTCTTTCCACAAAACTCCATTTGGCCTTGGTAGTGATCCATTAAAGTTTGGCAAGGGTCCCATGCTCCATTAGTAAGTTATAGCTTACCAAAATTTCACGAGCCACCGCTGCATGGGGGACCGTCTAAAAGGAAGAGGTAATGAAAAATTTTTTCCCACTCAATTCCAATCCAATCCACTCAAAATTTTTTTTGAAAATGTAATATTGTTTAATATAGGTGGTTTTCGAGTTATTGAAGAGAAACGTGAAAAGAGACCTTTAATTTATCAAACAGTTATAACAACTAACCTTTTTTTTTCCTTCTTCAATTCTTTGGGAATTTCACTGCCACATGTATGTTTTCTTTCTAAGCGGTGCTAGGGAAATCTACAAAATATATCACAATTAACCAGTATGTTACTGGTAAAAAACCTCTACGCCCGTGACGTTTACGTCAAAGGATCAGTTAAAGGTTGGTTTTGATAAATAAACAACACAAATAAGTATAAAAACTTGAAATTAAATATTTCGCCGACGTTTCGGAAATCTATTCTGTTTCCTTTCTCAAGGCTTTTTTTGAAAAATCTTTTTTGCTGTGTATGACAAATACACAGCTCTAAGAATGTTTGTTATATTCAATATCCATAGATACTTACTATTTACATAGAACTGTTGATATAGTTAACAGTTTTTTAGTTTCTATACAATGTTAAGTTTGTGAAGTTCTTCTTTTAACATTGGCAGCCAAGTTGTACAGACATCTACGGAACAATTCGACACGCAATTATCCTCATTCAATAATATTATCGCGGATTCTTTTATTTTTCTTTTTTTGCTATCTGCCTCTTTTGTTAAAATTTTTGCCGAGTCCCAGTTTATTCTATGTCCGTTCTCCCACGCGTGTTCGCAGATCTTGGACCTCTGAATTTCATTTTTTCTGATATAATTTTGATGTTCGCCCAATCTTACACTAAAAGGTCTGGATGACTCACCCACGTATTGTTTGTTGCACTCACACGGAATACTATAAATGCAGTTTTTTGAATTTTGCTCGTGGTTTGTTGGTTTCGTCTTTGTCAGAATAGATCTTAAAGTGTTGCTTGTTTGAAATACCGTCCTAATATCAAATCTATCACCGATGCGGCGCAACTTTTCGGATAATCCGCATACATAAGGAATTAACGCTGTGTAACGTTTTTCAGGTTTTTGTCGTACCTGATTGTTATTTTCAATATTTATGAAGGTTTTATCGACAAAACCCCCAGGGTATTGGTTATTAATAAGAACTTCCTTTATAAACCGCTTCTCATTGTTTAGTATCTCATCATTAGAAGAAATGATTTTGGCCCTATCATACAAACATTTTACAACACCCCTCTTAACGTGCATCGACTGATTTGAGTTGAAATTTAAATATCTGTTGGTATGTGTTGGTTTTCTATAAACACTTGTTTCAATTGTACCATTTACTCTTTTAATTAAAACATCTAAAAATGGTAATTCATTTCTAGTTTCCTTTTCTAAAGTGAATTTAATGGAAGGTTCTTTATTATTTAAATGATCCAAAAAATTATCTAGTAACTCAATACCATGAGGCCAGATTGCAAAGATATCATCTACGTATCTCCACCAGATAACCGGTTTGTATGCACAATTTTGAACATGCCTAGTCTCAAAATCCTCCATAAATATATTGCTTAAAATCGGTGACAATGGAGAACCCATTGCCATACCGAAATCCTGCTGATAGAAATCATTTTCTAATTGAAAATAAGTTGTTTTTATACACATAGTTAAAAGTTCCATTATAGTATTTACACTCAATTTAGTTCTCGCTTCCAAATTATTTTCATTTAACAATTTGTCTTTGATTATTTTTAAAGTTTTGTCTACTGGGACGTTAGTGAACAGACTAACTACGTCAAAACTAACCATCAGATGTGTATTATGAATACTGTTTTCATAAACTTTTTCGGTAAAATGTTTACTATTTTTTATATACGACTCAGTATTTCCAGATAATGGATTAATAATTTTAAGCAAGAATTTTGCCAAATTGTGGCATGGCGAATTAATGGAACTAACAATTGGTCTTAATGGGACATTTTGTTTATGTATTTTCGGTAAGCCATAAAAATGAGGAGGCTTGCTATAATGCGGTGTAAGCTTCCGTCGTTCAAAGTCATTAAAATCATTTTTGTATTTAAATAAAGTTCTATAAATTTTGCCCTCAATTGATTTTGTTGGGTCTTTACTTAATTTTGAGTATGGTCCTTCATTGATAAGTGTCATAATTTTCTCATGATATGTATTTTTATTTATAATGACTGTGGCATTACCTTTGTCCGCTGGCAAAATTTTAATGGATTCATCTCTCTTTAAACGGTCAATATCCTCTTTGAAGAGAGATGAATCCATTAAAATTTTGCCAGCGGACAAAGGTAATGCCACAGTCATTATAAATAAAAATACATATGATGAGAAAATTATGACACTTATCAATGAAGGACCATACTCAAAATTAAGTAAAGACCCAACAAAATCAATTGAGGGCAAAATTTATAGAACTTTATTTAAATACAAAAATGATTTTAATGACTTTGAACGACGGAAGCTTACACCGCATTATAGCAAGCCTCCTCATTTTTATGGCTTACCGAAAATACATAAACAAAATGTCCCATTAAGACCAATTGTTAGTTCCATTAATTCGCCATGCCACAATTTGGCAAAATTCTTGCTTAAAATTATTAATCCATTATCTGGAAATACTGACTCGTATATAAAAAATAGTAAACATTTTATCGAAAAAGTTTATGAAAACAGTATTCATAATACACATCTGATGGTTAGTTTTGACGTAGTTAGTCTGTTCACTAACGTCCCAGTAGACAAAACTTTAAAAATAATCAAAGACAAATTGTTAAATGAAAATAATTTGGAAGCGAGAACTAAATTGAGTGTAAATACTATAATGGAACTTTTAACTATGTGTATAAAAACAACTTATTTTCAATTAGAAAATGATTTCTATCAGCAGGATTTCGGTATGGCAATGGGTTCTCCATTGTCACCGATTTTAAGCAATATATTTATGGAGGATTTTGAGACTAGGCATGTTCAAAATTGTGCATACAAACCGGTTATCTGGTGGAGATACGTAGATGATATCTTTGCAATCTGGCCTCATGGTATTGAGTTACTAGATAATTTTTTGGATCATTTAAATAATAAAGAACCTTCCATTAAATTCACTTTAGAAAAGGAAACTAGAAATGAATTACCATTTTTAGATGTTTTAATTAAAAGAGTAAATGGTACAATTGAAACAAGTGTTTATAGAAAACCAACACATACCAACAGATATTTAAATTTCAACTCAAATCAGTCGATGCACGTTAAGAGGGGTGTTGTAAAATGTTTGTATGATAGGGCCAAAATCATTTCTTCTAATGATGAGATACTAAACAATGAGAAGCGGTTTATAAAGGAAGTTCTTATTAATAACCAATACCCTGGGGGTTTTGTCGATAAAACCTTCATAAATATTGAAAATAACAATCAGGTACGACAAAAACCTGAAAAACGTTACACAGCGTTAATTCCTTATGTATGCGGATTATCCGAAAAGTTGCGCCGCATCGGTGATAGATTTGATATTAGGACGGTATTTCAAACAAGCAACACTTTAAGATCTATTCTGACAAAGACGAAACCAACAAACCACGAGCAAAATTCAAAAAACTGCATTTATAGTATTCCGTGTGAGTGCAACAAACAATACGTGGGTGAGTCATCCAGACCTTTTAGTGTAAGATTGGGCGAACATCAAAATTATATCAGAAAAAATGAAATTCAGAGGTCCAAGATCTGCGAACACGCGTGGGAGAACGGACATAGAATAAACTGGGACTCGGCAAAAATTTTAACAAAAGAGGCAGATAGCAAAAAAAGAAAAATAAAAGAATCCGCGATAATATTATTGAATGAGGATAATTGCGTGTCGAATTGTTCCGTAGATGTCTGTACAACTTGGCTGCCAATGTTAAAAGAAGAACTTCACAAACTTAACATTGTATAGAAACTAAAAAACTGTTAACTATATCAACAGTTCTATGTAAATAGTAAGTATCTATGGATATTGAATATAACAAACATTCTTAGAGCTGTGTATTTGTCATACACAGCAAAAAAGATTTTTCAAAAAAAGCCTTGAGAAAGGAAACAGAATAGATTTCCGAAACGTCGGCGAAATATTTAATTTCAAGTTTTTATACTTATTTGTGTTGTTTATTTATCAAAACCAACCTTTAACTGATCCTTTGACGTAAACGTCACGGGCGTAGAGGTTTTTTACCAGTAACATACTGGTTAATTGTGATATATTTTGTAGATTTCCCTAGCACCGCTTAGAAAGAAAACATACATGTGGCAGTGAAATTCCCAAAGAATTGAAGAAGGAAAAAAAATTAAGATAATGCCACAAATAACATTTAGACAATACAACTAACCTAGACAAGATACAAAATATTTATAAAATTTGAAAGGTGTAGGTAACCTAATTAACATTATATTACTTACTTATTTCTAATATACCTACTACTAGGAACTTAATTTTAATTACTATTTCTGGGTATGCTTAATTTTAATACGGTGTCTAGGGGGTATTTTGAAATTTATTTTGTGTATTAGTAACGTTTATTTAAGGCCTTCTTGATTTCCAGAATTTCAAGCATGTCTGACCTATTTCCTGTACTGACATTGTGCAATAGTTTATTACTACTACCGAAAAAAAAATGGTTTTTGTCTATACAATGCTCTGCTCTCAGTTGATGTTTTGTTCTCTAAAATAGGCTTTTTATGGTAATTTACCCTTACGTCTAAGCTTCGACCACTCTGACCTATACCAGGTTGCTCAGCCGATAAGGACACACTTGTAACTTTTTTGAATGGGAGAATCAATTTTTTCAAATTCGGTGTGGTGATATTGGATGAAATTTCCAATTATGTGATGTAAAAAATCAAGGTGGCCGACTTCCAGTTTTGATGCAATTTACATGAAAATCAAATTTTTAAATGGGACAACCTGTATATATTTGCATCAAATATAATTTTTATTTTCAAAAAATATGGACTTTTAAATTTTTAGTTTCAATCATAGGTCGCGATTTGGCCAAAACTGTTAAAAATCGGTCTGCAAGCACCGTTAAAATATTATATCTGAAGATACTAACATTAAACAGGATTTATCCCTCATTAGGTCAACGATATTGATTTAAATTTTTTTTAAATGGAACTCCTTTGTGACGACCAGTTATTTAATTAGATCTTTAAATTATGAAAAAAATTATATGCATAATGTCTACCATCTCTTTGTACTAAATTTATAATTAAAAAAAGAAATGTTTTGATAATCGATTTTTTATTATTTGAATAAATTAAACAACGAATATTTTACAAAAGTGAATTGATTTTCATCATTTAAGATAAACCTACATTACTAAAAGTACATTATGAATGCCCAATTAAGTGTTCAAAGTGTTGCCATTTTCCCTGATATATAACTGGACCCTATTTACAGTACATCGAAATATTTCTCTTAACTCATTTCTATTAATTTTATGCACGGCTTCCACAATTCTGCAAAGTTGTAGGAGCTTGCAAGTAAATATATAAAGAAATCAATTGGTGTTAAGTCCAGAGACCGAGGTGGCCATCTAACGGGACCATGTGTACCTATCCAATTTTCTTCATATCTGTTATTTAAGTACTGAATTGCTATAATTGACCTGCACCATCCTGCTGGAAATACATATCTCTTGTTATTTCAGCTAGTAAATATGTAAGTTCCTGCTCAATTTCATTTTCCAAGAAAGACAAATAACGTTGACCTGTTAATGTTCCTTCAAACAATATTGGTCCTATTATTTCAAAGCCTAATATCCCGATCCATACATCAAATCCGAAACGTTCTTGAAATGCTCCTTCTCATCTCAGTCGTGGATTTTCTTTTGCCCAATACCTTACGTTGTTGGAGTTAAACATTCCATTATTAGTTAATCTGGACTCATCGGAAAAAATAATTTTTCACTCAAAATTGTTTATTTGTGCTTGTTGAGTCAAAAACCAATTATAAAAGTTTACTCTACACTGATAATGATTCTCAAAGAGATGCTTGTGTAGGGTACTTTCAGAACATTATGAACCGCGAGGTGGAGGCGGAGTTTATTCCGCATAAGTACATTTTGAAAACATTGACTCAGCTATCACATAAATTTAATAGAATCATTTACTTACATTGTGGGGATTAGATGAATAACCCCATGCAAAATTCGCTAGTTTCTAAATTAATATCAAAGGACTGTTGGAATGGAGGTCTGTAAACAACGACAGCTCTGGATAAAGTGAAAATCCTAAATCTGATGATTTTAGGAAATTGTGTAATTAAGATGATCACCGAAATTATCTCTCTGCGCATACCAAAGTTGAAGCTCATGAGATTTTGAAACACCTCTAAGCTGTATTTGTATGAATGGTATTTGTATTTTTTTTAAATCCTTCTACAACTTTCCTTATTCACATTTACTTGCTGTTCAAGCTCTCTGATAGAAGCACTTGGGTCAAACTTGACATAAGCCAACACATTTATCTCTGCTTCCTCACTTACTATAAACGTATCACCATTTTCTTCGGGTTTTTTTCTAAATTTCGATTCAACCTTATAAAAGTAACTTCTTGCAGGCTGCCTTCTCTCTGGATATCTTTTGGCTTATTCTTCTCCCCAAAAATTAGCAGCACCTGTTCACTCCTTGTAAATCTTTAATTTTGTTGATTTTCCATTTTTTATATTTTATACACTTATACCTAGGTATTTATTCTTATAAATGTAATGGTTGAATAAGTAAACGAACACTTGAAATTATTGAAAATGAACGATAAATTTGACAACTAAATAAATTTTGTTTTCAATACCTACTAATTGCACCGAATTTCTTCCTTAGTATTGATTTTAGACTACACATAGTCATAGGAAAAACTTAGGTTTTTGGTATCCAGAGATTAATAAGTTCGTATTTTTATGGTTTTAGCTATTTCATATCAATTATCAAACCTACTCGGGGCCAACAATTTCAAAATAATTATTATAAAAAAACGATTTTAAAAACATTTCTTTTTAACCTCACCAAAACAAATTTTTGTAGAGGTTACTAAAATTTGTCCCAAAAAAAAATCGAGATAACGTCAAATCTTTACGTTTTGAGGTCCCAGGATAGATGTCGAGGAATGTCATTTTTTGTTCACTCCTGCGGCGCCGAATTTTTGGATTTGCGCCGCGCGATTTATGACGCAGATGAACTAGGACTTTTGCTCTTTGTGTCGCGACGCCGTACGGTTCCTCCGAAGGTGTATTTTGAAAAATATGAGCATTTTAAGATCGCACGTTTTCGCACTTTTTGCGCCTTCGAAGAGCCCGTTTTATTTTTGCGGTTTTTCGCCAATATCTCGGAAACCATTTAGCTCGGGAGCTAGGAGTTAGCTCGAAAATAAAAAATCTCAAAGGACAAGCTCGTTTCGTGACGGATCGTCCAGTTCCATCGGCATTCGCCCGCAGTTCTTCGTTTCGGAGATATTTGCCGAAATATGCGGCAGTGGGCAGAGAATGGGATATTTTTCGCTTTAAACCCTCATATCTTCTAAACGGTGGCTCCTAGAACGAAAAACTTTGACTCTAACGAAATAGTACACAGTTAAATTATCAAAAAGTAGTTTTTTTTATTTTCGTCCTGCTCCAGAAATAAGCAAGCTGCGAGCGGGGTCAAACTGGAGACCCATCTTAGCAGTGATGATGTCACAGCTGAATTTGTAGAGAAATAATTTCATCGTATACGAGGTGTGCAAATAATTTACCGGAAATTACATAATCAAATATTTTATATTTGAAAAGTTTATTTTAATGTGACACTTTGCTACTTCCGACAGGCAAGTCAAAGAGTTTAATTTTATAGGTTAAATATTTGACATTACAAGTCAGTCAGTTTGGTCTTATAGGTTACATGTAATGTAGACCATTTTTGATTGACGTCATGCTGGTGGCGTGGAGGGCACACAACTCATTGTTTTGTTTTCTAGAGATGGGTAAAAGCTGTTATTTTTTAATACCAGGTTTAAGGTGGCCATTCCTTGGAAAGAGACATCTGATAGGGAAATATTTATTATTTTTGGCCATAACTTTTTTTCGTAGTATTCTTATTTAAAAAAACTATAAGAGTACCTAAGTAGAACTATAACAAGACTATTACCATAAATTTTCACTCAATAATTTCAGTGATTTGCAAAATAGCTAGATTTAAATTTAAACATTGTGTTAATCTTCCTATTTCATAGATTTAAATCTAGCTATTTTGCAAACCACTGAAATTGTTGAGTGAAAATTCAAATTAATAGTTTTCCCATGGTTCTACTTAGGGACTCTTCTAATTTTTTTAAATATACGTACTCAGAAAAAAAAATTATGGGCAAAAATAATAAATATTTTCCTATCGGATGTCTCTTTCTAGGGAATGGCCACCTTAAATGGCTTCTGCTAGCAACTCTGCTCTAATTGTTTTCATATGCATTCCTCTGTGATTGGATGAGTTTTGTGTGCTCTCCGGACTGTGTCAAATCAGGTGTCAAAATCAGGTGAACGAAAATGGTCAATAGATATTTAAGCTGTTTTTTTTTTATTGAGCGTGTTAATGGTGCGCTTACAAGAGCATTGTACGATGACGTCACGAAAATGAATTCTGCAGAAAATGCATACTCTTCGATTTGACATCTTCGATCTTGTCGCCATTGTTTTTTTTGTTTTGTTTTTAAGTCGTTGGCCCTTGGATAGTGTATTGAAATGGAGTTAGACTCTCTAAACCTTTATCTTAGTTTAATAAATGATCAAACCGAGAACAAATTATTATTGCATCATCTGTTAAATGGCACTGAAGACGTTACTCCAATAATATGTACGTTATTTAAATAACAGCAAAATTTGAGCAATCTCCGAGTCGACTGTGATTAATAAGCCTTTATTATAATTTCGACTATCCCTTTGTTCCGTTTTTATTTGTACTCTGCCAAAATACACAAGCAAATAACCTCAAATTCAGAAAGAAACAATAACAAATGTGACGTTAATCCTCACTTTAATTCCGAATATGTATTTGAAGCGGTCTCAGAGGATTCTATAAAGCGCATTCATAAATGTCGTCACCGCTTAACCAAGAAATACTGTCCGCTTATAAGCACATCAATACGCTGAATCAAAAAAAACCTGCTTTAATTTAATCTGAAGGTGTCAGGTTTAGACATTTTTTACTTCTGATATGCAAGTCAAATAATTTAATTTTATAAGTTATTAAATAGGGAGTTGCTACGTGGACGCCGCGGCGGACATCTATCATTTCTTAGCTGTCCGCCGTGGTAATTGGTTTGGATAGATACCTACTATTTATTCTGTGCTATAGCGGTGTTCTCGACGTGGATCACTGGCCTATGCGTAACGTTATCGCATTGTGGAGCGACAGGTCCCGGGTTCAAATACTGCCCACTTGACTTTTTTTTTTTATTAATATTTTGTAACGATTAATATCCTTTTTCACAAATTCTGGTTGGATTTGACGACAGAAATGTTCTTTTTTTTCATATAATAATTTATCTGTCTCATGTGATGGTAGTTGGGTTAGTTAGGTTGATTTTTATTTTGCTAAATAATTGTTAATAAATTATCAGCGCCGCAGGCAGCATTAGCGTCGCAGACAAAAACGGGGGGTGCGAGGGGTATCTCCCCGCCTTCTTTGTCAGAAAATTGCATAAAACATTCCAATTTCTCTGTGTGTCGGTTCAATAAGTCGTGCAAAAGCGAATGCGCATGCGCGGCGGTCAGCTAAGAAATTATATATGTCCGCCGCGGCGTCCACGTAGTAGGGATGGCTGATCCTCACATTTTTATGGATCAGTTCCAAACTGATTCAGTCCAGCGAAATATCTAGTCCAAAGATCAGTTCCAGTTCCAAGTTCAGGTCCGACGTCCGACTACTCGAGGGGTACTCGTTCTGCGTCTTGGACGTGTGCGTTGACTGCCTTGAATCATTTCATTTCAATTCCGTCCGCGATACCAGTCCATCACATCGTGCTGTGTACGCCGGATCGAACGGGTACATGATGTTTTATATGTATCTTTATTGTTATTTCAAGTATTATATATATTTATTTATCTTAAGAAAAAATGTTTATATTTAAACTTCATGCATTTTGTTCTTGAGATAAATAAATAAACATAAATTAACCAAAAATCTAAGTTATTTCAATAAATATCAAAATATTCTAAACTGAAATCCAGCTTGCATAATAAATTTATAAAAAATATAAGACAACATTTTCTTATAATTGTGGAACTGCAATCGAGTTTATGTTTCTCACCTTATGCTAGTTCATGACGCCATCATTGAGTTATTTTATATTATAATATCTGTTATTATGAGGAATATATGATTCAAATCCTAGTGGGACTCAGTAACGCCGAGTTCACATTTTATTTATTATTTACTAGTTTACTAGTTTAAATCTCTTAATAGGTCCAGCTGCACTCTACAGTCTAAATGGTACGCGTTTGTTGTTTGTTGCTTACTTATTCTGGTTCGTATATGTGAATCAGTTCCACTATTATTTGCATCTCAGACCTCGGACGTATCGTTTATTGAATTCCAATGCCGCTCGCCTGCTGCTTAGCTTGGACTCGTACGAGTACTCGTTCTGATTTTCGTGTGGATCAGTTCCACTGATCCCGGCCGCAATACCTGTTTCAAAAGATCAGTTCCAGTATTGGGTAGCCATCCCTACCACGTAGCAACTCCCTATTAAATATTTGACATTACAAGGCACTCAGTTTAATTTCATAGGTTAATTTGTAGTGTTGACATTTTAGTTAGTTATTTTATATTTGAAGTTTGTCATTTTATTTTAATGTGACATTTACACTTTGTTAGTTCTGATAGGGAGTTTATTTTTATATGTTTTTAAATATTTGACACATTAAATCAGTCAGCTCAATTTTATAGGTTATATTATGAATGTTTTAGAAAAATCAATAATTTCATCATAGTACCGGAAATTGATTTAAATTAAATTTCCTTATTTGTCATCCGATTGGGCCGAAATTTGGTACTCGGGGGTTATCGACGACGTTCATCACGAATATGGCGTCAGAATCGCAAAATTCAAAATGGCGGGCGAATTTTGTCATGTATGGTCCCATCCCGCTCAAAATCGTTACGTTTGTATTTTCGAGGAAGCTGATGACGAATCTGAAATCGAAATTGAAAATTTCAAAATGGCGGCATAAGTTGGAGGACACATTTTGTCATTTATGAACCGATTCATCTGAAACTCGGTATTTGTGGTCCGATTCCGCTGAAATTAGGTAATGCGTTTTTTTTTTTAAATTTTGGTCCTGTTCTTAAAATAAATAGCCCATTTTCCATTCAATATTTTAAGTTTGTCATTTTATTTTAATGTGACATTTACTCTTTGTTAGTTCTGACACAGAGTTTATTTTTATAGGTTTTTAAATATTTGACATTACAAGTCAGTCAGCTTAATTTTATAGGTTATATGTAGTCAGGTTTGGACATTTTAAATATAAATTTTAATTGTTTTTATCTTTTGACTTAAAGAAATAAAAGGAGATACAAGAAAAAAAGTGGAGAGAATCGGGGTATCAGAATATTTTTGGTTATGGACAGGAGAGACATTTATTATTCATCAAAATATAACTTTATTATTCCAACCAAACCTCCATAGCAATTTCAACAAAACTACCTTCAAAACAAAACACAATATTGCATGTATATAAGTACATATATTTCTCTATCTTTTTAAATAAGTTATTGTGTCACATATATTTTATTGGTCTGTGTTTTTTTATGGTCCTAAACTAATAGAATCTGGATCTACAAAAACTGGGTATACCCTTGTGATTATTATTGCAAGATTCCTGTGCAAACGTAATATCAAGGAATGGCATTCATTTAAACGAAACTTATGTTCCCAACAATTAATTGCATTTACCCATTTTCTAAATTTGAAATTTCTTTCGCCAACAACACCACCCCTCCCTCATATTACAACTACATTCTAAGTTTGGCAAGCCTCCTACTTACTGCCATTCTTCATGCTGGCAAATGTTGCATAAAACAGCTGATGATAGGGGTGTGTAAGTTGGCAATGGTAAAATTGGCAATATGTATTTGTCATATAACCTATAACCTTAATAGGTCTGTAATTACCTTCAGTGTGTTGTCAAGTGTTTACCTAAAAATAAAGTTTTTAGTTCTGCTTTGCCAGCCTGCTGCTTTTATTTATAAAGGAACCTGCTACATTTATTTCAGAAATTAATCAACGGATAAGTGTGATGGGTGGAGGCCCGTTCTCAGATAAGTGTGACGGGCAGAAGCCCGTTCACTTATATTAAAATCTTAGTAGTTAACATAATTTGCAAGAAAAACATCTATTGCACTTATTGCACGGATATATATTGCAATGTATTCGCAAATCTGCATCGAAAACAATGATTGAGTTTGTGTGTATTGTTTTAATCACGAAAAATGCAATTATGGGTTTGTTTATTTCTTTCCGAAAATTTGAAAAAATCCTAATTATTTAAATCGTTATCTGTAGTTCCGATGGTATATTTCTAAACATTTTAAATTTGTTGTTTAGTTATTTTAGTAAACATCTTACACAAATTACAAATTACTAATATGACATGGAAATTGATACATTCAAAATTGCGGCACAATATGGCGGACAGATTTTATTATTTACGGTCCTACTCGACTGAAAATCGGTACTTGGGAGTTTTTCAGGTCACAAATAACAAACATGATATCGAAACTGGAAAATATTGAAAACTGATTTTTTTTTAAATTAAAATTGAAGAGCTGAAAATCCAAAAACTAAAAAACAGAAAAACGAAAAACATTAAAACTGAAAAAGTGTGAAACTAAAAAACGGAAAAGAGAAAAAATTGAGAAATGAAAAACTGAAGATTGAAAAACTGAAAGCTGAAGAACTAAAAACTAAAAACTGAAAAACGAAAAAGTGAAAAAATTGAAAAACGAAGAACTGGGAGATTGAAAAACTGAAAACCTAAAAAATGAAAAATAAAAACGAAAGACCGAGGGACCAATAAACTGAAAATTGGAAAAAAATTGAAAAACGGAAAAATTGAAGAACTGAAAACCTGACAACCGAAGAACTGAACAACTGAAAAACTGAAAATGGAAAAACTGAAACCTGAAAAGTAGAACCGAGAACCTGAGAACTGAAGAACTAAATAGCTGAAACTCTGAAAATTGAAAAATTAAAAACAGAAAACTGACAGATTGAAAAATTAGAAACTGGTAAACTAAAAACTGAAAATTTAAAAAACTGAAAACTGAAAATTGGAAAACAGGAAACTGAAAAACTAGAAAACTAAAAATTGAGGAACCGAAAAACTAAAACCAAATCTGATTTGTTTTGTCCTTTTACCTTTTGTTTTAGGGTTAGGTTAATATCACTTATGTGTATCTAATCCTTTTGTACAAATGTATTTGACATTTTGGACAATAAACTCTTTATTATTATTATATATAAAACAACAACTTTTAAAGATTCACCTTATTATAATTGTGTTACATTATTTAATAGTCTACCACATAACATAAGAGATCTTCCACCGAACACATTTAAAAAAGAAATAAAAACAAATCTGCTAAGAAATGGCTATTATACAATTACTGATTTTCTGAACAAACAAGATAATTAAGGATTGTTTCTATTAACTGGTTGTCTGATTAAAAAACTAAATCTTTATTTACTACTTGTTATATTTCCAGTGACTTTGCCCCTATAGGGCCACTGACATATTTTGTTATTTATTTGTTATGTATTTATTTATTATGTTGTATGATATAGAAAGAATAGAATAGAATATCTTTATTTTCCAACTAGACTGAGACATCAGTATGGGCATCGTCATACACATTATAAATTGCTAAGTTACATTGAGAATTAAACAAAATTACAATTAAAATTACAATTAAAAAATACAATTAAAAATAAGCAGATAGTTGCAGAAGCATTATTACTTATCTATATTTAATATAAAATCAGTCAATAATTGTAAAAAGATATTTTGTTATTGGGTAAAAGTTACATAAATTCTATGATTTAAAATTCCTAGAAAAATATATGTTAAAAGAAATATATATCATAAGTACCTACTGGAGTAAAATTTAAAAAAAGAAAAAAACGCTTTAAAAGATAAATATATATAAAAAAAAAATATGTTTCAGATTTATAAAAGTCATCTATAGAAGAAAATTACGTTGTATTTATGTAGTCGTTTATGGAATAAAATGCATGAGTTTGTAGATAGTTTTTTAACGAATGTTTAAATTTGTACAATGTATTTGAATTTCTTATGCGATCGGGAAGTTTATTATAAATGTATATACCGGAATAATAAAGGCCTTTCTCAAATCTTGTTGTTTTATGTTTAGTTGGCTGCAATTGTGTTGTATGTCTTGTTTCATAGGTGTGGTTTTGTGAATTATGCTGATATAATTTTATATTATTACGAACAAAAATTGCAACTTTGTAAATATACAGACAGGGTAAGGTCATTATTTTTAGGGATTTAAATAGGTCTCTACATGTCTGTCTGTTACTGGATTTAGTGATAATTCTAATTGCCATTTTTTGAATCCTAAATACTTCTATTGCTCTACTACTATTTTCCCAGAATTCAATACCATAAGACATAGCGGAATTAAATGATCCATAATATATGTTAACCATTTGCTCTGTACTACAGTATTTAATCATAATTCTCAAAGAAAAACAAATTTTTGATAATTTTTTGCACATACATTCTATCTGTTCATGCCAATTAAAGCAATTATCTATATAAATTCCTAGAAATTTTGTACTATTTTTTTATGTTATTTCTGTGTTTATTATGTTTATCTTAAAGGCATCACTTATAGTGGAATAGTGCAATATCTCGGTTTTTTCCGAATTTAACTTAAGGCCATTTTCATTTAACCACGTCACTATATTATTTACAGTTTGTTCCGTCTTTGTTTGTAGAGTGACTTTATTTTTGTTTCCGAGGATGGCAGTGGTGTCATCGGCATACAATATAATTTTTGAGTGTTCTATGTGTAATGGCAAGTCGTTAACATATATTAAGAATAGTAAGGGTCCCAGTATTGACCCTTGTGGTACGGATATCGGGGGTAGATTTTCCCAAGTTGATCTTTGTTGATGATTTTGGTAATTTATTTCAACTAGCTGCTTTCTATTTAACAAATACGATTTAATGAGCTCTAATGGAGTACCCCGTACCTATCTAATTTTACAAAGAGCAAATCATGTTTCACCATGTCAAAAGCTTTCGACAGGTCAAACATGATGCTTACCACATTGTTCCCATTTTCGAGATTTTCCAAAATTTCATTTGTTAATTGAAAAATTGCCGTGGTAGTGTTCTTGTTTTTTGTGAATCCATGTTGTTCTGATCTAAGTGTATTATGTGATTTAAGAAAATTTACTATTTGATCGTGTATAATTTTTTCAATGATTTTTGAAAATACTGGGAGGATGGCTATAGGTCTATAATTATTCATGTCTTGTCGACTTCCCTTCTTATACAGTGGCGTAACTTTTGATAATTTTAGGTCATCTGGAAAAAGTCCAGTAATCAATATCTGGTTTATTAAATATGTTAGAGGGGTTAAAATTGGACTCGAGCATTGTTTAACAAAATAGGTACTAATATCATGAATATCCTTGCAATTTGAGCTTTTCAAGTTTCTTATGATACGTAACACATCATTTTCACAAATAGGATTCAAGAACAGAGATGATCGTTGCTGCAAAATTATATGGTTTTGTCCGCGCGTTTTTATTTTTGTTTCGTGAGAATTGCCTACCTACGCTTATAAAAAAATCATTAAAGCGGTCTACTATTTCACATGGATTTGTTATAATTTTGTCACCTATTTTTAATTCATTTATTTGATTGGATGTATTTTCTTTTGTATTTTGTCTTACTACTTTCCAAGTTGCTTTTAACGCATTATCTGAATTCACTATTTGTTTTTGGAAGTGAAGTTTCTTGGCCTCCTTTATTACTGTGGTATATATTTTTTTATATATTTTATAGTAATCAATTATATTTTCCTCGTTTGGATTTGCTCGTTTTTGTATGTGCAGTTGTTTTAGACGTTGGCTGGAGATTCTTATACCATTAGTAATCCATTGATTCCTACCATTTGGCTCAGTTTTTACTATTTTAATAGGAAAATGTTTGTTATAGTATAATAGAAATATTGATAAAAACTCTTGATATATTTTATTTGGATTTTCATGTTTATAAACAGTTTCCCATGTCTCTGACATAATGTCAGTATTAAAATTTGTGATAGATTCGGTGTTCACTAATCTAATTTTTTTGCTCTGATTATTATTGATTACTGGAAATTTAGCTCTAACATGCATTTCAATAGCTCTATGATCAGATATATTTAGGTCTTGTGTATTTGCATTAATATCAGATTTAGAGATATTGGTTAGTATATAATCTATAATAGTGGAACTTTTATCTGTTACCCTTGTAGGATTATTTGTAGCCATTGCTAGATCATATGACCTTATCATATACTCTAATCTGCGTTTATTCAATGAATCTTTAGAAAAATCAATGTTGAAATCACCGGTAATGATGAGTTTATGTTTCATCGGGTCAATTTTTCCTAACGTGCTTTCAAGTCTATTAAAAAATATATCTATATTACTCTCGGGCGATCTATATATTGACATAATTAAAATATTTTTTTCATTTTGCTCTATCTCTATAGCTGCTAGTTCATAGTCTTTGTCTGAGCTGATGCTACTTAAATCAATTCTACTTTTAATTTTTTGCATAATATTATTTTGCACATATATAGCTGCGCCGCCATGCTTAAAGGTACTTCTGGAGAAACAGTTTACACAAGAGTAGTTATTTAAAATTATAATTTCGTCTTTTTCCATCCAATGCTCAACTAAGCACAAAACATTTATTTTAAGATTACTTGCCTCTAATTCTAGTATTTCTGTTTTATTTCTCAAACATTGTATATTTAAATGCAGAATTTTGAGTTCAAATTTATTTGAAATTTGACTACATGGTGTTTCTTTCTCGGTTATTCTAAAAAAGAATTATTATTTATATGTTCATTTCTATTCTTCACCGAAAAAAGAAATTTATTAACGAAACTTCCATTAGGCCAAAATGTCGGATCCATACATTTTTCTTCCAACTCTATGGGCACACCAACCTTGAAAGAGTTGTAAGTATGTACACTCCCTCGCGGCTTCAACCATTGAACTACATAATCTGCTTCCTCTGCATCATTTAAACATTTTTTTAGATCTTCTTCTCCCATATCTGTACCTACACGTGACACGAAAAACCAAATTTTTCTCGGGACAACATTTAATGTCACATTTGATCTTGTTCCAAATATTGGTGTAAATCTTTTATTTTGGATGCCACTGTGTGTTGAGGTTTGTTTATTTGTTTGTTTTTGTGTGTGTCGTTGCTGTGATATGTCTGATGTTGGTTGGGGATTTCTTATCTCTGACTCAGTGGTTGTTTTTACATGTTTCTTATCTTGGCTACTAGTTTTTGGTTCGTGGGCTGATTTTTGTGTTGTTTGTCTAGCTTGATTGATATGTGCCGTGGCTGCCATCTGTGTATTTTTAGTTAAAATGTTTGCATATGTGCTCATTGGTTGCTTACTACTGCTGTTGTTTACGACTATATTTGGTTCTTTTCTCGACTGATTATTACTATTTCTTATAATATCTTCTAAATTCTGTATTTTATTTCCTTGACTTATGATGAGTTCTTGCTGTTTTACAATTACCTCGTTTAACTTAATCATGTTTTTCTTTAGGTACAGGACAATATTAAATATATTTTTCTGCATACTGTTATTCTTGCATGTGGAACATAACCAATTATTACACTCTTCACATGAAGCACATTGTTTATGGAATATGTCGTCGCAGTAACTGCATCTAACACATTCATCACTATCTACAACATCACTATTACACATTGCACATATTTTATTTATTAGTTTTTGTGTAATTTCTGATAAATATAAGTTTGGCTTCGACGACAGATCTACACTATCCGCCATAGTATATATTTCCATTACTTGTATGTGTGTATGTATGTATATATGTGTATACATGTGTAAGTTTCGATTTGTTGAGTATACATTTTTATCTATACATGTGTTGACTTGCCAAATGTACCAATGTGTATCTATTATTGGTGAATAAATTTCTATTCTATTCTATTCTATTCTATTCTATTAAAAACTAAAAAACTGGAAATTGAAAAATTGAAAGAGATAAAAAAGTGAAGAATTGAAACACTGAAAAACTGAAAACTAACAAATGGAAAAAATTAAAAACTGAAGTACCGAAAACCTGACAACTGAAAAGCTGAAAATGGAAAAACAATAACTAAAATACAGAAAACTGGAAGATTGAAAAACTGAAAACTGAAAAACTTAAAAACGAAGGACTGAAGGACTAAAAAACTGAAAATTGGAAAAATATTGAAAACAAATTGAAGAACTGAAAACCTGACAACTGAAGATCTGAACAACTGAAAGCAGAAAACTAAACTATAGAAAACTGGAAGATTGAAAAACTAAAAACTGAAAAACTATAAATTGAAAAACGGAAAACTGAAAATTGGAAAACTGAAAATTGGAAAACTGAGTAACTTAAAGTAAACTAAATAACTGAAAATTGAAAAATTGAAAAAATGGAAAAGTGAAAAATTGAAACACTGAAATACTGAAAACTAAAAAACTGAAAATTTGAAATAATTTGAAAAACTGAAGAACCGAAAATCTGACTGAACAACTGAAAACTGAAAAAACAAAGCTTTCAACATTCAACAGGGCGGCGCCAAAATGGTGGGCAAAATGTATCATTTATGGTCCGATTCGACTGAAAATCGATACCTATAGTCTGTTTTTAAACCAGGAGGAGTACACCAGAAAATACACTAAAACCTTGTTGGCATTTTGGGCAACCAACAATACACATCTACAGTGTTTTTTGTGTGTATTTTATAACATTATATAATACATTGACCTCTAGGTATTCTAGATAGCATTCATACAATTTACGCAATATCAAGGTACAAAGTAATTAGCCACTTTTACCTTCAGATTTATACAAAAGGGTTTAAAAACTGATATATAATGTGCAAATGATGAAATATAAATTATAACCAAATAATTTATGACATGAAATAAAAATTTTTACAATATGTCAAAATTTACGACTATTGGCTGCGTTCATCCGAGCAGATCGCTACCTGAGCGCTCCTTCACTGATCGGTGATCGCTCTGCAACCGGATGAACGGCTCAGTGCTGTCCCCTGTCGTTTGTCGAATTTGTCATGGTTTGATTGTTTTGAATTTGAATTGTAAATTGTAATTTGTAATCATAATTTTATATTAAGAGACTAAGAATTTTATAATTATATTAAATTACGGTTTTTCGTTGTATCCTTCCTTAGCTCGTGTTCATATGTCACGTCAAACTCTGCGTTCTCCATTTTTCTTCAAATATATCAAATTTTCCGTTTCCGATCACTGATCAGTCGATCACTGAGCACAATTTTTGTTTGCTACAAAAAATGGCGTCCGATCCAAGAGCGCTCAGTGCAAGAAGTGCCGTTCAGCCGAATGATCCGTGATCGCCAGGTAGCGATCTGCTTGGATGAACGCAGCCATTGCTTTGTGTAAAACTGGCTAGGGCATATCCAATAACAGATGTATGATTTAGCGCGTTAAATTTAAAATGCTCCTCCTGGTTTAAAAACAGACTATAGATGTTTTTCAGGTCGCTGATGACGAATCTGAAATCGAAATAGAAAAATATTAAAATCTGAACAGCTGAAAACTGAAAACCAAGCTTTCTATATTGATCCAAATATTACCTAAATGAGTGCGACAGCACTCGCCTTGACAGTGTAAGCTATCACCCCTCCGGTAGGAGCTAGGAAACGCGCAGCGTTTTCTAGTATTGGTATAATTTCAAAATTGTCATTGAATTATTGATCAAACTATGACATGGATCAATAGTATATATACTGAATAAATCATTTTTGCTGTTTTTCATGTTAAAAATTAGATACTGAGTGTATGTAAGTTGTCTCCAAAATATCCAGATAATATTTTTCAATAGTTAGCAAAAGGCATCGAGTAGTAATACTCGAGTGTAGTGTACAGGTATTTGTGAGAATTACTTCAGAGGCAGAGTCATGTCAAGGGTTCTAACCCCCTCCAGACTTTTATGTAATTGTTGGATGTTCTATAGGAAACTGCAGTTCTTGAAAATAATATTATTTGTGTGTAAATTATGATTGTTTGCTACAATATCTAATATTGATTTCAAATCAATAACTTTCACAATATGAGAATTCTATTAAAAAAAAAAACTTAATTACCTTTGCTTATGAGAGAGAGGAGAGTATTGCGATAATGAAAGATTCTTCTGTTATTCACGATTTAGAGTTTGTGGATTACAAAAATTTTAATTCCATCTGTTGGTCTGTTGTCTGACTCTCGGAAGGTACTATATCTAAAAAACTACTTACTTAAGGTAGTTATATTGCAATTCACGTTATTCAAGAAAGTCATGAAACTTGCTGCAAATTTAATTCACATATCAATAAATATTCTGATAAAATTTGAACTCCATTTACCGTTCCGTTTCTGAGATTCATTCGCTCAAATTTCGCAGTTTTTATCGATATTTAACATTGCACTTATGGACGCCATGCAAAATAAATTGATGTCGTGACACTATTTTCCCTCTTTTGACTGATCCTTATTCGAAAATGATCTCAAAAATGAAGCAAATTGAAATTAATTTGCTCAAAGTTCGCAATTTTCATCGACATTTAACATTGCGCTTATGGGCGGCCATGCAAAATAAATTGATGTTGTGACACTGTTTTCCCTCTTGCGACTGATCCTTCTTTAAGAATGATCTCAAAAATAAGGCAAATTTAAATTAATTCCTGACGAAGCACGTGTATAAATATCAAGATGATTCACCATAACATAACGGTAGCTACCCGAAAATTATTGAATGGAGGACATAAGTAGTAGACGTGGCAATGTCGTACTATTTCTAATACTTGGCGTGGATATTTGAAAATACTTTGCGTTTATTTTAAATGCAGTGTCGTATAAGAAAGTAGAAGATTTATAAATTTTCATTCCGATTTTATTTATTATATGTATCATAATATATTTTTCCATTAATAATAATAAAAGAGGTAAAAATAATGTGGTTAACACAATTTCAAGAAAAAGCCTTTGTAGTGAAAAATGTACACCTAAATAAGTCAATAAAAAACGACAAAGGGAAATAATATATGGAAGAGTGGTTGTCAAGGAAGAAAACCGGGTAATTACTTTTAGTGTGAAAAAATAGAGCTGATGATGCAAAAAAGAAATGTACCATTTAGAAGGGAATGTTTTGTGTAAATATTTGTTTTAAATATTTTTTTTAACTGTTGATTTTGTTATTTCTTGATGATACCGACTGTGTTGATCGAAAGTGTCAATGTATTTTGATGGTGTTTATAGGAATAACTTAAGTGTTCGCGTTAAAATGTTGACCTTCAACACTCTACTCTTATTACTGATAAAAGCAATACTGGTCTGCCAAAAATATGCTGGGCAGTTTGTACTAAGTACAAAAAGTAGTCGTTCCAAATCTTTATGTATATTTAAGGCACTCGATTCTAGTGTCTAGTCATAATTTGTTGGCACTCAGTAAGGCTAGGAGGTAGTGAGGGAACCATTGGACAGTGGGAAATTATAGAAATAACTGTCATAAAGTTTATCTTAAAATTACGCTTTAATTATGTTATATTTATTTAGCCCAAATCTCCATATTTTCGTAATTGTTAGTAAATGTCCATAAGAAAAGAAAAATGTTTGCTTTAATTAGAACTGTTAATTTTTTAGGGAATATAGGTCCACCAGCAACAGTTCCGAATGGTAACGTCATTAATTCTGAGTTGGAAGAAAATAGAGCAGAATCTGAGCCCCTTCCTCCAGGCTGGGAAATGAGATTTGATACCTATGGAAGGAGATATTATGTTGATCACAACACACGGTATTAGATTTTTATTTATATTCTTATTGAATTCATTTCAAAATATATTAACCTTTTGTGCTACCAGACAGAATAGATAAGACAGATAAGTCAAACATACCAAATGTTTTTTCATAAAAGCTACTAAGCTAACATGAAATGTAAATAATTAAAACGATGAAAAGTCACATTTGACAACTTGAATATCAACCAAAGAAGTAAATTTTAAATCTGTTCACAGACAGATTTGAAATGTCAACAACTAATTGTATAATAAAATACCTTTGTACCTTGGACTTTTTTCATAAGCACTAACGCTATGATTTGATGAATTTCCAACAATTCTCCATTATGGGTGTTATAGTTATGACATTCTTCAAGTTTTTTAATGTAGCAATATTTCTGTGTGTATCATTGATTATTGGATATACACATGGGAGAGGAAGGATTTTGGGGGTTTTAAACAGCAGTTTACAAGTTGATCTTCTGTCCTTGTTTACTGGCTCTGTCATTTTAAACCATTATCAATATTTAATCCTAAAAAGCTATGATTAAGTTTTTGCTGTAAGGTTCTATTTTTAAACTGTATTAACAAAAGTTTTGTCCAACCCATTAGTAGAAATGTGGTCGGTTTTGACTAATCAGTTTTTAGTTAATCACTGGAAGATCTTATCTATGATTAATGTGTGATGGCCAGAGATCGGGAATTTTATCTCGGTGCCAGAGACGGCTCCCAAATAGACGTAATATTATATTACAGACATTTACTGCAACAATCAGAAAAACGACGAAGTGGTGAAATATTTATTATCGCCAACTACATTGTATTTTTGGTAATAAAGGGCATAGTCGGATAAGTAGGGTGAAACGGCCCTCGACTCTATCTTCACTGTGAGGAATATAGTTAGCAATAAGTGAAGGGAACAATTTTGCAAAATATAAGGGTGGCGCATTTCACGAGGTGACGAGGGGGATGAAATCCAAAGGACCAATTTTTTGTGCCAAAACGCAGCAACCGAAAATTTTGGAAAAAATGTTGGACAAGTATTGGAGAGGATTCTCAGAAAAAATTGTTGGTCAATTTGGGAAAGAACTAAGGGCAAGAAGATATCGGTATTATTTTCAAATATTTTTAAGAGTAACTTCCTCTCGTTGCACCACATTCAAAAATTTTTTGTAGCATTTGCTTTCATTCCCATATAACATATTTTTTTCGCGAGGTGGTCGGAACATTACATCATGGTGAAAAAAAACACGTCCGTGATCTTTCGAGACTAGTGGCATACATACACGTATTAACCGTATGATGTGAACTGTTCGCATAAAAACAGCACGTATAAGTTGAGAAAATGAGACATTTAGAGCCGCAGCCATTACTTCGAGATGCTAGTTGTTAAATATACCCCATCATAACGAATTAATTGTAGCGGCACATCAGTACCTTGTCGATGAGAAAGTCCTACTATTTACACGTATATACGGCTCTCACTAGTGATGAGCGTCACTGTCACGATGCTTTCATTTAATAGTCACACGATGAAACTATAATTATTTTTACAGGTGCTAGTCTTCATCACTGTCATCCATAATCATTGAACTGATACCGTCTTGTTGAAACAAATGACTAAGTATTGCAGCCGGCTTCGGAAGTTTTGATAAGTATTGTCCGTGGGAAAGATAATATACAATAGCGGCGACATGTGAGCAACAAGCAATAGTTCTGCTTCCATTTCCACATTCGCAACAATACCTCGTAACGCCGTCTGTACGGCTATCATTGGGGATGTACTCAATGAAACAGCGATACACCTTTTTATTTATATGGCGCGAATGAATTTGCAGTTTCATTATGTTGGCATGTTCACGGACCTCTCTATTTGTGTTTGGTTTACAGTGGACATAATTTATCAACAATCTTATAATTTATACTACTGTGTTGATAAAGGACTGAAGATCTATGGGATCTAATAGGTACTTAAGTGGAAATTATTATTACAACAAATTTAACAATATAAACATAATTCATACTGGATATCTCTAACAACAAAGTTTTTTGTTTGATGTGGCTACTTTTTATAAAAAGAGAATAAAAAACAAACAAAACAAAGAAAAAAACCTTATAAAATGCTCACATTATTTGTGAAAAGATACTAATCATCTAATAAATTTTTAATCATGTACGAGGACTGCTCAATATGTTTGTCAAAATGCAAACTTAATGTTAAATTCAAACAAATAAAAGATGACACTATTTTCGGGCTCACTTGTGACAACTGCAGCAGAATTCTCTGTAAAAATTGCTCCCATATATCATCCACGGAAGTAAGATGTCTTGAATTGTCGGCAAGAATTTTGCTTTTTTATTGTCCTGACTGCATAAACTATATAAAAGCTGAGCTAGCTAAACAACAACAATCTTTCAAGTCGCAAAATGAATATGATAACAGTATAGTAAGTTTAAACGAAGATCTAAATAGCATGAGAAAATTAAATAATAATTTGAGGGAGGAAATTGACAAGAGCAGAGAACAGATAAATAAATATATAAATGATATTAACGAGCTAAGTGAGATAAATAGTAATATGATAACGTCCATCAGAACACTGGAAGCAGAAAACGCATCACATAGAAATCAAATAAAATCATTACATAACGATATAGTTAACTATCAGGAAACAACCTACTTGAAACATAATAGGAAGATAAATCCAAAACACCACGATGATGAAGATACACGAAAGAATTTCAGTGAGAAGGGGTTGAAAAAAGGAAACCTTTTGCAGTCTCTCGATAAGGAAAAGGATTACAGAAATATGGATGTACAGGATCAACGTAATTACAGCGATTTTCATAGTCCAATGACAGAGGGTAATAAAGTGGCTAAAAGCAAAGTATTAGTTTATGGAGATGGTAGTGCAAAAAATTATTCACTGCACCTAAGAAGCATTTTAGAAGACAAATTATATAAGATAGAGGGGATTGTAAAGACAGGAGCAGATATAAGAGAGATTTCAAATAGTATATTTAATGTAACACTGAATTATAATCAAAATGATTACGTTATTCTGTTTTTGGATATCAGTTTCAATTCTAGTACTAGTTATTTAACTCTAAAGGAGATTTTAGCAATTAGCAAATTTACTAACCTCATTATATGCTTTAAGTCTAGGGACCCAAGCAATTTTAAAATATTAAGTAGGTATCTACAAGTCTTTAGAAGAAACAAAAACTCTTCAATAAAGATAGTAGAAAATATGTGGTATTAAGATTCAGTGCTATAACTTTTGCCTCTTAAAAGATTTGATATGTACCCAGCCATATCTTATTGCTGGACGTGATGCTACTAGTTTTCATATAAATTGTACAGTCTCTAAATTTGCATACTTGCGTTTGGCTCATTTTATCATTTTATACAGTTTTTTTTTTTTTTTTTTAATTGAGGTAAGCTTATTGTAACGTTTGTGGTATTATATTTAAATCCCAAAAATATAAATTCTTGAGCAGGTAGCAGTTTGCTTTTCCCCTATTTATTACAAACCCTAATTAGAGGTGTTTACCACTTTATACTTTTTTGGTTATGCTTTTTCCTCCGAAGACCCAATTATTATCCAGTCATCTAGATACAATACGGTTTTTACACCCGTTTACGTTTAATGTTTCAAAATTGGCTTGAGAAGTTTAGTGAAAAGGTATGGAGCTGCGCACAGTCCGAATGGGTCACAGTTAAGCTGTTATAATATTTTTTCAAATTCAAACCTTAAGAATTTTTTATGACTATTATGAACTGGCATAAACAAAAAGAAAGGTCGATTGTGCCAAAAAATTTTTATAATAAATTTTTGTGCAGTTCTATGGTCTTCTAGTTTACAGTGTGAAGCAGTTATATATGTATTTAATTTCTTTAAGTTCAGTATGAACCTGTACTTCCCGTTTGTTTTTTTTTTTTTTCGTAGGAAGTAAGAAGGTAAAAATTCTTCTTCAGTGTTTTGACATTTCTCGACAGCGTCTATTTCTATTAGTTCGTTTATAGTCTGTCGATATAGGCCCAGCTCCTGCGCTTTAATTTTGCATCCTCCTTCCCCTATTTAGTTGTAGGCATTCTATTAAATGTTATATTATAACCCTTTATCCAATACATTTTTTCCACCTGATCTTTTGTTAGGTATCGAGGCTCTTACTTCGGCTGCTGTGCATTTCATTGCTTGGGCTATTTCCAAGCTTTCTTGTAACTTGGTGTCAAATAGTCATTCTGATATGCCTTATTTTCTACAACCTTTTTGCACTGACTACTTAGTGCTGGCATGATTAGATATCTCCTATGGAGCGACAGAAAATGGGTTGCATCTGCAACGGACTTGCTGATTGGGTAAATTGTTCTTTTTGAGTAATTGATACAGGAAAGTGTCCTGCCATGATGTTGCCGGGTTTAATATTGCCTCTACTTCTGGGTAATGTGTGAGAGCTTTGAGGGCACAGCAATTGGCAGCGATTGAATATTGCTCTATTGTATTTGTTCTTTCCTCAATTTGATCAAGCACCTGATTTTCATCAGACTGAATTTCTTCAGCGTCAGTTATCTCCATTGCATCTGCAATTGCAAGGAGGTGTTAACTATAGTAAGTAATGTCGTATGCATCTGCAAATGCAACGAACGTTAAAAAGTAACAGCGTCTGCAAACACCCTCTTTATCCTTTCTTGGAACTTTTTTTTAGAACTGCAACGTTAGTATTGGTTCCCATCGTATGCATCGATTCTGTTTATTTTCAGCATTCATTAGGCTGAACTTCTTGAGCGTCAGTTATCTTCATTGCATCTGCAAATGCATGGAGGTGTTAACTGTAATGTCGAATGCATCTGCAAATGCAACGACCATTAAAAAATAACAACGTCTGCAAACGCCATCTTTGTAATTTTTTGGAACTTTTTTAGAACTGCAACGTTAGTATTGGTGTCCATCGTATGCATCTGCAAATGCATCGATTCTGTTTATTTTCAGCATCCATCAGGCCGAACTTCCTGAGCGTCGGTTATCTCCATTGCATCTGCAAATGCAAGGTGTTCTCTATAATGTCGAATGCATCTGCAAATGCAACGACCATTAAAAATAACAGCGTCTGCAAACGCCATCTTTGTCGTTTTTTGGAACTTTTTTAGAACTGCAATGTTAGTAGTGGTTCCCATCGTATGCATCTGCAAATGCATCGATTCTGTTTATTTTCAACATTCATCAGGCTGAAGTTCTTGAGCGTTGGTTATCTTCATTGCATCTGCTAATGCAAGGAGGTATTAACTGTAGTATCGAATGCATCTGCAAATGCAACGACCATTAAAAAATAGCAGCGCCTGCTAACGCCATCTTGGTGATTTTTAGAACTGCAATATTAATATTGTCCCCCATTTTTCAACATTATAAGTTTTGTTATTATTATTATTATTATTATTATTCGTATCATCAATAATATTACTGTGAAATGTCGCACTCCTCTTTCGAGAGGAATGTTAATAGTCTCTTGGCATAATTTTTATTATTATTTATAATTCCAGAGTAAGTGAAAAGAAGAATTAAAATGTTTGCATAATTTCGAGCAGTACAATTTCTACTCTGGCTTCATATTTTAATGCTAAATAAGCACCAACATTATTTGTAAAGACTTTGTTTAGTCTCCAATGGATAACATAAACAAATCACAAGTGTCAATTCAAAGAATAAGTGTTAATTATTTTTCTAGACGTTTTAAAAATAGTCATTTTAATCTTTTGGAAATAAAGCAAGAAACGAACTTACTATTATCGGAGTCGCTGCTTTCACTTGAATTCCTGTGTTTCGCTAATTATTTTTGAATTTCCCTCAGTTATTTTCGCAACTCCTATATTGCCGATCTCTCTTCCTCTTTTTTCTTCTCCTTCCAGAGGAAAAATGATTCTTACTAACACTTACACTTGAGCGGTATCTCGGCATTTTGCAAACAAAGAATTTTTAGCGGACACAAGTTTTTTAATCCTGTCACCGACCGGTACAAAATTGTAATGACGCATGAACGTGTTCGGATAGCCAGCTCTGTTAAAGGGGCTGAATCAGCTAGTTTTTTGTGTGTTACTTTAAAAACTGTACCGTTCTGGTGTGATATTGTATACTACAGGGTGTAATGAGGGGCGGCGGAGATGCGAAGGATAATCTTGAGTTTATTGCTTACTTTAATAGGTACCGAAAAATTTACAGGAAAACTATTCTAGCTGTTAAAAATATTTATTATAGTAACAGAATTTCACAGTCAGCTAACAAGCAAAAAGAAACGTGGAAAATTGTAAATGATCTTAGAGGAAAAAATATAAACAAAAAGGTAAATAGTAATCTAAGCGCTGATGGAATTAATAACTTTTATTGCTCTATAGCAAAAAAATTAAGTGATAAAATTACTCCAAATTGCGATCCTCTTAAGTACTTGAATAATCTTTCTGTACTTGAATCTTTTTTTCCTGACTCCTACTGATACCCAAGAAATTAGGGAAATATTGAACGACATTAGGAATAAGAATACTAGCGGTTGGGATTGTATCTCTCTAAAAATATTCTTAAAACTGCCAGAAAATATTTTACAGATCTTGGTAGAGGCTATTAATATGTCTTTCGAAACAGGAACCTTTCCGTCTTGTTTAAAAATTGCAGAAGTTGTTCCGCTATTTAAGTGTGGAGACCCTGAATCACCTTCCAACTATAGGCCAGTATCATTGCTTCCTACGTTATCAAAAATAATAGAGAAATTGGTTAAGAAAAGAATTTTAGATTTTTTGTATCGGAATAAGGTCCTCTATGCAGAACAGTTTGGTTTTCAAGCCTCGAAAAGTACAAATGATGCTATATTTGCCTTTTTAGAGAAACTATATCTTCAGATTAATGATGGGGAGTTGGCTGCAGCAGCATTCTGTGATTTGGCTAAAGCATTTGACTGCGTAAATCACAGGATATTGCTGGGGAAACTACAAATCTACGGGTTTAGAGGTATAACACTGGATTGGTTCAAGTCATATTTATCTGGTCGCTATCAAAAAGTTATTTTTAATGGTAAAGTGTCAAAACAACTGGAAGTGACGTCTGGCGTGCCACAAGGTTCTGTCCTTGGGCCTTTACTATTTCTAATATATTTTAATGATTTGGCTTCTGTTAAAATTCAAGGAAAGTTCACTTTTTTTGCGGATGATACCACGATACTCTGGCATGGTAAATACATCGATGAACTCCATGAGATTGTGAGTAGCGATTTAAAAATGATTAAAGATTGGTGTGATGCTAATTTATTATCTTTTAACGTATCTAAAACTAACATCATTACATTTAAGTGCGACCTGAATGAGGTATACTTGGACGATAAAATTATAAATAACCAAGCTGAATGTAGATTTTTAGGCCTACATATCGACAGTAAGTTAAAATTTGAAAACCATATCTCAATATTAAGTAAAAAATTAGCTACTAATTGTTATGCAATTAGAGTGGTGGCAAATGAATTAAACTTCGACTCGGCAAAAAATGTATACTTTGCCCTTATAGACTCAAATTTACGTTATGGTATTTGTTTCTGGGGTTCTTGCTCGCAATATTTATTTAATAAAATTTTTGTGCTGCAAAAAAGGGCTTTAAAGTACATGTGTAAGGCTAATGTAAGAGACTCGTGTAAACCACTGTTTTTGAAGCATGGAATTCTGACGCTCTCGTGTATATTCATTTTTGAGACTGCATGCCTCATGCATAAAAAGTTTGGACGTGATATAAACGGGGATTCGGTTCGCTACACACGGCTCACTCATAACATCACACTTCCTATTCCATCATCGGCTCAGATAAAAAACTCAATTCTCTATAATAGCAGAAAAATGTTTAATCATCTTCCTGTAAATTTGAGGCAAATTATAAGCAATAATAAATTTAGAAGAGAACTTAAGAAATTATTGGTTAGCAATGACTGAATGAATTCTTTCAAGACACATTTTATTGACCCATTTTTATCACTGTTCTATACATAAAATAAATGTAATCCTGTTTGTTGTTTTCTGTTTTTCTTTACTCTTAATGTCTGTAACTTTTATTACTATCTAAGTTTGGCTTTGTCAACAAAAATTTTCTGTATTTTTTATGACAATAAAGCATATTCTGATTCTGATTCATACTGACAGTTAATAGTTCCTTCGTCTGTCAATATCTCGGCTAAGTATGATATGGCCTGTTTATATTGGTACAAACTGGTAAAAACACTTTTAAATTCTGTTTAGACATATCTGGAAGGTCAAGCAGATTCTCAGATGTAATATCTGGGTAGGGCACCCTGCGACATAACCAGCCTTCTGATTTCACTTTAGTGACTATTTTCGGTAATGTTTATCTGTGCTGCCATCCTATCTGCAATATCTCCGCATATCGTCATCAGATTCTAAACGTTTACCGAAATAATTATTCAGAAAGGCAACCACTTTGAAGAATGCTCCGATTTTTGGCAATAGTTTGTTGTCTAATATCTTAGTCACAAAACGAGACTCATTCGCTTCAATGGTGGTTAATTGGTTTCGCTTTCCTTTAAAAGGAGGCATAAAAATTCGATACCCTTTAGCTTCTAGCGACTCTTTGGCATCTCGAAATCCTCGGGTCTAGGACGAAAATATCTCCTGCCTGTAGCAATCTTTGGAGACCATTAGGGGTTCGTCTATAACATGAAGCATAATTGCGGCATCATTCTGTGTGGCTACGAATGGACCCAGCATATTAAGGATATAGCCATCGGAGGTACAAATGGCAAAGAGCACTTTCTTTTGTCCTGAAAACAATTTTCGCTGATATTCATTGTTGGAACTTTTTTGATGTCGGGTATATGTTCCGTCGCATATTAGGACTAACTGATCTTGAAGATTATACAGATCTTTTGCAATCACGGTTGTGTATCTGTCGATTAAATCGCTTCTTGTTATTGCATGCAAGACAAACAGCTTGAGTAGTATATCCATTTGAAATGCTTCGAACACCGACGCTGAATATTCGGACACAAGCTGTTTTTCTTCCAACTGAAAAATTGAAGCAATTACCACATTAGAGTTGCATTTGCACGGTCGCATCACCTGCACTTGATGACGATGAGGATGTCTGCCTGGCTCAAGAATTCGCTGCCGATGTCATAGGTCGACGTATAATAAGCCCTCGGTTCATAGTACACTTCTCTGATCTTACTTCCTGACGCGTACTTACAGATCAGTGCGTACACCCCTTTTAGAGGATGTCGATCTACACTCGTTCGAAATAATGACTGCGGCTCTAAATGTCTCATTTTCTCAACTTATACGTGGTGTTTTTTATGCGAACAGTTCACATCATACCGTTAATACACATATGTACACCACTAGTCTCGAAAGACAACGGACGTGATTTTTTTTTCACTATGACGTAATGTTCCAACCATGCTGCGAAAAAAATATGTTATATGGGAGTGAAAGTAGACGCTATAGAAAAATTTTGAATGTGGTGCAACGAGGAGAAGTTCCCCTTAAAAATATTTGCAAAGTATACCGATGTGTTCTCGCCCTTAGTTCTTTCCCAAATTGACTGACAATTTTTTTTGAGAATTCTCTCCAATACTTGTCCAACCTACATTTTTTCCAAAATTTTCGGTTGCTGCGTTTTGGCACAAAAAATTGGTCCTTTGGATTTTATCCCCCTCGTCACCCCATGACGAGCGCTACCCTTTTGCGTTAATATTTTGCAAAATTGTTCCCTTCCCTTTTTGCTAACTATATTCCTTCTCTCAATGAAGAAAGGGCCAGGGGCCGTTTCACCCTACTTATCCGGCTATGCCCTTTAACTTAAAAAAAAATATGTAAAACATATCAAGCTAGTAAAAAGGAAATTTTGAATCAAACCCAATTAACTGCTGGTAACATAAAACATTTTTCCCAATAAAATAAACCATTTTTATATAATATTAAATCATACATAACAAACGAAATTAAGGATTAATGGCATAAAACTGCCATGTACCGTGTGCATCATGTGATAAAGTGAATTTTATTACATTTTAAAATACGTGTAACCTACTTCTATCGGAAATCTACTACATTTGTGAAACGTACTGACAATGACCTAAAAACATAGTTGATTTTTTATATTCGCAGTGTTAAAGACATTTGACTCCGACCAAGTGTCAACATTAAATTCCAGTGTATGGAGGAGGTACTTTTATGTTTTTTACTATTCGGTTTGATCTCCTATACATATATGACGCCGCCGAAATTGCAAAACATTTCAAAATCGCTTTTTACCTACACTGTGGCAATTATTGGCATTTGTGTTAACGTTTAATAAAGGAAAAAGGTAGACCATCCCAGATTGCAGTTTTGCAAACCGTAGTATAAATCTAGTCATATGTATGTACATATGGAATTTACAAACCTAGTGTGAAATTATACAAAGTCGGCGGTATACAAAAATGTCTAGTGCTTCTCAGGCTACAATAGACTTGTGGATTCGCGATTTCCCAGAACTGCAATTTAATGAAACAGACCTTTATTGTAATATTTACAACAAAATAATTTCTTGGACATCTAAAACAAATGTTTCCTCACAAAAGCATATTAGTGCTAGTGATAGTCAACGCAGTTTTAATTTAGATTTAGTGGAAGTGATGGTGTGGGATGTAACACACCATGGTCAAAACTAGATAATCCACTTTTTAGACAATTTTTCGAATTTTTTTTAAGTCCTTGTCTTAATGCCCTGGTGGATTTAGACACATCTAATCCACTACTCAACCATTGCCATCCGCCACAGTTGAAACTTGAGAAATACCAGTGACTATAGCTTTGTTGTACCTCTCAACCAGAGTAACTTTAAACAATCTGTAATTGTTTAAACAATTATCTATTATTTAAAAATCTATAGTTGGAACATTTTTAAAAACTGTAACTAGCTTTATTCTGAAGAAAGATGATAATGAGCAATATTAATTCAATAATTTACAGATTCCATTGACAAACTGATATTCAGCAAAATTTTTATGTAACTATATTAACCATTCAATAGCAAATTAATGAAAAAAATGTTTTACCCATTAGAAAAACATGGGAAACTTCATAATCCCGAAAGTGTGTTAATATTGCCCGATTTTGCCAAAATTTGCAGATCTTATTATTTTGTATTTTGAAAAATCCTGGGGGTGAGACCAAAAAAATTTTAAACTTTTTTTGGGACCAGTCTAGTGGTCGTACATGTAAATTGTCTGTAAATTATTGTACTCATAACTACTTTTATAAATTCATTATAAACGTGTTTGAAATTATGTGACTCTAAAACTGCTTTCAAATTTAACTTTTTTTTTTTTTTCTAAACGATGAGATGGTTTTTATTAATTTACCTATTATGAAAAGTATTTAAAATTAAAAATGTGCCATATTTGTCTTCTGTCTATTTTTTACCTTGTTTGTACCAGATATAGTGTGTCAACTTTGATGGTAATTAGGTCCTACTGTGCATTTTATATGAAAAATTTTTAGTTTAGATTCCAATGATAGATAGATAGATGTCATGGGTTGATCAGTTATATTCAATATAAACAAAGCTTTTTGATTATAATAACTTTAAATATTTTGTTCTAAGATCAACTTCCTGGGAACGCCCTCAACCACTACCTCCAGGATGGGAAATGAGACGTGATCCTAGAGGTCGAGTTTATTATGTAGACCATAATACAAGAACAACAACATGGCAAAGACCTAATTCTGAAAGACTTCAACATTATCAACAATGGCAGGGACAAAGGCAACACATTGTTCAACAAGGTAATAAATCTTTACTTGGTTAATTTAACATTTTGAACTTTATTGAAATTTTAGGTAACCAAAGATTTTTATACCCTCAACATCAGCCTGGTCCTATGCCTGGTCCATCCATTGTTGCTGATGAAGATGATGGGCTTGGTCCTTTACCATCTGGTTGGGAGCGTCGCGTTCAACCTGAAGGTTAGTTATTTTCTAATATTGAGTAATATTTAAACTACAGATATCCTAAAAACTGCCTCTGAAGTAGTTTCCACAAAACACTAAATCTCTTGAACACAACACTCAAATACCAACACTTGACGCACAATCCGCCAACCACATTGGCATAGTCTGGAGATGATTAATACTGTTTTCTGTAGTTTTAATCAGTTCTCGATGATATCAGTGTGGCTGGTGAAACACACTTTGAGTGTTGTTATTCCAGTGTTGTGTTCAAAAGTTTTGTGGAAACTGCTTCAGAGACAGTGTCATACTGAAGGTTTCAGCCCCCTCCAAGATCTGAAGAATTAAGGTTTTTGTTGTTTTAGGGCGTGTTTATTTTGTCAATCATAAAAATCGAACAACACAATGGGAGGATCCACGAACACAAGGCCAAGAAATTAGTGATTTGGAAGAGCTTCCTCTGCCTCCAGGATGGGAAATTAGATATACAGAAGATAATAAACGATATTTTGTTGACCATAATACTAAAACAACTACATTTGACGACCCAAGGCCGGGGGCACCTAAGGGACCTAAAGGTGTTTATGGTGTTCCAAGGGCATATGAAAGATCATTTAAATGGAAAATTAGTCAGTTCAGGTAAAATAGAAATACAATGAATAAGTTTTCTATATTATTACTGTAAAATGGGGGGGAGAGAATAATGTAAGAATAATGCGTAAACGTTTTTCATGCCGTTGTTACGCCTTACTTAAATCTAATTGACGTGACAAACTAAAGTAGAATAACAGTGGCATGTAGATGATACTAAATTAATGTGATTGTAAACAAAATAGACAAAATAGTATAGGCTGGGTTTAACATTCTCGACGGAGGGGGTGCAGGGAAACAACTTTTTATTTAGATATCAAAAAAAAAGATGACACTATCTCGATCAGGAACCCAGAGAAATATAAGACAATGCATAAAATCACAAAATCATGAATTGTTCAGTTCCCTTCTATTCTACATTAAAAACAACTTAAGCAGAGAGAAAACCTGAAAAAAAGGTTTTATTTCTAACAGTTTCTAAAATGTGCCATTCCAAATATCCCAGTTTTTTCCCCAAAAAGATTATTTTTCATATTCCTTGAAATACTGTTGTTTCTGATGATCATGCCCAACTAGCAATTTGATACTTTATAAAAGTTGTAGAAATGTTTCTGACACAAATTTTATAAAACAACATTACTCGTGTTTCTGCGAGTCGCAGAAACACTTTCATAACATTTTCACAGCAGCTACAAATGCATAATTGGCACCATCTTATAAAATATTTCAGTCGCTATTGATATTTTGTAACGCCTAATGAAACCATTACAAAATAATTATATAAACATTTCTGCAGGTCCTATAAAAATTTAGTACCATCACTATATAGCTTTTATTAAAGCTTCATTTAATTGTACTATAAAATACACTTCACTGTTTGTCAAATTACTGCTATAAAACAACTAAACAACTGTTTTAAAAGAGCTTCTAAATAGTTTTTTTTTTAAATTGCTGCTTTATATACACTAATAAAATAAAATGATTTCTTAAATGGATCCCAATAGTTGCAAGTATGCAAGTATTTTTGACAGGCATATGACATTGTGATTTAATACTGGGTACAAGAGACTTGTTATGGCTTACAACAACTGCAATTTTTAATGAGAAGGAAATTTTACTGTAAAGTATGGCCATGTTTTTAATACATTCTTAACGTGCCTCACATTTATTGATGATTTCTAATAATTTTTGAAAATTTTTAAATATCGATTTTACGAATTAGTTTTTTTGCAATGTAACATACACTAATTTGTTTTAGTAGTCATAACTGTACAGTTTGCACGTTTATGATTCCATAAATTTTAATACAAACATTTGAAATTTTAAATTTTCATATCTTGTCATATTTACCATCACGAAAGCTGACCTTTTAAGGTGGCTTCTGTCTATAAAATACTTTTGTGTTAGTAGCAAGCATTTCAAGATATTTAAACTATTCCAATTCCTATAAATTATCTATAAAATAATGCGCCTTATTGTAACTTTTATGTAAATCTTATAAAATAGATCACTTTCGCGATACTTTTGCCGCTCTTATGATAAATCTGTTAGGGTTGAGTTGTAAATAATGCAACAATGGAAACAGAATTAGTTTTATTTGCATAAATATAACCTAGAAATTAGCGACAGTAAATCACCTTATTTACAGAGCTGTTTAATTATGGTTTATTTATTGCCAAAAACACGTAGTTACTTTTACTAGTAGAAGCATCAGTACTTTGGCATATGACCTGATATGTTAATAGTGCAGGGAGTGGAATGCATCATGTCCTGGTTAAGTGGTAGAGTAGCATTAGCTAAACTTTGCCAGGACGTTAAAATAAATAAGGCAATTAAATAGAAAAAAATAGAAAATGTTTCATTGTACAGCAGTATAAGCTGTCTTATTGTAAAAACCACTATGCTGTTAATACACGTACCTATTTTTATAACTACTTTTTAAGGTTCTCCATTGTTCTAAATCTGATGTTTTTAGTTTCGCTTTAATATGATCTGGCAAGATCTGCACCGCTCTCTTCAATGTTGGTAATCAAAATTTTGGGAGAATAATTTTTTGTATAAACTTCAATGTATAATTATGACAAATTTTCGTTAAAAAACAGACTTTAATTATGACTAAATACAAATACACAGCTAATATAATAATTGTATAACATACTTTGGAACAACAGTTTATTCTAAAAATCAAAATTGTCACAAATAGACCTTTAATATAATTAACTGTTTTGTGAGATGATAAATAACTAAAAAATAATTCCAATATATACATATAACCAGAAAATTTGTTTTATAATTTAAATGTTCTACGATTATTTTGTTTTATTGTTATTTTATTAATGCTTCTAAATGCCGATTGATGATATTAGAGTTCCAAAAAATACTGTTTTGTTGTCTGCAACTGAACTATTTTATGAATTTATCATTAAAACGTTTCTACAGTAAAATTATACAATATCTTATAATGGAGTTTAAAATTGTTTTATAAATGTTTTGTGACTAAGTTTTAAAACATTTGAGTATATAAAACTAAATCGTTTTATAACGATTTTTAGTAACATTCAGCAGCATTTTTAGCACCGTTATAATTGACTGTTTCTCTGTTTTTCTAAGACATTACTGTAACAAAACAAATTATTTTAGCAAATAAATAAAATAACTTTATAAACAAATTGTGTAATTTACTTACTTCAGTTCAATATTTTCCACAACTGCATTTCGCTAATTGGCACTGATCTTTTATAACTAAAACATATAACTACTCCTTATAACCATTCACAATGAATAATCACATAAAACTGACCTGCTTGTGCTACCTGCCTGTCGGAAGATGACGCCCCAACACGTAGGCGCAACAATAATAAAACAGATCAGGTATGCAAAAACTATAAACGCTTTGTCAAATATCATGTTATGTCTTCTTTACTAAAGGCCAGGTCAGTCTAAATTGATAATGTGGAAAATCCTATAGTATTCTGCGCAGGAAAATTAGCTCTATGAAAATATAGTAGAGCAAATTCCAAATTTCGGCATAGTTCGTAATTTTGCAAAAAAAAGACTTTTTGATTATAACGAAGTATTTCATAAAAAACGTAATTCTTGCTCTGTTGGGAATAAATTGTAGCAAACAAAAAAGCAATTTCATCAATGACATATTTAAAAAAATATATGTTTTAAAAATGTATCGCTTACGCAACGTTGAGAACTAATGGGTTAATATTAATATAAATATATATATATATTAATAATGATAATAACAGCACCTAAAATATTTGTTATTAAGTAAATATTTAATTGATAATAATACAATTATTTATTAAATTATAGCATTTATCCAGTATTTTGGTACTTCAGTACATCATAGTATGCTGTTAAAAACTTTGGTACTTAACCCCTTTCAGGATTAATGTTGTGTTTACGTGACAGGGTTAAGGTGCTCTGATTGACTTAAGTACCAAAATATTGAATAACTGTTTTGCTGGTAATATTTAAAAATAATGTTCCTTTAATAATAAATATTTTTTATAGTTTTATTATTATATTTTTATAGTAGTTCGTAATTCGGAATAGGCATTTTAGTGTAAATTTCTCTTCTGATGGCTTTACTATTAGGTATTAATTTTATAATTGTTTTTAATTATTATTCAATTATTCTTTTTTCTTTTTGCTGATTCGTATATGTTCTTGTTATATTAACATTTTTAAAGAACATTTAAATAAAATTTAAACACTGGAATCATTACCCTAAAAATTTCGCATAGTACAACAATTCATTCTTCAGATGGCTGTAGTGACGAAACTAGCCATAGCATGTTAACTACAATATATCAAAATTTCAACCAATTCAACGGGCATCCGCTTTTCCATAATATTAGTGTTGTTCTTTTCCACCGCCAATTTTACTTCGACTGTACGTATAAGGCATTCCAAAATTACAAACTCTCATAAAACTATTAGCAAGGAGATAACGATCTAAAATAATGTCATAGTACTCAAAAGTAGTTTCTACTTGTCATCATCAGAGATGTAGCTAATTGCGAGCTTGGGAAAAATCGTAAAACAGTTCAGCAGGTCTTAAATTAATCGTCATTAAAAACCAAAACGGGCATTCTTGGTTTTTTGAAAATGTTCAATAATGTGAAATATTTTTTCCATATTTATCATGATTTGAAAACTTTAAATATTTTGCTTTCAGAATTTTTTAAAATATTTTTGATTTTCTTGATATTTTGGGGATGATTTCACCCCCTTCGAGGGCCTATGTGTGAATTTTTAATTCTTCTTGATAGAAAATACATAATTTCGCTTATTTAGGATTTATGTAATAGAAATAATACAAATAGAATTGTTTTTAAATTTATTGATTTATTGATATTTAAAATTTTTTGAGGATTTGGGGTCACTTCAACCCCTGAATAGTGGTAATTACTGAACATTAATTATTTGAGACCCGCTAAACCTTATTACGAAAAACAGCTTTTTTGCGGTCACTCTTTGGTACCTGAGACGTTACTATAAATGCAATGAGCACATAAAGGTTGGAATAAATTCCTTAAAATCTTTACAAAGCAAGTGACAAAAATTTGCTCAGACACCTCGATTTTTAAGATTTTTAAAGCATTTCTCAATTTGTTTGTGTGAAAAAAAAATTTCTACAAACATTTTAAAGAAATGTATGGCGTAGTAATTGGCAATTTTTTTAAACGGCAACCTCCATTTTTCAAAATGTCACAATATGCCATAGAATGTGCTCTTTTAAACGACATGTGTAGTAGTCTTATAACTGTATTGTTTTTTTTTTGTGTTACATACAGTTTTCTGTTTTTGTAATATATTGTATTCTTGATTGTATTGCATAGCAATTTATTATGCTAATAAATCTAATTTATTATTTATTATTATACATTATTATCTTTAATGGGGGGTTGTCATTTAAAAGAATTGCCATTGACGCCATAACTTTTTAAAAAATATTTGTAGAATTTTTTTTTAGATAAACAAATTGAGATTGCATTTAAAAATTGATGTCTCTGACCGAATTTTTGTCACTTGCTTTGTAGTAATTTTAAGGAATTTATTTCAACCTTTACATGTTCACTATATAAAATATTTTATAGAAGTTCATAATAAACCAGATCACTTGATTTTACCCGCTTAACAATTTTATACACACAATGAGGCATATTACTCGCATTTCGTGTAATTACCTGCATATTGGTAGCACTGGTTCTGAATGTTTGACACTAGTTTAGAGTTTAGAGATTAACCGAAACATATGCATTTCTCTCCCTCTCTCGCGCCTTGTTACTACATTTTGAAAAAAAAATGTAGTATAGGTTTTGCATTTTTCCGGTAGACCATCGAAACCCGAAAAAAAAACGTCGGATCGAAATGAAAATCATATCTATCGACTCGAGAGCGAATTTAGAAAATTCCGTCCGTCGGTCTGTCTCTGTCACGCCCAGCCCCCCTATTCCGTTTTCGGATTTCGATGAGACTTGGATGATTAATAGGAGGCTTTTAGAAAACCTTAACGCCGGAAGCTCGGCTCCGTTCGGAAACCAGAAGGACCCGACATAGACATTTCGAGTTTTTTCGGAGAAAATTGAATAACTCGTTAACGGGTAGTCGGATCGAGATATTTCAAAAAAGAAATGGTGTCGCTGGCAAAGTTCTGTAAATAAGTATACCAGAGACTATGCCGAAAAACAAATGAAAATTGAATTTTTTTGCAAAAAACTGGTTATCTCGAAATCGGGCTAGGAAGCACGATAACTGTCCAGAATATTGATCGATTTCGATGAGACATGATGGGATCAAAGGTACACCGCCACAAATGAAGCCCATTGCTGGCGGCCCGAATCTGTTGACCGCAAGTATTTTTTCCAGAGCCGCGTATGATTTTTCAAAGAAATTAGTAACTTCCAAACCGAAGGTCCGATTTTTATTTTCAAAAATGGCAATTGTAGGGCTCGATTAGGTCTATTAGGTGACGTTTGTGAGAAATTGACAATACAAAAGGGAATCTACAAATCCAAGAAAACTTGTTTTTTTTTTATAAATTCTACAAATACCGAATAGTTTCCTAATAAAAATCGAAAATTAACTATTCCGTCGATCAATCTTTATAACCAGTATAAGGCACGGACCTTTTTGGACAAAAAATCTGAAATTTTTTACGAAAAATCTTTAAAATAAACGAGTTATTTACGAAAATGCATTCCAGAGAATTATTTAAAAAATTTTTACAAATTGATAAATTCTCCATGAGATAGATATAGGGGCAAAAAAATAATATAATGTTATATTTAAAATATCATCATTCATTCCCTTATTTTCATTTACTAAATAAAAATAGAACCGGTGCCCTTTCTGTGTGTCAAAAAGTAGTTAGCCTTTACTTTAGCTAATGCAAAAAGAAAAAAAAAAGAAAATAAAACACGTCAAAATGTACTGAGTCATCTTGCGACCCTCTGCTGAAAACATACTGAATCATCCCAACAGGGATAAAAAGCATATCAAAATGTAGTTTTTTTTAGCTTGTGTATACTCGGTGTGCTCCACATTTGATTGGCGTCCTGTAAATAAAATAAGATATTCCTTTGTTTATTTTGTTCATTACCGTGATGCTTATTTAACAATTTAATTTATTTTTAGATTCTTGTGTCAAAGTAATGCCTTACCCAGTCACATCAAAATCCAAGTAACTAGACAAACTTTATTTGAAGATTCTTTTCATACAATAATGCGACTGCCAGCGTATGAACTTCGTCGAAGGTTATACATCATATTTAAAGGTGAAGAAGGTTTAGATTATGGTGGTGTAAGTCGAGAATGGTTCTTTTTAGTGTCACATGAAGCTCTAAATCCTATGTATTGTCTGTTTGAATATGCTAACAAAAATAACTACAGTTTGCAAATAAATCCTGCATCATATGTTAACCCTGAGCATTTAACATATTTTAAATTTATTGGTCGATTTATTGCTATGGCCTTGTATCATGGTAGATTTATTTATTCTGGCTTTACAATGCCTTTTTATAAGAGAATGCTTGGTAAAAAGTTAATTATGAAAGATATTGAAAGTATAGATCCTGAATTCTATAATTCACTGGTTTGGATTAAAGAAAATAGTATCGATGAATGTGGTTTGGAGTTATACCACAGTGTTGATTTTGAAGTATTAGGCCAAGTTGTACATCATGAACTTAAAAAGAATGGTGATAAAGAACGTGTAACAGAAGAAAACAAGGAAGAATATTTAAGTCTAATGACGGACTGGCGTATGACGAGAGGTATCGAACAGCAGACACAAGCATTTTTGGATGGATTCAATGAAGTTGTACCCATTGAATGGCTCAAATATTTTGATGAACGTGAATTGGAGTTGTTACTTTGTGGAATGCAAGAAATTGATGTGGAAGATTGGCAAAGACATACAATCTATAGACATTACACAAGGAATAGTAAACCGGTTATGTGGTTCTGGCAGGTATGTTTTATATTTAATATTATCATAAGGTCAATTGATTACTAAAATAATTTTAAATATATGCCATAGCTAAGATTCTAGTTTTTGCTATAGTCTGTTTTTAAACCAGGAGGAGCGTTTTAAATTTAACGCGCTAAATCATACATCTGTGATTGGACAGGCCGTCGCCAGTTTTACACAAGGCAATAGTCGTAAACTTTGACATATTATAAAAATTTTAATTTCTTGTCATAAATTATTTGGTTATAATTTCTATTTTATTGTTTGCACATTATATATCAGTTTTTAATACCTTTCGTATAAATCTGAAGGTAAAAGTGGCTAATTACCTGGTGCTTTTATATTGCGTAAGTTGTATGAAGGCTATATAAAATATCTAGAGGTCAAATAGAGGTCGATGCGTTATATATTGTAATAAAATACACACAAAAACTTTGTAGTCGTGTATTGTTGGTTGCCCAAAACGCCAAAAAGGTTTTAGTGTATTTTCTAGTTACTTTTATGGTGTAAATGGAACTTTTATATTTACTCCTCCTGGTTTAAAAACAGACTATAGGCAACCCTGAATAGTCCTGCTGTTGATCACACTCCTAAATAAAGTTAATAGTGTCACACCTTTGTAAAAGAAAATTTTTTTGCCCGATTCATGAGTTAATTTTTTTTTATTAGATGAGACTTCATACTGTAAAAAAATTACCACTATAACCTGGCAAGTTATTTTAAAAAATTGCATTTAATATCAATATCAATAATATAATTTCTTAGTAAGGTTATTGATTATTGACGTTGTAATTGTAATGTAATAATAATAATAAATTTTATTGATTCAAAAAAACCACTTTGAAAACACAAGTCAAAAAATGATTTACGCAAACTTACATTCAAAGAATTATAGAAGAACAAAACACATTGACATATCTAACAAATACTTAGAAAAGAAAATCTTAGAAAGAAAAAGATCAATTTGAGAAAAATTCGTCTAAATTGTAATACATGCCTTGAAGAAGGTATTTTTTCAGTGAATTTTTGAAAGTGAAGTAGCTAAGCTGTCCCTTTGTAGAGGTTGGAATTTTATTGTAGATTTTAATGCCAGTACTTAGTGGCCCTCTGAGAGTTAAATTTAAATTATTTTGGGGTGTACAGAGTAGGTCCTTGTTTCTTGTACTATAGCTATGTAATGTCACTTTGACAAGAAATATTAAATTTACATTTGAATATAAAACAGGCAACTTCTTAAATGTAGAGGCAGCATAGGGGAAGTATATTTGCTGTACAAATAAGTTTCTGCATGACTCTTTTTTGAATTAAGATTATTTATTTTGCTGTTGGGGATGTACCCCACAGTATAATTCCATATAGAAGGCGGGATTGTATTTCTGCAAAATAAAAATTTTTCATTACTTCTATATCTAGTAGATTCCGCATACATCTTATGTGATATATTTTGCTATTTTATTGTTTCATTGCATATATGACCCATTCAAGGGTATTACTTAGTATTATCCCTAAAAATTTTACAGTGTAACTTCTGTTTATATCCATTTCACCTAGATTTATGTTTATACTTTCTACCTTTCTTTGTTTAGTATGAAACAGTAAATATTCGGTTTTACTAGAAATAAATATAACAAATTTTTGGAGAACTACTGTGCTATTTTATCCATTAGATGTTTACAAACTGACTTGATTCAGTTCAGGAGATTCCCTTGAGATTAATATCCATAAGTCATCAACATGCACAATTATTTTAAATTCTGATGAATATTTTGCGATGTCAGCTGCGTAAAGAGAAATATATTCTGTTAGAGTTTGACAGGAACTCTATTGTTGAATCAGGGAGTGGAAGATGTGAATGTTTTATCTCTTTTCATCTCACTGTGTTTCCTTATTTTCCTTTCTTCCAAAATGAGCATTCCCAAGTGAAGAATAGGTGTCCAGAAAATTTTGAAAATATATTGACGAATTGCCTACTCTCTCTGAAAGGATTCACACTTTGTTTTTGTTTAAAATTTAATGCAGAGTATATGTAATAAAAAATTAATTGATCATTTATTTTAATCTTAAATACCACAGTGATCTTTTGTTAAAATAATGTTGTTTTTTTTTTAGTTTGTAAAACAATCAGATAATGAGAAGAGAGCAAGATTGTTGCAGTTTGTAACAGGAACATGTAGAGTACCAGTGGGTGGTTTTGCTGAATTAATGGGGTCAAATGGTCCACAAAGATTTTGCATAGAGAAAGTAGGAAAAGAATCTTGGTTACCTAGATCGCACACATGCTTTAATCGTTTGGACTTGCCACCGTACAAAAGTTACGAGCAGTTAGTAGAGAAACTTACCTATGCTATTGAGGAAACTGATACTTTTGGACAAGAATAAATGTATTTGTTTATCTATATGTGTACCTGAACCTGACATATGTCTAAGGAATTAATTTCTTTCCGAGGACAATGGATACATATTTTTTTGCTTTTTAGTGAACCAAGTCTGATAAACAAATATAGAACACCGATAATGAATATTTCATTATTTTTAGATGTAAATAATATTTCTGTAAAAATATCTTTGTCAAGATTTCACTCCAAGTTCTCTGATTTGTTTAAACACAGTATTGTGCTTGTGCAATTTGTTTTAAATTGTATTTAAATGTGATATATAGAAATATATTGGCCTATTTTTATTATGTAGTCTCATTTTATTAATTATGGTTTACTTAATGTATATATTATTAACTAACACTGATAGATATTGGAACTAATTTCTTTTATTAATTCCAATCATGAAAATAATAAATTTTATATGTAAATTTGTAAACATTCCAAAATATTTTTATTTTAGTGTACTGGTAATTATAAGGCCTCAACTAGAACCAAAGTTTTTTAATTAAAATTATTTTTTCTTAATCTGCATATTTATTTTATCATCTTTAAAATATATACCTGTAATTTTAATATGTAGAATAATGTAAAGCAAACTATATAACAAAAATTTATGTAAATAGGATTTAAAATTGTAAATATAGGACATATTAAATTATTTCACAAATTGTTTTAATCTTACCCTTTAGTCCACGGAAATTAGCCAAAAAAAGGAAGACCTAGATAAAATTAGTAAAAATCTGAATTTTTGCAAAAAAGGCCACTTGTAGATAATTTAATTCTCTACAACTTTCAAGGGAACCTCATGGGCATCCCATGCATAGGATGAGAGATACTTGCAAAAAACTTTGAACTTCAATATCTTGGGTAGCCATGTTGGAATTTTTGTAATTTGGGTTTGGGACACATGAACGAACGCCTGTGCAAAAATTCAAATTTTTACTAATTTTGTCCAGGTCAAATGTTAATTTCTGTGGACTACTCAGAGTATAAAAACCTTATAATAGCTCATTAAAATTTCATGTTATTGATGAGTTACCAAAAATATTCTGGAAAGTTCTGAACATTTAGGAAGATGTTCATTTACATTTTCCAGGTCCTGACAGCAATGTCTGCGCTGGGGTTAGTCGGAATGGTACTTTAAAATGGTTTCTTGGAGAGATATCAAAATGGAGGTTATTATGAAAAATGCAGTTCTTAAAACTGTGTTTAAAATAAGCCATATATAATTTTTCCAAAGAACTTAAGTTTTGCCACAAATGAGCTTAGAATTTAAAGATGAATTATTATTTGTTTGCTTATAATTGTATTGAAACATATTCTTTATAGGGTTTTGCAAACAGCAGAAAAAATAACTATCTATAACTAAAAGAAAAACTGTGTGTAAAAATATTAATGAAATCTTTCCATTCTTTCGATAACCTGAATTCTGGTTATGATAGCAAATTAAAATCCTAAAATGAATTTGTCTAATTTCTTATTTGACAATTCTCATTCTAACACTAGCATCCACACAGTCCCCTATGGCCATGCAGATCAAACTAGTATCTACATAACTGCCTAAAATGAATTTATTTATCTACCTCGTTTTAAAATTTTTTCATTCTAATGGATTACATTTCAAAGGCTAAACATTTCCAAGAAACAGAATGATAGATTTCATGAAAATGTAATCCATTAGAATGAAAAAAATTTAAGACAAGGTAGATAAATAAATTCATTTTAGGCCTTTGTTCTCATTTTTAACTGAATCTTCATGATTGTAGGGGGTTATGTAGATACTAGTTTGATCTGCATGGCCATAGGGGACTGTATGGATGCTAGTGTTAGAATGAGAATTGTCAAATAAGAAATTAGACAAATTCATTTTAGGATTTTAATTTGCTATCATAACCAGAATTCAGGTTATCGAAAGAATGCAAAGATTTCATTACTTTTTACACAAAGCTTTTCTTTTAGTTATAGATAGTTATTTTTTCTGCTGTTTGCAAAATCCTATAAAGAATATGTTTTATGTTTTAATGAGCTTAGAATGTCAAAAAAATTTTATTTTCTGGGCTAATTCATATAATCAATGGAATTCACAGTGGAAATTAATAAAAGATTCTATGTTATCATGCGTAAATTATGATGCATGTAAAATAGTATTTTTTGTACCGAGGAGTCACAGTAGGTGAAACATACCACAAACTTTAGAATATTTTTGCATATCGGGGGGTTTATCGCTGCTTATCTGAAATATAATTTAGTGCATTTGTTTTTTAAATTATGTAGGCCATGACAGTTGCACGGAACTTATTTTCTTGTTATGTAAAATACCCTTTCTGTAAAACTGCTGTATCTTTTTAGTGAGGAAAGTTATTCAGATTAAAAAATTATATTCCTATGCAAAATTTCGAGAATTTTGTCTTCACATGTTCATTATAGATATTAAAGAGATAGACAGTCTTGTCTGATACCTTTGCTCGTTTTATGCTTGTCAGATTTGGTGTGGTCGGTTTTTACCAAAGCGGTACTTTGCTAATGTAGTTCTGAACTTTGGATTTTCTGGAACATTCAGTATTACTTAACGTTAATATTATACACCAGTAAAATAATGCTGTATATTCTTCAATCCAGATTTCAGCACTCCTGAGTAAGCAGGTTTTCTTGAAAGTAGATGGTAGTAGAGCAGGGTGCCAGCAACCGTAGTGGTGCTCGCCTGCGTGAGTGTGTGGTGCCGTTTAAAGCTGGTACAGTAGGATCTTATTGAACACACCCTTGCTCACTTATGTTATTACCAGTCCTGTTTATTAGTACACCGGTAAATAACAGCTATCGAAAACTGTATGACTGAAGAAATTATTAGGTTAATGTTAATATCTCTGAAAGGCCATAAAAAAGATTTTTAATGATATGTGAAACATAGATTCTTTCTAAAAACTACTATATTGAAATTCTCCATTTTCTGTAAAAAGTGAAATTAGTTACCATGCAACAAATTTCTTGACATAACCAACGTATTGTTTACTTTAAATTACATATTTTTGTTTTGCACTGCTAATTTGGTAAATAGTCAATTGATAGTAAATTAGACAATAATAATAATCATAAAAGTTCTCTATTAATTTTACTAATGCACAATGTAATACAATACAATCAAAAGGCCATCGACCTATGTCTTTCAGCCAAGGAGATTGTGTAGAAAATATGGAGGGAAACAAAAGGTTGATTACATAGATAAATTGCAAAAAAAAAACCTATGAGGCGCAGTGCTTCAGTATTCCTGCGACATCAATAGCATCTGGTCAAAAATTGGTCTTTCCGGATATGTGAATCTGGGTGTATTGTTGTTTCGAGCAATTATGAGAGGTTGCATTGTGGCGTTCTATTCACTTGTTAGAGTGAAAGAATGTCACTTTGACACTCGAGCTTTAGTCAGCAGTTGACTGTATGCTTGGGTGCCAACTTTACAATTTTTTTCGTGGGGTAAAGGTCCCACATTAGCCTCCTAACGCAGCCTGTTACAGTAGGGCTGGGATAGCATCAGAGGAGACACAGTATGTCCAGGGGTCTAGAGATAGTAGACTTCACACATACACAGTCAAAGACATATTTAGAGAAACTAGAAAATATTTATTTTTGTTATTGTCCTACTATATACAATTCTACTTAAACTAGACTATCTAGAGTTACCTAAAATTACAGAGAACAAGCAAGGAAGCGGGGGTTAGATGGTGTAAGAAGGTCGGTCTATGAACGGTTAAAAATAATAATAATAATAAATCGTCTTTATTTTTGCAAGTGAAATACAAAGAAAATGTATTTACAATATGTTAGAGATGTTGGGGGATGCTCGGCGAAGTTTAGCCAAAGGCTACTCTTACACTTAACCGAGCATTTTGAGGACAATGGTAAGTAATAAACTAATTCTAAATTAAACTAAAAGTAAGATGTCTAAGTACATATACTAATCTTATAACTGAAAGAGAAATAGAAAAAAAAACATTAATTAGGTGGATTTAATGTGAAATGTATATGAAGTTAGTACTTAAATTAATTTGATATGTATCTACAATTTATATTTACTTATCTATTAAAATACATGTTTTTATAGATATACGAAACTGATGCTGTGGCATCGATTTAAAATTTTCGGGTATACCATTGTACAATTTTACAGCGTTATAAGAAAACGACCTTTGAAAGATGGTTGTAGTATGTTGGGGCACTGTAAGTTTGGTGTGAAATCTAGTACTAATATTGTGTATAGAATTTCTAGGTATAAGTTTTTGTCTAAGATAAACTGGAACGGAGGTCAGTAAAAGTTTGTGAATAAACGTTAAATAGTGATAGTTTGATTGTTCCGTCATTTTTAACCATTTAAGTTGTGAGAATTTGTCAGATACGTGATCAAATTTCCTCAGATTGCATACAAATCGACAGCAAAGATTTTGTACTCTTTGAATTGAATGCGATTTTGCGTAAATTTATCCAGGCATGGAAAATATACAATGTCACAATAATGAAAAATAGGTATTACCAGTGACTCACAAAGTTTTTTCCTTAGTTTATAATTCATTATATATCTGTTCGAATATAAAACTTTGAGTTTGATGTAGGCCCTTTGAATTAGCTTAGACACGTGTGAATAAAATCTGAGTTTTTCATCAAATATAATACCTAGTATTTTTGATTCTTGGGAAAATTGCAGTACGGTGTTATCTATCATTACATTTAGCTCATTTTTTATATTTATCAGCTTATTGTCAGAACAAAATAGCATAGCCATTTTATTTGGATTTAATTTTAAATTGTGTTCTGCAGCATACGTATTGATTGATTGAAGGTCCTGATTTATTGTACGAGATGCAGATTGGGTTTCAGAGGGATGAAAGGAGTATAACATCTGTGTATCATCTGCATACGATTGAAGATGTGAATGCTGAATATGTCTTGAAATATCTGCAGTGTACAATAAAATAGTGTAAAAATAGTAGTGGACCGAGAATTGAGCCTTGTGGTGCACCCGAAATAACTTGTTTTGCGGTGGATGTTTGATAAGCGACAGTTACTCGTTGATAGCGATCGTATAAATACGACTTAAAAAAGCTTATGGCTCTTTCATCAAAACCGTATTAATGTAATTTATCGCACAGTAAATTATGATCAATGGTATCGAATGCTTTTGAGAAATCTAATGATATGAGGACTGTCGCAAGTTTTTTATCGCGGGCTTGTAGAATATTTTCAAGTAAGTTTAATAACGCTGTGGTTGTACTATGTCCTGCGCGAAAACCAGACTGATGCATGGGGAGTATCATGTTTGCCAATAAATATGCCGTAATCTGACGTTGAACGACCTTCTCTAACATTTTTGACAAGACAGGTAAAAGACTAATGGGACGTAAATCAGAAATTATTTTAGGATCATTTATTTTGGGTAGCGGACGAATAAGAGCGTTTTTCCACTTCGCCGGAAATAGCCTTCTTCGAAACATATGTTAAAAATGTGAACTAAATATGGAGCAATAACGGGAAAGCATAGTTTAACCATTTCTAGAGACATTTGATCGTCACCACTGGCATTAGATTTAAAAGTTGACATGATCTTATTTATTTCTTTAAAATTGGTTGGTATAAATGAAAACACTAAATTCTCGCTAAACTTAGCATTTTTGTAAAAATCTGCAACCTGAGTAGAGTTATTTCTAGTAAATACTGAAATAAAAAATTCATTAATCTCCGAGGGATTTTGTAAGTTAGGTGGCCATTCTATATCATTTTTAAAACGAATATTTAGGACTTTCAGACCTCTCCAAATTTCTTTCTGGTTTTTCTGCTTTTCAAGAAAGTTTAAATATGCTAGTTTTTCTCTCCTTATTGACGCTAAAGCATAATTGCGTAAATTTTTATAATTACTCCAATTTTCCTCATTTTTGTGGCATTCATACTTTCTTAAAGCTCTATCGCGTTCTTTCAAAATTAATTTTAACGTGTCTGTCATCCACGGGGCATGAGGTTTATTAACTCGAGCAGTTTTTACAGGAGCATGAATCAAAAATAAATCAATGATATTGTTTGTTAAGAATTCGACCTTTTCATCTATGTTCTGTATATATAAGATTTCATCAAACGCAATATTTAATAAATCATTATAAAATAGTTCATGATTAAAATTTTTAATTACACGTAATTTAGAAATCACTAATTTATGATCAGATACCAGATCTGCGTTTATTACACTAGATTCCACTACTAAGTTTATGTCACTTACAAAAATTGGATCAATAAGAGTAGCAGAATGTTGAGTAACTCGTGTGGGTTCGTTAATGATCTGTGTTAACCCAAAAGCCTCAAAAAATTCAGATAAAACATTATCAAGCTGCAACATGTCTATATTTACGTCACCCAAGATGATGATGTCATCATTTGATGTTAGTACGTGTGGTACAATGCTATCAAGTGTTTCTATGCAATCCGAGATATTTGTGTGTGGCGGCCGATATAAAACTCCAATTGCGATGTTTTTTCTAAATAATTTAACTTTCAACCATAAATACTCAAGACCACTATCAGTTTGAATTTCGACAGAAATTGTTTCACAATTTACATTATTATTTACATAAAAACCGACGCCACCTCCTCTACCCAGTCGATCTTTACGAAAAAAGTCATATCCAGGTATATTTACTACATCAGATGGTATGTTGTCATTCATCCACGTTTCAGTCACAGCTAGTGTATTTATAGAATGGTCTCTGACCAATTTGCAAATTTCATTAAAACCTGTAAAAAGAGAACGCGTGTTTAGATGTGCAATGGTTATATTAGATGTATGCCTTGTTTTAATCATTAAAGTTAGTTTTTGAAATTAATCTGTCCAGCATCAGTTTGTATACATGACAACTTGTATCTTTGGCCATATGGTCAACAGGTATATTAGTTTTATTTCTATTATTATAATCGAGGCAATTGATACATCTTTTAAACTGGGCTTGACAATTCTTTAACTCGTGATGGCCAGCACATACAGGACAAGCCACTTCCGATTCGCACTGCTCTTTTAAGTGATTGAATTTCGAACACTTGAAACAATGGGTCACAGAATAATGATCTACTCCACATTTTTTCCAGCCAACAAACAGGTATCCACAATTTAAAATGACTTTACGGATTGATGGTGAAACTTCGATTATAACATAAGAAGGCTGCTTACGAGTCTGTTTAAAAACTATTTTTGTCCACGACTATTAAATAATGTACTCAATATGTATGTGTTTCCTTAAGGATAATGCTATCCATTATTCTCTGCAGTGAATAATGATTTCATTATTCACTGATTGCAGTGAATAATGAGGACAGTCAATTGTTTGCAAGAAATGACATTAGTGGCTTTTTACTAACAATTTAAAATGTCAAAATTGTAGTAACCAAAAGACAAGTGCTGTCTCTCTAAGTTTTCTAGGAAGCACTCTAATGCCGAAAAGGTATTTTAATAAACACTCAAAAACTACATCAGTAAGTTCTTTTCAAAGCATCATCTATTTCTATTAGAAACACGCGGAAATCCCCAACATTGTTTTTGAAACCATTTACCTACATGTCTACAAACTGTATTATTTTATTAGTAAGCCATGATGTGTCAAAACGTAAATTGATTTGAAACGTCAAAATTTGTGCGATTTCAACGCCAACGTTATTTACAATAATTTTACATTTTAGGTACTCAAAAAGGGTAATATAGTTAAATAAACCGGCACTGACAGTGAAAACTAGATTTCAAAGATACCGCCAGAGATAAGGGAAGCTGCAGAAATCGCCTCATTAAACTTGTGGCCCGAAAAATCGAGAAAATTATATATGATGTCTGATGACATATGAATTTTTCTTAAATAGGAGACATTGAATGAAGATGAATTAAATAAAAATTAAATATGTAATAGTCGTGGACAAAGTATACTATTCTACTCGCATATAATGGCTATTATATGCTTGTTGAATAATATACTATTGTTCACGACTGTTAAATAATGTACTCATTATGTACATGTTTCCTCGATGATAATGCTATCTATTATTCCCTACAGTGAATAATGATTTCATTATTCACTGATTACAGTGAATAATGAGGACAGTCAGTTGTTTATAAGAAATGACATTAGCGACTTTTTACTAAAAATTTAAAATGTCAAAATTGCAGCAACCAAAAGACAAGTGTTGTCTCTCTAAGGTTTCTGGGAAGCACTCAAATGGTACATGCCGAAGAGGTACTTTAATGAACACTCAAAAACTATATCAGTAATTTTTTTTCAAAGCATCATCTACAGTAGTGTCGCGATAATCCGATCCCGCGTTAATCCGGATGCTTCTATAATCGGGATTGCCTTCTTGGTTCTCTTGAAGTACTCTGTAATCCGGATTTTACTTGATTTTGTAATCCGAATTCATTCAGGTAACTCTTCTTTGATCTTGTAAAGTGTCTTAAGAACTTAAACTTACAACATGCTGTATGTTTGCTTCACAATGCTCGTGAAAATGTACCAGCCAGTTCCTTAGAAAAATGCTGGAAAACGATTTTAAAACCAAAAAATGAGAATGACTGAGAAGATAACCCCGAGGATTTGATCCCTTTAAGTGCTATGCAACAAAAGATACTAGCAGAAGAAATTAAAGTGGATTGATTGAACAAGAAAATTTGCCACTCCGGTCAGAAGTAAAAATGAAGATGCTGTCAAAAGCTTAAATCTTGCTTTACAGTGGGCTACAGAAAATGACATTCCTTTAAAAGATTATGATGCTACAAAGGAAATTGCTTTTGAAAACAACAGCACGAAGTCATCAGAGTAAAATCATTCTTTTTAGTCGGTGCCGAAAACTGTAAAAGAGGGTACCACACAATTCTAATGAAGCCGATGAAATTAATGTACAAGAAAGTGATGAAAATGTTAACATTTACATACATATGTAGTTACATATTTTTAATATTTCGTTTTCTTGATATAGGATCCCCTTTTTTATTTGTCTTGTTTTTTTTATATAAGTACAGTGCTTACTTTTGTTAAATACAGCCTTTTATTTATTTTTTTGCAATTTTAAAAGCTGAATTTAAAATGTTTTGATAATCCGGATTATTTGATAATCCGGATTAGCCTGGTTTTAATTGATCCGGATTATCGCGACACTACTGTATTAGCAAAACACGCGGCAATCCCCAACATTGTTTTTGAAACCATTTAGCTACGTGCCTAGAAACTGTATTATTTTATTAGTAAGCCATGACAATGTGTCAAAGCGTAATTCTGTAATTGATTTGAAACGTCAAAATGTATGCCATTTCAACGCCAATATTGTTATTCACAATAATTTATTTGCATGTTAGGTACTCAAAAAGAGTAATATAATTAAATAAATGGATACTGAGTGTGAAAACGAGATTTCTTTGACACCGCCAGAGATAAAGGAAGCTGCAGAAATCGCCTCATTAAACTTGTTGCCCGAAATATCGAGAAGATTATATATTATGACATATGAATCTTTCTTAAATAGGAGAAATGAAGTGAAGATGAATGAAATAAATATTAAATATTTAACAGTCGTGAACAAAGTATAGTATTCTACTCGCATATAATGGCTATTATATGCTCGTTGAATAATATACTATTATGTCACTAAGCTGGCAGGGTAAATTATTTCTGACTATTAAATCATTTAAAAAACTATTGTTATCATTCAATGAGTCTTCTTCAATATTTTTAATTTTTAGACGGGGTTTATATTTTGTTGCCTCATTTATTTTATACTTATCACCTCAATTTTCTCGTGTAAGTTTGATTTTAGTTTATCTAACATAGGTTTATTTTCACAGTTTATCAGAATGCCATTGTTTATTGTTTTTGTGTTAGTTACACATACATTGAGTTCTGCAAGGTTGGCGTTTTTCTTGATATCTTTTATTATGTCCAATTTGTTAACATTTTCCCTATTAGCTTTTATTAAGAGTGTATGAGGCGACTCTGTTAAGTTAATATTTTTACGCTGTGTTAGTACTGGTGTTTTTAGAACATTACTATAGGAAACGGGTAGTCCAGATTGTTGGATAATAGGTGTACTTACAGATTTATTGGCTGATAAATATTCTATTTTTTCTTTTTGTAAACTATTTACATATTCTTGTTCGGCAACTAACTTTTTTAGTAACTCAATTTCACGATTTAGGCACTTATTTTCATTTAAAATAATGTTCACATCTGCAGAGCTGGTTTTACCAAGTTTGTCCACTTTCCCATCCGTTGTAGTAGCACAGGTTTTACAGCACCAATTTAACCTTTCTATCATAAAATATTTTGCGACTTACTCAAAACATTTCGAGTGTATACACGTATTGCACTTATTACATTTAACACCGGCACTTTTAATGTTTTCTTTGCAAAATATACATACTTTCTTCTTGGAGGTGTCGGACACATCCTCACTTTCCGGCATTTCGACTGTTGATCGCAATTTAGTACTTGTAATTCCAAGAATCACCAAAAAGGACACTACATATTTACAATATTCACAGAAGTAATAAAATAAGTTTATTACTAGCCAGATGTTCCTGCCTGGAGAGAGCCCAAAACACGTCCTTTCTCTAGGCTGGTCAAGATCTAATGATAAAATAATAAACAAGTAATGCGGCGGTGTATGAGATGATAGAAACGGTGACAAACGCCAAAGCTACGGTCATTGCAATACAACTACCAGGCGGGAAGAAGCAATACAAGAATAAATTACATGCAAATTAACGCAACTTGACTAGGGTGCGGTACCAAAATCTATGCATATATTTATATTAATAAATGTGTTCACCTATGCCTGGGTCCGGTTCCCTTTCAGTAAAGTTATCCCTTGGGATAAACTGCCCCTCCAGGGTTAGCGTACATCAGCACCGACAATCCCTCAGGCGTCACGGGTCAACGTGGGGAACTAGCCGCAGGGAACTATCTAGAACACTGTCACGAGACCCGATTAGCCAGAGTATTGTCCTGGCGCTATGGTTATGCAATCATTCATTTGCTACAGGGATATCCGAGGTGTCCAAAAGGTCCACGTGGGGAGCTAGCCTCAGGGAACTATCTAGCCCACTGCCACGAGACCTATTTTTCACCCCGGATATTCTGTAGTACCCTTCTTTCCGGTCAGTCAGTACCTGGAATATTCCAGGCGTCCCCGTGGGGAGCTAGCCGCAGGGAACTATCTAGAACACTGTCACGAGACCAGTTTTTGCCTGCAATATTCCTGTACTCACCCGGTAAGTTAGCTAATTAAAAAAGCTGAAAGAAAGGTATGATTATTACAGTTAGTGTGTTAGTACACAAATGGTATTTAACTCCGGCCAAGCTGTTTATGAATTACTAATTTTTACTTACTCCCTGTTTGACGGTGTTTCCTGTGTATAATGAAGGCACTGCGGCGGTCGGTCTTGAGGTACTGGATCCTACTGAATTCCCTGAACGGATCCAACTAAACAGATCCAACGGAATTCAATAATTCGCTGGCTTGGCTAAGAGATCGGATAAAGGGAGTCAAAGCTGGTCGGTAGTGGCGCACTAGCTCCACCTGGCGGTTTAGCAATGAGTATTCCACTGGCTTGGCGAAGTGACCGATTACAAGGAACCAAGCCAGTTGGCAGCGGGGCACTTGCTCCACCTAACGGATTGTATGCTTATTCCCTAAATAATAAAATAAAATAACAATTTGTGCCTTTCATTTAAAGTATAATATTAATATCCTATACTTTAACAACTGCTAAAAAATAATGAATTGGGAATGCAATTTCCCTACCAAATTTTGCTTCATTATTGCATTGTTTTAATATGGTGGTTTCTCTGTGCTCATTTTTCATTGAGAAGTTGTATTCTGTCCTCGATCTGAAGTGTTTGCACCAATTCATATAAAAGTGCTCAGACAAAAAAATTTTAAGATGAAAATTATGATTTATATATCATTAAAAATCTTCTTTATGGCCTCTCAAATAAAAATAGACGGAGCATTCCATTTTAAAGAAAAAGAAAGTTCGTATCTCCAAAATACGACTTTCAATTGTTTTCTGAAACGATTTTTGGAAAACCCGTGACTCTTTATAACTTTTTTACGTAACTCCAAAACTAATGAAGTTAAAAGTGGTTCTAACGTTCCTGTGATCACCCTATATTTGTATGACTACAATAAATAACTGAAAAAGTCTACAAAGTTGATTTCTTCGGTATTCTTCTCCCTCCCCCTCTCACAATATTTACTACTATACTGAGCACCACACGTTAAATCAAAAAGATGCTGGCCCTGCTAGAGAATGAACATTGACTACAAGAACTTATTGAGAAGGGAAGAAAATATTAAATGCCTGTGTACCTTTGTTTCATAGACTATCATAAGACTATTAAGAATGTATAATTGGACAAGCGGTGGGCTATATTATTGGAGGTACTAATATGGATGAATTTAGCACCTCACGTCTGAAGGACACGACAATAATATATAATAGTCTCGCACCAGTCGTGCCTTCACAATGGTCTGTGGCTTTATCCACTCAGGCGTATTTGTACAACTCTTAAGATGAAAATGTAAAATTTTACTTACCTGCTACAGTCTGCCTTCCGGCGTATATGGGCGCGCTTCTACTCAAATTGTCGCCTTATAAATTAGCACTGGATAACACTTCTTAGACTATACTGACAATTCCAAAATACTGTTTAGACGGAATTGGAATACTGTTTAAAAGTGATGGGATCGAAGGCGAATTATAGACACAGTTATCCGATTCATGCCACAGAATGGCACACAGTTCGTCAATCTAAGATTTAGTGGATTAAAAGAGTCGAATTCAAATTGTATTTTCGTTTATTGATTGTAAAAATGCAATAAGTGTAAAAATGGAAATATTCAAGTCTGTAAGCTAATTGTATACAAAACAACGTAGATCAGAAAGCACCACTCATGGCAAGATGTTACGTCTCGAGGCCACGTCACTCATACAGCGGTGAGAGTATTGCAACAATTGACTGGCACAAGAAGATTCACATTCCCAGTTCATTAAGTTTGCCGATCTTTTGAGAATTATATACATGATTGATAATCAGAGATCGGGAATTTTATCTCGGTGCCAGAGACAGCACTCATATAAACGTAATATTATATTGCAAACATTTACTGACAGTCAGAAAAACGACGAAGTGGTGAAATATTTACTATTGCCAGCTACATTGTATTTTTAGTAATAAATTTAACATAAACACGGTTATAGTACTTACAAGAACATGTAAAACATATCTAGTAAATAAAAAGACAATTGTGAATCAAACACACACTTTCCTGCTCTGTTTATTGTGTGGCGTGTTTATTTTGTTTATTTCCATAATAATTAAATATGGAAACCCAATTAACTGCTGGCAACATAAAACATTTTTCCCAATAAAATTAACCATTTTCATATAATAATAATAATAATAATAAAAGTACTTTATTGAGTAAAAACCCAAATGGCCATTGACCGAAGTCCTTCAGCCTTTTTTTAACAATAATATAATAAATTTTGTAATAAGTATGGATAACAGACAGCAAAATTTAGATAGCATGTGAAAGAAAAAAAAATAAATCAGGTAAATATGTTACAATGTTACTATTATTATTGACTTTTTATCATGTGGTCCTTATTTCACGAATGTGTTCCCACAGGGTTTTGTCCGGAAACTTCCTGCTGCTGGGTCTTTCATGGTTTCTTGTTTTGCACTGAGGTTGAAGTATTTCTACGTTGTGGTCATTCTTGACGAACTTAATGGATAGTTTAAACAGTCTCTGTGGAATTGGCTCTGTATTAGTTATTTGATGAAGAAGTGTTTGGTGGATTGTGCAAAGGATTTCTTGGGTGTCGATATTTAGTGATGGCTCTGAGCGATGATGTTTCTGCAACATGGATGTTGTTTATTGCTGGTTTTCTGGCATTTAAGTAGATGGGATGGCTGTAGTCTAACATTGGTCTGCATATCGATTTGTATATGTGTGCTGCTGTCTTTTTGCTGATTCCCTTATTTTTGTAGGTCATGCAGCGAAAGTGTTTGCTTCTAGAGATACACCTCTTTTTTATGGATTTGGTGTGGTGGTTGAAGTTTAGCTTTTGATCTAAGCTTATGCCTAGATATTTCACTATTGTTTGAGAGGTTAAATTATGGTGGTTGACAGTAACTGTTGGCGAATTGTTGTTCGGTGCATGATTAAAAATAATGTATTGGGATTTTGTTGGGTTGGGTTTCAGTCTCCATTTGTTGAACCATGTCATTGTCCTGTTCATTAGTTCTTGCAATTCAGCAACGGTTTTTTCTAAGGTGCTATTATGGCTAATTAGGGCAGTATCATCAGCGTACTGTAGGATATATGTATCAGGATTAAAATATTCGAAGTCTTTTTCAAAGTTGTAAATATCGTAACAGAAAATGTTGTACAACAGCGGTGAGAGAGGGGAGCCTTGTGGTAGTCCTTGTTGTGTTTTAAATAATTTGGAGTAACTCGTATTTATTCTAATTTGTAAGGTTCTTTCATTTAAATAATTTTTTACTATGTATATAAGATGTTTTGGGCAGTTCAGCACTGCCAACTTATATAGCAAACCTCCATGCCATACACTGTCGAATGCTTTGTTTATATCAATAAGAATTGCCGCACTATGTTGTTCTTCGAGTTTTGCTGCCTGGATGTTTGATGTGATGATTGTCAGTGGGTGCGTTGTGGAGCATTTTTCGCGGAATCCGAATTGGCAGTTGGGAATATTATGGCCAATAGCGTCAAAGATAAGTTTTTTAAGTAACTGTTCGAGATTTTTACCCAACACTGGCAGCAAAACTATGGGACGATAACTATCTGCTCTATGTTGATTGGTGTACCAAGAATATGTGAATTTTATCATCTTGGAATGGTATTGAAAAATGTGTGACTTCGTTAAGCGGATTGTTTATCCGCGGAGGATTTTCCCTTTTCATTTTTAAAATAGGATCTACTTGAACTAGACTTCCACTTCTTATATTGTTATTTATCACATTTCCGTTAAACTGCAATACATCCCAATTTCTGTAATGCGTATTACTGTTTCCTTTTGTTTTAGTTTCGACGAATAGGGCACAGTTAATTTTATTTTCCTCTATTATGTTGTTGATTATATGTTTTTTTGGAATGTAACTATTTGCATTAGCGTACAGTACCTTAAGCATCGACGTGAACTTGAATATTATTTTTTCCAGGTAGTGGTTCAGTTGGTGAGATGGTTAAGGGTTCGTCTAAATCAAACATTAAGATGTACAGCCTGTTCCCCGAAAACGAGGCCACTGTGTCGATGTTGTATTGTGTTACGAATCGTTTCCTTAGCTTCTTTAGTAGTTCTTCTCTATCTCTATTCTTTTCTTTGTTTATTTTTGATATATAAGTGTTTATTATCATGTCATGTATTGTAATTGGTGAATGAATTTTAGAGTTTTTTGTAATTTTTTTATCAATTTCTTGGCTTTTTTTGTTTAGTGGCTTAATCTGTGTGTTAGGAAGGCCTTGTATTGGTTGTGTAGGTCTTTTTGGACATTTGAGTGACCATGCAGCATGTTCTTCTGATCCACAGCCCGTACATTTCATTGGTAGTGGAGAGTTGCATTTGGAATGGTGGTGAGGTCCGTTGCATTTAGTACACTTTAATGGAGTGGTGCATTGTTCTTTAGTGTGTGAAAATTGTAAGCATCGTGGGCATGGTTGTGGAATTGGAGCAGGTGGTAGGCTTGGAAAAACTGCGTAGTGTTTATGTTTGTAGAATATTCCCTCATTAAGCAGTTGCTCGCGCAATCTGTGTGATTATTTTCTTCTCTTTGTTTGTTTTTATGAGGAATTCTTTTTTGTTTGTATTATGACTTCATCTGATTGTGGTTGTGCCGCCTCCCATATTTCAGACATATATTTTCTAGTTATGTCAGTCATAGGTGTTTGAATTTTTTGTGTAGCATTTCACTCATCCTTGCTGAATAGTTTTTGTGTGTGTATATTGCATTGGTTTTGTTTTGTTGGTTTTTTGTGGATGTATTTATCTCTGTGTTTTTTTACTGCTAGCATTTGAGCCTAATATTATTTCATTGACATCTTCTTGTGTTAATCTGTTCTTTTTGTTTATGTTTCCTGCTGCCTCTCCTTTTGTTTTTATTTTGTGTCTCACTTTCTTCCATTGTCCATTATCTTCTAATTCCATTTCACTATAACTTCCATCACTTTCAGAAGTCATTTTGGTTTAAATTAATTCTTAAATTGTTCAGTATCAGGAGTAAATTTAAAAAGGTTTTCACTCTACCACTGTCTGTTAAGAACTGTCATATAATATTAAATCATACGTAACAAAGTTAAGAATTAATGGCATTAAAACTGCCACGTACCGTGTGCATCAATGATAAAGTGAATTTATTTCATTATAAAATTTTAATTCGTATAACCTACTTCTATCAGAAATCTACTTCATTTGTGAAACGTACTGACAATTATCTAAAAACATAGTTGATTTTTTATACTTGCAGTGTTAAAAGCATTCGACCCCGACCAAGTGTCAACATTAAATTCCAGTGTACGGAGGTACCTTTATGTTTTTTACTTATGCGGTTTTATCGTCTTTAATTATACGACGCAGCCGAGATTGTGAAACATTTGAAAATCGCTTTTTACCTACACTGTGGCAATTATTAGAATTTACGTCAACATTTAATGAAGGGCAAAGGTAGACCATTCCAGATCGCAGTTGTGCAAACCGTAGTATAAATCTAGCCGTATGTATGTATGTACACAACATGTATCTACAAGCCTAGTATGAAATTATACAGAGTAGGCGGTATACAAAAATGTCTAGTGCTTCTCAGACTGCAATAGACTTGTGGATTGGCGATTCTCCAGAACTGCAATTTGACGGAACAGATCTTTATTGTAGTAGTTGCAATAAAACAATTTCTTGGACATCTAAAACAAATGTTAATAGGCATATTTCCTCATAAAAGCATATTAGTGCTAGTGGCTCTACTGACAGTGACAGTCAACGTAGTTGGTGGTGGGATGTAACATACCATGGTCAAAACTGGATAATCCACTTTTTAGACACTCAGATGAAAATATTTATCAACAGAGCGTGATGTTAGACAAAAAATTTATGAGCTTACTGGGAAATACATCTGGGTTAGAGCGGAACGAAACCACCAATGCTTGTGGTTAGAAGGTACCGAATATTTTAGTGGGTGCATTGGAGGAAAATTATTCAGTGAGTGGACCCTTGATCACCTCTAAAGTTGTAGAAACGACAAATTGTCGCATTATAGTGAAGGCAGTGAATTCAAGTCCACAAAAGTTATGGGGTGACAAATATGTAGAAAATAAGGACAAGGTCTTATAATCTCTTACTGATGGAGTGAATTATATGAAAGCTGCAGGACAAATGATGAAGGAAACATATCGCAATATGCTGCATGTAACATATCTAGCACATGGACTCCATAGAATTGCAGAAACTATTAGAAGATAACTTTGATAACTTAATATCTGGTGTAAAGAAAGTTTTTCTGAAAGCACCACATGTACGGTTATTTAAAGAAATACGTCCAAATACACCATTAACTCCAGCGTCCATTATAACATGGTGGGGAACTTGGCTAGAGGCGGCATCATACTATTTTTGCCATTTTGAAAATGTCAAACTAGTAGTACTGCAGTTGAATCCAGATGACGCATTTGTTATTTTACAGGCTCATCAGACATCTATGTCCAAGAAGATGTGAAGACCATACTCGGAAGTCCCTAGCCATACAAGACCAACAACATCAAAATTTACTGCAAAATTCCAAATAGTTTTAAAAACCAATCATGGATTTGTAACGATGTTTTCTGTAATAGACCTTTTAAACGGTAAAGTAGACCTTTCTATACCAGGACTCGATAGGGCGACTTTAAGATTTCACATATTTTAAGTACGCCCCGATGACATATCTGTTGACCTTGAGCGGTCGTTTTCTCCTTATAAATGGATTTCTAATGATAGGTGGTGAAGGTTAACTTTAGAACCATATTAACTTTAGATATTAAGGAATTCCCTAAAAAAAGTACAATGTAAGATACATTGTATCATACTTGCATAAAAAATCTTTCTGCGCCGGCAGAGCCAACCCTGACTTTTGCATCACCGAGATAAATTTCCCAATCTCTGTAAATAATTAAATTTCGGATCGCTTTGTTTAGTCATTCCTTATAAATGATTTTAACATTCGTTAGGATGAATTTGCTTCGAGAAGCTATATGAGCCTTATTTCCAGCTTGATTAAACTTAAGAAATGGTGTGTCCTAGAAGTAAAGGTCTCAATTTTTTTTTTATGCATTTTGCACCCCCACTCCATTATTAAAGGGGTTAACGAAACAAATTTGGGATATTCACTTGAAATTTGGTACACCTATATATTTTATCGATATATGGAACTAAGATTATATTTTGAGATGATTCTTGGGGGTGAAATAAGAGTAATTAAGTAAAATAAGCTAGTAGGGGTTCAGAAATTTAAGATTTGGTGCATATGCTAGAAATTAAGGTTTCAATTTTTTTTATGACATCTGCCACCCCCATTCCATTATTAAAGGGGTTAACAAAATTAAATTATGATTTAGTGTGTAAATATAAGAGCAAGAGTATTCAAATTTTTTTTACATCAACCACCCTAACCCCATTAAATATCGGTCAGTTGAAAATGTATTAGAAGTGGCACGTCATTTTATGGGTTTTTGGATGAGACGATTTCAAATATTATATTAGTAAAATTCTATGAGCAATTCACATACAGGATTGCAAATATAATATCAAGATGCTATCCTTCAAAGAGGCTTTGGATGAGAAATCTGGATGTGGAAATAATGATTAGGCAACGGTTTTTTACAATCACGAAGATCGAGATTCTCCAGTCATCATTTCAGATTCCCATCTTTCATATCATTTGACATATTATGTGGAGGAATGTCATGGTTCCCACCCCCAAATTTATATATTTAATGGTTCTAAGAGCTAAAAATAAATTTTGTCTGCATTTTTAATGTATCTTTGTTCCAATGAAATAGATAACAATGATTAATATTGTATATGTGTCTGAGTTGAGGTAATATTCCTATGAAAGGGAAGGAAGCAAAAGTTTGACCCATTCTCAAATCTGGTAACAAATCAAACATTAGAAATTATAGAACCATCTCCATATTATGCAATTATGCACACCTATAAAAGCGCTCGAAAAAATACTTTATAATTTTATTTGTACAAATGTCAAAAAGTGTGTATCAAATCATCAGCATGTGTTCGTGCCCTATAGGTTGACTGTAACAAATCTCTCTGCCATAACTCCATATTTAACCGAAAATATTGACAGCAGAAACCAGATGTAATTTACACTGATGCAGCAAAGGCATTTGACAAAATCTGCCATACAAGTTTAATAGCTAAATTTGAGTATTGTGGTTTTTCATATAATTTTATTACCTTAATAGAAAACTAAATAAGTGATAGAAGTCGTCGTTAATAACTATAGGTCTCAATGCTATTGCAGCAGCTCAGGAGTACTACAAAGTAGTAATCTAGGCCCACTGTTGTTTTCGATCTCTTTTAATGATATTACAACAGTTATAACAGAATCTGAATACTATATGTTTATCTGAAAATGTTTCTCTTAATAAAATCTCAAACGGATATAAATGGATTACAGCTTAATATTAATAAATGCTTTATTGTATCTTTGACAAAAAATGGTAAATGTTCTAACCTATGACTATATCATAGATAATGTCATAAGTCGTAAGAGCACTGTAAAAGACTTAGGTGTCACATTTTGATTCAAAGTTAACGTTTAATGGTTATATCTATATCTCTAATTCTGCTATGAAACTCTTGGTCTTCATGATACAAAATAATCTTTTAATTTATGTAAATCTCTTAATATGCTTTACCAATCAACTGCTTGTCCTAAAATTGAATCCACCTCCCTTATCTGGTCTCCATTATATGTCAAATATATTTATTGTCTCGAAACTATCCAGAGTAGATACTTAAAGTGTAAATTTTTTAGAGAGCCTGTACCTGTGATTATCATGGGCACTGTTTTGTCATTAATTGATGTATACTGTTGAACAATAAAGTCTATTTGTTAAAGAACAAAGAAAAATTATGAGCTAACAAAGTCATGACAATGGGTAGATTTCTTTAAAATAAAAATTTGCATTGCAATAAAAAAAGGCGATAAAGATGCTATTAAAAAGTTTTTTAGTTTCTGCCGTTTGTAACATTCCATATAAACTTTTAATCCTTTAATTTCCGGAACCGGATGAATCTATACTAGGATTATGTCCTAGTATTTAATACAATCATATTGTTTATTTCTCTGTTATTTACTTTGACTATACTAGTATTATGTCCGAGTGTTTTATACAGTTATATTTTTGTCCATTACTCATATTTAAATTTATATTTTTTGTTTTTACTTACTTTTTTAAATGACCAATAAATTATTATTATTATTATTAATCAGCAAAGTTTTCATGCTCCCATCGTGGAAGCGTATCCGCCCATAAGACAGACTAAAACACATCCTTTTCGAACTCCTCCATGCAACTGGCTGCTTTAGGCCCCCCACAAATTTTGAGCGTTACCACACTGTAATACTACATACATATACGTTTCTAAGTGTTTTTATTTTGCATTTCTTTGCGAAAGTCTATGTTTTGTTATATTTTCGAAAAGAATAAATGTTTATTTTATTAATTATTTGAATTTATATGGCTAAATAAAGCATGTATACTCGCACGAACTTTTACATTTACATTACGGGAGCTGTACGAATCCGCATGCGCATCGGGCTGGCCAATGCCAGAATGAAAGGGTTAAATAATTTGAGAAAATCAGTGACACTTGTTTTACAAGGCACTCTGAGCTACACAATTTTTTTTTTTACGATTACTATACTTCCAATCCACTACGTGGATGTGGAAGTAAAAAAATTACACTTAAACAGAGCAAGATCTTTTAATTTAGCAGAAACGTCATTAAGTTTTTATCGAAAATACGATTTTTAAACTTTTTACAATATTTTGTTTATTCTAATATGCAAAAATTTGAAATACGGCTCTGTAGTACCTTGTCGGCATAGTAATAGTAATGATATTTGGATGGCTGGTTTTTATTACCTTTTTTATGTGCATTAAACAAATGGAGACAACTATACCTAGCACATTTCTTCATGCTATTCGTCTGCTGCTTGTCAGTTTTAATTGCAAAATTCACCAAAAACATGAGTAGGTGGGGGTGGTGCAATCAAAATGCTTTCAAAAAACGATTTTCTTTCCTGTATTATCAATTGTTCATTACTGCCCATACACTCTTTTCAATTATCCAGAAAGAAAATCGTTTTGACAGCCGCACCCCTATCAATTTATGTTTCTGGACAATTTTTCGATTTAAAAATGACAAGTAAACGAAAAGAGTGCATGAGCAGTAACGAGTAAATAACGAGCAATTGATAAGCCAGGAAAATGAAAAGGGTGCAGAAGCAGTAATGAGCAAATTAATAGCATAAAGAAATTTGCTAATTAACTACATTTAGATAATTCCGCCCTTCTATTTATATATTTTTTTGTTGTTGTAAGTCATCGTCTTTATTTGCTCGTCATTACGAGCAAATAAAGTCGATATACGAGCAACAAATAGCATGAAGAAATGTGCTAGTTAGGTACATTTAGATAATCCCCCTTTTATTATTTTTGTCTTTTCGTTGTAAATAATGACACGCAAACAAAAATAATTGTAAGTCATCGTCTTTATTTGCTCGTCATTACGAGCAAATAAAGACGATATACGAGGAACAAATAGCATGAAGAAATGTGCTAGTTAGGTACATTTAGATAATCCCCCTTTTATTATTTTTGTCTTTTCATTGTAAATAATGACACGCAAACAAAAATAATAGACGAGCAAACAGGAGCTGTTGCCAAATTCAACCCTCCTCTGTGTTTGTTCTATTTTAAGCAATGAGGAAACGTAAGAAACCGACGAGCAACCGATTTGCGTTGAAAAATGTTCTAAATTCAAAAATGAGAAAATCAACTTTACAGAGCTGCATGTAATTGCAAAAATTAACCTAATGTTTAATTCGATAAAAGAAGTTATGCACAACTACAGTTGAAATGCGAAGATGTCATACAAACATTGGAAATGGCGAGAGCAATAGCAACAGCTCAAGATTGCCTATAGCTACACGAGTCTGTCTGACAGCTGATATTGTTTTATTACATTCTATGGCTACTATGATTTTTCCAATGTTATTAGGTTACCAGATTTACACAGAAATGTGCCATTTTAGTTTCCAAAGCCCACTAATCTATTATCTATTAGCCGCATGTTTCTAAAAGCTTGGTTGCATTGTATTTTGGCTCAAATCTCAAATATTTCTGAGCGGATTTTCAAAATTTTGGTATCATTAGATTCGTATGAAAATGAGGTATTTAAAAGTGTTGGTGAACGATTAAATTCCCATTTAAAAAAACCGAGTTAGTGGGTAAAAATCACATTTAAAAATTTTAAACGCCTCTAGAGAATTAAGTAATGCGATCATATTGCTCTTTTTATTTTTATAGTAACGTAGCACACAAACTAAAATATATTTTGGGCACCACAGCACTCTTGATTCAGAAATAGATTTTTTAATAAAACTTTTAATGTTTATCAAAAAGTGACCAAAATGTATGTATTGTATTCAAAATTTCCTCTAGATTCCAAAAATGTAAAAATATATAGGGTGTTCCATTTAAAAATCGAAAGTTGTGGGCATTTCCGGTCAAACCGGATGTGCACCAAACTTGATTTTTTATTGAAAAGATGGCATTTTAGTCGTGTAATAAGGCCTCCAAATTTCAATTTTCTATTCCAAATATTTTAGGAAATATCGGGGCGAGCGCAATTCGTGACTCACCCGGTATACTGGTATTGATAAGTCATTTTCCCTTCTAGTTTCATAGGCATGGTTATAATTATTATATAAAAACTCTGTAAATTCTGTTTAACAAATATGACAATATCATAAATAAATATGCTAGATATTGCTAGAATATTCAGTTCCCTGAAAACATTTGTACAAGATATGCAGTCTTATTTATCCCTTTTATATTTCTTACTGCCATTTTTTGTATTTTAAATATTCTTTCTAAGAAATGAGATGAGCCGTATTTCACCTGGGAGTAAAATTGAGCATAATAATAGGAAAGGACCACCGGTGTCCTAGTAAGTTTTCTTAATCAAAGGCAAAACATGTTGAAGAGAGCTTTTTGCACTAATGGTCAATATGTATTTACCAGTTTAGGGCATTGTCAATATAAATACCTAAAAATCGTGTATGCTGAACTGGTTCAAGCGATTTACCATTCACTTTTATTAGACTGCTTACGTTATAGTTTGATAATCTAGGTGTAAAATGGATGAATACTGTCTTTGATTCATTTAAAAGTAATTTGTTTTCAAAAAAACAGGATGTAAAAGTATTAATTTTGTTTTGTGAAACATTAATTAGACTACTCATGTTCGGACTAGTATTCAAATATGAACTGTCATCTGCAAACATTATCAAATTACCACTATCAACAGTTCCTGGTAAATCGTTAATAAATAATAAAAAGAGCAGAGGTCCAAGAACGGAACCCTGTGGAACGCCACAGGATACAATTAATATGTCTGATTTTATGTTATTTAGCTTAACAATTTGATTTCGGCCTGAAAGATACGACTGCAGTCAGTTGCTAATGTTTCCTCTAAATCCATATCTGCATAGTCTTTTAATAAGCAAGTCATGATCCACCAGATCAAATGCCTTGCTTAAATCCATGAAAATTCCAAAACATTTATTATTTTTATTTATGGCATCAGGTAGTTTATCGAGAAATTGCATAACAGTTGTGTGTACCTTCCATTCCTCGAAATCCATGCTGAGCATCAAACATCATGTGAATCTTATTAATAAAGTTTAACATAATGCAATGCAAATGTTTATTTTAAAACCATTTCTACCCATTGTCGTGACTTTGTTAGCTCATTTTTCTTGTTTACTTTTTATCATCATTATCTATTTTATTGAAACAAGAATACATTAAAGACACAGATTAAAATTAGTTTTACCTGTTAGAACAAAAAAATCAGTTATCTGAATGGCTGAATATTGGGAAATTTTGAAAATCAACAAACAAAATTAATCTCGAAAACCGTAGGAATTTGTTTGGAGGTCATTGCTGCTAAATATGTTCCAAATTGCCTCACCTATCCACCCTTTTCTTTTGGCAAACCATCCGTCAAACACCCTGTATATACAGTGCAATGCACTGAAGATGTATTTAATTTAATTTTAGAAGTAGAGTTTGAATTTTAGTAGAGAAGTAGAACTTGAGTAGCTGCATTTCTCAGAGCACCAACTCAAGTCAAGAGTGTCAGATGTAAACTCAGCCCACTGCAACCTCCTGAATACGACAAATTCTCAATATTTTGCGTCATGTTGGAGATATTGAACAAATTACTAGTAGTTGTTCAGGATCTCATTTTAACCTTGATGCCGGAGTTTCGAAACAAAATTGGAATTTCAACAAGTGGTACTTTGTTCGCATACTAACGCAATTAGCTTCAAACTGACAGTAGAAGAAATTTCTGATTTGTTTACATGGGTTGCTAGTGAAAACGTGTTTTTTCTTAAAATGTTTTACAGAAAAAATAATTTGAATTTCCAAGGGACATTTTATTTTCTTACTACGTGAATACCATGTACACTACCTTATTGAAATTTGGTATTAGTAAGTTATTATATGAGATTATTTCACAGTTAAAACTTTGCCCCATTTTTTTTTAAATTAGCTTCATTTTTTTCGTAAGGACGAATGCCACTGGCGAGTTTTTAAATATTTTACCGTGAAACAATCTCCAGATGAGTAAGTATCTTCCAACCATTTTTTTAAAAATTGCATTGTTAATAAGGGAGCTGTGATATGGGGGTCATGAAAAGTAAGACATACTATATATCGTCGGGTTTCTGAAAACTTTTCAGTGTGTCTATCACATTGCAAATTCCAACCATTTTTAGAGGCAAGTTTCAACTCTAAAATGAACAAAACTTTTGATACGGTTTTAATTTTATTTTATTAAATATAAGTTACATTAATTACTAGTCAATTTCAGTGACTCCAAAAACTCCTTGTAAAAGTCTCGCAGAAAGATTTTGAGAATAGTGTACCTTATCTGCAACATAAACATAAGGCAATCGCATGATCCAATATGCTGATTGCGTTAATTTTGTAGGTCCATCTGGTGTACTGATGAAAACGGGAGAACTGGCTACTGGTTGGACCTAAAATTTTCAAGCGATTCAACATATGCAATTTGGTTACATCAATTAAAAGGACAAAAATGTTTTGTGTTTATTTTTAGAGAAAGAATGCCATAATCATAATAATTTGAATGGGCCTCTGCTTCAAACAATATAAAATTTCAGATTTAGGTCTATAAATACAAATGTCTATAAATGTTTTCTACTGAACATCCTCAAACATTAATTATTCACGCTTGTCTTATGATTCATTTTATTTATGAACCCCCTTATAATTTGTATATGGAATTAACCTTTTATTTCCTATCATAAAATCAAATGCCAATTCTATATCGATATTAATAGTTTTTTGTAACCTTTTTTATGATGGTTCAATTTTTTTGTCCAAACACTAAACCTTTGGAAAATTATCTGGTTATTATGACATAGCCAAATTGATGAAAAGAAAACATTACCTTTGGATCCAAAGTGCAGTGAACTGGAGCTTTAGGAGTCACAACATGTAAGCGCATTAATTGCGCCAATTTTCCAGCCCTACAGGCACAGGGATAATACAATGGCATGTCACTTTCCGCTATTTTGTGACCTGTATCTTTTACTATGCTACCAGGTGTAGCTTTAAGTACTCTATCTGGTGCGGCCAGCATAAATCTATGTCCGGACGAACACTCATATTCGACTCCTATAAAAACTTTTACAGTGAACTGTGGTAAAGTTCCAGTTGGACGTCCTCTCCTTCCCCTTACAGCATATTTATTAACATGAGGCCAATTCTGTTTTGATTTTGAATACACAGTTACATCCCATGGCAATAAATAGTTAGTGGCACTTAAAAAACCTGGATGATGTGCCTCAGACAATCCTAAGTTATGGCTGTATAGTGATGAAGCACCTAGGCATACAAGAGACCAACTCGAATACACTGGAAGCAAACCTGGAGGTGAACTAAGGGTTAGCATTCCTGGCAAATATTCAGTCGTGCTAGGCTGGCGGATTAAACCCCTTTCCACTTCTGGAGTAAGCTCTCCACTTCTATCAGATAACACTGAGAGAGCATCCTCTGTCTCATTTAGAGTCGCTGCTTTATATTCTTTAATGGAAGGTTGGAAGATAGGAAATGTTATTCTTTCCAATTTGGAACACTGACACTCTTTGCTAATTTGCTGATAAAACAAGTAATTTGCTTGTTTGGCATTGTAGGGGTCTTCTCTAGGTCCTATTTTCCTACCACAATCGCAAACAGCTAAAAAAATAATTGTATTTTATTTTCTAATAAAAGTCTAATGAAACTGAAAATATGCATATACAAGGTGTTGAAGAAAATTATTGAGAAATTGAAATGAGTGTAACAGAACAGATCTAATAATAAGAAAAGGAGTCATTTTTTTAGAATGGTTCAGAATGGTTCAAGCCAAAAGTAATGTGATACTCCATAGGCCTGGAAATTATATTTTGTATATGGTGATTTTAATATAAACAATAAATTAGTTTCTTACGATCGTACAGTGGGCGAAAATTCAAAATTTAGTTTTGATACCTAGATTTCTATGATAAATAAGAAAAAAGAAATATCAACTCCTGGGGGTTAGTTATATAGGTATTGTATTTAGGTGTTTATGAGAAAAATGTCTTTAAAATACCTCGCCCTGGGAGTGATATGTAAGAGTTCAAAAAATTGTTTAATCAGCGTCTTTAGAAAAAGATTCAAAAAAATTATATATTAACATTGTGGATTAAAAAGACAATAGGCATTCAAAAGATAAATTTATTACAGATATCTGTACAGAAATAATAAATAAAGTAAGACCTATTAAGACGACGCCCTTGTCTACCTAATCACTACTGTCCGAATCGATGTCGTCATCAGAAGTTGTGGTTTCTGAGGTGCTTTCCTGTGGTGTTTGTGTCATCGAAGTCGCTAAAAGTTTGGGTACTTCTGGTATTGCTAGTAGACTTAGTACTTCGAAACCTCTTTTCAGAGCATATTTTAAGTAATAAACTAGGTGGCACTAGTGCCGCCTAGTGAAGGGCTTAGTGCCGCCCAATGGCAGGCATTAGTGCCGATGCCGAAAAATAAGGAAAAAGGAGAAGAATCAACGAGGTCTGACAATAGACTTAATGAAAACAGAGCCTTTGTGTGCCTCTGCCTTCCACGCTCCACCATACCTACGACTCTCGTGTATTATAGGATATCTACATATATTCATTCGTTTCACTGTGCCTTATCATTGACGGAAAATTAACCTTATCCGGGAGGATTTGAAGAAAAAAATATGAATGAACTTGAAACTGTGGAGGAAGATGAAGATGAAGTTCAAACAAGACGTTCAGTGAAATCATTCGTTTCTATAAGTAGATGTTGGTACGCAGTAAGATATGAAGTTGTACAAAGCTGCAATGAATTTCTAGGTGTGCGACTTACAAGTGATCAGCAAGAAATTGTTTCAAACCTAAAGCTATTTGTAAATGTAAGAACTACTCCAGAAATGATAAGTAGGATGCGTATGGCCGTGGCAATTTTTTTTTGGTGTGGATTCTGTTGGATCATTTGCTGATGACGTGATTACCTTACATGTTTCAACGTTTTCGTAACCTCGTACAAACGTACTTAGCTCTGGGCCTGAAAGAGCGGTGTTCCTCCACACTATGCTTAAACGCTTAAAACTAACAACTATCTTATAACAAAAAGACACTGAATTCTAGGATGTATATAGTGGGTACTGCATTTTTTGACCCAAGGTCAGCAGTGGCAAGATTCTTAGGAGCTGAAGAAAGAAGGTGAAGATTTCGTGATGAAGACCTTTACAAAAATCATGAATTTTTTTTTTAAAAGACTACTTTTTAAGTTTGTTCCTTTGATGTGATTTAAATAAATATTTTGTTACTAGCTTACTCTTTCTTTTTTAGCTAAGTTATTTAGTTGCGAATACATTCAATACAGAAAGTTGATGTATTTCTCATTTAGAAAAAAAATACTGAAATTGCATATTATATAATATAAAATATATAACAGATTGGCTAGTGCCGCCTAATGAAAATTCCTTAAAATATGCTCTGCCTCTTTTGGTGCAATTTTCTAAGTCCTGTGGTGAACGGGTCAGACGAAATTAGCAGGCAATGAAGAAGATCTTCGTTTGTTAGTTGTCTAGATGATCTTCTAGTGTGGCTTCGCCTGCATTGTTTAAGGTCTTTATTCCTTGACACCTGAGCTTCGTCTGAGAGCTGACCGATTAATAATAATAATAATAATAAACTTTATTTTCATCAGACTCGCCTACACAAGTATAGAATATTGTCAATAGTAGTTACATGGAATATAAAATCACATAAAATATAGAAAAGTAAAGACACATACAAATATTGAAGTAAAATACATATTAAAAACTAATTACTAAAATCGGCAGTAAAGTATTCTGTGATAGAGTAGAAACTAGACCTTATTAATAAATTTCTTATAGCGGCTTTAAATTCACCTAATCTTTCAAGATTTTTAATATTAGCAGGTAGCTTATTAAAAAGTTTTATACCCATAACAGTGGGACCATTAGCAACCAGCGACAAGCGGTGATGCGGAATACTTATATTAAAATTCAGCCTAAGCCCATAACGGGAACTTCCATCTCGAGCTTGTATGAATTTTTCTGGATTTGATTTCACAAAAACCAGTGCATTAAATATATAAAGTGAAGGTACGGTTAGTATATTTAACTGCTTAAATAGTTCTCTACAGGAGGTAGTGATAGGTTTAAACAGCATAGTGCGAATAATTTTTTTCTGAATTATCAAGATTTCATTAACTCTAGAGCAATTTCCCCAGCATATAATACCGTAGTTAATAGACGAGTGTATATGTGCAAAATAATATGACTTTAAGTTAACTTTACTTCTCATTTGCCATAATACGAAGCAATGTGTAGCTAATTTTCTTAATAAAAAATCAATTTGAATGCTCCACGTTAAATGGGTATCAAGATGTAATCCCAAAAACTTGACAGAGTTATTTTGCTGAATGCTCATATTATTAACTTTTACCAGAAGACTCTGGTTGTTCTCTTTTGCAGAGAAGAACAATATTTCGGTTTTTGAATTATTTAATGCTAAGCCATTGTTGGAACAAAATGTTATCATATTATTTACAGCAGCATTTGCATATATGCTGAGTTCAGCTATACTTGGGGCAGAGACAGCATTAGATGTATCGTCCGCAAATAAAGACACGAATGAGTCATCAAAATGATCAACAATGTCATTTATAAAAATTATAAAAAGCAATGGTCCCAGTACACTTCCCTGGGGGACGCCCATGTTGACCATGCTAGTATCAGATTTATAAACGACACCGCTGCTCCTTATAACAACTTCCTGTGTCCTATCCATCAGATATGATTTCAGCCAATTTAAAGCGGTATTTTTTATTCCATATTTATCTAGTTTATTTAGCAATAAATTCAAATTAACTGTGTCGAAGGCACGTTTCAAGTCGAAAAATATGCAAGCAGTGTTATTTTTTAAGTCGAGATTATTTAAAATAAAATTATATAATGATAGAACGGCATGCTGGGTAGAAAGGCCTTTTCTAAAGCCAAATTGTCTCCCAGTTAGTATGTTTTCATCTTCTAAATAAACTATTAGTTTCCCATGAAAAGATTTTTCATATATTTTTGAAAAGGCAGATAACAGGGCTATACCTCTATAATTTGATATTAAATTTGTGTCTTCTTTTTTGTGAATTGGTATAATCTGAGATTTTTTTAATAGAGTTGGAAATATACCTTCTTGAAATGAGAGATTTATTAATGATGTGAGAGGATTAGTTAAATAATCAACAACTTTAGCTAATAGTGAGCTAGGAATGCCATCAAAGCCGGCTGAGTGTTTTGAGGATATTGACAATATTAATTTATGGACTTCTTCATAGGTTATAGGTGATAATTTAAAAGTTGAGTCTTTAGCAATAATATTATTTAAAGAATTACTAACCGACATACTTCCAGTTAACACGTTCAGTGCGCATGTCGGCTCTGGCCGCCATCTGTGAATGTTAGGTAGTGCGCGTGACGGCTTTGGCCGACATAATAATAATAATAATAATAATAAAGGGACTTTATTCATTCTTAAAAAAAAAAATTTAAATACAATTGAATACAGTTAATTATATTCATACATAATAGAATGAATTGGCGAAGTCTCACCCAAAATGGGCGCTTTTAAACTTAACCAGACTAACGACTAAGTATTTCAATAAATCAGTCTGAGCTCAGCATTAGGGGTAGGTCACCAAATATAGAGCAGCAGTCAACGTGTTAAGGTTTGAATAGAATTAATGAAATAATCACTAAAAGCGTCGGCCGCCGCCTGAGGATTTGAAATTTCACGACCATTTGCATCCAAGAGCGTTGGTGGAAGTGATTTTTTCTTTTTGTGATTACCTTCATTGTTAATTATTTGCCAAGCTGTTTTACATTTATTGTTGGAGGATGAGAATAGGGATTCATAATAGCTATTTTTTGCTTCCAAAATTTGTTTTTGGTGGTTTTTCTTTAGAATATTATATCGAGTTAATAATTCTTGATCATTTGTTAATTTATAGGTTCTAAAAATTTCCCTTACCAATTTACCTTGCTCTATAAGATGGTTATTAATCCATGGTTTCTGAGATTTCGATTTTCTGTTTTTAATTTTTTCCAGAGGAAATGCCATATCTAGGAGTTCTATAAAGGTGTTAAAAAAAGCTTCGAATTTCGCATCACAGCTAGCACTGGTGGTAACATTGCAGACTCAACAATTTTAGCTCCATATATGAGGAATTTGTGCAAGGATGCCGGCATGTCATACCATCCGTAATTAGTGTTATAAGCGTCGAATTTTTCACCATTTAATTTGTATCCTGACGACAAAGTTTGCAGAATCACTGCAAATTTTCTTATCAAATAAGCCCCCATAATATGTGCAGCTGTTTCAGGGTCTCTAAAAAATCTTCTAGCCGTGTTGCCATCGTTCGTAGTTCCACTACCTCCGGGTTTCACATGGTCAACCAAAAGTCCCATTTCGTCTTTAAATTTCTTTTGTATTTCCATTCTCTTAGCCAACAATGTAGTTTTGTTTTCTCCACAAGTTTGCCATTGTTTAAACTCCAGCCTATATGATACGTGCAGCAAATACTCAAAAAATCGAATTTAGGTGTGAAGAGTTGAGAGGCCAAAACGCTAAAAATAATAAATCAAGATGGCCGACGAGGAGGATCAGATGAATGACTCTGATGGTCTCAAAGGTGCTTTCTTGTGCTGTAAAAAAAAGTGCTCAGTAGTGGTGTGCATAAACTGTGCAGGAGTATTTCACAAGTCATGTGCATTCAGGAACAAAAATTACGAAATTGTTAGTGACTCACTAATTAAATGTTGTCAACAAAAACCTAGTGCTGATGATGATCAGATTCGAGAAAATGGAAATGAGACAAGTGCCTATGAAGTACAGAAGCTAAAATTGGAAAATTTAATGTTAAAGAAGCTTCTTGAAGCATCCGAAAGTAAGTTTCAATTATTGCAAAACAATAATAAATTATTAGAAGAGAATAAAAAACTCCTTGAGGAAAAAGTGGAACAGAAAGAATTCGAAATAAACACAAAAAATGTCAATAAAACTACACAAGCAAAAAATCATAATAAAGAGAGCTATAGTAAGGTAGCCAGTAAACAAACACCACGTATACAAAAAAACATAAATAAACAACAAAATGAAGATGTAACCTCACAAGTACAAGCTAACCTAAAACCAACAAGAAATAAGGAAGATTATATGAAAGAGCTTGAAACTGCACAAATAAATATAATGAATGACGTTATAAATCTTGAGGTCAGTTCTGAAAATATGGAAACAACCAGAATTAATGACGGTAATTTCATACAACAAAGGCATCAAAGAAGATCTATAAAAAAGAGACTTGGAAATGGATTAGTCTCCGAGGAACAAAAAGATAAAGGTTTTTCAGGCGAAGACAGGAAAGTCTGGCTATACATAAATAGGGTAAAAAGGCACGTTACACCTGACATGATCGTTAAATTTATTAAAAAAAAGGAATCGTTTAAAAATGAAACAGTGGATGCAAGAGAATTACCTTCAGATCCAAAAAGGCTTAAATGTTTTGTTGTCACAGCTCCCCTAATTAGGAAAGATGAGATGTATGATCCCAACTTTTGGCCTGAAAATATTGGAATAAAAAGATTTGATTTTACCAAACATCGTGAGTTTTTGCAAAACGGCGGTGATTTTTTATAGATGGCATGCCGAATGTAAATATCATCCAGGATAAGGTAAAAGGATATGAAATGCCATGTGGGAAAAGTAAACCCGAGTGTAGCATGAAACCTACCATCAGAAGTACCAACTTAAGAGTAATGCATCTTAACTTACGAAGCCTAAAAAATAAAATACTGGAAGTAAATGTGTTACTGTCAGAGACTCTCCCAAGTATATTTTGTGCAACCGAACACTGGGCTAAGGAAAAAGAACTTGAAAGAATGGCGCTTGGCGGATACAACCTAGTTGGTAAAAGTTGCAGAACGGATCACAGAGGTGGCGGAACAGCAATATATGCAACAAAAGGTTTAGATATTTCAGCAGTTACAAGCCTTCCATCTCAAACTGAAAAACAAATAGAATATTGTTGCTGTAAATTTGTCATGAACAAAAAGTTGTTTATCATAGTTTGTATTTATAGATCACCATCAGGTGATATTGAGTATTTTATTGAGAAATTAATTGAAATTTTAGATCAGTTGTGTACATCGTCTAAATATATAATTGTATGTGGAGATTTTAATATAAATTTTAGTGTAAATAGTAACGAGTCAAATAATATAAGGCAGCTGTTTTCAAGTTACAGTCTAAACTCACATGTTACTGGCATAACAAGACCAAATTCTCAGACATTAGGAACCCAAGTTGACAATATATTTAGTAATATTTCAGAAAATCTTATAAACTGTTCAATACTGGAATCTGAAATCTCTGATCACTTTAGTCAAATTCTCGATATTAAGATACATACGCATGAAAAACCAACCTATATCAGGAAAAGATTTTATACAGATTCCAATGTGGCAAATTTTAAAACTGCTTTAATCTCTGAGACATGGGATGAAGTATATCGTAGCCAGGATGTAAATACAAAGTATAAGAATTTTTACAATATTTTATTTTATCACTTTGACGTCTCTTTCCCATTAACAATAAGTAAAGTAAAAAATAACCAAAATAGTTGGATTTCTAACGAATTAAAAAAATATTCTGCCTATATCAGAGATTTATATACTCTATATTTACGAACCAAATGTGATAATGTTCTGATCAAGTATAAACAGGAAAAAAAGGCTTACAAAGAGTATTTATCTGAGTACAAAAAAACAATAAATGATAGCAAAATAATTTCATCAAATAACAGATCAAAGACAGTTTGGAGCATTTTTAATAACATGAACAATAGGAAAACATCTGACAAAAATATAACACTATCCGGAGTAGATAATATAACTATATCCAATCCAGAAGAGGTCGCAAAAAAGTTTATTAGCCATTTTACATTAACTTCAAATAATGACAATATTTATTACCATTCAATAGGTGACAATATTAATTCAATTTTCTTGCAACCCGTAACACGTAATGAAGTGTTCAATGTTATTACTCAATTGCCCACCAAATATTCCTGCGGTATTGATGGTATTCCACCATATATACTCAAGAAAATAGCTGAATATATATGCGATCCTCTAACGGATATGATTAATGAATGTTTCACATCAGGTACGTTTCCAGATGATTTAAAATTAGCAAAGGTCATTCCAATATATAAAAAAGGATCAAAATTAGATATTAACAATTATCGACCAGTATCAGTTCTACCATCACCATCAAAGGTCTTTGAAAGGATAATTTACAACAGGTTGGTACTATTTCTTAATCACAATAATATATTGACGAAACAACAGTATGGTTTCAGACAAGGGATGAGTACTGAACTTGCAATCTTTAATACAGTTACTTATATAACTGAAAACATTGATAAAAGAAAATCGGTAGCAGGACTGTACTTTGACCTTTCAAAGGCATTTGATACAATTGATCACCAGCTTCTTTTAAGTAAGTTGGAGAGCTATGGAATCAGAGGAGTCTGCCTCAATCTCATAAAATCATATCTATCAGGGCGTCAACAAACAGTGTGCATTAACAATAATGGTTCTCAGTATTATTCTGAATTAAATAGAATTACACAGGGTGTTCCCCAGGGTTCTATATTGGGACCGATATTTTTTCTATTGTATGTGAATGATCTTTCAGACAAACTAGATATTAAAACAGTTTATCAATTTGCTGATGACACATCTGTGATACTTGCGAATCAAAATTTACAAGATTTATCATTAGACTTAACAAATGTTTCAGAAAGAATGGCAAATTGGTGTAACGAAAATGTATTAAAACTAAACACTACAAAAACTGGTTTAATAGTTTTTGGTAACCCCAGAAATCAAATCACAACCGAATCTTTATATGTCAGATTACTGACCAAATCTGTAGAAAATTTAAATAGTATTAAATTCTTGGGAGTTTTTATCGACACCTGCTTAAGCTGGGATCTACATATTCAGAAACTTAACACGAAACTAAGTTCCATCTGTGGGGTTATACGTTGCCTGAGAGATCAGGTCACAATAGATAGTTTAAGAATATATTACTTTTCCTGTGTGCAATCTATTATACTATATGGTATCATATTTTGGGGCTCCTCCCCTAACGCAAAAAAAATATTTGTTAGCAATACATCCCTTCACCCCTCAAGGGCCTCTGTCTTAGTGACATCACTTAACTATTGGACGATCGTGCCTCTCCCGAACGAAACCAAGCCAGTGGCGTCAGCCAAGATGCGCGTCAAGCAGAATATAATATACCCTTGTCAATGAAGTACGCATGGCAATAAATTCGTACTAAATTGTGGTTTTTAGTCTTATTTGGGGTAGAAACCCTACAAACGCTAACATCAGAAGTGGGATGCTATCCAATGTGCCAGTGAAAGAATAATAAGTTGTACGAACTGTTAATTTTATTTGTTGCTACGTTGTGATGTGGAAAATACCGAACATGACAGTGATAGTAATGTGAACACGTACAGGAAGAGCAGGAGATCTCATTACCAAACAGTGTAAAGTTGCAGTGGCAAAACATGTTAATAGTTGTAGTAGCAACCCAACAGCAACAATTTTCAGAATTATTGTGCAATACAAAGATGGCCGTGAAGGCAACGCCCGAGCTGAACGAGAATGATTCTATTTGCGCAAGTGTCAACGTCATTCTCTATGTCCTTCCGCTTATATGCGCAAGCGTCAACGTCTTTCTCTGTCTTTCCGCTAAGTAGAATTTGACCCTGGTACGAGCACTGAATGGCGGCATGACTGAAAGACGTCACAAGGTTGAAAGATGATTGTAACGTATTACCGGCGAAATCCGTAAGAAAAAGCCGAATCAACACCACTCGTTTGTACCATTGCAAGAAGATCGAACATACCGAAAATTTATTGTTGGTATAAAAATAAAACAAAATACCGACTCACAACAAGGACGTGACCTAGCCATAGCCACGTCACCAATAGGTAGCTACTTTGTTGGGCAAGAATCAAACAATTTTCATTCACATATTGTATCAATAGTGGAGCTGACTCAGCAACACCGCTGTTGAGAGATTCCGTGCAGTGATCCAACCCGATGCACGTGCTTTATTGGAATTTGAATTGACTCTTTGACTAATGACAGAAATTTATTAACTGTTATGACCTATCCAATATTTTAAAGTTGCTGTCATTAAAGAATAACGGTAGCCTAGAAATTAATCTGTCAGGACTGGACGAGCTTTAAAATTAGGCAACTACGACAGTTGTTGATTGTAAGCCAAAAGAAAACACCGACCGATTATTTTGTTAACACTGAAAAACTGTCATTGTAACATGGTTGCAAATGAAACGCAATGCTGATAAGTAAACTCAATAGCAAAATGTACAACTTCACTGACTTGTTACTGGTGTTACTGGTAATTTACTGAGAGCAATCCTCACAGGAGAGAACGAAAAGATGTGGATAAAAGTATTACCTAAAATTGAAAATATTAACACTACGGTGCATTTATCGACTGGTTTGGCGCACTGTATTATGGTTTGGGACAAATCTGAAATTACAGCTACTTAGCAGTTTTTAGCCGACATACCGATGATTAACTCCGTTGACCCTAACGAGGCCGTTCAAACCCAAATACAGCTGGCATAAGTACATCAAAAACAAGCGAGCTAAGCAATTTGTAGTTTCGTTAAGAAGCAAAATTGTTTTTCATCGGCGATATAGTTGCCGTAGAGGATTCACAAGAAGTGAATGGAGGAAAATAAAAGGAAGGTAGATAGGACCATCCACTGTACTGTTTTAAAGGTCCTTCCAAATGAACGCTGTCTCCTTGGTAAGAAAGGTAGCAGCTCAAGAAGAGCTGTGTCTTTGTTACATGGGTATAGAATAAACAAATCAAAGACTACTGTAAGTATTATAATAATATAATAAACTTGGCCTTCAATTTATAATGTGTAATGGTTGCATTTTTCTTACACTTTGTTGATTAATGGATGATTACAATATAAAGTCGCACATATGATATTATTTAATAATGAGATATAGTAAAACTAGTGCAGTGAATTTTGTTGCTGAATTTTTGTAATCATTTCGACTTGTTGCATGTTATTGAGTAGATTTCAAAGTAAAGACGTGGCATCCCCACGCAATGTGTAAAGACGTGGCAAACCCACGCAATGTGTAAAGACGTGGCAACCCCACGCAATGTGAGTAGACGTGGCAACCCCACGTAATGTAAGTAGAGATGTGGCATCCCCACGGAATGTAAGCAAGGATGTGGCAATCCCACACGACAATTGACAAGTTATATTACACACTGTGACGATTCCACAATATGTGAAAAGAGGGTATGTGGCAGACCCACATTACTTAATCTATGTCGTGACAATCTCATGACAAAAACATGTGTGACAATTTATGTTTTAGTGCCAATCTGGATGAGGTGTTCATCATTCTGCATGTCACCCAATTATAGTCAAAGTTGCGTAAGTCAGCACCATCAAAACAACAGTTGCTTTCTACAGCAACAAGTGGCTGGTAGAGGTAAACTGAAACCAAGGTGTAAAGATCCCTTCAGGTAAACTGAATCAAGGTATAAAGATCCCTTCTTTATTTCGTCGTTTTATTCCACTGAAAGGTAAAATAAAAATAACAATAATAATAAAAGTCGGTGGGAGTACCACTCGTAAAACAGGGGAATACGAGAGTATCGTACTGAACCGAAAACGGGAGCACCGTTCAGACAATCAGATATGATATTGACATTAAATAAAATGCGAGAGGATCGCAGACGTTCTAGAACAGAAAACGGGAGTACCGTTCAGAAAATACACGAGAGTATCGTGGTAATAAGCTTGAATAAAATACGGGAGTACCGTTCAGAAAATACACGAGAGTATCGTGGTAATAAGCTTGAATAAAATACGGGAGTACCGTTCAGAAAATACACGAGAGTATCGTGGTAATAAGCTTGAATAAAATACGGGAGTACCGTTCAGAAAATACACGAGAGTATCGTGGTAATAAGCTTGAATAAAATACGGGAGTACCGGTGAGCTATAACGGCAATTCATGGAAAGATAAATGTTGTGGTAGTCCCACATAAACTAATGCTTTTTACAGCCGCTGAAATCATAAACAAACTATAGAGACCTCAATCAAGGTTAACAGATGACATTGCGGGGACACTACATGAACACGTAATTGCCAAAGCAAAGAAAATGTGAAATCTGAGCTGGGTTACAATATAAACAAATTATTGTCATGTCAAATGAAATTTGAATCATGGTTTTCATATGCGGTCTTTCATAAAATCATAAGCAAATGTTTTGGAACTTATATGATAGAATATGAGTACTTATTATGTTTTTACATAAAGACCACTACAATTTCAGTCAGTATTATAACGTTGTACTAGAGCAGCCGACTCTTTGCTTTGTTTTGTTACATTCTAGGTGTGTGGTAGTTTAATTCCGGTGCGAGGACGCACCTTTTGCAGAATGGCCGTGTTAGCAATACATCCCTTCACCCCTCAAGGGCCTCTGTCTTAGTGACATCACTTAACTATTGGACGATCGTGCCTCTCCCGAACGAAACCGAGCCAGTGGCGTCAGCCAAGATGCGCGTCAAGCAGAATATAATATACCCTTGTCAATGAAGTACGCATGGCAATAAATTCGTACTAAATTGTGGTTTTTAGTCTTATTTGGGGTAGAAACCCTACAAACGCTAACATATTTATCACCCAAAAAAGAATAATAAGATGTATGTTAAAGGTTTGTCCGAGAACATCTTGTAAGCCCTTTTTTGCTGAACTTGAATGTCTAACTGTTCCTTCTTTATATTTTTTATCTCTAGTAAAATTTGTTAAAAAAAATTTACATTTATTTCCAACGAACAGAGAATTTTATTCATGTGACATATCTGTATCTACTAGACAGGGCAATGAAATTAGAATTCCAAACCACACTTCTACTTTTTTTGAAAAAGGACCATACTATTCCGCTATCAAAGCATACAAGTCACTTCCATCTGATATCAAAGAGATTTCTGATTCAAACAGGTTTGCAAATTCAGTTATCGAATACTTAAAAATTAAATGCTACTACTCATTTGGCTGTTGGTGGTAGTAAATTGTAAACCATAAAAAATTTTGTAGGCCATTTCTTGTCATGTCAAATGTTTGTTTTTTTTTATTATAAATATTCGTTTGTTATATACTACTGTTATTATTATGTGTGCGTATAATTATTATTCACTAATAACATCTCACATGACGTATGGGTTATTAAGTTGGGGACATGCATCTCAAGCTGCTAGAATTTTTGGCTTGCAGAGAAAGACGCTAAGAATAATCACAAGCCTGGGCTATAGAGATGATGTAAGAAATAAATTTATAGAATTGAAAATACTAACTTTTCCTTCACTATACATATTTAACTGTTTAGTATATATGTATAAAAACATTCACTCTTATCAAAAACAGGAGGATATACATAATTATAATACAAGGAATCAGGAAAATATCATAATTGATTTTAACAGGCTAAAGTCTAGTGATTGCGGATTTAATTATTATGGTCCTAGGTTTTATAATAAAATCCCCAATAGGGCAAAAAACGTACCGGAGGTGAGATATAAACAGTTGATAAAAACATTCCTAATAAGGAAGGCTTTCTACAGTATAAATGAATTTCTAGTACACAATATTAATGAAACAAACTTTCTTAATGGAGTTCAATAGTCTTCTGTATTGTCCTGTTATTGTAGCTTAATTGTTTGTAATAGCGACGTTTTAATGTATGATAATAATATATTATATACTGTTAAATATTTTTATTTATACCATGTAAATGTAATATTTTATACTGACTTGTGTACAACAAATTATTTGTTAATTAACACTAATAAATTGATATGTAGTTATTGCAAATTGTGCTCTAATTTCTTGTATTTTTGACGTTGCTGTATCCATGATGATCTTCTAGCAATAAAGAATTATCTTATCTTATCTTATCTAAGTGGTGATGACATCACATCTTTTTCCCCAACTGCTTTGGAATTGTTCATTTCAGACGATGTAACAACACATACATAGCAGATTTGAGTCAATTCTGTAGATGTAAGTGCACTGCAGATCTTCCCATCAATCGTTGTTAAAACTGGTTCTTGTTTTACTAATACATTTCTGCCTCCTGTTATTATTTTTGTCGCATCTAAACCCTTTATTTGATTTTCAATGTATTCTGCTTCATTTTTTGTCAACTCCGGCGTTTTCTACGTGTATTGAATTCCCATTGGCCTGCAGTATCTGACTGAAGAAGGTGTTGGATTTTGCCAAAAGATCTTTTTCTCAGTTTTCGTTGAGTGCAAACAGTTGAAGTGGGACGAGAGAACCCAAAAACATGACATTGCCCCTGCCACTTTCTTCAATTTTTTGTTTATACTCACTGTGTCCCGTGCTTCCAGCGCAACCCCATTTTGAAATTAATATTAGTTCATGTGACACAGTTTGTTGAAGAGTGCGGGTAGATAAATATCAGCAGCAGCTACGACTTTTTCTGGTTTGATGGCGAGCAATGTCCCACATTTCAAGAGATATCTACTCATTCAGGTAATATATTTATAATTACATTAAAATTTAATCTATTAATCTGGTTTTTCTTTTAAAATTTCGTATTGTACAGATATTTTTTGCAATTGATTAAAATGAAACTATTTTGATTTAAAAAAATCGAAACAATTATTTGCATTAAGAACATTTTAGTTGAAATGTTTCATTTAAATATCTTTTAAAAGTTTTCATTACGTTTTTTAATAAAATGCTTCATTTACAGGTTCCATTGTTAATGATAAAGATGAGTTGGAGCTAAGTAGATCACCCGATAAGAGTGAAGACGAAGAAAATTGGGCTCTAGACAGTGATTTCGAGGATGCGGCATCTGAATATGATGACGATTAATTAGTAAATCATTTAATTATTATTTATGTATATAATTTCAATAATATTATTTGATTTTCTGAACAATATTTATTTAATAATAATATTTTATGTATTATTTCAAAACATATATATAAAATAATAAGCATTAACTCACCTTTATAGTTTAAGAACGTCGATAGCCTATAAGAATTAAATTTTTTTGTACGTTTGCCCCAATATTTTTGTCAGACAATTACATTTTTTATTTAAGAAAATAATTACTTGTAACCTCCTACTTTTGTCGGAAAAAGGGTTGTAAAAATGAGAGATACAGAAACCCTGTACAGTTTGCGAATATCGATTACCAATAAAAATTTACTTTTTTTGTCCGACTGGCGATTTGCCCCAATATTTTTATAACGCCCTTTTTTGTCGGAAAAAGGGTTGTAAATAAAAGTTTTGCAGGAAGTTGACGACTTTGGCGCATCCGACTGCGCATATGCCCCGTAAACATTGTCCGACAAGGTTACCATTATTGCAACCATTTTTTATGGTAGATTCTATTAAAATCAGCCATGCGGTTATAAATTTTTTTTTTCATAAACTTGACATGTTTGGCGTGTCCGACGCGTCAAGTGACCCATTATTTTTGTCCGACAAATTTTTTTTCGCTAATTATATGATAAAAACTATTGATTAAAATAAAATTACCAATGCGGTTATAAATTTTTTTTTTGCATAAAATTGACAACTTCGTGACAGCTTGACAGACAAACGCCCCACTACCATAATGTGGCAAGTCCCAAATTTGTCCGACTCCACCCAAATAACAAATACAAAAAGTTTCAACGGTGTGACCATAAATAAAAAAAATGTCGCTGGGCCTAATACCTATTACTTTATAGTATTTTAAATGACCTGTTTTATACACATTATATTATTTGTAGTATGTCTAATGAAATGGAATAAATCTATCTATCTATCTATTACCATTACTTTATGGTTATTATTATTACTGTTATCATTTAATTACATAACAACAGGTAATTGTAAAGGACCCCGCACTTTTTAATGGTTCTCGGTTAAATTTTCTGAATTTTTAGTATGTTATAGGTCTCGATCTCCTGATTAAAAGTAACGTTCCTGTAACATCAGAGAATATATTGTGATAAAAATATGAGCTTACATACAGGGTGAGCCACCAATAACATGTGAATTTTTAAAATCGATGTGCTTATGCTGAAACAACAAAGTTTTAAGAAAATTATTTTTTAAATAAAATGTTTCATAATTACCAAAATTCCCAATTTGCATTTTTTTTACCAGGCAAGTCAAAAATTTGGAAACATGTGTAACTCATTCTAATAAGACGGCCTATATATTTTAATATATATGGATTGTCTATTGACAGCTGATTCCAAATACATATAATTTTAGAGGGTGATACAAAAGATAAAACACAAGAAAAATGCCGAAAAACTTTTTTTTTTAAATCGTCCTGTAATTCGGAATTTCGTTGGTTAATTTCCTTAATTCTTTCAAATTGCGTTTATTGTGTATACGTTAATAGAGTACCAAAAATTCCAAATTTTACTATGACTAGTTCTTGAGATTTAAAGGGAATGTACCATGTAGGTACGTAAGCTTAAGGAATAAAGCTTGTTCATATCTAATCATCACCAAATACGAGTTCTCGGTGATGAATAGTGGAAAATGATGTAAATATGAAATAAACTTTAAAATATCGACTGTAAGTAAAATGACTATAATATTCAATGCTCGGAAAATTGAGGGTACCTCGGACGAGACAGCATTAAATTCAGTTTCCACTAACACTGCTATAGGTATCTTTGTGATTTAATGAATTACAATATGTAAGTAACTTAGAAGTAATTCAAAGAGTAAACACTTTTCCTCATCACCACAGGGGAAGAGTTACCAACATGTCTTTTTTATAGCGGTATCCCCGTTAGGCAATCCACTGTACTATATTCCTAGTAGCCAAAACTGAAATTGATTTTATGAAATTAATGAATAACACTGAATATGATGAAAATAGCAGAAAACTTATAATTTGTTATATAAAAGTAATAGTGTTTTTTTCCAACAGGGCAGTTTAAAACAGATAATCAACGTTATTGATAGCAAAAACTTATAATGATGGTGTAAGAAAAATAACTAAGAATTTTAAACAGCATTAGATGATAAACTGATATAAAGAAAACATGTGCAGTTTCTCAGTTTTCCACTATTTTAGGACCAGGGTCGATATTTTCTGGTGGTAATCTGTTTGCCGCATCAACAATACTATTAAGAAGGATTGTAGATCGATAATGAATATTTAGCTCATGTCTTGCGTATCGAAAGAACCACAAAACATTTGCTACATGTGAATAAATTCGAAATCATAGGAAATTGGATTCTTCAATGAATTCATCAATTTCTATTATGTTTAATTCTTCTCTTTGAAGTTTATCTTGAATATATGTCGCTGATAATTGAACATGATAAATACCTGTTAAGTCTTTTAAATATTCCAATGTTAAACGGGGAAATTCAGGGACATGGATATGATTGAGTAGAACCCAGCTGCCATTTCTCAATCGATGATTATCGGCTTCAACACGTGCCTGCACTATGTTTATCTCTTGCGATTCGCACCAGCATTTGTGTAGCTAACTCAAAAGTTCCCGGCATATTTATTAAAGGTTGAAATCTATTAATTAATGCACCCCAATGCAATAAAAGTCATGTAAATGAACAGCATGTATTATTGATATTGTATCATTAAAAAATTTAAAAGCTGATTTGAAAGTATCTATTTTAAACAGCCCTATTGGAAAAAGACACTATTAGTTTTATATAACAGATTATATGTTTTCTGCTAGTTTCATCATATTCAGTGTTATTCATTAATTTCTTAAAATCAGTATTTTGGCTACTAGGAATACAGTGGATTAAGCCTAACGGGATACCACTATTAAAAAAAAACCGTCGGAAACTCTATCCCTGTGTAATGAGGAAACTAGTTTATTCTTTGAATTACTTCTAAGTTACTTGCATATTGTAGTTTATTAAATCTGCAACACAAGAATACCTAGAGCAGTGTTAGTGAAAACCGAGTTTAATGCCATCTCGTCCTATGTACCCACAATTTTCCGAGCACTGATAGAGTACCTTGAATATTATAGTAATTTTACTTATAATCAGTATGTTAAAGTTTATTTCATACTTACATCATTTTCCACTATTCATCACCGAAAACTCGCATTCGGTGATGATTAGATATAAACAAGCTTTATTCCTTAGGCTTACGTATCTACATGGTAAATTCGCTTTAAATCTCGGGAACTAGTCATAGTAAAATTTTTAATTTAAAAAATTACCTATTAACGTATACCCAATAAACACAATTTGAAAGAAATAAGGAAATTAACCGACGAATTCTTGAATTACATGACGATTCCAATAAAAAAACAATTTTCGACATTTTTCTTGTGATTTATCTTTTGTATCGGACCTGTGTGGACCTCTCTAAAATTATATATATAAATATATATTTGGAATTAGTTGCCAATGGACAATCAATATATATTAAAATATACAGTGCGTCTTATTAGAATGACTCACATGTGTTTCCAAATTTTTGACTCGCCCTGTATAAAATATATAAATTGGGAATTTCGGTAATTATGGAAGAGTACATTTCATTTCAAGAATAATTTTCTCAAAATTTTATTGTTTCAGCATAAGCATATCGATTTTAAAAATTCACTTCGTGTTATTGGTGGCGCATATTTTTATCACAATATATTATCTGACGTTACAGGAATGATATTCGCTTTCATGACTGATCAATTGATATCAAAAACACAGTGGGATTTAGCAGGATTCGATTTGTAGCTCAACAGAAACTTCTCATGAATTTTAAAAGCGTCTGCATTAGGTACTTTTAATGCACGTTTAACAAATTAAAAGTGACAGGTTATTAAAAAACCGTGTAATACTGTTGTACTTACCCAGAGGAAGATGTTTCATCTTAAATTTTTTTGATAACGTCTTTCAAATTCGTGCACGACACAGCGAAAGTTAACCTGTCTTAAAGTAGCGAACTGCATACACCGATAACACGATAAGAACTTCCGAACTCATTTACCTGTACAGGGCAAATTTGACTACCTACCCCCATAAAACCCTTTGTATTGTGTGCTCTGGAGGTTTCTCTTTCCTGGTAAATCGTGTTTGGGAACCTTCTACGAAGATGGTAATTTGCAATTTTGGCCGGCTTTTAAGAGTGGATCGACTGAAAATATTTAATAATCTTTTTTTATTAGATGAGCTGGCATAACCATCACATTTTCTCAAAAAAAAAAAAAAGTTTAAAAACCCTCTTAAAACAACTTTCAAAGCAATCGAAAGGGTAGAAAGTATTTAAAAAATTGAAAATCTCGAATGTACTGAGTGCGGTGCACTACTGTTAACTACTGTAATATTTCTTATTTCTTCACACACTTCACTGAGACGAAATACTCCAATAATATTCTTTCTCAGGTATCAGTAAGGTTAAATAAAAATGTAAAAGTAGTATGACCAGTGAAAAAGGACCAATCCCAAATAATCCGCTTTATTGGTTATTAGGTCACGGTTTGTTGAACCGTGACAGAGTTTTTGCATTTTTTTTTTCAAACGCTGTTTTTCAACAAACGAAGTTGATTTGTTTTGCATATGCAATGATAAGTTTGTGCTATCAAAATGCATAACATGCTTTTTTATCAAAATACTTGAGAAAACAATTTTTATTTTTATCCCTGTAACTCCCATAAAGACTATTTTTCCATTATACCAATATAAACTTTTACTCAAAATTTCGACCAGATCTGTGTGGGGGCGGCATATACATGCTTATTATTATTATTACAAAAGACATAAGAGCTAAAGCTCAGATTCCAAGAAATTAAATATATCATATAATATTAAATTAACAAATATTGAAACAAAAGATATCAACGATAAATTCGAGTATATATCTATTACAACTATAGGACACAACGTATATTTTTTATATCCTGATTCAGTTACTTCTAATTTTTGGTACTTGACCCTTAAGAAATTTTCTGTGATTTCTTTTCATTGAAATATTTTATGAACATATTGACCACCCATGTTTAAAGATATGTTTATTATCAACTTTCGCCTCTAGCTCTTAGAGTATTGTGTGACCCAGAGACTTAAAAATAATTGAATCTGTGGTGTCCCTTTCGCATGGCATGATTACTCTTGTTGATAACCGAACGTATTGATGAAATAACCTAGCATATGATAGAAGATTTTGTAGCAGAAAATAACACTACTTGAAAAATGACCGATTCCAGTTCAAACTGCGACTTATGTGGCTGTGTAAACCAGTCTTAGGAATATTTCATTCTTAAACTGGATTTAATATTCCAGCACAAAGTAATTGAAACATCGGTGGTTAATATACTGCTATATGCACTTGTGATAATCAAAATAGCAGTTTCTCAACCTTTTCTTAGTGCCTATCAGACATTTTAACTACAAATAGCTTAGACCACGTGCAGGACAAAAAATGAGAAAATCTGAAAGGTTCAATAGATAACTTGCATTTTCTAAGAATAGTAGTAATATAAGTTATAATAAGATTGATCTAAATGATCTATGCCTGGGTTTAATTAAAATACCTTTATAAATAAATCCACTCATATGTTCCTGATCTAAAGAGTGTTTAGGAAGTTTACAAGGATTTCCTGTCATAGAAGCTGCTTCACATTGTTGTCTACCATTTTCCCAATGTGTCTGGCATTCCATTTCTAATTGTGCTACATATTGGTGAAAAACTGGTCCACGTGCCTGTGCCCTAAACAGAGCAAGTGCTATACTTAGCCTTGCTTCATGTTCTGCTTTTGCGTAATGAGACGGTAAACCTTCTTGATATCTAGCTAAAGCCAGCGGTAAAACTTTTAAGCACCGTTGTTCAGAAAATCTTATATCTGTGCATAGCTGTGGGATTAACTTATTTTTCATTATTATACTATATAATTTTTTTGTAACATCAATCCATTGTTTCAGTACTGGTAACTGGAAGACCAAACAAATATACAAGTAAATATGATTCTGTTATATATTATGTTTACCTCAAAATGCAATGGCTGAGTATGTTGGTGCCTTCCTGAACTAACAGTATCATCAAAACCCTTACTTCTTGCTTGCTGTATATGGACATGCAAAAATTTTTTTAAACTTTTTTCAGAACTAGGCTGGCTAGAATAAGGTACCTCAACCTGCATAGCTCCACCTGGCTGACAATCTAGTAAAAGTCCTCTAACAGCTTCACCTAATCTATCTGGAAGCCCATCTTGAGACACATATACAAACTCATCATTTAAAGGAATAGCAAATAAGGAGCACCTATGAAATCAACCATTTTTGTTCATACAGTCAAACAGAATAATGAACTTACCCAGTTGTACTGATAATTCGAGTTTTTTTGAGAATGTGGTAAATTTTATCTTCTAAATTGTGTTCTAGTTTTTTTAAATTGTTAATATTTTTTGGACATCGTTCAAAGTAAAATAATAATCTTGGTGTACAAGGGCGGCCATTTGTAATCCATTCCGAACTTATATCATCAATACATTTTAAACTGTCCTGTATTTTATCGAATAATTTTTGGCTGAAAACAGCAAAATAGTAAGTTCTCATAATTTCCATTTGCTTTGTTATACTTACCTAAGTGTATCAACAGCTTTGAAATACTGTATATAATTTGTATCAAACGTTGACCCTGGATGCGACAGAACTATAATATGACTTATGTGTAGTAATAATAATAAAGCTCGAGCAAAATTACTTTTAACTTCATCAAATACTGCTAAAAAATCATTACAATTACGTTCAGATTCACATCTTTCACTTAATTGTTTGTAATGTTGGATTAATGAATCTGTATCTAACAAACTGTGAAGATGTAAATATATTATTTGATTTTCCTCATCGAACGATCCACTAATTGCACACTAAAAAAACTTTATCATTTAATTATATTGAGAAATTATTCAATTAGGTTTACTTCCTCCGTATTTTTGGTAATTCCAGTGGTTAAAACACATCCAATAGATTTAGCTTTTAATCCAAATGAATTATAAGCACTTTTACCTATGATGGAAACAATAACTACTTTATCACATGATGCACCTTGTACTTCTCTGTAAAACAGAATATATAAAATTCATACATACATATAAGCAGATACCTTACAATAAAAGTTCCAAATTTGGTAGAACGAAAGTATTCCTCATATTTCTATTTTATGCTTTCTAGTTTCCATCCAGTTTCCATAGATTACTGGGAGGGCTAGTTTCTACGTTTCTAGGTTATCTCCTTCTTCTTCCACTACCATGAAGGCCATTCAAATTAAGTCTGTTCAAATGCAAAATCTGTACTAGTGTACACTACTAGCAAAGATTAGAGTTAGTTTTCTATAATCTATGCTACTAGAATCTGTCTCAGCCTGTATGGCGTGTGTACGGCTCGAGCTACGCCTTGCTTTAAGATTTGTGCTCACTCATACACGTATCGAGCGGGACGCTATTCTAAACCTACAACTTTCCACTTATAATACTTCTACAATTAGGTGTTTTCACAAATTTTAAATTCACTTTCACTGTGAAGATAATGCTTTATTACAGTTAAATACACTTGAATTTTGAGAAACCGTCGAATAAAATCTTAATATAAGCCATTCTAATTTTGTATTGAAATTTTTTCGCCAAAAACATCACATCAATTCACTACGCACTCATGACGCCATCAGTTATATTGTCAGTGTCATTTTGTGTTATAAACACGTTATTTTGCAGATAAATTTCCTAAAGTAGCTTTTACAAATTCTGTATTAGGTAGGCGTCACTTATTTAATCACATGTAAAACGTAAATAAAGTGAATAAAATGTTGTGTTTAACAATTTTTAAACGCGATTTAAGTAACTAATATAACCGATGACGTCACCGCGTGTTTTGCGTACTCGTTCAATTACTAAAACCTTATGTTATTTATTTGTTGAAATTTTAATTTGATGGGCGATAGAATGCTGTTTAAATATCAATAAGTGCTTTAGTATAACAAGTACTTACTTCATTTTAATAATATCGAAAAAGCAAATTTGCGCATAGTGAATACGTTCATCTCTTTCATTCTTTCATGCGGTTAAACTCGATAATGGGCCAACGTCTGTGCCGACTCAATTAGCATAGCCGTGCGATGCGTTTCCACTGGTTGATAGGTTGATCCGACACTGTTCGTCTCTCGCCTCAAATCATCTTAGACCGTAGTGACCGTACGCTTCTCGCGACGCACAGGTCATATGTCATAAAGGCTGATATCGAGTTCTACACTGTATCTGTGACACGGTGTTCAACAAACTTAGTGCTCCCCTATATGCTCGAAGAGTGCAACTTCATTAAAAATATACTCGCGCGGTGTCGCAAATTTTTAGTGTAATGCACTCATGGTAACATTTTTGCTCTGTGCGTACATTACGCTAGAAAGAAGGAAGGAAAGTGACCGACACGGCTGCGTTTTTCCAAATGTGTACCCCTACCGGATAGACTAAGTTTTGAATTTGGGGACTGTCTACTATGTGAGGTGTGCTTACGTTTATGTTTATGTCGTGGTTTATCTTAAATTCGGCACGAACTATTAAACAATGCAAATAGCAATTTGTAGAAGAAGTAGAATTCGTGCGAACTACTACACATTCCTAATGGTAATTTGTAGAAGATGTAGAATTCATCGCGAACTATTAAATACTTCAATTAGCAATTTGTAAAAGAAGCTGTTTTATTCTTCTAAAACTGGTAATGAAATAAGAATTCAGAGTGAAAATCGTATAATTTGGGTGTGCTTGGTGAACAGTTTTACATTTTGTTATTGGCAGCACTGCATTTGTCTGCAATAACAATAACAGTTGGTAACATAAGTGAAGTAATGTTCATCATAATGTTTGTTGTGGGATCGATTATGGATTTAATTTAGAATTTTATGAATTTAATTAACTATATAATGGCATATTTTCATTACCGCTGCGGCGAACGAATCACTTTAATAAATGATAATTGCACGGCTATTAGAAATGAAAGTGAATTTGACCACGGATTAGTAATTTCAGCTGAACCATTGGTAAATGAAGTTCTGTTCGAAATAAAAATTGACAAAAAAGTAAGTATACATGTCTTTATAAATTTCAGAAGTTAAACATTTTATTTATTTTAGGTAAATTCTTGGTCTGGAAGTCTAGAAATTGGAGTTGTGGATTGTGATCCATTGCATTTTGACTTTCCTCCTTGTGCTTCCAAAATCCAGACAGGATCATGGGTAAAAACTTAAAATAAAAAATTTCAGTATTGATGGCTCATACTTAATTTGTTTATAGATAATGTCAGGCACTTCTGTATTTAAGAATGGAGTCTGCCTTACGGAAGGATATGGAGTTGATTTAGATAAATTAAATCAAGATGATAGAATTGGTTTGATGAGAACTTCAGAGGTAGTTAATACCAATCAATAATAAAAATGTTATAACTTTGTAACGGTATGGATTATTTTAGGGGGATTTAATTTTTTATATAAATGGAGAGTCGCAAGGGGTGGGAGCTGAAGAACTGCCTAGTGTGGTTTATGCAATTGTGGATTTGTATGGAAAATGCGTACAAGTTAGTATAACTAGCCCTGCATATCGAGAACATAATAATGATGACTGCCTTAGTGGAAGTTCAGTTTTGGCAATAGACAATGATATCCTAAATGTCACGTTAGGGGGAGATCTAAGTGAACTGAGTATGAGTAGTAGTAATAGTTTGGATATAAGAATGGACATGAATGTAAGGTAAATTATCAAAGATTAATTAGGTTTAACATAATTACAAATCTATATTATGTATTAAAAATATTTTGAATTTGGTTTTTATGCAGTTTAAGTCTTCCTGAAGAAACTTCAAGACAAGATAGGTTAAGGTTCCATGACAGATGTGGTTCACTTGTAAAATTATCTAATGGGAACCGTAGTGCAGAGAGGCGACGTCCATTGGATGAATTTAATAATGGTGTAGTTATGACACACAGACCTTTACGGGATTCAGAATTATTTGAAATAAGAATAGATCGTCTAGTAGATAAATGGAGTGGAAGTATAGAGGTACTTATATTGACTTATTTTTACCTTTGTAAACACTTTATAATCTTTGTTTAGATGGGTATAACTACTCACAATCCAAATACGTTAGTATTTCCTGCTACTATGACTAATATGCGAAGTGGTACGATAATGATGTCTGGATGTGGTATATTAACTAATGGGAAAGGGACGAGACGTGAATATGGAGATTTCAATTTAGATGAGTTAGCTGAAGGAGATCGAGTAGGAATGATGCGTAAACCGGATGGAAATTTACATTATTTCATCAACGGTTTAGATCAGGGCATTGCAGCTCAAAGAGTTCCTACTACTGTGTGGGGTGTAATTGATTTGTACGGAATGACCATAAAGGTTTACTATAAAAACATATTAAATAAATGTTTTTTTCAAATATTAAATTCTGCAGGTTTCAATAGTTGAGAGAGATGAACGAGAGGAACAAAATTTAATGACCAGAAAGAATACAAGAGATCAACAAATGCTTGTACCAGATCCACAGCCCTTACCTGATTATTATGACCGCTTAAATTTCCATCCGAATTGTGGAACACATGCTCAAGTTATTAACAATGGACGAACTGCTCATAGGCCTAATGCTGCTGATGATTTTAATAATGGGGTAGTACTTACGGCACGACTTTTGAAAACTGGTGAGTTATTTGAAGTCAGATTGGACAGAGTGGTTACAAAGTGGGCTGGATCCATTGAAATTGGTGTGACAACTCATAGTCCTATGGACCTAGAATTTCCTTTTACAATGACAAATGTGAGGTCTGGTACTTGGATGATGACAGGAAGTGGAATAATGCATAATGGGACCATTGTACTTGAGCAGTATGGTGTTAATTTGGATCGGTTGCAAGTTGGTGACCGAGTTGGAGTCTTGAGAAAGGAAAATGGATTGTTACATTTTTTTGTTAATGGTATCGATCAAGGCAGTGCAGCATCTAACGTTCCAGAGAAAATTTATGGAGTAATAGGTATGACATTATATTGTTCATAATTTTGTTATGTCCTTATTTGTCGGTAGGTATTAGTTAAATATACAGTTACATGGATTACATACGTTAATGGATAAATATTGTCTTGAACCATCCTAAAATAGATAAATTCAAATAAATAGTATTATGTACCTACTATTGTCTAAGACAGACAGACTTAACTGCACCACTGAGTATGAAAACATTTTAATATAATGTGAAATTTTATAGAAAATATTTGTTTATTGAATATACTTTTTTCTTCAGATCTATATGGTCAAGCAGTGGAAGCTACAATTATTGACATGTATGATTATGGATCTCCAGATACCATCAATTCTAGCTTATCAAACACAACATTATACAGGTAGGTAAGATTCAAAATGTAAATTAGTGGTACTGAGTAGAAATTTTTTTTGCTACAATTTGAGGAAAAAATCACTACATAAGATTTTTTTTAAAGCATGAACTGAATCTGACTGCTGGAGAAAAAATTACTAATAAATTTACACACTTTACTTAATTATTTATACTTAAATGATATTCCTACGATTTCGTTATTTTAGCGATTTAAGGTTTCATCATGTTCATGGTAAAAATGCTAGAATTGTCAATAATGGATTGACAGCTTTAAGGCCTAGACCTTTGGCAGAATTCAATGATGCAATAGTGTTTTCCAGCAGGCCTTTAAGGGACGGTGAACTATTTGAAATCTGCCTCGATAGTATTGTTGATAGATGGTCTGGCAGTATAGAATTAGGTAATTTATAATGAATACTAATAGATATTTTAAAATATGAAACTATAAATTGTCATTAAAATTTTGATTTTCTCTTATTTTAAATTACATAAATTGATTACACATGATGGAAATTATATTAACTGGTATGGTGATTGTTAATTTAACATTTATATCGAACAAAAATGTTAATTATTTTTTTGGTATCTCATGTCGGAGGTCCTAGATAATTGAATTAAGAAAGCAATAAGGTACGATAATCTAGCATCGAACTTGTTATGTAAACAATTTGGAGTAAATCTGATTGGCAAAATTGATCTCATTGAAAAGCATAAGTTTTAAGTAATATTAAGAATATTAATATTTACAACTTAAATACTACATAATATGCAGTATCCTAATATCAAAATTGTAATTTTCACTTTATTTATTGTTTCCTTTTTAACATTTTACATATAATAGGTTTTGGCAATACAGTTAATTTATAAAATTATAGTAGCATATATTTTTACTTAGGGGTTACAGCAGTACGTCCTGATGATATAGAATTACCCACCACAGCTACAGATTTATGTCGCGATACATGGATGTTAAGTGGATCATCTGTAATGATAAATGGAAAGACTATTAAAAACAGCTATTCATGTGATTTAGACACTCTCACGGCTGGAATTAAACTAGGTGTTATGAGATCTGCTGATAAATCTTTAGAGTTTTACAAAAATGGCGTTCCGCAAGGTGTTGCTTGTTTTGTTCCACATAGCAATATATTTGCAGTAGTAGATCTATATGGACAGTGTGCTCAAGTTAGTATACCTTGTGCCTCACCAATTGCTCCTCTTGCATCGACAGGTAAGCAGATATTTTTATACAAAAGATGTCAAATAGTTCATTCAGATTTATTTCTACGGACCATACCTCTTTTTTTCTGTTTTCATAATAATTGAAAAATGTTAGGTGGCTACTTGCTAGATAACTTCCATACACCTAATATCTAATATTTAATATTAAAACAATAGGTATACTACCTATTCACTTTGTGATCAGAAATAAGGTCAATTTTTTTTTTCTTTGATATTCTAATTTTGCTTCCGAAAATAGAACATAATTTTGTTTTTAATCTCTGATATTTAGTGTTATTCTTAATAATCTTATATAATTTTAAAACTTAGGCATAGAAACCTCCCACCGATCTGATACTTCAGCATCACTCCAAGCTACTAGTGTTGTACAACCCCCTGTAGAAACTGATTTGCACAGATTTTCTGAGTTTCATGGTAAAGGAGTATTTTTAAATGAGTGTGGCAGACTGGCTTCAAGATGTAAAGATTTTAGCAGTTGTGTAATATTTAGTGCTACACCCTTAGTTCAAGATGAAATGTTTGAAATTTCCATAATGACTTTGTGGAAACATATGGCTGGCACTTTATCAGTTGGGGTTACAGGAACTCCACCTGCACTCTGCGGAAATAATATGCCAAGTGATTGTTATTATTTAACAGGTACATTTGTCTTTTAAGATAGTTTGGAAAACATCAAATTGATATTTTTAAGGGAACGAACTAAAGCACAAGAACAAGGTTATCCAGTTTTTTACACCCAGTTTAAATTGGTTAAATTGTGATGATCGGATAGGAATGCTTAGGACACACGATGGCAACATAAAAGTTTTTATAAATGGAGAGGAGCTAGCCATAAACATTCCATCTTTACCAGAAATAATTTTTGCAGTTTTTGATTTGAGAGGTTCTTGTTGTGAAATTATCGTCACAAGTCACAAAGCCCCTTTATCACCATTAAACAGTATTAGACTACAGGACAGCTTAGAGCTCGTATTAGATCAAGAGCAAGCCCCAGAACTTGTTGACAAAGATAGTGCTGCTAGTGAAGTAAATGCCTACAAAGAAACTTCTGCTGTATATGAATTTCATGATAACCATGGAAGAAATATCGAGCTTGTTGGTGGTAAAACAATAGCTCGTAGAGTTGCCTCTTATAATCGAGGTGTAGTCGTGGTTCAACAACCATTAGAATATAATTCGAAAATTCAGATCGTTATAGAGCAGTTAGAACCGCATTGGCAATCTTCTCTTATAGTTGGTCTAACTGTTGGACCTCCAGAAAGGCTTAATTTACCAGTTAATGCTTTATCTATGAAAGCTTCAAGTTGTATTGTAGCAGATGATTGGATATCTATAAATGGAGTAAAGGTATGAAACTATTTTCTTTTGATGAAAGAAAAATATGAATGCACATTGCACATTTAGATATGTGTTATATAAATGCATTATTTACTATCATAAGTCTTCCTAGCCACAATACACTATGGATGAAGAAATAACAAGCAAATTTTAGTTAAAATTTAAATAAGAATAATAGTATAATTAAACTTTATTAAAAAACCAATATCACCTAAAGGTCATCGACAGGTGTCCAACCCTTGAAATTTCATAATGATATGTAACATCAAATGTTTTTTACAGTAAGTTCAGTCAGTTTCAAAACCTTTAAAAAAAAGCTAAAAGTCAAGGAGAAGTCAACAAGTTATTAAAATATTGATAAAGTCAGGGAATATAATTTTAAAATCTGAAAATGGAGCTAAATGGTAGATAGGTCGATTTATTGCGAACCAGTGACAATTTATAATTGTATAGTACTTGTTATGCAATACGTTAATTAATATCTATTTTGCTCAAGTATTGTCACATACTTTTCAACCCCCAGGAAACACCGTGGGTTGCAAATAATCGATAACAAGGGATAAATACTTTATGTAATAACTTTTTGAATACTTAACAATACTTAAAATACACTTTTACTGTACTAAAATAACCATTAACAATATTTACTGCTTGATACTTACACTTTCTATCACATCGGACTTGTCAATCAAAACTTCTCTCCGCCATCGATTTCGCTTTATATATCCAATTAAGGGCATCTAGAAAATTCCACTAGGACCATAACCTTTCTCGTATAGTATTCTAGAACAGAGTAGAAGTTTTTCACCCTTCTATAAATTTCATAGGAAGCACATTACTGCTGTCTCAGAGTTGGCATGCGTTACAGGCTTGCATTACGGGTTGCCTAACCATTGGTACTTACTTTTGGCTATTTCTCATGAGCGTATCACCCTGTCGCATGTCACCCCTAGGGGGTGTAAGCATAACAATATATAACAAACAAAAATACATATTTACAAAGACATTAGATAGATAGATAGATTTATTCCATTTCATTAGACATACTACAAATAACATAATGTGTATAAAACAGGTCATTTACAATACCATAAACTAAGATAAAAAATAGTAACTGCACAATTGAACACTTATTTTTAAACTTTTTTTTAAAAAACGTTAAAGTATACTCTTACATTACAACCTACTCAACGATGGTTGCAACCTAAGACCATAATTGTTAAAAGCCAAGAATTCTTGAACAGAATATGGTTCCATATTGCAAATGTATTGAAAAGCTTGTTTATTGAAGACCTTTGGAGAAGTAATGTCTTTAAGAGTATTAGGAAGTTGGTTATAAAATTTTATTGCTGAGTAAAACGGTCCTTTCTCGGTTATGACTAGACGATGTATTGGAAACGCATAACTATTCTTATGTGTTGTATCATGAGTGTGATCAAAGTTTGAGATATTGAACTCAGCCTGATGATTTTTCAGATATGTTAAACATGAGTATATATACAATCCTGGTATTGTAAGCAATTCATTTTGCCTAAAGTAGGTCCTGCATGAACCGTTGGCCCTTATTTTGTAAATTATTCTTAATGCTCTTTTCTGTATTTTGAATATTTCGTAAAAGTCGGAGGAATCACCCCAAATTTCAATTGCATATTTAGAGATGGAGTAAAAATTTGGATAGAATATTTTTAGTGTTGACGCATCAAAGAGGCGTGATAATATCCTAATCGCGTAACATGATTTGTTGAGTTTATTAACAGTTTCATCTATATGCAAATACCATTTCATGTTGCCATCCAGAGTTACACCCAGTAACTTTGTGGAATTTGCATTTGTAATTGGTGCTTCATTTGACAGTTGATCCGGCAATATGAGATTCGATCTATCTATTCTAAAAATTACTCTGCTCGATTTAGACTCGTTTAATATAAGTTGATTAGCATGAAACCAGTTCTTTACATTTTGCCATAACTGAGAGAGCTCTTGGGCTACCTCTTCCAATGTTTAACCTCTTATTAGCAAATTGGTATCGTCCGCGTAATTAATTATGGTTGCTTTAATATTATTGTCTTAACATTTACGAGATCATTTATATAGATTATAAACAGTAGGACACTGCCTTGAGGTACTCCATAATTTTGAGTTAGAGTGTCAGAGATATATTTATTGCCATTGAGTGATATTACTGTCCTTTGCTTTCTATTTTGCAGATATGAATTGAACCATTGGATGCCGGTTCCTCGCACATCTATTTGCTCTAACTTATTGAGAAGATGATTGTGATTCAGAGAATCAAAGGCTTTGGACAAGTCAAGAAACAGTCCGCAAATAATCTCTTGGCTATCCAAACCCTCTACTATTGTGTTTGCAAAGTTAAAGAGAGCTGTTGTCGTTGATTTTTCCTTCGTGAAGCCATGTTGAAAATTATTGAAAAATTTAATGTTATTTAGAAACCCAAACCTAGCCTGTTGTACATAAGCGATTCCAGTATTTTGGAAAACACAGAGAACAAACTTATAGGTCATTTGTATTTCCTTTCTTGTGTAATGGCAGTACTATTGCTAGTAGTCCAGTACGTGGGTATCAAAAAGGGGTGTTTGAATGCAAAAGGTGGGGTAGTAGTGATTTTTTAGTATGTTGTTAGGCTTGGGGCCCTAATGAAAAATCCAAGTTTTCGACCTCGAGGCGCATGCGCTCGAGCCGCCATCTTGGATTTTAGGTACAAAAATTTGTTTTTTTGATAATAACTCAAAAACGGTGGCTTTCACGACAAAATATGTTCTATACAAAGTTAAAGAGGACAAAATTTCCTACATTTGTTGTTAAAAAATTATTGTTGTAGCACACATATGTTAGGAGTTACAGCTCTGTGAAGTTGCATTATTTGAAAAAAAAATTTATATTTTGTTAGTTGGCTATTAATAACTAAAATAAATAATTTAAACAAATGCCAATCATATTGAAATAATTTTTAAAGAGACTCTAATTTTATATTAAGAGGTTGCCCTAAGCCTTAACGGATAGGCAGGTAGCGAGAGAACAGCTGCTGTCTAGTAGGTATTGAGAGAGGGCCATAAATGACCTTCAGTGTATCGAGTCTGTATGCGTCAGTGTCTGCGAAGCTTTTGAGAATTATTGCGACGTTCATCTTGATACATCCGAGCAACATGGCGATGCAAGGGCTGCACGTATCTCACGAGACGATCAAGACCTAAAAAAATTGTTGAATTGGTTTTCTCAGTATCCTCCCTTTCCCGAAATCAATTCCCTTGTTTGCATAAGCACTGGACTTGTTGGAGATGCAACGATAAACTGTCATTTGTCCAGGGAAATGGGTTTAAAAGCTTTGAACAAAATGGTTAACACGTACAAAAATTTTGAGGCAATTAAATTTAAACGAAAAGATAAAGTTATCCCACTACTAGCAGTAAATAGCAGCATTAAAGTCGGCGAAGAAACTATTTGCCTCAACCCACTAATGCTGTTTCAAAGGATGTGCATTGCTAAGAAATCCGAAGACGAGATAAAGGATTTCCTTAAATACGAGCTGGCCCCCTTTGTCGCTTTTTTCGGAAGCAGGAATCCGCAAAGGAACCAAGTCATCTTTATATTCCGTATTCACACCGCTTTCCGATGAATTTCAATTTGGAGATAACCAGATCAATGTGGTGGATGGGGGATATCTCCTACACAAAGTTGTGTGGCACCGAAATGATTTGTTTGGAACGAATATGTTCGATATTTGCAAAATCATTTTGGTTCCCACGCAATTGTTCTTTTTGATGGATATCCAACTGATGGTGACAATACAAATACAAAGACCGCAGAAAGACGTCGATCAAAAAAGCACGTGTCTGCCGATGTCCTTTTTGATGAAACAATGGTGGTGCAAGTTTCGCAGGAGCGATTTTTAGCCAATGAAAAACATTAAGTTCGTCTCATATCGATGCTGAAGAACACATTTGAGCTGGCTGCATTTACAGTTAAACAAGCTGAAGATGATGCCGATGTGCTAATTGTCAATACTGCAATTTCTTTATGCAGTGAATCAATATTTGATGCTGTTATTGTGGTCGGGGAAGATTCACCTTTTAGTACTTGTGACAGCCTTAACACCAGCCGAAAGTTCTATCTACTTCCGTAAACCTGGAAGAGGAAAAATTGCTCAGAGGATATATTCAGCAAGTAGCCTCAAATACGAAGAAGCAACCAAGCACATTCTTTTCTTACATGCCTTCAGTGGTTGTGACACAACGTCATCCCTATTCAATCAGGGAAAAACTAAATTTTGTACGCTGATAGAAAAGAACAGAGCGGTTCATGAAATAATTGAAATTTTCAACCAACAAGATGCCACGTCAGAGGAGATTGCCGAGGCCGGAGTACGCCTTCTTGTAGCTTTATATGGTGGCAACATGGATAAAGAGAGTTTGGAAGAGATTAGTTTCCAACGCTTCGCCAAATCTACGCTGAAAAGCAAATTTAATCTTGCTTCTTTGAAACCTACAAAAGACGCGGCGCAATTCCACGCCTTTAGGACGTACCACCAAGTACAGAAATGGAGAGGCATAGAGAAAAATCCTGAAGACTGGGGTTGAAAGCATGGCGCTTACGGGCTCACTCCCATAACAATGGCGGACAAACCAGCTCCAGATTCCTTATTAAAATCGGTATCTTGTAACTGCAAAAGGGGGTGTGGTAGGGCATGCAGCTGCCGAAAGGCGGGATTAAAATGTTCGGTTGTATGTGGCTTCTGCAACGGAGAATCTTGCGGAAATATGCCGGAAATCCGCATTGAAAGCGAGGACGAGGATGACGACATTTTTCAGGCTACGGACCAAAACTACGACCAGGACACCGACAATAACCAACCCGGACAATCGAAACGTACCAAAATGTAGTAGAAAATAATTTTTGTAACGCTCTAAAATCATAATTTACTATTCTTAAATTAAAAAAAAAAATGCGATATACTTTTCGCCTTTAACTTTGTTTACGATAAGTATAATACTGTTAAATGATAATATTCAAGTGCCTTTTAGTTTTTTTTTATAATTATGTACAAATATAATATATAATAAGAATAATAAAATAAAACTCAACCAAAATGAAGTTTCCGCATTTTTTTCAAATAGTGCAACTTCACGGAGCTGTAACTCCTAAAATATGTATGCTACAAAAAAATTGTTTTAACAAAAAATGTAGGAAATTTTGTCCTCTTTAACTTTGGGTAGAACATCTTTTGTCGTGAAAGCCACCGTTATTGAGTTATTGTTAAAAAAACAAATTTTTGTACCTTAAATCCAAGATGGCGGCTCGAGCGCATGCGCCTCGAGGTCGAAAACTTGGATTTTTTATTAGGGCCCCAAGCTTAACAACATACTAAAAAATCACTACTACCCCACCTTTTGCATTCAAAAAAACCCCACGTACTGGACTATAGTTTTAGAGTTTCTGAAAATATTCCTTGGCATAATGAGGCATTAAATATATTCTCAAGTGGTGCAGCTATATGGTCCATGCATTTTTTTAATAAACTAGTTGAAATACCATCAAATCCACTTGAAGTTTTTTGTTTAAATTTTTTTACTATTTTGGGTATTTCTTCTGTCGATGTGGGGTATATGAAGATAGACTCTTTGATTGTTTTAATGGTTCTGTTGTAATATGTGCTCACATTTTGATAGTTTGAATTTGCTATTAGCTCGGGAATAGCCTCAACAAAGAACGAGTTAAATTTATTTGCTAAAACAAGGGGATCTCCTGATGGTAATTTGTTATTTTTCTCTTTACCAACTGTAGAATTGACTAGGCTCCACATACATTTAGATTTATTATTAGCATTATTGATAATGTTCTTATAGTATTCACTTTTTGCTTTTTTCAGTTTTTCACAGTAAATATTTTTAAAATGACTGTATACTTTTTTATACTGAGGATCAATATTGCTAATGTCCTCCAGAAGCTTTAATTTATTTTTAAGATCGGTTAGCTCAGAATTAAACCAGTCCGATTTCCGGGGGTGGCGAATTTTTCTCTTTCTTAATGGGAAATGTTTGGCAAAAGCATGTTTTATTATCTTTAGAAATTCATTACTACAAACAATTCCAAATATAAAAGAATGATAAATAAAAATAAAGTACAAGTAATTTAGTTATTTAAAAACACTAGACTTCAGTTCTTTAGTGTCGTATAGTTTGGCTGATATTACTTTCTTATAATTTTTTGGATTTAACTATTGATTATGGTTCTTATTTCTTTTGGCACTAAAAATAACATCCCTTTTCAATGTTGAATTGTGGTGAGGGATAGTAAAATTAGTTGTTTGTTGGGTATTATATGAATACATTTGAAAATAAACTTCTCAAGACAAACCACAAACACATGATAAATTTAATAGATTTAGCTGTTTAAAAATCCATTTACAAGGCATATATTATTACTACTTATTATTACTCATATTGCCCTATTGCCCTTTTTTGTATGACAAAAATACACTGAATTTGTGAACCGCCCCAAAAAATTATGCTGTATTTCATAAATTTCCATAATAAGCAGCAAGTAAAGTATCTTGACTTACTATTTTTTTTTTTTACTCCTTAAGTGCATAGCAGGACATACTTAATTTAATACCCAGCTCTTGAATGTGGCTGTGCCAGTTGAGATGCTTATCAATGATAATACTATACTATAATAAATTTTGTAGATGTGGAAAGGCTCAATATTTTCGTTTTCCAATTTGAATGTAGTTGGAATCTATTTCTAGAGTGTCTCAATGTGAGACAGTTTTAGATATATTTAAAACAATAGAATCTTGAAGCCACTTAGAAATTTTTGTGACATTCATTTCATTGAGGCTTACAACCTGCAAGATGCAATCCACGTTGTCTGAGTAAAGGACCCCGCACGGAACATATGGAAATTGGCCCCCGGATAAAGTGTTTGATACTCGGGGATATTATCCAAATTTCGATGTTGATCAAAAGTCTCTAAAAATTGAAAGAAATTGGACGGTTTTCCAGATATCGGGGGTGTAAAGGGGGATGCTCATTTCTTGTGGGAAGTGGCCCCCGCTCCAGTAAAATCCGCTGAAATCGATATATGTCATTCCTCGAGTATCAAACACTTTAACCGGGGGCCAATTTCCATATGTTCCGTGCGGGGTTCTTGGCATGTTGGCTGTCATTATTCACTAAGTGATTTTAATATATATTTGACACTGTTAACGTGAGACTAGAGAAAAGTTCTTTGAACCAATTGCATGTGCTAAACAATAAGGAATTTTGATCAATTTTTCTGGAAAAGCCGTGTAAGAGGGGTCGGGCCGTCCATTAATACGTCATACTTTGAAGGGGGAGGAGGGGGTCCATATAGGGTGACAGAGTGTGACGAGAGGGGAGAAGGGAGTCAAACTTTTGTGACATCACATTATTTACATCTATGTATACAGTTGTTTTAATTGAATGGAATTCAAAAAAATACAAAAATCAGAAAATTCTACCTCAAAATTTAATGCTGTAAAATATGTGATGTCACAACGGGGGGGGGGGTGACTCCAATGTGACAACCTGTGACTTAGGGGGGGAGAGGGAGGTAGAAATGCCATGAAATTTACCTGGCGTAATTAATGAATGGCTCCAAAAACTAAATCACCTGTACCTCTTAATAATTTTTTTCAGTATATAGGGCTTAACAAAAATTATTAAAATTTAAACATTTTTGTTTCGCGTGGAAATGATAAGATTCGCAGCATGGTGGTAGTCTGACGTCACAATATACGCTATCGGCCAGCTGTTTGCAGTAAAGTGAGCATTATTCCATTTATCAGCCGATTTTAGTGGGTGCTGTATGTATTTCTTGAAGAAATTTATTTGTTTGCATTGTTGTGTTCCAATATTAATAATGGATAGTGGATTTGACCAGGGAAAATCGGATAATCTACCGAAAATCGATTCCTTACCCGTGTTTTCATTTTTTGGAGATAATCCAGATTTTGTTGCTTGTTGTTATGAAAAGCATAATATTAAAGTACCCAGCAGGCAGCTAGCTATTATTACTATTTTAAAATTGGAATATTGTTATGGTATACCTACCTACCTACATAAAGTTTGTAGAAAACAACAGCTGTTTTGCATAAACACACTTTTTGTTTCTTGTGAACCTCAATGTTAACCTTTTCATCAAAATGTTTGCATTCATATACATATTAACTATGTACTATGAATTTCGTTCGTAACTTGACGCCAAGGAAAGCCTGTCTCTCTATCCTTTAAGAGTACTCTGGGTATGGTGCGCATGCCTTAGTACCGCGAGATTGTGACAGTTCACTGAAAATCGAAGGTAAATGATCACAATCTAATCGGAAAAATTGGCCACATGGCCACTGGCCTATTATAAGAGCGCGTTTCCTTATTCCTTCATCAGATCGTGTTGTCAGAGCGTGTGCGTTGGGTCCCAAGTTCCCTGCAGAGATAGAAAACTATCTCCTTCTCTAGCCTCAATTCCCTATATAGTGGCTTATAGTGTGTTACCAGTATATAGTTCATAGTTTGCATTCCAGTTATTGTTAGACAATGGAATCAAATATGCTACCAACACCCTTTTGCTCACTGAGTTACCATGTCGGTCAAATATTCACAACTACCAGATGTACAAAAAGTTAGCGAAAAAAAACATATCTTTATATACATATACCAAAACAGAAATTATTGATTTTTAAACAGTACAGTTTATATTAAAATACTTCTTTTTCTGTTTATTACTATATCTTGTAATTTTCGTAAACTTTTATTACCAATAAAGTAATTTTACGATTACTATTAATTATTGTGTTCTGTTTATATATTAACACAGCAAAAACAAATTATTTGTTTTACTGTCCAGGCTCTAAAAAAATAATAATGAAATTAACATAGCGGGCACATCATGTGTTGTGTGATAAATACATATTTGTTGTGTAATTTCCATGCATTGAAATTTATTCAAGAAAATAACTATATATTTATTAAAATAATGACAATATTAAATCTATTGTATGTAGAAATTGTTGGTTAAATTTTTATAAATTTCTAGGTAGGTATATAACCGCGGATTTAACAAATATAATAGATAGAGAGTAAACGAGTTAGTCGTTTTGGTCTATTATAAATTCCTTTTTTCGTTAAATTTAATAGATTTTAGATTTACTATGAGTACCTAAATAAATACATAATTTGTGTATAATTATATATATTTTAAATCATTTAATAAATATTGCATGTGTTTGTTAAAAATATGCATTGAAAGTTTGTTTTATTGGAACAAAAAACAATAATAGGAATTTGTCTAAAAGCTGTGCTAATACGTTGAGTATTAAGCACAAAGATGATTAGGTATATATTATTTAAATCATTTACCAGCATAGTAACGCACGGGGTCACACTGTCTACTGTATGCTATGTTCGATCCCCAGCTCTGACACTCCCAATGTCGAGGGATAATAATAATAATAATAATAATATTTATTTATTCATGTATAGCTGTAGATTATACAGATATGACACGTCAGGTATAGTATAATGAAAATGTACGTAGTACGTATAGGATATAAACGAATAGGTACAAAACAAAAATGTAAAATTACACTTTTAAATTATAGAAAACATACACATATATACACATACATACATATACATATATACACACACACACACACACATGTATCACAGATAAAGTATTAGTAAGGGGTCCAAAGCATTAAAAATTAAAATGACCCATTCCAACAAGGTAAATAAGTTTTGAGCTCGCATATCGAAAGAGGGTCCTAATGGGCATCAGAAATGGCTTGTTGGACTTTTGTTGAGGATTGCACAACTTCTCCACAAGAAAAAAAGATGGCGAAATGTTATTTCAAGAATTCGTGTTTTTAAACGTATACCTCTCGCTAGAGAATGAACCACATGCGATATTGATTTGACTTTTTTTATTTATATACTACTGACATGAGCGCATCTATCTGTACTAATTAAATTTCAAACTCGCTTACGGTTTTTTTCTAAATAAATCCTAAATCACAGTAACGAAATTTGTGTGTTTGAAATTTCGACGTGCGGGCAACTATATTAAGTATTCAATTTTTTTATATACTATATACGAATGAAATATGGCCTAAAGATCAACAGAGTTTTTGCAAAAAAAATTAGCTCGATATCTTATACAGTTTTTGAGTTAACGACTTTTTAAAATAAACCATAATTAGATTCGTGGTATTCCTGTTAGCATGCGGCTGTTTTCTGGCTGAGTGTAATGCATTAAGATAGTAAGCCAATACATTTTTGAAATTGTGCTATTATTTACATTTTTATAATTTTGCAAAAATATGAACAGGTAAAAAGAAACTCATTTGGCAGATGATTTACTCGATCTATTAATTATGAAGGTGTTGTATAGAGATATTATTTATTAAATATATCATTATTGTGGTACAAATGATATAGCATTTTACAAATTTGAAAATATAAAAACGTACGCAAAACTTGTAATATATACATAAGTAATAATAATAATAATGCATAATAAGTATACACAGCTCAGTAAGCATTGACAAACCACTACATAGGCATTACTATTAAGAAGCACTGTCTGCTAAAAACTGCTCTGTATTATTTCTGCCCTTAAAACAATTGTTAGGAAATGCTGCACATACAACAGAACACCAAGTGGACGCGCATTTTTAATCACAATTTACTTTACAATTCCACTATTTGTTTTCATTAGAACCAGTTGTGATTTTTTGTCATCATTTGTGATTTTATTAGGTTATTCTCTATCAGATAGATATCCAAATTTTCTAGGAAAGGGTTGTGGAGAAGTTGTGCAATCGTCAACAAAAGTCCAACAAGCCATTTCTGATGCCCATTAGGACCCTCTTTCGATATCCGAGCTCAAAAATTATTTACCTTGCTGGAATGGGTTACTTGGCGATTTAGACGGCTTTCGAAGGCGTGGACCCTCTACTATATATAATACAACTTATATTGAATATGCCATGAGGCATTTCAAAAGTAAAATAAGTATGTAAAAAAAAACGAAATATTATATACTATCAAAAGACGCAGATAAAAATTCATCTGTACTATAAAAGCATCCATTGACCAACATGGATTTTATATGTTTTTTAAATGTATTGTAATTTGGCATTTTCTTCAAATTAATGGGTGTTGTTTATGTTTTTAGCATTGAAAATTCTTATAGGATTGCAAAGGTGCCGTGGTATATGGGTGGATTTCGATGAAAAGTGTAAAGCGATGAGTGACATGGTTTCAGTGACTGACATGGGTCACATGTGTAGTAGGGGTACAGCATAAGGAAGAGTTTTATGTTTTGTGCTGTAATGTGGGTCGATAATAGAGCAGGCGCGTTGTAGGTTACAGATGGATGTTCAAGCCCTTTTCATTGTTTTGTAGTTGTTACCGGACGAGGCGAAGCCGAGTCCGGAATGAATTGTATGTTATTGTTATCATTTGATTGCAAGGATTGCGAAATCTGTGCATTTTTTTATTAAATATAGAAAATAACAATATTAAGTTATAGGTTTTTAAATTTAAAGTTTTCAAAAAGTTGAATATTTGCAAACTTTCTATACTTGAAAAATTCCTTAAATCATCTTAATGCACTCCGGTGGTTGCAAGGATTTCCAAGGAAATCTGTGAATTTTTCATATATGTAACTCCCTTCTGGACATCTTTTCCTTTGTATTCGGGAGTTGTCTACTATATGCTGTGTACTTATGTTTATTTTAATGTTACCTAAAAAGTACCTTAAAAAGTCAGAAAACTTGGAAAATAAGAAATTTTTTTGCCTAATTAGTCAGAATCCTGGTAGTGTACTCTGTAACTTATAGGTTACACAATATTTACTATAATAGTTTAATAGTAATGTTGTATTGTACATTTTTTCAGACACGATCAAATTATGGGCACCGGCTCAGTACATTAATGGTGGGTGATACTGTAGGCTTAACTTTGACAGATACAAAATATTTTAAACTGTTAATAAATGATGCAGAGGAAGATGCCCTGCCTTGGAATATTCCAACTGGGCAGCCTGTGTTTGCTGTATTTGATCTATATGGACAATGCCAACAGGTTTGTAGATAGTTAATTTATGTAAGACTGTTTAACAAATAAAATTATATCAGGTAAAGATTGTGAATAATACAACGAAAGCAGAAGATAAAGCAACAACCAGTGCAGATTATGAAAAAGCAGATCTGGAATCTTGTGAGAAAGAAAGATCAGAGAGTAAATTGTCCTTACCCATTCCATCAGCAAGTACAAGTTTAAATAGTTCTGCTGTTTTAAAAAGTTCTCCCAATAATAGTCCAATGAAGTCTTGTCCTTATAGAGAAGAATGTGATAAACTCAAGAACAAAATACTTTTACCAGGTATATTGCAACTACCTATATTCTTCATTAATCAATTAATTTCTTTTCTAGATCACTATTTCACTGCAGATGAACCCATTTGTTATTGTCAAAACTGTTACAAAAAGAAGTGTTTGGATAGTGAAAAAGATAATTATTTATTAGGTATGAGTGTTTTTGTATTCTATACAAAATTTAAATGTCCACATTAATTTTACCTTTTGTAGGATGGGTTAAATTTCCTTTAAAAAATTTGGCAAATGTGACAACAGATAAATGGCAAATTGCATTTTATTCTACGAAATTGGGGGCTGTTAGATGTATACTGGATAAAAAGCAACCATTGACCAAAGGTATATATAAATAGTTTTTATTTGAATACGATCACATTTTCTATTTATTTGTTCTCAAAGTTGAGAGAGGTTTGATTTCGTCTTATAATAAATTTATGAAATTAGTTACACAATCATGTATTTTCTAAATCCTATCTTTTAACCCCTTTAATGATACAATGAATTTGATTACATGGATGTGAAAATTATACATTTTGAACATAGTTTAACAAGTCCTTTGTGACCATAAGCCATTGAGAGGCTTGTGGTTTATATGTTCTAGATTATCAATTATAAGATTATAAACATAAGTGAGTGTGACTTGAATATAATTTCCCTAGCTTGTACAGTAATGAACGGGCAGACTGGTGAAATTCGTATTAGATGAACTGCCTTTAATTATATCTGAAGACAAACTGTTAGCATGATGTAGGCAAATCTATTCTAAGCTCTCTGCAGTATGGTATGAAAATTAAAATAACACAGGTCGCAAAATGTCTGTAAGGATGTAAGAAGAATTTTAATTTTAAATATCTTGAAGGTTAAAAAAAATCATTTAAGTAACCAAATATTTTCTACTAATTACGTAGGCGTGATTGGTTAGAGAGTCTAGTGTGACATAATGTAGCTAGTCACTGTCTCCCTCTTGAGTTCAAATTTCAACTCGGGCAAATGGCAATGTCAGAATGATTTGGTCCACCTTTTTTTCTTGAAAGTTGCTATTGCGGTCAGTAAAAGAACCTCGCAGATTTTAAATGCAATTTGGACTTCCCTCCCAGGCGCTGAAATTTTACAGAGATGTAGTTCATGATATACTGATCAAAAGTCTCCATGGATTTAGCTTTTTATCAGCATGTCACCACTACCTTTGTGCAAAATTTCAGTTCCCAGAAATGAAACCTAAATTGTATTTAAAAAGTGTGTGGTCCGCAGATCCCTCACTTTTAATTGCAATTCTGATTTCACTCTCAGGAATTACATTTTTGCACACAGGTAGTTCATGACATGCTGATCAATGTTAAGGTATAGTTAATATAAAGAGTGACCACAAAATCCGCCTGTTTTTGCGTAGTGGAGTGCGAGCTTGGGAAAAATCGTAGATAGGTTTAGAAGGTCTCAAATTAATCATCATTAAAAACCAACAGAGGCATTGTTCTTTGCTTTTTGAAAATGTTCAGTAATTAGCTCTATTCAGTGGTTTAAACGACCCCAAATCCTAGAAAATTAAAAAAAATATCAATAAATCTCTGTATTATTTCTATTAAATCAATCATCAAATACCGAAATTATGTATTTTGTATGAAGAAGGGTTAAAAATTCACCCATAGGCTCTCGAAGGGGGGTGAAATATTTCTTCCGTATTTTCTTCCATTTCTTGATAGAAAATACATAATTTCGCTGTGTTAAGATTGATTTAATAGAAATAACGCAAGTTTTTAGATTTATTGATATCTTTTAAATTTTAGGATTTGGTGTCATTTTAACCCCTAAATTGTGAAAATTACTGAAGATTTTCAAAAAACCAAGAATAATGCCTATTTTGGTTTTTAATGACGATTAATTTGACTTGCTAAATCTTTTTACGATTTTTCCCAAGCTCAACTCAACTACTCAGAAATAGCTTTTTTTGCGGTCACTCTTTCGTGAGCAGCTGTTTGTGTTTTCTTTCTGTGCTTATTGATGTACATACCATATTATTTATACCCTAATTCATGAACTGAATAATTCTATACTGTGTTCTCTTGTTATAGGACAAGCCCAATGGTGCAATTTCACAGGGCAAAAAGGAGACGATGTGCAGGTAGTATTTTATCCAACACTTCAGTATTGCACTATGGCAGGTTTTAAATTAGAAAATAATAAGGAAGTCCATGCTGCTTTTCAACTCTTCGTCAAACCGGGTGCATATTCAGTTTCAAGAGAATCTGATAAAGTAGAATGGAGTACTAAGGAGACGGGAGCTTTGGCTTTAAACTCCTTATTATTTAAAATCATGTAATAGTAATTATCGAAAAACCAGATGATATTAAATTGTATGTCGATTCTAAAACTTCACAACTTTCAATATATATTGTACCTGTTTATAAATATTTATGTTTATTTATCATATCGAAGACCTTTAGACATTTAAGCTTTTAAAATAATTATGATATAAAAAGACTTCAACTGAAATTAATAAATTACTATATGTCAACAAACCAAATTATTAATTAATTTTAATGTTTAGACACACCTTAGAGATTGATATTTTAGTGCAATTTTCTTTTTGCAATAAAAGTTTAAAAGGCTGTATAATGATTTAGTACTGTTATTATTTATATTTATTGTGATACCTATTTATAGAAGTAAATATATCGTATTTTTTGTCCAATAACTTGTATTTTTCTAGTAGGGGTGTTCCATAGTTAATTTTAACTATCTACTTCCAAAAAAAATCTTATGTACTATAAATATTCAGAACAATATTTTTATATTTCTCCAGCGACCCTAATGCTTTATATTGACATAGAAAACATATTTCTAATGTAATTTGTTAGCAATGTATGTGCATTTGACTAGTTTTGTGGATAAATCATAATTAAAATGCTTAATTGTATATTTGTAAGTGAGCATCGCTCGAAATATGCTGTTTTAAAAATAGGAACTATTAAATGAACAGAAGTTCAATATTTGGTTTAAATCTATATATTCTTGGATTTAGACACACATTCGCATCCAGTTTTTAATACCACTGGGATGCTTGGTGAAGAAATATTTGACATATAAAAGTCAAATGGAGAAACTGAAAGCTGTTACATTCTAAAATTTCTAACGAGAATTATTTAACATTTAATGCTTCAGGTAGGAATTTATTTATTATGGCATTCCATTGTTCAGTTTGCCACATTGTTAATCATTAATCCCAAATATATACTGGATGTACAGTTTTGGCAACAGATCGTTAGATGATATAATACAGTACCGAAACTTACCGAAATTATTTTTGCCAGTGCTTATGTTTGGACTGTGTTTTTCTCAACAACGTATTAACTGTAAAAAATGAGAATCCCTTTTTAACAAAAAATACACAGGTTTTTAGTTATTTGACTAGACAATGCTGTTACACATATTTATTCTTTAGTTACATGGTGCACAATTTTGCAGTTTACACAGTTGGCTTTTCTTGTACTGTTTTGTGATAATGTTTAAAAATTAAAAAATTATTTTAACAAAATTTGTTCGAAATCATTCAAAAACCCTGAATCTGAAGTTTAGTTAAATTCTAAAAAAATGTGGTCTTGATGAAAAAATCCTTTTGAGGCATTTAAATAAAAATTATTTCTAAATGTATTTTTTTGAAACAATGTACATAAATGAATAATAAACACAACCAAAAGAATTAAATATTATGTTCTATTATACCTCCATCAGCTCTAATGCATGCATCAATTCGCTTTCTGTTATTGTTCATAACTTTTTGGAGGGTTGCAGGTGTAATTTCAGCGCACGCTTGCCTAATTTGGTTTTCCATTTGAAGTCTATTTCGTTGCGTTTTCTAGACTTCATTAAAAATCCTCATAGAAAAGAGTCCAAAGGGCTGAGGTCAGGTGACCTCAGAGACCGATGAATAAAAGGGCTATTCCTTCCAATCCACCTCCTTGGAAAGTTGTCATTTAGTCAATTCCGTACTACCATTGCATTGTGGATTGGGGCTCCATCAAGTTGAAATATCACGTTGTATGCAATAAGGGGCAAATTTTCAATTTCGATTGAAAATTCAGTTTGCAAAACAATTTGAAAATGTTCCACATTCAAATTTCCGTCAAAGAAATATGACCCAATTATTTGTTCATTCAAAATACCGCACCACACATTTACCTCTTCTGAATACTGGCGTCAACAGTTTACAACCCAATGAGGGTTTTCAACGGACCATTATCTAGTATCTTGAGAATTAGTTGTGCCATTAGTTGTATGTGTCGCTTAATCTGAGAATAAAATATTTCGACTCCTAATATCTGTAAGAAAACATGCTTGAAAGGACATGATTCTTTTCGACAGAAGCATCGCCAAATTGTATCCTTGGATACATTTAAAATTGTGGGCATTCTCCTCAGGATTTTCTCTCACAAACTGAAGAATTTCTGCATCTCTAACATAATCCCTCACATGTTGTTCTTGTTTGTTGTACACTTTGCCAGTACTATTGAATGAATTATTAATTCGCACAAACTTTTACATAGTGTATTTAGGGGTCAATCTGGATGCCGATTATTAAATTCTGTAGCAGCTTCCCTCACTTTACGAGAATTATCACCAACTAATCTAACAATTTCCACCTTTTCCGTTTAAGCATTTTAATTGAAATAAAATATGCTACAATACAAAAAATCAGACAAAATGCCAACAGATTTAATTGACAACTAATCTGACATTTACGAAATTGTCTCAGTATAGTAACAAAGGAGTCGAAGAATGCTTATCAAAATGAGAAATTTGAGACTCGAATTTTTTTCATGAAGACCTCATTTTTTTTGAATTTAACTAAACTTCGGATTCAGGGTTTTTGAACGATTTCGAACTAGTTTTGTTAACAAGATTTTTGCCTACAATGATTTTCTTATTTTTTTCATACAAGTTAGTATTGTAGATGGCCTTGCATTTAAAGATGCGTGATTTTGTGGTCTTAAGAATAGAATAGAATAGTACTTTATTTCAAAAAATTTAGTCTTACACAGATCTAAACAGAATGAAAGGGCGTTATATTAGAAGTTGTGATTAAAATGAGCAATAGCTGCTATTTCACAATTAATGTATATATATGACATGAACAGTATTCAACACTAAAACAGTTTACACATTAAAACATACGGTAAAAATCCAAATATAAAATGTTACAACAATTACACAGATTTATTACAAGGTATATGATTAACATTTAATTCGAATATTGCATATATTCCCTCACAGTGTAAGGTTCCATCTCTAATAAATATTTATAAATACCTTTCTTGAAACTCTTAAAGTTAACAGTATTTTTTATTTCATCAGGCAGTACATTGTAGAATTTAATACACGAGTAAACTGGAGATTTTTCTGTCAGAGTAAGTCTATGCTGGGGAAAATTATAGTTTAATGTTCTCGTTTGATAATTATGAACATGTTTATATTCGTCAAATATTTCTTTATTTTTATTTAGGAAGAGCAAGCATTCATAAATATATATTCCCGTGACTGTTAGGGCACCAGTTTCTTTAAATTTTCCACGACAGGACTCCTTATACCCAAGATTTAGTATTGTTCTTATTGTTCTTTTTTGTATCACGAAAACTTCATTAATATTGGAACAATTTCCCCAAAACATTACACCGTATCTTAATACGGAATGAAAATTTGCATAGTAAATTGTTTTTAAGACTTCAAAATTTATATATTGTTTTAACACTCTAAGTGTGTAGTTTACACCATTTAATTTTTTGCATATATATTGAATTTCATCCGACCATGTTAGATTTTTATCTATATAGATTCCCAAGAATTTGGGATTTCACTCAAATCTAGGTTTGCTTGTTTAGTTTGAAATTGTACATACTTTGTTTTATTTTCATTTAATATTAATTTATTTCTGGAAAACCATTCAGTTATATTTGTTAATGCTAAATTTTTATTATCTATTATGTTTGCATGGGAGTTTCCACACACTAGCAGATTGGTATCGTCTGCATAACTTACTAGGTTAGTGTTTAGATTTGTCAACGCATGGAAAAGATCGTTGACATATATAATAAAGGGCCAGCAACACTGCCCTGCGGAATTCCAACTCTTATCCTTCTTTCGTTAGAGATATACGTATCAAAGTCTTTTTCAATGGTCACTTTTTGAGTTCTATCTGAGAGGTAGGACCGAATCCACTGTAGGGGTACTCCTCGTATTCCATATAGTTCTAACTTATTTAACAGTATATTATGATCTAAACAGTCATAGGCTCTAGACAAATCTAAGAATATTCCCAGGGTAAGTTGTTTGTTTTCAATATTTTTTATAATTTTTTCTACGAAATTAAACACTGCAGTTTCAATTAAGGTGGCCATTCCCTAGAAAGAGACATCCGATAGGGAAATATTTGTTATTTTTGGCCATGACTTTTTCTCTTAGTACCTACCTATATTTAAAAAAACTATAAGAGTACCTAAGTAGAACCATAACATAACAAGACTATTACTATGAATTTTCATTCAATAATTTCAGTGGGTTGCAAAATAGCTAGATTTAAATTTAACAATTATGTTGATCTTCCTATTTCGTAGTTTTAAATCGAGCTATTTTGCAAACCACTGAAATTATTGAGTGAAAATTCATAGTAATAGTCTTGTTGTGGTTTTACTTAGGTATTTTTATAGTTTTTTAAATATACGTACTAAGAAAAAAAAGTTGTGGGCAAAAATAATAAATATTTCCCTATCGGATGTCTCTTTCTAGGGAATAGCCACCTTAAACAGACCTTGGTGACCTCTATCTTTTAAGATCAGTTTGGTTCTAATAGGACAAAAAACAAGAATTATTATGCTGTTACACTCTTAAGTGAGACATACTAGATAATAAACAACTAGTAAAATTTTTTACTAAGGCGTGGCAGTTGTGAGAGTCCTGCTATTTCATTATTTTGAATTTGCAATAATTACTGACTACAGTTCTGCTTGAGAGCAGTCAATTAGATTATTTTCAGAACAATATAAAATATGTACATTTTAGATTATTACATGACTCTGAAACTATTGCACTAGCTCCTTAATCTAACATTGATCTGTGTATATAAATTCTGGTAAACTAGGGCCTCCACATGATTTATCGTTCAACTGACCAGTAACTGCAACGGGGTTAAGTTACGGTATCGTAAAGCTATATGCTGTGTTTAAATATTGATGTATATTTTTACATATATTAACCTCCACAAAAAAAAAAATGTAGAAGTTACTAAAATGAGCCAAAATCGAAATTTGAGATAACATCAAATCTTTACGTTTTGAGATCCCAGGAACCCAAAGAAGTGGTTTTTAAAAAATGTGTGTGTGCGCGCGCGTGCGTGCGCGCTTGCGCGTGTGCGTGGTGTGGGTGTGTGTACACGTGCGCGTACGTTTTTCAATTCTTGTGTGGACACACCATAATTTTACAGACGTAGCGGGGTCATGCATCACTTATGTTGTCACACACGTGGCCACGCAATTCTAGACCTATTTTAAACGATTCTACATGGTCCCCACTCCGAAGCTATCGAAATTTTTTCAAGGCCACATATGTACGGTAAAAATTTGATGTGTATGTCATCGAGCTGTAGTTACCTTTGTGTGGCTTTGAAAATTTGTGGAAAGTGCTGCCCTCTACAATAACCTGATTCTATCTAGTTTTAGATTTCTGACTGCTATTCGGTTTCTGAGACACCGGCAAGGGGGGAAAGGCGGAAGGTTACATTGTGTGGCCACGCGAACAATATAATTGATTACTTTATAAGTATTTGAAATGCAGCTAAGAACCAAGAATATTTCCTAGTTCTATGGACAATTTCATTTCAGATTTGTGGAATATTTTGAACATTATTTCCGATATCTAGGTATTTTAATTCTACTAATCTGCCATTATTATTTTTATTATCCGAAAGTACTTGACACGTAATTACAAGTAGGGTTTCGGAAAATAAATGATACAATTATGAAATTTCAAAATACAGCATATGCCTTAAAATTATTTTTATCTAATGTAAATGGTGTTTTCTGTAAATTTTAGTAAATAAGCAAATAAATAAGTTTATAGACTTTTACGCAGTTGTGCTTAAAAATAAAATTGTACAAAAAGGTAAGGTAAATATCTATTAATAAACGGTTGTAGAAAAATAATTTCATGGAACACGTTGCAAAAACCCTGCATTTTAGGAGCTTGACGTGTTGTCCACCTCTGCTTTTCATCAGTGGACAAATTCACGTTCCGTATATTAGTCTAGTCGAGAAGTGAGTTCCTTGCAAGAAATAGTTCTAAGAGTTCAAAAAATATGAACAATAGCTCATTCGATTCGGAAAAATACTCCGAAAAAGTCGTTTTCTTATTTTTTTTCGCCAACAAAAATTGCATTTGTTATTAACAAAAAACGAAAAAAAAAAAGTCGCTCAGATTTTTGGCAATTACTCAAAAACTCTAAGCGATAGCGGAAATAGAAAAAAAGATTCTAAAAGAGAAGAAAATTTACAAGAAAGAAGTCCCACCTCCCGAAACTCTATCTCTATTATTTATAATTTTAATTTAATATTGAAAATCGAGTTCCGCGCGGCCGTTATAGCACGAGCGCACCACCAGTACAACATATAAAATAATGTTTTTGTAGTATTAAATAACAGTCTAAAAATTTAAATAAATTATGGTATCATTTTAGCACTTGAAAGAATAAAGTTTCGTTGGAAGAAAATTTTTAAATTAATTTTAAAAAAAGTGAGGCTATGGTTAACTAACTAGTTTTTTTCGAACCTCCGCTTCCATTGAAAGCAACAAAAAATATTTAAATAATTGGCCTATAAATTTTTTGCTTCATGGAGCCCTTCTTACATAGATAGTCAACAAGGCTACGTCATATAAACATTTAAAAGTTTTTTATTTTGTTTATTATAAATTTTTAAATTTAACAAAAAATGAAAAATCTATTAGTAAAATTTTTTTATTTATGTATATGTTATGATATTGCTGGTTTCATGTCTATTTAATAAAGGCATTTAAAAACTTTGTTTTCAATTTTCTTAAGTTATTTGTTTATAATTTATTTATAAACAAATTGACTAGCTGAATATTTTGAAAAAAATTGTTTTATTATTTAATTGTCTAGAGTATAATATGATTTTAAAAAAAAATTTCTTAATAAAATTTTCTTATTGTTTATAATCGTTTTTTTTTATATCCATCATTTAACTATAATTCGTTAAGAAACTATTTTCTCTTTAAAAATCATAATTGGCAATTCTCAATGGAATAGCAGAAAAATCTTTTTTTTTATCAATAATTTCTTTGTTTATTAAGTTATAAACGATTTCAGATTCTTGTTGTATTTTTTTTCTAAAACTAAATAAAATTACAAAAACAACCATATGCAGTCAAATGCTGAAAAAAAATTGTTGCATTTTTTATAGCATTGTAAGATGTAAAAAACTTAATTTTTTATATACAAATGCATGTAACAATTGAACCATGACAGATACAGACTCAAAGAAAATTGTATTTAAAAGATCAACTAGTGCTCTAAAGATCATCCTGAATGTTGATTACTGTATCTTCAATAGTTTAAAAGTTACAGCAGTCTGTTATTTGACAAATGCAGTGTCCGCTTCAACTTTGGTATTGCGTTATATTTACAAATGCTATAAAAATTACAATTTTTTTTTATCAGCATTTAGTTGCATATGGTTGTTTTTGTATTTTTTTTTAGTTTAAAAAAAAATACAACGAGAATTGTTTATAACAAATTGTTAACTAAATAAACAAAGAAATTATTGATGAAGAATATTTTTCTCTTATATTTAAAGAGAAAATAGTTTCTTAAATAATTATTTACACGGTGGATATATAAAAAGACGATTATAAACAATAAGAATTTAAAAAAAATATATATATTTTTTTTAAATCATTAGGTATAATATAAGTACTCTACACAATTAAATATTTTTAAAAAATTCAAAATATTCAACTGGTCAATTTGTTTATAAATAAATTATAAACAAGTGACAAAATTGACAAAAAAGATTTTTAATGCCTTTATCAGACATGAAACCAGCAATATCATAACATATAATTTTTAACAACATTTAATAGATTTTTCATTTTTTGTTAACTTTAAAAATTTATAATAAACAAAATAAAAAACTTTCAATATTTTGCTTTCAATGGAAACGGAGGTTCGAAAAAAATTAATTAGTTAACAATAGCCTCACTTTTTTAAAACCGCTGCCTAAGGAATCACTACTTCCACATCCAGATTTTTCATCCAAGTAACTTTAATGGAAACATCTTAACTATATTTGCACTCTAGTATGTGGAAATTATTGAACATAGAATTTTAATAATATTCGGAGCAAATATCAGAAAAGTTTGAGGCGTTAGTTTTTATCATATACGTAAAAACCGCTGCCTAAGGAATCACTACTTCCACATCCAGATTTTTCATCCAAGTTACTTTAAAAGAAACATCTTGACTAGATTTGCACTCTAGTATGTGGAAATTATTGATCATAGAATTTTCATTATATTTGGGGCAGATGTCATTGAAAAGTTTGAAGCGTTGGTGTCTACAATATACGTTAAAAATGAAGTTTCTAGTTTATATAACTTATTTTCCCCTATTCACAACCTACCACCTCCCACCCCTTCAATGGAATCATCTCAATCAAATGTGGTACTAACTTATTTCAAGTAAATATCTCAATTTTATGTTAACAATTCCATTAATAATGCAGTGAAAGTGTTGGGGTTTGAAAAATATTAGAAAGAAATTGAAGGCCTCAATATCTAGTATATACACCAAATCCCAAATTTCTGTACTCTTACCAGCTTGCTTTACTTATTTTCTTCTATTTACTCCTATTTAATCCCCAACCCTATAACGGAATCATCCCAAAATATAATCCAGTTCCGAATGTCGCTATAATACATATGTCCACCAAATTTCAAGTGAATATAATAATAATAATAATAATCGTCTTTATTGATGCACTGCACATATTACATTATAATAGTATACATAACATAAAATAAGTAAGTAACAATACATCAAGGGCGAAGTTTAGCTACTAGAGCTATTCTACCACTTAACCCATAACTTAAAACTAATAAAAAAAAAGAAAATACAGTAATAAAAGTGTAAATGTAATATAAATGAAAGAATAATTACAACAATAGTCAACTAAGTATAAATAGGTACTGTTAAAAATTAAAAATTGGGCAATGCTAGGCCTACAAATTGGTGCGTGTTTGATACAAAATCAAGTCTTGTTTAAGTCTTTTCTTGAAACGATATACAGTGTGTCCCACTTAAGGGATAGCCACCCCCGTAAAACTTCTGTTTATGAACCGATTTTTGTGTTTTTTTTTATTCTGTAGATTTCGCAAAAAGGGATTAGAAACGTGTTCTATTGCTTCCGGAACTCAAATTCATGGCCAACTACGAGCATTGTTTAAACGCGAAATATTGAGAACTACTATTAGGGATTTTTTTCTGAGAATATTAGAACGGATTCTTATTCAGGACCACCTAAATACCTACTGTACCAATTTTTGTCATGATAGTAATACAGGGTGGCCCAAAACATTAAAAATAGTTTTTTAAAATAACGAAGTTTAAAGTAAAGGAACACGTTACTTTTGTGTTATCTAAACTATTTATTGGTAAAATAATTATTAAGATTTTGACTTATTTCGAAACTTTATAAACAATTACCATAAACCTGTAAAAAAAAAATTTGATTTTAAAATTTGTAAGAACCTGAGCGGTTTGTGTTATTAAAACTTAGTAGGCGTGGAAAACAAAAAATGTTAGTTGGAAACTGTCTGACACTGTCACTGTTTAACTTAGTTAGCATCTTAGTTCTTTGTTAAATGACTAAAACAACTTAGTTATTACGTATTATTATAAAGAATAATAATGGCTCGTTATTCTTTACAAGAAAAAGTGGAAATTGTGCGATTAGTTGGCGAAGGAACACGAAGTTTTCGTGGAGCTGCCTCAGAGTTTAATATGAGACATCCTGATCGTAAAATTCACCATAATACAGTTGCAAGTATTAACAGTTTTTTTATCAAAAGACAAAAAGGGACTATAAATGACCTCCCCAATCAACACAGAAATCGTGTGGTTCCAGGAAATCAAATAATTTTTGAATATTTTAATCAGAATCCACGCTCTAGTATTAGGGAGGCCAGTTTAAATTTAAATATCCCGAAAAACCGCATTTGGAGATGTTTGAAGAAAAATGGTAAGAAACCCTTCAAACCCAAATTTCTGCATACCCTCGAAGTTGGTGACATGGAAAGAAGAATGGAATTCTGTTTGTGGTTGCAAGGCATGTATTTAGAAAATTCTAATTTTCTGAAAAAAATATTGTATATCTGCTATGAAATTATTCAAAAAGTATTCATTTAATGCATTAGGCTCTTGCAACTCCACGGGTAGCTGTGATCTTTGCTTGGACAATACGTTTATGGCTTTAAATCTTTTCCAAATTTTACTTGAATTCTCCTTATCTGAGAAATTCAAATAAGCAGACTGTTCTCTTCTCAGCGACGCGACGCCATGGATAAATTACGCACAGTTTTATAATCTATAAAATTTTCAGCAGTTTTATTATGTTTATATTTTAAAAATGCTTTATCTCGTTCTTTTTGAAGTAATTTGATTGCATCAGTTCGCCAAGGTGCATAGCGCTTACTTATACGAACAGTACGTAAAGGAGCGTGATGATTAAATAATGATAAAATTCCATCTGTTAAATATTGAATTTTTAAGTTAACATCTTGTATATGGAAAATATTAGTCTGGTTGAAATTTCGTAAATCATTTGAGAAACTGTTCTGATTAAATTGTTTGAAGTCCCGAAAAGTGTAGAATTTTGGACTGTTTATATCCTCCCGGATATTCAACGTACACCAAACTGCTCTGTGATCAGATATTTCATCTGCATTAATGGTACCATGGCTAATTACTAAGTCTATTGTGCTAATAAAAATTGGGTCAATTAACGTAGAAGAGAATTCTGTGACACGAGTGGGCTCATCCACAACTTGAGAGAAACCATAGGCATCGAAACAAACACTAAGCGGGTTATTAAAATTCAACAAATTGATGTTGACATCACCAGTCACTACCCACATAACATCTCATGGATATGTACATCCATAGCATATGCATTAGGTGTTTGAATATGTATTGTTAAATATACATATGATATGAAATGTATATTCAGCTACTGATATGCATCAGCGTCATATACAGTGTATATTGCTGGAGGTATATACATAATGATTTATACATAACATGTCCATTAAGGTATAATTAAATTATACGCGTACACGAATTTTATCTCATTATCTGATGCGCATGCGCTACTAATTTGTTTACGAATTGTAGTTCGCAATAGCCGGCGCCAGCAGCCATTAAGCGATTAAGCCCTGGAGTGTTGTGTGCATAGTGTTTACGTGTGATGAAAGTTAACTCTTTCTCATTCTCTGGATTTTATATTTGCTTATTGCTATATTATGCTGTTATATTTGCATGAAGCTCCCATGATATAAGTATATTTATTATAATGCAATTCTTTAGATTCGTAAATACATACTCTTTTAGGGTTAGAAAATTTACAAGTTTCATATTTAACTGATTTTGTGGCAGGTGTGTGTTTAGTAAAAATGGCGGAAAGTGACAGAGGCCTAAAAATTTGCTGTTATGTCATATTGGATATGTATTTTATAAATATAGTGAATAAAAATTACATACGTTCATAATATATTATATAACTTTTACTGATGGTTGAGAATGTTTTAAACATATATGTAGGACATGAGTAACTATAGTAGGTAGGTATTATACATATGTTTACAATTTGTTAAACTACCGGAAGGTAAAGAAGTATACGTCAATATTGAAAATTTTAAATATTGTGTAATATTAGGTTATTTTTTATAAATGAATTATTATTGGTTTGCGTATAATTGTATTGAAACATTCTTTATAGGATTTTGCAAACAGCAGAAAAAATAACTATCTATAACTAAAAGAAAAACTTTGTGTAGAAATATTAATGAAATCTTTGCATTCTTTTGATAACCTGAATTCTGGTTATGCTAGCAAATTAAAATCCTAAAATGAATTTGTCTAATTTCTTATTTGACAATTCTCATTCTAACACTAGCATCCACACACAGTCCCCTACGGCCATGCAGATTAAACTAGTATCCACATAACCCCCTACGATTATGATTATTACGAGTATTCAATAAGTGTTTTGATGTCCGTGGAAACTACTTCAGAGACATGTAATGTATATTCATAAAATATACGATTGTGTATATGATGTGTGTTTCATAATCGTAGGGGGTTATGTGGATACTAGTTTAATCTGCATGGCCGTAGGGGACTGTGTGGATGCTAGTGTTAGAATGAGAATTGTCAAATAAGAAATTAGACAAATTCATTTTAGGATTTTAATTTGCTAGCATAACCAGAATTCAGGTTATCGAAAGAATGCAAAGATTTCATTAATATTTCTACACAAAGTTTTTCTTTTAGTTATAGATAGTTATTTTTTCTGCTGTTTGCAAAATCCTATAAAGAAGTTTCAATAGGTTATTTTGTAAAGTTTGTGTATGTTTAAAATAGTTATATAAAATATATTTCTTATTGAGCAATCTGTGTTTTATTGCCTCTTATATGGATACTATTGGATACCTCTGAAGTAGTTCCCACGAACATCAAAACACTCGAACACTTTCATTCGATGCGTGCTGCTCCAATCGTGTTGGTATCATCGGGATCATTAAAACTTTTCGTTTTAATCATCTGCCGATGATGCCAACATGACTGGGGCAACACGCGTTGGGTGAAGTATTCAATAAGTGTTTTGATGTCCGTGGAAACTACTTCAGAGACATGTAATGTATATTCATAAAATATACGATTGTGTATATGATGTGTGTTTCATATCCAGTGAATGTACATTGCATATGTTTATGTACATTCAGTGGATATAAAATAGATATGGAAGTCGGCGACAAACGTATCTGCTGGGAATGTTAATTCCACATCCATTAGATGTACATTAGATATACGATCTCCATCTTGTGGATATACATATCCATAGATTGAAGATACAATGTATGTACATTGCATATCATTTTGTTATGTGGGTATTATGGTATCATATATATAGAGGAGTTAAGTATGACGAAATATTATCTACACAATGAATACACTGAGCGATAACGTTATGAGGAGGACGATAGATTACTCCAACAACAAAAACATTGTTAAGTACCGCGTTTAACGTTTATCCATAAGTGTTCATTAAAATCATGTTCATTATGAAAGTCTAGTTCCATTCTTCCACCCTGTAAATTGAATGAAAATAGATAGCCACGCCTCCTCCTCTGCCTACGCCACGATCTCTACGGAGTGGATTATAGCCTGGTATGTTAATTAAGTTAGAGGGTATATCATTTGTTAGCCATGTCTCAGTTAAACAGAAAATACTAAAACCATTTTCTACAATGAAGTTGGAGACATTTATTAAGCTAGAGACAAGTGAGCGAGTATTTAGATGACCAATTTTAATTTTATCTAGAGAATGAGCAACATGCATGAATTTTAGAAATGCAATAATTTATTATTTTTTCGTTATATATGTTATACAAGTTGAGAAAGTAATAAAGAAAAGGTATAAAAAAATGTATAGCCTAAATAAACGACTTTGAAATTCAAAATTTAATGGGAACATATCCACGTGATTGAAAACACCACGCTATTGGTCTGACGTCATTCGGCATAATGTCTAATGGTCGTCTATCTGCCAAGGGGTTAAATCGTAAATTGTTTTGTGTTTTATAAATGTGTATTGATATTTTCATAAAAGAAATCATTCATTTATTTATTTATTTTAATTATTAAGTGGGCGGACAGTGGGTTTTTACGGGGCCAGAGTGACAATTTGCCCGTTGTTGATGTGTTTATGATGACAAACTTTTTTGCTACTAATACTGATTTTATTAGTGCAGAAATTGGAGGTACTAAAGCAACAAGGTATGTGTCATTCATTATTCTAAGCATTAATTCAATTGTGCCCATTTTTATCCTTTTACTGTAGTTAAATATAATAAATTATTTATGTACCTAACCTCAAAATAGGTAAACAAGGCAATGTTTTAATGTTGTAATTGTAAATTTTAAATTAAATTTAATGTTGTAAATTGTTGTAAATATGTAATTTTAATCTTAGAATGCTTTATTTTTTTATATAATAAATACCTCCCCGTCACTTACTAAGTACGTACTTTTAGGTAGGTAGGTACATTAATAGTAAAAATAACTGTTGACATACATAGGTATATATAAATATATAACTGGATATGTAGAACGTCGAGAAGTTACATTATTCCCTCCGTTCTTATACATTTAGGGGAGGGTGGGGCAGTTTTGTACACTTTTTTTCAGTGTTAATTATTTTATAAAGTTTTTAACTATTTAGGCTTTTTGGCTGTACTAATCGGTAGCTACACATGTTGGCTGTAAACGTACAGAATGAAATTGAGACTATTCAAGTTTAATTTACAGAAAAACGTATTCTTAACAAAGTGTGCATTTGTCCAATTGTACCCCACCATGGGATACATTTGGACAGGGGTGGGGTTCAATTGGACAAATGCAAAACTTTTTTCTGCATTAATAGTATGCGAAACAAATGGTCGAATAAACAAGTATTTATCAAAATATTTATTAGTAATCGTACAAAAAGTGTTATAAGCTAAATGAATACAAATTATTGAATGCTATAATTAAAAAATGAAACATTAAATTTTAAGTAAGACGATTGCCTTGCAGTGCCTTTATCTTCTTTTGGTGGTGGTAGTTTAGCCACAATCTCCTCCCTTGCAACCAGACCGACATCATTCACCTCTGGGTAAGAAAATCCACAATTTGGTTTGGACTTAAGAAACTTGATTGTTAGTTCATTGTGACTTATCTCTTCTATATGGCCCACAAACCCTAGTGAAAATGCACCATAGATGCTATATAGATACATATAAAAAAACAAATATGAATTTATATGCTTGTATATGTTCTATATGGAAAAGCCAAAGTGACCGGATAAAACGGGATCTGGATTTATATGGATTATATATGGCTCAATAAACATATAAGAACATATTAATTCATATTAGAAACCAACATGCAATTTTATATGTATTTTTAAGGATTTATATGTGTCCGAATCATATATAATGTTTGTATCTGGACGAATATGTCTTTATATGTCTATATGGAAAATTCATCAACTTCCATTTAATTTATTGTAGGGAGCACTTAATACATAACAGGTTGGTAGTCTTAATCCTGTTCATATGTTGGTAGTACTGTTTTCCCGGCCATCGTTGATTGTGTTTGTGTGTGCTAGTATATGTGTTCTGTGAAAAGTGTGTTATATATTTTCCACAAGTAATATTTTACATAATGAATTTCGCTTATGTCAGTTTTGTGAACGATAAGGTTAAAAAGATAGTAAATTTAAAAAAAAAAACATAAAACATGCAACAAAAATAGTACAGGATACTTACATCATTTTCATTTTCTTGTCTTACTTGTAGTGTCTGCAATATTGTTTAAGACCAAATAATAAACGTTTATATATTTCCTTGAATATATACTTACTAACCTGACATATTTTTTGGAGTCTTTTTTCCCAACCCCACTGTGTTTGTCTACTAATATTTTGAGATGTATGTTCCAAGTTACTTATAGTGCTTCTTATCCATCTTATGTTTATAATTTAAGTGTTTTTTTTTAATTTTAGAATAAGGTATTATAAATTAAAAAATCGTGGGAATTTTTCTTATTTCTAGTATTTAAAATTGTCTTGGGTATTAATATGGAATTAAGAGAATGGATAGTAAATATCCTTTATGGTATTAATGTATATCTATAAGGATAAATAGTTAACTGAACGAACCTGCATGGCATATTCATATATGGAAACCTATATGGTAGAATATGGAAAAGGAAACTGATATGAGTTTATATGAAGCAACAGTAAATTTCGAATTTCTAATATGAATCTATATGAAATTACTATAAATCTTCAGGATTTTTCATATATGGAAACATATATGGTCTACCATGGAAACATTTTAAATATGTACCTATATGTATCACTAGTAAATCTTATGCTCCCAATATGATTTTATAAGGAGTAACAGTAAGATTTATTTTATTTACATATTGTTTCATACAGGGAAGCTATATGGTATTACCCACACATTCCAGTTTCAGATACACACAACAAACCATATAAATTCATATATATATATTTTTTTATATGTTTCTATATGTCAGTTTCACTAGGGAAGTGAACAACATTTTTCTCTGTTGGAAACTTCACCAATACAAAGTCACCTACAGTAACTTTTTCGTCTTCCAAAAGCTCATTAATATCCTCATATTCACTATTCATGTCTATGTCAGAGTCCGTGCTCATGTCTAACATATCAACATCTGAATCCGAGGAACTCGAATAGGTTGGTTTTTTCTTCAAATTTTTTCTGATCTTTTCTGGAACAGTTTTCATTTGGCCACTTATTTTTCTTTTTACAGCTGCTGATCGTCTCACCTCTTTTTCTCTCTTCTTAGCTTTTTTTTCGTTTTCTTCTTCCTGTATTCTATTCATTTCCGGAGTACTAGTATTAATATACGATTTGCCCTTTTTTCTACCTCGCTTGCTCTGCTTTGGCTGTAAAATAGGAAAAGGTCGAATTTCTGTGAGTGCCGGATCGATAACTTTGTGATCATTTTGCGGATACTTTGGTGTTAAGTCAGTGTTGACTTCCTCCACAACTGAAGTATCAACATTAGAGTTAAACGCATGTTCACTTCTGGATGGTTCACAGTTACCAATTAGTTGTGTGCTTGTGGATGGCTCACAGTTACTAACTAGTTGTGTGCTTGTGGATGGTTCACAGTTACTATCTGGTAGATTTGTGCATGGTTCATAGCTGAGCACTCCTGAAAAATCAGTGTCATCAAAAGCAAGACTGTTTACTGGCCAGATTCCTGTTTTTTTAAATGCCTTAATGATGTTACTCGAAGTAAACGATAGCAAATATGGTTGTGACGTCAATTTTGTAATTTCGTAAATAGTAATTTCTTTGCCAGGATTCATCAAAATAAAATCATTGAACGAAGTCTTACATCTGGATTTAAATGGACCATAGAGACAGATGTCAAGAGGTTGCATTCGATGGGAGCAGTGTGGCGGAAAACTCAACATAACTATGCCGTTCTCTCTGCAATAATTAATTGCGTCGAGCGAAATGTGGGTTTCGTGGTTGTCTAACAGTAAGAGAATTCTATTTTCAGGAGTGCTGTTCATATGTTTTTTAATGTGTTTCAGTAACTGTACGAATATTTCTGCAGACATCCAGCCTGATTTCGTTGCCTTTCCGATTGCACCAGGTACACAACCATGTAAATATTGGTCTTTCATTCTATGGGTGTGAAATTATCCACATCCACATTTTAAGGTAGGACTATAATCGATAAAGTCGTCGGCTTAGAGATTATTTTTTAAATTCGAAAACAGGTCTTTTAAAATGCCATCATTTTAAATGTTAGACAGTTTCGAAATAGAAATATATACATAGGAAAACATATCAATACATTGTCAGCCCGCCCGGAAGGGTGAAATGGGGGTTGAAACACTTTAAAAATCAACAATTTTTTTTAGCCACGGTAGAATTCTAATTCCAACGTAGATTAATTAAGCACAAAAAAACGCATCAGAAAAATGCATCGAAATTTTTTGTCAGCCCGTCTAGCATGGTGAAATGGGGGTTGAAAGGCATTAAAAAATCAGCAATTTTTTTAGCCACAGTAGAATTTTAATTTTAACGTAGATTAATTAAGAACAAAGAAACACATCAGAAAAATGCATTGAAATCATTTGTCAGGCCGTCTGGCAGGGTGAAATGGGGGTTGAAAGGCATTAAAAAATCAGCAATATTTTTAGCCACAGTAGAATTTTAATTTTAACGTAGATTAATTAAGAACAAAGAAACACATCAGAAAAATGCATTGAAATCATTTGTCAGTCCGTCTAGCGGGGTGAAATTGGGGTTGAAAGGTATTAAACAATCAGCTATTTTTTTAGCCATGAAAGACATTAAAATATCAACTATTTTTGTGGCCACGGTAGAATTTTATTTTTAACGCGGTTTCATTGAGAACGAAGAAACTCATCAGAAAAATGCATGATAAACGATTTCAATGCATTTTTCTGATACATTTCTTTGTTCTTGATTAATCTACGTTAAAATTAAAATTCTACCGTGGTTAAAAAAATTGCTGATTTTTTAATAGCTTTCAACCCCCATTTCAACCTGCTAGACGGGCTGACAAATGATTTCAATGCATTTTTCTGATGCATTTCTTTGTTCGTAATTAATCTACATTAAAATTAAAATTCTACCGTTTCCTAAATAATTCCCGATTTTTTAATACCTTTCAACCCCCATTTCACCCTGCTAGACGGGCTGACAAATAATTTCAATGCATTTTTCTGATGAGTTTCTTTGTTCTCAATGAAACCGCTTTAAAAATAAAATTCTACTGTGGCCACAGAAATAGTTGATATTTTAATGTATTTCAACCCCCATTTTACCCCGCTGGATGGGCTGACAAATGATTACAATGCATTTTTCTGATACGTTCCTTTGTTCTTGATTAATCTACGTTAAAATTAAAATTCTACCGGGGTTAAAAAAATAACTGATTTTTTAATAGCTTTCAACCCCCATTTCAACCTGCTAGACGGGCTGACAAATGATTTCAATGCATTTTTCTGATGCATTTCTTTGTTCGTAATTAATCTACATTAAAATTAAAATTCTACCGTTTCCTAAATAATTCCCGATTTTTTAATACCTTTCAACCCCCATTTCACCCTGTTAGACGGGCTGACAAATGATTTCAATGCATTTTTATGATGCATTTCTTTGTTCTTAATTAATCTACGTTAGAATTAAAATTCTACTGTGGCTAAAAAAAATGCTGGTTTTTTAATGCCTTTCAACCCCCATTTCACCCTGCTAGACGGGCTGACAAATGATTTCAATGCATTTTTCTGATGTGTTTCTTTGTTCTTAATTAATCTACGTTAAAATTAAAATTCTACCGTTTCCTAAATAATTCCCGATTTTTTAATACCTTTCAACCCCCATTTCACCCTGCTAGACGGGCTGACAAATAATTTCAATGCATTTTTCTGATGAGTTTCTTTGTTCTCAATGAAACCGCTTTAAAAATAAAATTCTACTGTGGCCACAGAAATAGTTGATATTTTAATGTATTTCAACCCCCATTTTACCCCGCTGGATGGGCTGACAAATGATTACAATGCATTTTTCTGATACGTTCCTTTGTTCTTGATTAATCTACGTTAAAATTAAAATTCTACCGGGGTTAAAAAAATAACTGATTTTTTAATAGCTTTCAACCCCCATTTCAACCTGCTAGACGGGCTGACAAATGATTTCAATGCATTTTTCTGATGCATTTCTTTGTTCGTAATTAATCTACATTAAAATTAAAATTCTACCGTTTCCTAAATAATTCCCGATTTTTTAATACCTTTCAACCCCCATTTCACCCTGCTAGACGGGCTGACAAATAATTTCAATGCATTTTTCTGATGAGTTTCTTTGTTCTCAATGAAACCGCTTTAAAAATAAAATTCTACTGTGGCCACAGAAATAGTTGATATTTTAATGTATTTCAACCCCCATTTTACCCCGCTGGATGGGCTGACAAATGATTACAATGCATTTTTCTGATACGTTCCTTTGTTCTTGATTAATCTACGTTAAAATTAAAATTCTACCGGGGTTAAAAAAATAACTGATTTTTTAATAGCTTTCAACCCCCATTTCAACCTGCTAGACGGGCTGACAAATGATTTCAATGCATTTTTCTGATGCATTTCTTTGTTCGTAATTAATCTACATTAAAATTAAAATTCTACCGTTTCCTAAATAATTCCCGATTTTTTAATACCTTTCAACCCCCATTTCACCCTGTTAGACGGGCTGACAAATGATTTCAATGCATTTTTATGATGCATTTCTTTGTTCTTAATTAATCTACGTTAGAATTAAAATTCTACTGTGGCTAAAAAAAATGCTGGTTTTTTAATGCCTTTCAACCCCCATTTCACCCTGCTAGACGGGCTGACAAATGATTTCAATGCATTTTTCTGATGTGTTTCTTTGTTCTTAATTAATCTACGTTAAAATTAAAATTCTACCGTGGCTAAAAAAATATTTGATTTTTTAATACCTTTCAACCCCCATTTCACCCCGCTAGACGTGCTGACAAATGATTTCAATGCATTTTTCTGATGCGTTTCTTTGTTCTTAATTAATCTACGTTAGAATTAAAATTCTACAGTGGCTAAAAAATTGGTTGATTTTTTAACGCATTTCAACCCCCATTTTACCCTGCTAGACGGGCTGACAAATGATTTCAATGCATTTTTCTGATGCGTTTCTTCTTTGTTCTTAATGAAACCGCGTTAAAATTAAAATTCTACCATGACTAAAAAAATAGTTGATTTTTTAATGTGTTTCAACCCCCACTATACGCTGCCAGACGGGCTGACAAATGATTTCAATGCATTTTTCTGATGTGTTTCTTTGTTCTTAATTAATCTACGTTGAAATTAAAATTCTACTGTGGCTAAAAAAATTGCTGATTTTTTAATGCCTTTCAACCCCCATTTCACCCTGCTAGACGGGCTGACAAATGATTTCAATGCATTTTTCTGATGAATTTCTTTGTTCTGAATTAATCCACGTTAACATTAACATTCTACCGGGGCTGAAAAAATAGCTAATTGTTTAATACCTTTCAACCCCCATTTCAGCCTGCTAGACGGGCTGACAAATGATTTCAATGCATTCTTCTGATGTGTTTCTTTGTTCTTAATTAATCTACGTTAAAATTAAAATTCTACCGGGGCTAAAAAAATAGCTAATTGTTTAATACCTTTCAACCCCCATTTCACCCTGCCAGACGGCCTGACAAATGATTTCAATGCATTTTCCTGATGTGTTTCTTCGTTCTTAATTAATCTACGTTAAAATTAAAATTCTACTGTGGCTAAAAAAATAGCTGATTTTTAATACCTTTCAACCCCCATTTCACCCTGCTAAACGGGCTGACAAATGATTTTAATGTATTTTTCTGATGCGTTTCTTTGTTCTTAATTAATCTATGTTAAAATTAAAATTCTACTGTGGCTAAAAATATTCCTGATTTTTTAATGCCTTTCAACCCCCATTTCACCCTGCTAGACGGGCTGACAAAAAATTTCGATGCATTTTTCTGATGCGTTTTTTTGTGCTTAATTAATCTACGTTGGAATTAGAATTCTACCGTGGCTAAAAAAATTGTTGATTTTTAAAGTGTTTCAACCCCCATTTCACCCTTCCAGGCGGGCTGACAATGTATTGATATGTTTTCCTATGTATATATTTCTATTTCGAAACTGTCTAACATTTAAAATGATGGCATTTTAAAAGACCTGTTTTCGAATTTAAAAAATAATCTCTAAGCCGACGATTTTATCGATTATAGTCCTACCTTAAAATGTGGATGTGGATAATTTCACACCCATTTAATTAGAACATAAAGCAAAAATAAAATACTGGAAAGATAATGTTTTTTAGTGATCTATTCATCTGTGATGTTTAAAATAATTATGCATTTTGCTCATTATCCCCCATAATTAGTTTTGCTTTTTAATATCGACAGTTTATTACAGTAAACTGGACAGTTCTCATCGCTTGCCCAATGGTTTGTCGGTATAGCATTGCCATTTTTTAATTTATTATTGTAATTTACATAAAGTGACCATATTTGAGAGCTAGTGATGCGGGACATAAATAGAAAAGCAAGCAATAGGAGCTGCGAGGAAAAATTTTACAGGGGTTCAAGGTCATTGCGTTTTTTACGTACGTAAATTTTAAATATCAATATGATAAGTATAAAAGTATATTGAATATGAAATGTTTTGATTAAATTGTATTATAAATTTAAATTTTATTTAGGTATTGTATGAATTTTAATATACATATCAAACTAACAAACATTTTAATTATTTAATTCTATGCATATTTTTCCGAAGAATGAACTTTGCGTAGCAATTCTTCGTTCTGTAAGAGTTCTTCATGAAAAGCATTACATGACAGATCTATATTGTAGCGCACTATCAGCATTGCTTTCAATGTGTCTACAGTTAGCCGAGATTTTTCGGCACTCCAAATTTTATTTACCGAAGTAAAAACGCGTTCGGTGGCAGCATTTGTACCGGGTAGGCACAGCGCAAATTCAACGATTTTCTTTAGGTTTTGCACTGGTATATTTTCTCCTACAAAATGTTGAAAAATCTCCACCCATTTTAAATCCGTTGATAATTTTTCTTCCCTCCGCCGAATTATTTTTGCCTCCGTTACATAATTTTTTAAGTATGTAATTTCATCAAAAAGTTCATTCTCTGAAATTGAGTTGTTTTTCATAGTTACCAATTCAGCATAACATTTTTTAACATTTTCCCAATTAATGTCCCCTATATTTTTTAAGGAGATCCATTTGAAACCTATGAAGCAAAAAAAACGTCATATGCATGATATAAAAAGAAGTATGTGAAATACCTGCAACTACTTCGAATTGTTTCGACCAAATTTCCAAATATTTTAAACAGTTTTCATAAAACAATTTTATTTGTGGCGCAGTGCTCGTATGTTTCTGACTGGAAATAAGCCAATGCGGGACTCTTTGCGGGACGTTCACAACGCGGGACAGCTCTTTGAAAAACAGGACTGTCCCGCCTAATGCGGGACGAATGGTCACTTTAAATTTACACAATTAATGCACTTTTTCACATTAGAAGGACAGTTAATAAATTCATGTTCATCTGAACATTTGTAAAGCTTCTCACTTTTACAATCTCTTTTTGAATGACCGAAACGACTACAGCGATAACATCTTATTATATCTCAAATTTATTTTATCAACCTCTTTAATAATGGAGCAAGGGTGGTGGGGGGGTTGAAAAATATTATTAAGGAAACTGAGGCCTTGGCCTCTAGGACATACACCGAATTTCAAGATTCTGTACTCTTACCAGCATGCCTTACTTATTTTTCCCTATTTACCTCTAGTTACCCCCACTCTTTTAACGTAATCATGTCAAAATATAATCTAGTTTCAGATATCGTTATAATAAATACATGTACCAAATTTCAAGTGAAAATCTAAATTTAATTTCATCAACTCTTTTAATAAGGGAGAGGGTGGTGGGGGGATGGAAAATATTATAAAAAACATTAGGCCTTCGGTTCTAGTATATACACCAAATCCCAAATTTCTGTACTCTTTTACCAGTTCGACCCACAACACCCTTCAACAGAATCATCTGAAAATATAATCTAGTTCCAGATGTCGTTATAATACATACGTGTACCAAATTTCAAGTGAATATCTCAATTTTATTTTATCAACCCCTTTAATAATGGAGTAGAGGTATGGGGGTGGTTGAAAAATATTATAAAAAAACTGAGGCCTTGGTTTCTAGTTTATACACCGAATTTCAAGTTTCTGTACTCATACCAGCTTGCTTTACCTATTTTCCCCTATTTAACCCTACTTAACATGATTTAACCCCAACCCTTCAATGGAATCAACCCAAAATATAATCTAGTTCCAGATGTCGTTATATTACATATGTGTACCAAATTTTAAGTGAATATCTCAATTTTATTTTATAAACCCCTTTAATAATTTAGGGGGGGGGGAGAATATTATAAATAAGCTGATACCTTGGCTTCTAGTACATACACCGAATTTCAAGTTTCTGTACTCTTACCAGCTTGCCATACTTATTTTTCCCTATTTACCCCTATTTAACCCCCAACCCTTCAACGGAATCATCTGAAAATATACACCAGTTCCAGATGGCGTTATAATACATAGGTGTACCAAATTTCAAATCAATATCTCAATTTTATTTTATCAATCCCTTTAATAATGGAGTAGGGGTGGTGGGGGGTTGAAAAATATTGTGAAACATTTTGGGGCCTTGGCTTGTAGTACATACATCAAATTTCAAGTTTCTGCACTCTTACCAGCTTGCTTTACATATTTCTCCCTATTTACCCCTATTTAACCCCCACCCTTCATCGGATATCTTCAAAAAACAATCCAGTTCTAGATCTCGGCTCTGCAAGTTATCTCGGCGGAGCCACCAGTCGATCTGCTCGCTAAAGAGCGCGCGTACAGTCATGGCGCAGACGAAGCTGCGAAGGTCGTCTACAGGAATCATCTGATGGAACGCTGGCAGGAGAGATGGGACACCACTAAAAACGGCAGATGGACTTACCGCCTTATACCTGAAGTAAGAGCATGGACTGCCCGCAAACAGTCACGGCAACTTCGGCAGTTACCATAGATAAACTGCAGTTACTTACACAGAATAGGCAAGTGGGACACAGAGACACAGACACGTGCCGATACTGCCAAGCACCGGATGCTCCGGAGCACACAATGTTAAACTGCCCTAGGTGGAATGAAGAGAGGAGCACGGCCAATAGGAACGTTGGACAGATAATCACGCCACAAAACTTTATGGCAAACATGCTCGCCACCGCACCGCCGAGAAATGGGCAGCAATCAACACTATGTGTTGCACCATAATGAAGGTAAAAGAGGAAGAAGACCGAATATTAATACTATAGGACTCGTGATCTCCGAAGAAATGTTTAAGTGCGGTTCCGGAGGAAGAGGGGGGTTTTTTAGTGGGTAAAAATCCCACATACCCCTGCACGCCCGACTAACAGTGCAGGGAACCTTTTAAGGTGTTTCCCATAAAAAAAAAGGTTTTGTGGGTTTTTGAGGTAGACGATTTCAAATATTATATTATTAAAGTTCCCTAAACAAATTTTTCTTATTGTGAGATTTGGATGGAAAATCTGGATGTAGAAGTAGTGATTCCTTGGGCAGCGGTTTTTTACTATGGTATATGATAATATTTGTTTTTCTTTATTTGTATATATGCTGACATTAAAACACGCATCAACTGATTAACTAGTCCTGAGTCAATAAAATTTGGCCAAATATCGATCATTTTGGGGTAGTTTTTTTGCCTATTCCCCTAAATCACATCACATCCATTTTATTACAACACGCCAATTATATTATCATAAGTGGAAACTTAAAATAATAACTTACCTGTGTATTTTTTCCCAGACTATGTGAGAAGCAATTTTATTCTTTGTAGGTAATTATTATAAACGTAAATTTAAAAACGTAAACAAATTCATTCATACCTATACCTAAAAATGCTTTTGTCACACATTTTTTTATAATTTAATTTAAAATAAATAACCAGTTTATTATGAATATTATAAATATAAATATATAAGGTTCAATTTATTAACAGCAGTTTATTTTCTACATAACTAAAATACAAATAATGTATAAAATAAAAAATGTTCTTTAAAGGTAGGCACTATATTATACAGATCACATCTTACAGTTATTAAAAAATAGAAAATTTATAACATAAGCATTCTACATAATAACCATAATTTTTCCACAATAAAGATGAGATGATACACATCGCAAAGTTGTTAAATTCAAGTTTGTTGTTATATCAAAAGTATTGCTTTTAAGAAAATGTATTAAATATGTATCATGAAATATACTTTATTATATTGTATACACAGTTGTTTTGAATGTTTCAGACCGAGAGATTTATTTGAGTGTATTTTTAGCTACAAAAAAAATCTAGCCCCATACTCTGACAGATTGATCCCAACTGCATGTTGTAACAGCCATACCATTTGCAGCCACACATAATGAAGTAATTCGGTTTTCATGGCCAGATAAAGTTCCTAAAAAAAAAAAATTAGCTTATAACTAATGTCATGTATAGTCAGTCAATCAGTGTAAGAGTGAAATAATCGTGACACAATCGAGACACGCGCCTCAGTTAGAATTTAAAGTGGTCACTGTTCAAGTCGACCAAAGGTCGCAAAGGGCACATTGCAGTACGAAGTGGCATCGATCGCCTCGGAATATGCATGAGAAATAGCTTTTTTTGTAATAGAACCGCTTCATTCTTAAACTGAATGAAGCAGAGTTATTACAGTCAACAAATTATTTTTAAAGAGGGCACCTAAAAGAATAATTGACTTATTGACTACCAGAATAATGCAAAATATTTAGAGGCGCTATCAAATATTATATAAGGTGGACCATTAATAATAGGCCATAGTGCAGGGGTAGATTATTTGCACCAAAATATAAGGATATAACCAAATATGCTTTACTAAAATATTGCTGTGGGAAAAGATACAGGGTGTCAAAATTCAAATTATTTTTTCTTTTTTTGGCAATTACTTAACAGCTTCTTGACTGATCTTCACCAAATGTGCCAGAGGAACTTTATAGAGAAATTATTAATTTTTTAATTAAGAAACAATAATTTATGTATTACATCACGTTAGATCATAGAGGGTGCCGCAGGGCCTGTATCTGATGATGATTTTTTTTTGACGAAACGTTGTGGTATTTCTGACCAGAAAATCTGATGAGGGCGTCATTTCCACGTATAAAAGGTACAGTTGGTAGAACTTGGTAACTCCAACCGTTTTCGAGGAAATTACCGTTATTACCGAATATTTGTTTGAAAGACATACACTGATTTTACCCTTCCTGGATGGCCCCCCTACCTTGCGGCATTAGGCCCTTAACGTTTTTCAGGTTATGATAGGGCCAAAATCATTTCTTCTAATGATGAAATACTAAACAATGAGAAGCGGTTTGTAAAGAAATAACCAATACCCTGGGGGTTTTGTCGATAAAACCTTCATAAATATTGTAAATAACAATCAGGTACGACAAAAACCTGAAAAAAGTTACATAGCGTTAATTCCTTATGTATGCGGATTATCCGAAAAGTTGCGCCGCATCGGTGATGGATATGATATTAGGACGGTATTTCAAACAAACAACACTTTAAGATCTATTCTGACAAAGACGAAACCGAAGAACCACGAGCAAAATTCAAAAAACTGCATTTATAGTATTCCGTGTGAGTGCCACAAACAATACGTGGGTGAGTCATCTAGACCTTTTAGTGTAGATTGAGCGAACATCAAAATTATATAAGAAAAAAATGAAATTCGGAGGTCAAAGATCTGCGAACACGCTTGGGAGAATGGACACAGAGTAAACTGGGACTCGGCAAAAATTTTAACAAAAGAGGCAGATAGCAAAAAAAGAAAAATTAAAGAATCCGCGATAATATTATTGAATGAGGATAGATGGGTGACGAATTGTTCCGTAGATGTCTGTACAACTTGGTTGCCAATGTTAAAAGAAGAACTTCACAAACTTAACATTGTATAAAAACTAAAAAAACTTTATCAACAGTTCTATGTAAATAGTAAGTATCTATGGATATTGAATATAACAAACATTCTTAGAGCTGTGTATTTATCATACACAGCAAAAAAGATTTTTCAAAAAAAGCCTTGAAAAAGAAACAGAATAGATTTCCGAAACGTCGGCGAAATATTTAATTTCAAGTTTTTATACTTATTAGTGTTGTTTATTTAAAAAAAAAGCAACCTTTAACTGATCCTTTGACGTAAAAGTCACAGTCGTAGAGGTTATTTACCAGTAACATACTGGTTAATTGTGATATTTTGTAGATTCCCCGAGCATCGCTTAAAAAGAAAACATACATGTGGCAGGAAATCCCAAAGAATTGAAGAAGGAAAAAAATACACTTTGTTTCATAAAATTTGAATTTGTATTTCAAAAAATTAATGAAATGTTTAACGGCAATTTCCTCGAAAACGGTTGGAGTTATCAAGTTCTACCAAGTTCTATACGTAGAATTGACGCCCTCATCAGATTTTCTGGTCAGAAGTACCACAGAGTTTCGTCAAAAAAAAATGTTAAAACAAAATCGTCATCAGATACAGGTCCTGCGGCGCCCTCTATGATCTAACGTGATGTAATACATACATTATTGTTTCTTAGAATAAAAAAGTTCCTCCAGCTTTGGCGAAGATCAGTCAATAGGCTGTTGGAGTTATTGCAAAAAAAGCGAAAAAATAATTTGAATTTTGACACCCTGTATCTTTTTCCACAGCAACATTTTATTTGGTTATATCCTCATATTTTGGTCCAAAGAATCTACCCCTGGACTATGGCCTATTATTAATGGTCCACCCTGTATATACAGTTTGTCACGAAAGGGACTGTTTAGAAGAAAATGGTAGAAAGGACACAGCATTTGATGTACAAAAAACCTATATTGCCAGGGTTGGAGAAGCTTAGTTTCTTTTGGTGGGTCTTTAAAAAAAAAGAACGTTGCTATATTCACGTCAAACGTGGATTTAATTCTGAACTTAAATACCATATACCTTTAATATGTATATGTTAAATACACGTTGATGACGTCGGTAAGCATTCAGCGCATTAGTGCTGTTCAGTGTTCAACCTATTTATTCTGTGTTATAGCGCTGATTGTCAGGTGCATGGTTGGCGTATGGGTAACGTTCTTGCTTAGGGTGCGAGATGTCCCGGATTCAATTTCTACACACACCTAACGGCAACGAATTTTTTCCTTCGGGGTACCATGAAAAGCCTGTAACTTTCAAACAAGTAATTCAAGACAAATACTCTGGCAGAGAACAACAGTGGCAGCTGCAAGCCATATTCGTAATTTTCTTCCATCCTTTTTTAGTATTAGGCAAAATTGTCTTGAAAGATGGAGGACATTTTGAAAATGAATTGTGTAGTAATTATTTTCATGATTATTTATTTGTTGTTTAATTTCACGTTTCAATTGATATTTTTTTTGTTTACTTAATTGCTTAATTTGTTATATTAATAAAACCTCTTTGTCTAAATAACTGCATTTCAATTCTAAATTATTTTACTGTCAGATTTAGCCCTGTACATATTAGATAAAAAATAATTTAAATTTAACATAGTTGGGTACATTGTGTCACAATAGGTTGAAATGCATGTTTCTCGAAAACGGTGCGTTTTAACAGATATTAGACAAGTGTACCTTCTTCATGTAGAATTGAATACTGCATAAAAAAACTATATTACTTTATTAGAAAGTTTATCTTCAGAAGAATAATGACCAAAACAAATATTAGATGTTCCCAGTGTCCTCTACGTTATTCGTCTAAATTATTAACAAGACTGTTCTTAGCGTTCCAAACTACTCCTTATACCAAACTTGGATCAAATCGCGTAAATAGTGAAAGATATAACAACAAATTAATTTAAAAAATTGCCTTTAATGTATGTTTGTCTAAAACGACCTATTTTTACTCAAGGAACCTACTGTTGAGATATGGCCTATTCTTTAATGGACACCCTGTATATGAGTGGCAAGTGATTATATTTGCTTGTGCCTATTTTTTATATCTTTCAAATTTTGCTGGGGCCGTTATAAGAATGTTACTATATTTATTAAAGTTACAATGCATAGTTCAGTCTTTATTATGGGTACATTTCTTCTATATTTACATATAAATTATATGGATGTACATATATTGCTCTACCAGAAAGTATTTTACTCCATCTCGCTAGGTTTTCAAAGTATTGACGAAAAGGCATAAAGGTACCTAATTTTTACCTATATTTGTTGCTAATTAGATATCTTTAATAACTTTGTCATCCCGAAAAAAAGATTGCTACATACTTTACAATAAATGTCGAATTTTAAAACAATAGGCGGGTTCGGTAATTTTCATTTTTTTCTTAAATCGATAGAAACTATAGAAAAAAACAACCATATAAAATTTAAAAATTAAATGTTCAAAAATAAAGGTTTTATTGGTACTTGAAAATCTTCCCATCGCCGCGAGGCTAGAAACGTACCTGTGCGTGAGGCTACTGCGGTGACGTCAGTGGCCCGACAGCGCTAAGCGCTCTCCTTAATCTTCTCTTCCTGATCTGTAAAAAGTGGGTACGTAGTGTAAATTTATTTGCAATTATTCAAAGGGCTTTTGCAGCTCACACTATATAATATATAATATACCTACTGTTAGCAATTAATGCTTTTCACATAAGTTTAAAGTTTGAAATCGGTATAGTTTACCTCATATTTACTTGTCATAAAAAAATCCCCATCAATCGAGTCCCTGCGACCCCGGCGGTTCCATTAAATCTGCTTTGTATATGCGGCGTTTTTTATTTTTATATCTAGTAAATACAAGGTAAACTTATAGACGTCGGAGCGTGAATGCGTCGATGTATATTTGTCAATTGCTTGTACCTTTGCGTATTTTCATTCTAACAAATATAAATAAATACATACATAAATAAATAAATAATAGTAATTTATTGTCAGGAAACAAAATAGTTTACAAACAAACGGTGAAAGTTACCTGCCTAGCAGATTATTTGTTTTATATACGTATTCAAACGTTAGTTTGTTTAAACTTTACCGAAACTTCACTAAATAATAAATACAAATACAATACAAATAAAAAATATGCCACAATCTGCACATTTAAATGTGGTAAGTTTCGGGAATCGGCTTTCTGGTACCCCCGGTTGCATTGTACGACTAGGACTTTAAGAAACACCACCGATAAATGTCACAAAATTTTAATATTATAGTGATTCGCTGCTTGCGCTATGCGGGATACGTGCGCGTATGGTGAAGCCGGAGCTTTTATCAGGCCACTGACGTCAATCCCGTTGTGGGCTCCACCATTATCACGGAATTTTAATTTGGCAATTGCAGGCGTTGCAATTTTTTTTTCTCATTTTTTTTGCACATGCGTGTTTTGTTGACTATTTAACTTCACATCTGCCAAGAAAAATGTTTTTTTCTTTTATGACCGAACCCGCCTATTCTACACTACATCTTTGCAAGTTGCCGTTGTATACAACGGCAACTTGCAAAGATGTAGTGTCATACATAAACATCCAATAACAATGTTGTAGCTAAGAGTATAATAACCAGTCACAGCCTACTACATAGTTGACTATAGATCTGCCCCTTGGCATCTTTGAATGATACATTAAATTTTGTGAATTTGAAATTTAATAAAAATAGATGATTAGATGATTACTTTTTAATAAGTTTTGTTAATGGCAAACATATTAGAAAGTTTCACAAAAATGAAAGGTCTGCAAAAATAATAAAATGTTTGTTTTTTTTGCAGTGAACGCCAGGTGTCTAACTACTACAAACACTGTTACCTATTCTATTGAAATGTTAATTATGATATATCATGTAAATTTTCCAGGGCTATTCATTTTAAGAAATAAGTTATGAGCAAGAAAAGTATAATATATACAGGATGTCCCAGAATTGAGTTTCCGGATGGGAACCTGTGATTCCTGAGTTCATATTGGGCCCACATAACCCAACTTACCTTAATCAAAAAATGCATCCCTGGGGAAGTACTTTCTCTTAAAGTGAGACAGGATTTTTTTTAAAATAATTTCCGTTGTATTGAAGATACAATTTTCAAAAGTTGATGGGAGGTCACAATAGGTACTCTATTTGAACTTAATAACAACCAAATATCTTTTGTCCCCAAATTTTTTTCACAATAATTAATATTTAACTGGCTGTAATTTTGTAATCACTCTGTAAAATTACGAAAAATTTCAACATTTTTATAGGGCATTGAAAGGGCTACAAAAAAGGTATTCTTGAAAATGTTTGTAGTACCAATCAAAATAAAAGAAATTATCGTTTTTTCCTTCATTTCTATTTAACATTTATTTACAATTTTAGAATAAATTGTTGAAATTACAGAGAAGTACAGTTTATTCTAAAAAATACATTAATAACAAATGCTCCACATGACGTTCACCTGTTTTAGTATACAAATTAGTAGGTACTAAAATTTTGTGTAATATCAACGAAAAATCAAGAATTATCATTTTTCTCTGTAGGTCATATGTGCTTGTGAAACAGGAAACCTGTCGCGTTTGAGAAACAGAAGATACTTGGTTGTTATCAAGTTTACGTAGAGTACTTATAGAAATACACATCCCCTGAAAATGTGAATATGTTATCTTCAATATAACGGAAATTATCGGAAACATTTTTTTTGTCTCACTTTAAGAGAATGTACCTCCTCAGGGATACACTTTTGGATTAAGGTAAGTTGGATTATACGGGCTTAATATGAACTTAGGAAGCAGAGATTCCCGTCCGGGAACTCAGTTCTGGGACACCGTGTATATCAATCATCAGATCTCTCTCTCTCTCTCTCTCTCTCTCTCTCTCGTATGGCAACCTTAACAATTTTGGTAAATTATTGTTGATTTAACATAAATCTAATACAACCCTGTAAGACATATTTTTTACAACTAACTCGATTGTAAAAGTGCTTATCATTCACGATTTCTAAACAACTTTCCTTAATTTAAAATCTTACCATTATGTTGATTTTTTAAAGTATCCCACATATGAACGTTATTGTCATCAGAACCACATAATAATATTCTACCGCTAACAGATAAGCCACATGAGGTGAAGCCGCTATTGGGTGTGGATGGTTTGTACATTGCAACTTGTTGGTCACTTCTAATATCAAACAGTCGGGCTGATTTATCTTCAGATCCTGTTACAAATGCGTAACCACTGGGGTGAAACTAAAAATGTAATGTTATATTTTCTCACAGTAATTTTTAAAAACATCTTTATGGAAAAAAAAATAAAACCCACAAATCTGTTAAAACGATGAAAAGACTGCTAGAGAAAAATTTAAGAAATTATAAAGACGCACTATGTTAAAGTACCCAATTAGCATTTTCATATTCCTACGATATACTATACATATTCCAAAATAAAATTAGTATATTGCATAAATATTTGAAACTAATTCAAAATAAGTTGTATACTGGTTGTTTTGTCACAGGTTTTCACATACTATACATATTTCTGCAATATACACACACATGTTGGTGACACATTATAAACATATTCTGAAATAAACATTTATTTTACAATATAGTTATAATATACACAAATGTGTTCCCTACATATAGGCAATATTATCCATGTATACTTTCAATATTGCAAGGAAACATTAGTATATTGAATAAATGTTTAATACTTATTCAAAATAGATTATACAGGGTGTCCCAATAAAACTCCCATGCTGGATATCTTCTAGATGAATAGAGATATTTTAATTCTGTAAAAGTCAGTTTGTAGTACATAAAGAGTGCTTCAGTATTAAATATAAATCATTTTTAATACATATATGACACTGAGCAAGAAATATTTCGACGGGAGGAACTTTGAAATGTTGTTTGTGTAAAGGGAAATGCATTTCTAAGTAAATATTGTTTTTAAAAAAAATCCAACTGTTTTTGAGATATTTGTATCCAAACGTTGCCATTTGCTCCTGTTAAATAATTATTTCCGAAACATTTCACTATTTAAGTGATTTTAAAAGAAAAGCATATTTAAGGCACTTTCATATAAATAAAAATTTCATAGTTTATGAAATACAGATTGTCCCCTTTAAAGACTAAAGAAATCTTTCAGAGATTACAACTATTCAATAGGAACAAATGGCAATATTTGGACACATCTCAAAAACGGAGATTTGCCTTTTTTCTTAAGAACAAAATCTACTTAGAAATGTATTTCCCTTCCACAGAAACCAGATTTTAAAGTTTCTCCCAAAGAAATAAGATTTATTTAGAGCCCAGCGCCATCTACATATTGATATATTCAAAAACCATTCATTTATATTCAAAACTGAAGCACTATTTATGTGCTACAAACTGGCTTTTACAGAATTAAAACGTCTCTATTTGTTTAGAAGATATCCGACCTGAGACTTTTTACTGGGACACCCTGTATACTAATGGTTGTTCTCATCCCACAGCATATCGTACACATACGTCTTGTAGATCTGCATCTATGCTGAAAAAATATTGTAAAGATATTTCGAAATATATATTTATTGCTTCTCACAATGTACACTGCATGGAAAATTTGTTTTTACCATTACTTTTCAGTTAAACTCGAGCATGTTTTATTGATCAAATTTTGTTGAATGGAGCACACAAATGCTAAATAAACCTACCAATAAAACTTCATTTGCCATAACAATACTTTACAAAGGCCCAAGAATATCATATGCAAAAAAAATAATTTTACGTTAATAAGATCTGTTAGAAACCATTTTAAAATCACACATTTATCACTCTGAAAACTTCAGCTTTAATAGTCATATTTAACATGTTATTTACGAAAGTCTGATAATCATATTATGTTGCCTTAAAGTTTTATCTAATTCAAATCATGTTTTAAATTGTTCAGAGCAAAAGATGACTTTATTCTATTAACTACTTTACATCGTCGTAACAATTATGTATCTTAAATTATAAAATAGGAAGAGTTATAATTAAAACAGTTGTGTTACTTTAAATATATTTTTATTTTTTGTAACAAAATGCAATTGCAATAATAAATAACAATTGTGCCAAGAATTTAAATCGACATTTTTTAAACAAAAAAAATGTGCTTTGCAACTTATGAACTGATCGATATTTTTTTAACAAAATAAATGTTACTTATAAACTGTCGTATTTTACTATAAAAAATATTTTACCAGTAAGTAAAAAATAGTAAAAACTGGAGGGCTTACATTTTCAAAACCAGTGTCCAGGTGTTGCCGATGGTGCTACTTGTAATTGCGAAACTCCACTTGGCATTCTTAACACATCACCTGTGATTGCTCCTATTGGCTGAATACTTTCTTTTGGCTTTTCCAATTTTTGGGAGAAGGTATTTTTTTCCTGAGTAGAGGAGGTAGGGATACACGAGCTAGTTCCAACTATAAAAGAAAAAACAATTAATTATATTTGAATAGGTATTTCACTTTAAAAACTGTCCTTGATGAAATTAATAAATATAAACACATCTTACAGAAAAAAATAAAAATAATCAAAAATAAATTAAACAAATTGATATTATCATAAAACAAAACATAGGTATATGTATTTTTTTGGAATTCGGAAATGTTTGTGTTTGTGATTTTAAATGCCTACCAGCGTTATTAGAAGAACAACATATTCTCTTTCAGCTTCTAGTAAGGACAACATTTCTTTCACTTTGGGAAGTCGCCGGCTTCCAATATGTTCTTCGATATCACTATGTTCATCTGACAATAATAATCTTTTCGGAGGACTAATATGCTTTTTGTACATATAGTCCCTTGATTTGTTTCTGTTCACTCTGTACATCAGATGTGATTTCTGATCTTTTCCATTTACCTAATTGCAGCTTTTTATAATCCTCTGAAATAGATATAAAGCAAATTAATACGAATAAATATAACAACTCGTATGTTGTAATTAGAACCAATGGTTGTGATTTAAATAAACAAAAGCATCTTAATATTGAAATAGATCGAACCTACCTTCTTAAAAATAAGATTTAAACACCCCGTAAAGTGTCCAAGTTTCATCTGGGATTTCTCCTGGTTTTTAATGATTTGTCAAATTGGTTCCGTTTGAATGGTGACCACCAAATTTTCTTTTCGAAGAGTGTTACCATTCCGAATTAGACTACCTCCGTTTCTTTTCAAGAAATTGGTGCCTACAAACGCCGTCATTATTATAACAACTAATAAAGTATGCTACAATTATAATATAGGTAAGTACAAAGGGATACATTAAACTTTAGTATCTGAATATAAAATATCTGAAAATGACAACAAGGGGGGCCATCCTTAAAACTATGTGGTAGGTAGTTGTATTGTGTACGATTGTAAAATACTTACTGCAATACAATAATTAAGGTACCTACACTTGGACTAATAATTAATAATCACGGGAAAACAAAACACAAACAAATTGAAATCGACATTTGACAGCTTGTGGCCTGTGGTGGCAAATTACAGCATGCGCACTAATCTAAGGACCGTGGCGCGCATTTCAAAAATTCGACAAGGGGATGATTGTAACGACATGGAAAGCGGAAATCTAAATATAACGATAAAATGTAATTAAATAATCATTTCTCAAGTACGAACTACCTGCTTAAGAAATGCCGATAGTTATTAATTAATTAAATACAGTAGGAAAATTGAAAAAGGGATGAATATGTTATCATTTTTATTATTCATTATTATTTAATATACGATCACAAGTCCAAAGTCTGGATTCAAAATTTAAATCATATTTCATATCTACAATTTTAACCAACGATTTAAAATTTATAAAACGTATGCCATTCACCACAGGGGATGATTATAAATGTACTTAAACCAAAACTAGATAGAGAAATATCTATTTGTTTTTGTTATGAGGTAGATAGGTACTATACCAACACCGCACAAGGCAATATTTCAACAAGACTGCCGTAGAATTAATATTTAACTTACCATATTTTTTTTATGTAATATGGCCCAAATGCATGCAGCATTATGCTGTCAAAATCAATCAGAAACCGCATAAATCTTGTTGGTCCTTTGCAAAATGTAACATTGCTGTGCAATATTACTAGGGCTATATTGTTTCAAGTTTCGGTTGCAATGTTGCTAAAACTGCTTTGTCGGTGGTTTTACATAATTTACGTGTGCCAACAATTGGCTCAAAATGTTTACACCCCATTCTAAAATTCAATTTGGGTTTTATTGCATACAGCTGTAGTGTACATGTGTTCAACTTTTGAATGTAATGTTTTGAATATTAAAAATACAAACATGAATTTCATGTTGCAGAAATGTTCGACTGGTACATTATATGATGGTACACATATATTATCCATTAAATGTTTATGTGATATTTGTTAAAGATTTCAAAATTAATATAGCTTTTTGTATATATCTACAGTATAAAAAAATATCATGTTGTAAAAATATTCCATTTGTAAATTGTAAAGAGATTGAATTAAGTACGTAGCATAAATATTGCCTATTGTATATCTATATAATATTTGACACATCAGCAAATTTTTGAGAAGATTCGTACAATATTCTCTGTATACCGCAGAATCAACATTATTTCATGTATATTGTAGGTATATATAGGAATATCGTACAACGTACTGGCAATATCTTTCCTATATTGATATAAGTACGTCGCGAAACGTATATTACGGCTATATGTAAAAGAAGTTCTGAATATCGTTTGAATGTAGACAATGAGTTTTGAATGTTCATTTCATATCGCGTGCTATGTGGGTAATGTTACTCCAGTCACTTTATAGACAAAAATTTGGCCTCTGATCTAACAAAATATATCATTTTTCTTCTTTTCATCGATTTATTTTGGTGTTTTCATGAAAATATTAAAAATCGAGAACGAGATCACTATGACATAAAAAATTATTCAAGGTAAAAGTTCACAAAAAATTATTTTTTGTGAATATCAGGCTTTCTATGACTCGGAGGCCAATTGAGGTTATTATGAAAATGAAAGATAATGAAATTCCCCACGAAAATGATCTCTTCCATTTTTTTATGTGCAACGGATGGTTTATTACGTGAAAAACAAGTACACTAAGTTATTAAAATTTGGTTTCAGTGAGTTTTTGTTAATAACGAATAAGATTATGAGATTTCTTTACGGTTAAAATTTTGCATAATCTTTTTTTGGAAAATTAGGTACATTTTTCTTCATGACGACGGACGCCACTTGTGAATTTTAAAATATTTTACGGTGATACAATCTCCTGATGGATAAGTACCTTCCACCCAAATTTGATAAAAATCATATTGTAAATAAGAGTGCTGTGATATAGGAATCATTAAAAGTGAGACATACTGTATGATAGTTAACATATGCATGTATTTTATTGTATATATCGATCAGCTAATAAAGACTATACATAGCACAAGCACGTATTCTATCCATGGACTATATGAAATGGAGCATATTATGCATTGCGCGGAAAGTTTGAAGCACATTTTTGCCTAAACCGTTCGTTGTACATAAAAAATGTACGGTATGTGCGGAATTTCATTATCTTTAATTTTCATAATAACCTCAATTGGCCTCCGAGCCATAAAAGGCGCGATATTCGCAAAAATCGGTTTTTGTGAACTTTGACCTTGAATAATTTTTTATGCCGTAGTGATCTCGTTCTCGATTTTTAATATGTTCTTTAAAACACCAGAATAAATCGATTTAAAATTTAAAAAAAATGAAGGATATATTTTGTTAGATCATAAATGTCTAATTTCACTGGGTTATGTATATAGTTTATGTTTTCTGCCAAGAAGAAATAGGCCACCTACAGCAGTCAATTCTCGTATGATTTTTTAATAATAACACGCAGTCCCTCAGCCCCACAAAAAAAGTTCTGTGCCAGAGACATGAGTACATAGATTTTGTGTATTTTTCTTAATCTGGGTATTTTTTAAGTAAAAAGCAAAAACATCCCCTAAAATAGAGTGAGATAAGGTAAAATTTTATTATGAACTGCAACAATTTGTAAATACTTTGAAAAAATAGTTGATCCACACCCACCCCTACGAGTGGGTTAAATAAAAAGTTCTGTACCAGAGACATAAGTACATAGATTTTGTGGATTTTTTTTATGCTGAATCCGAATACGCAGTCCAAAATTCGATTTACAAGGTAGTTTTTTACTAAAGCACAGAATATCCCCTAAAATAAAGTCAAATAGTGAGGAAAAGGTAAAGCTTTATAATGAAATGCAACAATTTGGAAATGCTTTGAGTAATTTGAGTAAACATTTAAAAATAACATTTGGCGCATTAGAAAGAAATATATGCAAATTAAATCCACACCCACGTCTCTACGAGGGGGTTAAGAAAGTTCTGTACCAGAGACATGAGTACATAGATATTGTGCATTATTTTATGCTGAATCTGAATGCATTGCCTAAAATCTGATTTACCATGTAATTCTTTACTAAAGAGCAAAAACATCCCCTAAAATAGAATGAAATAGTGATATTAAGGTAAAGCTTTATAATAAAATGCAACAATTTGGAAATGCTTTGAGTGAACATTTTAAAATAAAATTTTGAGCATTAGAAAGAAATATATGCTAACTAAATGCACACCCACCCCTAGGAGGAGGTTAAAAAAAGTTCGGTACCAGAGACCTGAATACATAGATTTTTTTTATGCTGAATCCGAATCCGCAGCCCGAAATTCAGTTTACCAGGTAATTTTTTACTAAAGCCCAAAACATCCCCTAAAATAGAGTGAAACGGTGAGGATAAGGTAAAGCTTTATAATGAAATGCAACAATTTGGAAATGCTTTGAGTAAATATTTTAAAATAACATTTTGAGCATTAGAAACAAATATATGCAAATTAAATCCACACCCACCCCTATATACGAGGAAGTTAATAAAAAGTTCGGTACTAGAGACATGAGCACATAGATTTTATGTATTTTTTTATGTTGAATCCGAATCCGTAGCCCAAAATCCAATTTACCAGGCAATTTTTTTATATAACGCTAAAACATCCCCTTCCAAATAGCACCAAACTTCCGGAGGATGTCCGTTTTAGGTCCTCTCTTGGTCCGAACGTCTGACGACGTGAAACGAACGCTCATAGGAAGTATATTTTCGGATGTCTTTAGGATACACCAAATTAACGTTCTGTGGACGTCCATTTTAGGTAGCATGTTGGCCTACCAAGATTCATTTAGTCACAAATGCAACAAATTAAAAATGTGGTGCCGTTAAAAAATACAAAAGGAAAGGAATAATAAAACTTGAAAACTAGTTAAAAAATCGTGTAGTGTAACCAAACACGGTGAAAAAAAGTACGGAGAAATTCCTGAGAATTTTTATATACACAAAAGTTTTTGATATCACATTAGCTATTTACTTTTGTGCTGAACTAACTGATTGCAATAACTAAACAGCCAATTAAATTTTAAAATTCTTGATCTCTATTGGTTATTACTTTCTGATTGTGTTCCCCTTGTTCAGCACGGAAGAAAATAGCTAATAAGAATAAGATATACTTATGGTAGTAAATGATGTATCAGCGACATAAGTTTAACTCCAGACTAGATAAAATTTTTATAAATATGAATACAATATTTAACTACACAAATATTTCGTTATTCTTAAATAATTTCATAATAAAAATCCTCCTTGGGTAAAGTTTGATTAACACCTTATCAAAGCTAATAAATAAACTGCCCTGCTTCCCTAAAGAATTTATATTTTTTTTCCAAGAGTTGATTTTTCCTAGCTCATCATTAAACTTATCATTTATAGTACCAGAGAAAAATTAATAACTTATTTCGCTGCAATATTTCTATATTTTCTAATTATTTCTCAACTAAGTGATAGGTAAATTTAATAAAACCTATAGAAGCAAAAGAATGAAAATAATAAAAATTCGTATTCTTATTCCATGCCACTGAATGCAGTGTACAAATCAAAAAATACCATTGCGGCTTTAACAAAATGTGCCGCAATAGCCACAGAGCTGGTGAACGATTTATTCAAAGTACTTTAAACCAACTGAAATTTTATAAAAAAAAAAGAAAAAACCCTAAAAAACCGAAGTGCACCACTAATTTCAAAAAGATTAGGAGTAGACTTCGAACTGGGGTTGGTTAGCTATAGATAGTCGATACCCTTTCAGGTACGAAAAAACTATCTATAAAATTTCAGCCAATATAAAGTATTTTGAACAAATCATTTACTATCTCTTAAGACTATAAAGGTCTGAATTGAAAAGCTTGTATGTGGTCACTGAACGTCCTTATCTGGACCTATGATGACCCTAAATCGGAAGTTCTGAGGAAGTCCAAATTTGTAACACGGTACCTCCTCTGAACGTCCATCAAACGTCTGACGACCTAAAATGGACATCCTTCGTCCGTCCTGAATGTAATCAATGGACATTTTCTGGACGTTTTGTGGATGTTTTAGTGCTATCTGGGCTAAAATAGAGTGAAATAGTGAGGGTAAGGTAAAGCTTTATAATGAAATGCAACAATTTGGAAATGCTTTGAGAAAACATTTTAAAATAGATTGAAATAGTGAGGATACAGGTTTATAATGAAATGCAACAATTTGTAAATACTTTGAGAAAACAGTATAAGATAAAATATTGAGCATTAGAAGCAAGTAGGTATATGCTAATTAAATCCATACGCACCCCTACGATATACAAAGCTTTACCTTATCCTCAGTATTTAACTCTATTTTAAGGGACGTCTTTGCGTTTTACTAAAAAATTACCTGGTATATCGCGAATTCGGATTCAGTATAAAGAAATACACAAAATCTATGTATTCTCTGGTACAGAACGCCCTCGTAGGAATAGGTGTGGATTGCATTTGCATATATTTCTTTCTAATGCTCAAAGTGTTATTTTAAAATGTTTTTTCAAAGTATTTACAAATTTTTGCATTTCACTATAAAGCTTTACCTTATTATCCATACTGTTTCACTCTATATTAGGGGATGTTTTTGCGCCTTAGTAAAAAATGACCTGGTAAATCGGATTTTGGGCTGCGGAATCGGATTCAGCGTCAAAGAATACACAAAATCTATATATTCGGGTGTCTGGTACCAAACTTATTTTTTAACCCCCTTGTAGGGGTGAGTGTGGATTCAATTCTTCAATTCTTTCTAATGCTCCGAATTTTATTTTAAAATGTTTTCTTAAAGTATTTACAGATCGGTGCAGTTCATTATAAAGCTTTACCTTACCCCATTATTTAGTTCTATTTTAGAGGATGTCTTTGTGTTTTACTAAAAAATTACCTAGTATATTGCGGATTCGGATTCGGTATAAAAAAATACACAAAATCTATGTATTCTCTGGTACAGAACTTTTATTAACGCCCTCGTAAGAATAGGTGTGGATTACATTTGGATATATTTCTTTCTAATGCTCAAAGTGTTATTTTAAAATGTTTTTTCAAAGTATTTTCAAGGTGTTGCATTTCAAATAATTGAGTTTTTCTTGGTCAATGATCTTACAGTTCCCAATTATACAACTTTTAAATTGTCATAAAAAAGTGCAAAGGCCTTGGATCATCGAGCTTTGATGGTCCGCCTCAACCAAACTGAAGCAATTATAAAGAGGTAAATAATTCGTTATCTTTTCCTGCACAACTGCAAGCAAATAATGGCCGTAGAAGTTTAATCAGAGCATTTCTTTGCACGTGTGTCTTTTAATTTGGAACAAAATATTGGATTAATGTTTATTAATTTAGAATATTTAAATGTGATTTATTAACGTTTGTAACATAAATGAGTGTCCTGGGTTAAAAGCTTACCATTATTCGAAATCTGCATCTGCATCAATACATGCACAGTTCGGTACGCCGTACTCCGTTCAACACTAAACAATAAACTATCAACTAATGTTGTCAATAAAGAAAAATAAAAGAAAAACTTGGTCCAAAATCCAAAACGGAATACAGAAAGAACGAACAAGTAAGTTGTGTCTGTACGTAATCAAGAATTTAACGACTTGAACTGTAAAGTCAATAAAATAAATCTTCACTATAAATACACAGCGACCCGAAATTCAAAAATAACAAAAACAACGAACGGCGGGTTGGACGCGTGTATATAACGAAACACCCACAGAAACTAAAATATTGCACAAAGGAGAGTCAGAGTATAGTTTTCTTCAGATCAGATCTACTAAACACTCAGAAAACGTAGACTTCTTTCATCTTATTTACAGCACCGCTAAAGACTGCCGACATTTTATAGCTATCTACTCAAATATTGAGTATCATAGGCAAAGACACGCGCGATGATTTAAACCTACCTCAATATTCCAGCAGTTCTCAAAAGATTTTATTAAAAATTTGCGAAATTTTTGTTTATTTTTTTCTCCAAAACTATGAGCTTTAGACCCCATGTTATAGAAGGTTTTTTTGTTTGTTTTGTCATTCTCTACCACCATTTTAATGACATGAAACTAATTACACCCTGTATACTCTGAAATTGTCTCTAGAGTTATCTAGAACATAATCGAGAATCTTCCACCACACTCCAGAAAACTCTATCTCTTTCCAGGATAGTCACTATTAGTCATGGGCGTATCGTAGGGGGTGTAATGCATAACCCTGCCCCCTCCTTAAGCCTGATCGTCCCGATCAGGAAATTCAGAATCATCAATGTATTTCGCCAGTCTTCGTTGAATCCGATAAACGACGTCATCAGTTCGGGTAATAACAGTATACGCTCCATCCTAAGGTGGTTGAAGTTTAGGTGACCTTCCTTTCTTCCGCTGTGGGTTGTACAGCCAAACCAGATATCCGGAATTGAACCCTTCTAAACTACCCTTACGGTCATATCGAGCCTTCATTCGGACATTGGCTGTGGCGATTTGGTCTCTAACCAGCTCATGGACATTTCTTAACCATTCACTCACTTCATCCACATAGCTGTTCACAGGAAGCCGTTCTCCGCCTGCTGTTCCAAACATCAAATCACACGGCAGTCTGATCTCATGTCCGAATACTACACGGGCCGGTGTCTGTTTTGTAGACTCCTGGATTGCAGCTCTATATGCCATGAGGAAAAACGGTATGTGGAGATCCCAGTCACGTTGATTCTTATGAACCACTTTAGAGAGATGTTTCTGTCATAGTCTTGTTATGTCGCTCCACATTTCCATCTGATTGCGGGTGAAGGGCTGTTGTCCGTGTTTTGTGTATTCCCAATAACTTGCAGATCTGCTGAAATACCCCAGACTCAAAGTTTCTCCCCTGATCTGAATGCAGCTCCCAGAGGTACACCAAACTGATATACCAAGTTATCTACCAAGACTTTGGCGGCAGTGACCGCTTCCTGGTTCGTAATCGCATAGGCTTCCGGCCACTTGCTAAAATAGTCCATGGTAACCAGCATGTACTTGTTACCGTCCTTGGTTACTGTGTCCGGTGTCCACTAGTACTGAACTTTCTCCTCTGTTAGCCGGTGTAATGGCACCGTAATTTCTGCAAACCCTTCCACAAAACGTCTGTAATAAGTGCAGAGACCTAGGAAGCTTCGTACTTCATGAACATTAGATGGTCTTGGCCAATCTCGCACGGCAGAAAATTTGTCAGGATCTGTTTGTATTCCCTCCGAAGGCACTACGTGACCAAGGAATTTGTCTTCTTTCTGAAATAGTAGGCACTTCTTCGGGTTCAACTTCAGGAGCGCGTTCCTAACTCTGCAAAATACTTCTTGCAGATTTTTCAAAAGTTCTGTAAAGTCTCGTCCCATAACCAGCACGTCATCAAGGTAAACCAGGCACGTCCTCCAAGTTAGCTTTCGTAGTGCGAATTCCATCAACCATTCAAAAGTGGCTGGGGCATTGCAAAGCCCAAAAGGCATCACAGTAGATTGGTAAAGACCACTGCCTGCTGAAAACGCTGTCTTTTCCTTATCATTAGGATGAAGCCCTACTTACCAGTATCCGCTCCTAAAATCTAACGTAGAAAACCATCATGAGCCTGCTAACGTGCTGTGTCGTCAATTCGTAGTAATGGGTAACTGTCTTTCTTCGTGACATCATTCAATTTCCGGCAATCAACACAAAATCTTAACGTTCCATCCTTCTTGGCAACCAAAACTACTGGCGATGACCTGGGACTTGTTGACCCCACAATTACTCCATCTTGTAGGCGTCTTCTTGTTTTGCTAGCGGAAGTCTCCTAGGTTGTTGTCGAATAGCGGGTGAGTTACCAGTATTTATCCGATGCTGGACTATATCTGTTTTTGTAAGGGCCTCTGTATTCTTGGCAAATACTGAACTCTCCTTTTCTAGCAACTTGATTGTCTCCCCTCGTTCATCCTCAAGCCGGCTGTATACTCTCGCCGAGAAACACCGAGGCAGGCCGAGTGCGAGAGTATAGATGAGAGATGTATCCCGCCTCGGTGGTCTCGGTGTTCCTTACTCGGTCTCCATCACTAGTTGACTTTCTGTGCCCGAGTTAAAGGGTCTCGCGGGAACAGCGAGTGCATTACTGTACACCCTTACTTCTCCCGGTCTCGCTCACGGTGTGGAAGTGTAAAGGCTGTGTCGTCCATCTCCTCGGAGTTCATAACTGCAACTGATCTAGTGAGAGTGTATATAAGGTTTGTTTTGGTTTTGAGAAATATCCTGTCCGAGGACATCCTCGGACGTCAGGCACATGCGCAGTTAGTAAAACGCGTTCTGAACTTACTAACTGCGCATGTTCCTGACATCCGAGGACTGGCATTTCTCAAAACCAGAACAAACCAATAGTCGCGCTCGAGCATAGGCCTCTCGGCCAAGAGGTCCCGGGGAGACCTAGCGAGAGTGTATGCCGTTATCAGATAAATGCTCCAACTGGTAACTCAGCAAGGTCAAAACTTCCTGAACTATATTTGTAGATGAATTTCCCCCTATGTTCCTCACACCTTGCTACCCACGTAACCGGTTCATAGGGGCCAATCGGTTTGCCTTCTTTGATTGTCACTGCATGGGAATTTAAGTTAACAGCTCTAATTGGAATTTAGTCCTTAGTCCGGGTTATAGTCCTTTCCACAATAATGTTGGTTAGGAACTTAGTCAATTCGTCACTTTCAACCAGGTCAACACCGTAACTTCCAGGATTTCCTTCCAAGGGAGCATCGATTATCTATTCCGAATGAGTAGGAATCCTAATCATCCGTGTTGTCAATAGCCTGCTTGCTTTATGAAACTGGTCGTCTGCGGTTGCCAGAATAAATTCCTCATTTCCAATTTTCAAGACTCGCTCCCCTACGTCAACAATAAACCTCTGCTCTCCCATGATGTTTAGTTTCAAAATGAAATCATCTGTAATGTCAGCCACAATGACCTTGTAATTGAATCTCAACCGTCTAACCTGCACTACCAAGTTGACATCTCCATGGACTGCAGCCCTGTCTCCCGGATGTATGTCCGGACAATTCCTTCATTTTGTCTCTTATTAATCTGCAAACCTGATATAAATCCTGGCCGGACTCTTGATAACGTAGCACCAGTGTCAATTGTAAACACACACTTTCTTCCATTAACACATCCTTGCAACAGCAGACTACTTGGAATTTCGCGCAGCTGGGAAATCTTTATTTCTCTGGGGGCACCGTGTTCCCTAGCCAGCACAGCCCCCTTGGTGCTAGCTATCTCTAGTTTTCATGCTGCTCTTCTACATTTACAGCATTTACTCGTCTGTCCGAGTTCTGCTGTCGACAGTCTCGTTTCATATGTCCTATCTTGCTACAGTTGTAGCATTTAATACTCCCGCTTGGCTTTTCTCTATTTTGTTGTGATTTCTGTCTTTTCGGAGGATTCAACTTAACCAATAATTGACTGAACATTTTATGTATATCGGCCAACATAGGGTTCTGGTTCTCCTATTCTAACTGCGATTCCTCAAGAGTCATAGCTCGCACTCTTGACTTTGGAGTATCCCTATAGACGGCTTCTACTTCTAGTGCACGCACCAAGGCTTCACTGTTACATCGGGATAGCCTGAGGACTCGCCTGATCTCCTCGTCCCTTATCCCGTCTAGGAACGCCCCCACTGCCAATTGCTCTTTAAATTCTCTTGGCGCATTAGGATATGCTAAGTGTGGTGGTCTTTCCATCGCAGCTTCAAATTCTTGCAGACTCTCTCCAGCTTTTTGAACGCGCAATTTCAGCTGGGCCTGGTATACCTGGGCAAGGTGTTGATCGCCATATCGTAGATCTAAGGCAGCTTCTAAAACTTCAATCCTTGGCCTTTTAATGCCAGGACAAATGCCATAGCCCTATCTTCATCAATCCAGGTTTTTGCACTCGCTGCTGCCTCAAACTGTTTCTTGTACGTCATCCAGAAACTTTGACCATCAAATGATAGCTGGCCTGATGATACCACTTGCTGGTTTCCTCTATCCCTCAACTGTCTTTTAAGCAGGTCTATTTCTCCTTTGACTTCCTCGAACTTGTTTACTTTTCGGATGTCATGCTTCTGGTCGTTACAGGCTTATGATTACGTTAAAATTAAATAAATTTAACAATCAGTCAATATCGGTAATGTAACTGCAAAAACATCTCGAAACAGCACACGAAAAAGTCTTTGTCACTTAACCACTAATGTCCAAATAGACAAGTTCTAGAAATTTCCCGAAAATGCAATTAACTACACGAAAAAGTCTTGTTTAAAGTCCTTTTCACTTCTAAGTTCAAAGGATTTAATTGCTACTACTAATGTCCTAATAAAATGTTCTACAATGCCTTAAAAGTGCACTTAACACTATTTTTCCGCTTGAAAATAACCCTCGAACAATGTCTAGTAAATCAGTCCTCTGTGTTAGCACTACTTCCCGATAATACACTGTCCAAACCTTCTCGAACACTTCCGAAAAATCTTCTTGTTAAAATTCCGCTTCTGATGCCAACTGTTGCGTGTTTCCGCCCCTAGGAAACACCCTGTAAAAATCCGTGGGTTCTAAATAATTTTAACAAGGGGTAACCACTAACACTTTATTTAGTAACTTCTCAGAACTGCACAATACCTACTTTTTAATTAACTAAAATAACCTTTACACTTTGTTTACTACTTGATATTTAACCTCACCTTTCGCTACCAAACCTCACTTTTATAAAACTTCTTCTTCCGCCGGGAATCTCGCCTTATATACTATGAAATTGTTAGAGTTATCTAGAACATAATCGCGAATCTTCTTCCACCACACTCCAGAAAACTCTATCTCTTTCTTCAAGTTTCCAAGACAGTCACTATTAGTCATGGGCGTACCATAGGGGGTGTAATGCATAAAAGTATATTGCATTCGATCGGCACATCTCTAAAACCGGTAATGTTGCTCGTAGAGAAATCACTGTGTTGTATATCGAATTTTGAACAACTTTCAAAATGTCCGTCCGTCCGTCTGCCCGTTTGTCTATCCGTCCGTACGTTTCTTGTAAGCACGATAATTTAAGAACGAAAAGTCCGATTGCATTGAAATGTGGACAGTGAGTTAGTGTTAGCTGGAGGATCAACCCTATTGTACAAAATCGATCAATAAATACAAATTTCATTAATTTTTTAAATTAAAAAAATATCTTTTGTATGTTTTGTAATTAAGGTAATTATATCGCGAGAGGTGCGACATCTGTTAGCGAATCGATAAACTTCAGATGCGAGAGACAGAAAGAAAGATAGTTGGAAAAGATTTGACAACTAGTGATGTAGATATTCGGATGATTTCGATACTCGGATTGTCCGGAATCGGATGACAAGAATACTCGAATTGATCATTCGATGTCGAATAAATTTACAATAATGTGCTAAAATAGATATCAATAATCAGGATTGCTTTATACAATGTATATATTCCGATTTCTATTCATGAATATATGAGAGAATATGGAGAAAGCGCCGGTCTCAGGGTATTTCCGGAGTAGCTGATACTAAATCTGGGGTTGAATCCAATAGGACTAGCACTAAAAGTAGGGAATAAAATGTCCAAAAATATTGAACAGCCCTTAAAAAATGGTCACAAACATTATAAAAAAAATTCAATTTCGATATTAGATAATAAGATTTAACCATTAAACAGCGAATTTGAGTTTATTTGCATAATATTAATCCGAGTATACCATTCGGATGAAATTTTAATACTTTGATACTCGGATTAACCGAGTATTTTAATTCGAATTCTCTCAAAACTATTGGCAACGCTATGGTAACCCTACGGATTTATCCGTAGATATACGGATTTTTTGTGCCAGTTACGATTTTCCGATAAACCGTATTTATTTATTTACGGATTTTTATATAAATTATAGTACCTAATATTAATTAATAGTGAAATATGAAAGTCTGCCAGTTCGTGGCTGCTGAGCCGACGCCATCACCGTTTAGTAATGAATGAATGAATAGTTTTTTTTTTTTTCATATTTAACCCAGTGATAATTAAGTAACCCTGGCTACATATGAAAGCACAGATAATGGGACTGAGAGAAAAAAAATTTACGATCTATTTATAATTGGTTCTAAACTTTATTCTTAGTTAAATATTCTCTGATGTTCACTGACTAGGTAATTCAATAAAATCACTTTTTTTTCTGTTTCAACCCTTAATTGGCCATTGACCAGATTTACTGTTAAACGGCTGTGTTGGTATCGGAACTCGACTGAATTTCGTCAAGTCGTTAAAAATTATTACCTGTCTGGCTATTGAAAAGATTGACTTGATTAAAGCGGCTGTTTCATATATATTATGTAATTAAATCGAATGCACCTTGTACGGTCCAAACGTCTGTCTTATAATTATTTTTTTCTAATAAAATATTTTCAACTGTTCGTTGAATAGGTAATTAAATAAAATCGCATTTTTTAACCCCTAATTGGATATTGAACACATTTACTGTTAATAGAAAGACTGCAGCTTTACCTGCCGCTTTCTCGTTTTCTCACATATTGGTATTTATTAAAAGATACCCTACACAACTGACCACATTCTACCTGAATTAACTATCTCTTGTAACAAGGTGTGCGACTTAACGAAGTTTCTTTTTTGTATTGATTGAAAAAACAGTCTAAAATGCTAAATAGACTCCCATTTCAAGTCTTCAAAATAAGTAAGTAAACTAGTTATTGTTCTTAATAAAAATTATAGTAGAAAGCTCTCTATAATGTTATATCTCGGGGTAGTTTTAAAACCGCAGATATACCTACAATCACACTTTCCGCTAAGAATTGTACAAATTATAGCCACACCTTTTGTATTTATTGCAAATAGGATGTTATTATGGACAGTTCGCGAATAGTAATCTTTTGTTACTCGTAAATACCTGAAGTGTCGGTGATTACCCGAATCTTGTTACTTTGTCACATATGATTTCTTGCCTACTTTATCACACGCTGTCGTTGACTATTGTATAACTATATGCAATATTTCGAGCAGCATTTCGAGTCACTCGCTAGTTACCTTTATAGATGCTCTATCGCTTTGGTACACTGGTGGTTATACAACGAGGAACATGATATCAGTGGCGGCGCAAGGAGTCTTGGGGCCATGTTTAAGAAATTGATTTGGGGCCCACATAAAAAATATTTGTTTAATGAGATAATGTATTTCACGAAGCATTTCCAATTTTAATTTTTACATAATTTTATAAATATGGTGGCCGGCACAAAATGGCGAATCACATGTTATTTTTTTTACGCTGAATAAAAAATTATTTTCTACTTTTTAGTGCAATTCAGTTTTAAAAGAAAACTGCTGTTTTTAATTCATTTATTTATTTATTTCCAATGTACTTGGTATCTATTTTGAAAGACAAAAAAAAAGTTTTTTCGCTTGTTGTACTATCCAATGGTGTGTTTATGAAGTGAAATCTCTTAATTTTATAAAATTATGTAAAAATTAAAATTGTTAATGCTTCGTGAAATACATTATCTCATTAAACAAATATTTTTTATGTGGGCCCCAAATCAATTTCTTAAACATGGCCCCAAGACTCCTTGCGCCGCCACTGATATCATGTTCCTCGTTGTATAACCACCAGTGTACCAAAGCGATAGAGCATCTATAAAGGTAACTAGCGAGTGACTCGAAATGCTGCTCGAAATATTGCATATAGTTATACAATAGTCAACGACAGCGTGTGATAAAGTAGGCAAGAAATCATATGTGACAAAGTAACAAGATTCAGGTAATCACCGACACTTCAGGTATTTACGAGTAACAAAAGATTACTATTCGCGAACTGTCCATAATAACATCCTATTTGCAATAAATACAAAAGGTGTGGCTATAATTTGTACAATTCTTAGCGGAAAGTGTGATTGTAGGTATATCTGCGGTTTTAAAACTACCCCGAGATATAACATTATAGAGAGCTTTCTACTATAATTTTTATTAAGAACAATAACTAGTTTACTTACTTATTTTGAAGACTTGAAATGGGAGTCTATTTAGCATTTTAGACTGTTTTTTCAATCAATACAAAAAAGAAACTTCGTTAAGTCGCACACCTTGTTACAAGAGATAGTTAATTCAGGTAGAATGTGGTCAGTTGTGTAGGGTATCTTTTAATAAATACCAATATGTGAGAAAACGAGAAAGCGGCAGGTAAAGCTGCAGTCTTTCTATTAACAGTAAATGTGTTCAATATCCAATTAGGGGTTAAAAAATGCGATCTTATTTAATTACCTATTCAACGAACAGTTGAAAATATTTTATTAGAAAAAAATAATTATAAGACAGACGTTTGGACCGTACAAGGTGCATTCGACTTAATTACATAATATATATGAAACAGCCGGTTTAATCAAGTCAATCTTTTCAATAGCCAGACAGGTAATAATTTTTAACGACTTGACGAAATTCAGTCGAGTACCAACACAGCCGTTTAACAGTAAATCTGGTCAATGGCCAATTAAGGGTTGAAACAGAAAAAAAGTGATTTTATTGAATTACCTAGTCAGTGAACATCAGAGAATATTTAACTAAGAATAAAGTTTAGAACCAATTATAAATAGATCGTAAATTTTTTTTCTCTCAGTCCCATTATCTGTGCTTTCATATGTAGCCAGGGTTACTTAATTATCACTGGGTTAAATATGAAAAAAAAAACTATTTATGGGAACTAAAAGATAGTTATTTTTTTCTGCAGTTTGCAAAATCCTATAAAGAATATGTTTCAATACAATTAAGCAAACAAATGATGATTCACTTTTAAACAGTAACTTACCTATATCTTACTACTTGGTAACATATTAATAATACTCTATTGCAGGTAAGTGCACATAAAAGATAAAAATATTGTGTTGCCCATATACAAGTAAGCTATACCTTACCATATATAATATAATAATGTTTCAAGTATAGGCCTTAATCGTCTACTAGCAAAAAAAAAAAAGAAAATGACGCTCACATATAGTATATACTCCCAATCTGCAATGTATGCAAAAATTCGTGTAACTTAGATTTTGACATTATATAACAGCTGTAACATTATTGTATGATGGAAATAGCTACACTTGTTAAGATTTCTACCCTTTAGCAAAATGCATTTTACTTCATCTTATTTAATTCAGCTGTGTTTTTACTTTTGTAAGAATTCTCGGTGATAATTGAATTCATTTTAAGACCACCCTTCCCATATAAATATTGACACAAAAATCAAAAGCATAGTGAGTAGAGGGGGAGCTACGCACCAATCCTAATTAGTTTTCAGACTTTGCTTCGAACCAATACTGCTAGAGTAGCCCCACCTAGGTCTGCCCTTGTAGTGGTGCTATCATATTATAAATAGAGAATGCGATTCGAAACCAAATCATAGTTTCAATACAATTTGAAAATTTACAAAAAATTGTTTAAAAATGGAAGGTAGAGCTTTTTTAAACTGGCTAGCCACCGTTGATGTTGACGGCGATGAGGATCTTGCAGAAGACGATGTGGAAGAAGGGGTTGAATGCCACATACCTGGAGTGCAGCAGATGAGGGCACAATATATAAACAATAGGTGGTCTAACCCGAGGGATGCCATATACTGTTTTAGCTTCGGGTATGTTAGTGTGTTTAATGTTTATGGTGGTGAAGAACACATGTTGTGTGAAGTGTGCTACGTCCCATATTCTAATAGGGCGGTGGGAGAGCATTTACATAAAAGTGTCCACACAACCACATCGTTAGTGGACGAAAATGTGAGGAAGTATTGCAAATGTTGTGGGCTGCCACTGTACCTAGTTACTCGGGTAGAAGTTTGCAAATGTTTGCAATACATAGATTTGTAATTATGTATATATCAAGTAGCGTAGTAATTTTTTAAACTTATTTGTAATTGTGTTAATGTTATGTAATATAGGAACTATTCTGTATATATTGCTTTTTAAATTTATTTGTATGTACAAATAAAAATTATTTCCTAAATTACCATGTATTATCTAACTTCTATTACTAGGTGTATGTGATATATCCTTATTGCATTGTATGTTATATGGTGTTGCGTTGTGTTGCATCATGTTGCATTGTGTTACATTTTATGTTGCATTATGTTACATTTTATTAGATTTTGTTGCATTTTGTTACATTCTGTTGCATTGTGTTGCATTTCGGTGCATTGTATGTTGTATTTTGTTGCATTTTGTTACAATTCATTGCATCTTGTTGCATTGTGTGTTACATTGCACACATTGCACACATTGCACACATTGCACACATTGCATACATTGCACACATTGCATCGATTACACACATTGCACACATTGCATACATTGCAGACATTGCATACATTGCATACATTGCACACATTGCATACATTGCACTCATTGCACACATTGCACACATTGCACACATTGCATACATTGCACACATTGCACACATTGCACACATTGCATACATTGCATACATTGCACACATTGCACACATTGCACACATTGCATACATTGCACACATTGCACACGTTGCATACATTGCACACGTTGCATACATTGCACACATTGCATACATTGCACACATTGCACACATTGCATACATTGCACACATTGCATACATTGCATACATTGCACACATTGCACACATTGCATACATTGCACACATTGCATACATTGCACACATTGCACACATTGCACACATTGCACACATTGCATACATTGCATACATTGCATACATTGCACACATTGCACACATTGCACACATTGCATACATTGCACACATTGCACACATTGCATACATTGCACACATTGCACACATTGCACACATTGTACACATTGCATACATTGCACACATTGCACACATTGCATACATTGCACACATTGCACACATTGCACACGTTGCATACAATGCATACATTGCATATATTGCACACATTGCACACATTGCACACATTGCATACATTGCACACATTGCATACATTGCACACATTGCATACATGTGTTGCATTTTGTTACATTTTATCCTAAATTACCTTCGTTTTATCCTTAATTATCCTCGTTTTATCCTTAATTACCCTCGTTTTATCCGTAATTACCCTCGTTTTATCCTTAATTACCCTCGTTTTATCCGTAATTACCCTCGTTTTATAAAGATAACATTGCATACATGTGTTGCATTTTGTGTCTGCATTGCATGCATACAATTTGAAAAAAAAGTAATCTGATAAATCTGCACAGTTTTAAAATATCATTACTGCGATTAGATACGTAATTCTTTTTTTTATGTGGTTTACATAATAATTGTAACAAAATATTTTGAAAACATGTGTTATTTACGTGTGAAAATAAATCACATAAATCTACAGTAATAAAATGTGTGCCCATACAGTCAGAAATGCAGCGATTAATGTAAAAATTGAACTTCTTTGCATAATAATTGTCCATTTGTAACTAAATACTTTGAAGACTTGTGTTATTTACGTGTGAAGAAAAATGACATAAATCTACAGTAATAAAATGTGTGCCCATGTGTGTAGCGATGAATGTAAAAATTTAACTATTTTACATAATAATTGTCCATTTGTAAAAAAATTCTTTGAATGCGTGTTATTTGCATGTATTCAAACATAGAAAAAGAGTTTTTTTTATTGCAGTAATGACATGTGTGCCCATAAAGTAAAAAAAAAAATGTAGCGATGAATGTAAAACTTGAATTGTTATGCAAAGTTGGCTGAGACCTACGACATTTCTTGCATACAAGTAATTGCGATTAAAACGTACGTTCATCTAGCACCGATAGATATAAAATTTTAAATGTGAGAACTGCATATGACAATTATCCATTATATCACTAAGTATGGAAATAATGCATAGTATTCCTTTACTGTAGCAGTCTAGCCAATACAATGGTCATATACCGACAGCTCATTCACTTTTATAATAATAGGGATGCTCCCACCACCAGTGAATGTTACGTCACAGCATTACCTCCCACCACCACGTCAATTGCCCCTTCACCTACGTAGTTACCATCACTACATTTATTACCACCCCACCATACTAATTTCCCCCTTCCAGACCACGCCCCTAAGTCCCCGCCCCCTAGGCAACGCCCATTAAGCCCCTCCCCTTAGGCCCCGCCCATTAGGCCACGCCCCCTAGGCCCCGCCCCGAAAAGTAGTGGGGGTCTCCTCTGCTCTGCTCCGAGGCTTTCCGGTATAAGCACTCTACTAAGTAGATTATGGAAATAAAAGACAATATCACTTGCAAACGTCAAATTAGTCTATTGACAACTCGGGTACTAAAGTTACTGTAAGAATAATGTTAACTTTAAGTGAATAACCTAAGGGTGTAATCTTCTTTGCTGAAACTAAATCTTACAAAACAACACAAAGAAGATTTAGAACTATGTTTAACAAGGAACCTCCAACAAAAATTTCAATTAGAAAATGGTATAGAAACTTTTGGAATTCGGGTTATATTGACCGTAAAAAAAGAACTGCAAATAATGAAAATGGGCTTACTAGTGCAATTGAAATTTTGGAAATGACACAAAATGACCCTTCTTCTTCTACGAGAAAATTTTTCCGCAACAGGTATTCCGAAAACTACTGTTCGTACTGTTATAAAAAACCGCTGCCTAAGGAATCACTACTTCCACATCCAGATTTTTCATCCAAGTCACTTTAAAGGACATCTTCACTAGATTTGCACTCTAGTATGTGGAAATTATTGGTCATAGAATTTTAATAATATTTGGAGCAGATGTCATAGAAAAGTTTGAGGCGTTGGTTTCTACCATATACGTTAAAAATTAAGTTTTTAGTTTACCCTACTTATTTTCCCCTATTCACAACCTACCACGTCTCACCCCTTCAATGGAATCATCTCAATCAGATGTCATTACAATACATACATGTAGTAACTTTCAAGTAAATATCTCAATTTTATGTTATCAAGCCCATTAATAATTATAATGGAGCGGAGTTGGTGGTGTTTGAAAAATATTAGAAAGAAATCTGAGGTCTTGGTTTCTAGTATATACACCAAATCCCACATTTCTGTACTCTTACCAGCTTGATTTACTTATTTTCCCCTAATTACTCCTATTTAACCCTCAACCCTTCAGCGGAATCACCTCAAAATATAATCTAGTTCCAGATGTCGTTATAATACATACGTGTCCCAAATTTCAAGTGAATATCTCAATTTCTTTTTATCAACCCCTGTAATAATGGATTAAGGGTGGTGGGGGGTTGAAAAATATTACTAAAAAATCTGAGGCCTTGGCTTCTAGGACACATACCGAATTTCAAGTTTCTGTACTCTTAGCAGATATTTCCCTATTTACCAATTACCCCCACTCGTTCAATGCAATCATGTCAAAATATAATCTAAGATATCGTTATACGTATAACGAATTTCAAGTGAAAATCTAAATTTAATTTTATCAACTCTTTTAATAAGGGTGTGGGGTGGTGGGGGCATGGAAAATGTTGTAAAAAAAACCTGAGGCCACCACTTCAAGTATATACACCAAATCCCAAATTTCTATACTCTTACCAGCTTGCTTTACTTATTTTCCCATATCTACCACCATTTAACCCCCAACCCTTCAACGGAATCATCTCAAAATATAATCTAGCTCCAGATTTCGTTATAATACATACGTGTACCAAATTTCAAGTGAATATTTCAATTTTATTTTATCAACCCCTTAGGGGTGGTGGGGGGTTGAAAAATATTATAAAAAAATCTGAGGCCTTGGATTCTAGTACATACACCACCGAACTTCAAGTTTCTATACTCAAACCAGCTTGCTTTGCTTATTTTCCCCTATTTAACTCCCAACCCTTCAACGGAAGCTTCTCAAAATATAACTTAGTTCCAGATGTCGTTATAATATATACGTGTACCAAATATCAAGTGAATATTTCAATTTTATTTTATCAACCCCTTCAATAATGGAGTATGGGTGGTGGGGGTTGAAAGATATTATAAATAATCTGAGACCTTGGCTTCTAGTACATATACCGAATTTCAAGTTTCTGTACTCTTACCAGCTTGCTTTACGTTTTTCCTCTATTTATCCCTATTCAACCCCCACCCTTCAACGAAATCACCTCAAAATATAACCTAGTTCTAGATGTCATTATAATACATACGTGTACTAAATTTCAAATGAATATCTGAATTCTATTTTATCAACCCCTTTAATAATAGAGTAGGGGTGGTGGGGCTTGAAAAATATTATAAAAAAATCTTTAGCTTCTAGTACATACACCGAATTTCTAGTTTCTGTATTCTTGCCAACTTGCTTTACTTATATTCCTCTATTTACCCCTATTTAACCCCCAACCCTCCAACGGAATCATCTCAAAATATAATCTAGTTCCAGATGTCGTTATAGTACATAGGTGTTCCAAATTTTAAATGAATATCTCAATTTTATTTTATCAACCCCTTTAATAGTGTAATAGAGGTGGTGGGGGGTTGAAAAATATTATAAATTTTTTTTTATTATTAACCCCTACTTAACCCCCAACCCTTCAACGGAATGATCTCAAAATATAATCCAGTTAGAGATGCCGTTATAATATATACGTGTACCAAATTTCAAATGAGTATCCCAATTTTATTTTATCACCCACTTTAATAATGGACTAGGGGTAGTCGGGGGTTGAAAAATATTATAAAAAAATCTGATTCCTTGGCTTGTAGTACATACATCAAATTTCAAGTTTCTGTATTCTTACCAGCTTCCTTTACATATTTCCCCATATTTATCCCTATTTACTCCCCAACCCTTTACCTGATATCGTCAAAAAACAATCCAGTTCCAGATCTCGTTATAACATATACGTGTACAAAATTTCAAGTCAATATCTTAAACCGTTCCGGAGAAAGCGTGCGGACAAAAAAAGTTGCAGACGGACAGATCGACAGACAGACCGACAGACAGACAGAAATTTTTTTTTTCCGCTCAAATTTAAAATCTCGACATTTCATGACATTCTAAAGCTATTTCAAGAAAAAAAAATGAATTTTTTTTTTACGATTACTATACTTCCATTCACTACGTGGATGTGGAAGTAAAATGTTCTAAAATTGAATGCTTATAAAATTTAGATTCATGAAGAATTAAAGGAAAATGATTTTCCAAAACGAGTACAATTTTGTAGAGAAAAGAAGAGATAGGCATTTTCTTGATAAGTTAATCGTGTCAAACGAAGCATCATTTCACTTAAATGCCAAGGCGAATAAGTATAATTGAAGAATTTAGGCATCAGAAAATCCCAGAGATTTCCATCAGTATGTCAGATCCTCTCCAAAAGTTACAGTTTGGTGTGCGATATCAAAACAAGAAATTCAATTGTCAATGCCCCATCATATTTGGACATGTTAGAAAATTTCTTCTATCCGTAACTTGAACAGGATAATTTGTTGAGGACTGTCTATTTCCAACAAGACGGTGCTATGCCGCATTATGCTGTCTATGATAACTAGAGATTCCCTGAATGCCACCTTTGGAAATCGTTGGATAGGAAGGAGAGGTCCTACAGCATGGCCCTCTCGATCCCCAGAGCTCACAGTTCCAGATTTTCTCATATGGGGGGGTATGTGAAAGACTGGTGTTATAGCCTTATGCCACAAAATTTAGAAGAACTTAAAGAAAGCAATCGAAATGTCTTTAATAATATTACCCCCAAAGAGTTAAGTAGAAGCTATGACAACCTTGTAAAGAGAATAGATAAATCTTCTGTAATTAATGTGTATTTTTTTGTTTATTTCTTATTTGTTTCATAAATATTCTGTTACATTTTGTTATATCGAATTTCATATGTACATTTTCAATATTAGCAATTTTGAAGTAATGCAACTATTAATAAACTAATTTGACGTTTACAAGTAATGTCTTTTGTTTCCATAGTCTACTTTATGAATCATTATTTTCTTCGTAGCAATTCGATAAAACGCAGTGTTCACTCTAAAACCTTATAAAACCATCACTCTGCATAATTTCCATGACAGATATTGCATTTTCGGAAAGAGGAAACAATGGGCTTTCCAACTGTGAAAAATATTTGAAATAACAAAGTTGCTCTATCCCCCAAAAAAAACGCTATGTCATTTCCGGTTAAACCGGAAGTGAGCAAAAAAAGACGATTATTCAGGAAAAAACTTATCAAAATTAAAAGAAGACTAGCGGAAACCGCATTTCATTATCTCAACCAGTTCAAAAGTTATATAGGTTTAAAAAGGGTCAAAATATAATGGGGCACCTGGTATTACTAAATGTATATACTCAAACTAACGAATGGTACGTTAAAACTGACAATTATGCTTAATGGCAAGTTTAAAGTTGCAATTATGTATAATTGCAAGTTTAAAGTTGCAATTATGTATAATTGCAAGTTTAAAGATGCAATTATAGATAATTGCAAGTTTAAAGTGACAATTATATGACAATTATACATAATTGAAAGTTTAAAGTTGCAATTATGGATAATTGCAAGTTTAAAGTTGCAGTTATGTATAATTGCAAGTTTAAAGATGCAATTATGTATAATTGCAAGTTTAAAGTTGCAATTATGGATAATTGCAAGTTTAAAGTGACAATTATAAATAATTGCAAGTTTAAAGTTGTAATTATGGATAATTGCAGGTTTCAAGTGGCAATTATAGATAATTGCAAGATTAAAGTTGCAATTATGTATAATTGCAAGTTTAAAGTTGCAATTATGGATAATTGCAATTTTAAAGTTGCAATTATAGATAATTGCCTGTTTAAACTTACAATTATGGATAATTGCAAGTTTAAAGTTGCAATTATAGATAATTGCAAGTTTAAACTAGCAATTATAAAAATATTTTTACTGTTCTTTCCACGCCTTCGTACTTTTGCACATTTTGTGGTAGAAATTCTGCAGATGCAGCTAAATGAGATCATACGTGGTTTCCAAATAGTACGACATAGTTTATTTGAAAATACTATAAATTATACTTACTTTTCGCAAATACAAAACGAACAGTATATTTCATTCGATCGGCACATTTCTAAAACCGGTAATATTGCTCGTAGAGAAAACATTTCACTGTGTTGATGATCGAATTCTGAACTTTCAAAATGTTGCCTGTCTATCTGTCTGTCTGTCTCTCCGGCACGATAACTTAAGAACGAAAAGTCCGATTGTATTGAAATTTGGTCAGTATGTTAGGTTTACTTAGAGAAAGACCCTATTATCTTTGAACAAAATCGATCAATAAATAAAAAGTTATTAATTATTAAAATAAAAGAAAAATGGTTTGTAATTGAATAAAAAATGTCTAAAACTAATAGTATTTGCAAAAGAAACTGCGGAGAGTATTCTATAGAATGTGCATGTGTATATAAAAAGTGCAGTAAATCGGCGAAGAGGGTAATGGTTAGCTTGTTATTTGGTGTTTTTTCACTATCTTAAGTTTATTACGTTAAAAATAGGACACTATATAAACACATATTTATTAGAATATTATCTATTAAGTTATGTTTAAATAAAGTAAATGAGCTGGAGCAGTTATATTAGACGAGTAGAAGTGGCAGTCGGATCAACTACAAATATCTATTTGATTCACATTTTACTTAAATACGTCACAATTCACTTTTATGTGGTACCTCAATAACTTTTGCTCATTTTATAATACTTACACACACTGAGTTAACATCCGCTTCATGGCCAAAGAAGGTTTGTTTAGGCTTTTCCTCTCTAATATCCCACAATCTACAAGTTTTATCTACGCTCCCTGTGACAAAATTATTTTCATCGGGTGATAAACTAATTGAAACTACATCGCCATTGTGGGCTATAAAATCTGAAGTTTTCCTTCCGGTTTCCAAATCCCATTTACAACTAAAATTGATAACCAAGTTATTAGTGGAATCGGCGCAAACAACAAGAGGGAACTGTGTAACCCGCTCGCCAACAAGTGGAAAGATTAGATATTGTTAGATATCTAGTAGTTTTTTATGTTGATTAACCATTATACTGGGTGCCTACGATATTACTATAGGCAGCCTGTAACTTTCTCGTAAAAACGGATATCGATTTGAAATTGTGTACGACTGAATCTGTTGCACATTTTAGTTTCTCAAACTTCTTATTTTAATTTTCAGTTTTTATTTTTAATGGAACAATGTATATTATTGAAAATTTAGATTGCTTAAGAAATTCTAGGTATAAAACATGTAGCACACCCGCCTATATCTACTTTGACAGTTATTCCATTTTCACATAAAACAAATGCATGTAGGAGCAAATCTGTTATGGTTATTTAAGTTTTTTTGGAGAGCAAAATTTTATAAAGCCATAAAAATTTCATTTCTGGTAGAACCGGACGTACTACGAAAAATGACTTTCAGACTCATATTATTTCGATACTTTTAATGGAACACCTAAAATCTACTCTACTGATCTTTTTGGATATTTTTTGTTTCTAGTGTCCTTTGTCTAAACCTAATAGTTTTTGAGATATCGGCAACGAAATGTTCATCTGCGCTGTAAATATCACAAATCTGTTCAAAGCAGAAAAATATTGTATTTCCATGAAAAACAAAATATCTATCAAAAGTGTGACCCAAGAAGTAATAGGTACCTAGATATAATTTAATCATAATTTAAATGTTCATCCACTGTTGACTTCTCGATAAGAATGAATCCTTCTTTGTGATATTTACAGTGCAGGTGAACATTCAGTTACTGATATCTCAAAAACTATTAGGTTTAGACAAAGGACACTAGATATAGAAAATATCCAGAAAGGTCAGTAAAATGCAAATTTAAGGTTCAATACAGGGTGCTCTATTAAAAGCATCGAGGAAATTTGAGTCTGAAAGTCGCTTTTCGTAGTACTTCCACTTCAATCGGAAATTAATTTTTTATGACCTAAAATTTTACTCGCCAAAAAACTTATAAAAGGTGGTCAAAAATTGTCTCCAGATATTTCTGTGGCTGACAGTACACCCAAAAATAATGATAATCTTTTGTATAAACTTTTTTCCGAAAATGATTATACCCCTTAAAAGGGGATAATAAATTTTATTTTTGCAATATCTTCCGACTCCATTAAAATATCAAATTTATATTTTAAACTTAGTCATAGGCCATCTGAACACTAGTTTACATGGTATATCATTCAAATCCTCCCTTCTGTTTAGTGTGTAGTTTTAGAGGGTGATTGTCAGTGTCTTCCTCATAACTTTTAAATTTTTTTCAAATTTCTGAAAATTATTGCAAAAAAATATTTTTAAGATCATTAGAAATAAAACTACATTTCGATAGACCAAGCCCTTCTCGAGTAACTTGTGTTTAAAACATAATGTGCATTTACAACATTTTATTCTTTTACACATATAAAGATACTTTGAAACATTACTTTGACATTTTTGTTATTTACTGGACTTTGATTGTTTTCTTTGAAATAATTTCAGTTTAATTATTAATAGTATTTAATTATGGGTGATAATTACACATTCTCTGAATTAACAGACATACTTAGTTTTGACTTTGGGATAATGTTTTGGTAATGCTGTTGCAGCTGTAAAATGTTATGAAGATAAATTTCCGAGCAGAAATATTCCTGATGCCAAAACTTTTTCAAGTACAGAATGTCCACTTAGAGAAACAGGAAGTCTTCAAGTGAAAAACAGAGATTCTGGCTGTGCAATGACTGCTAGAACTGTTGACGTTGAAAAAGAAATATAAGATATTGTAATGGAAGTTCCTACGATAGGTATTAGAAGATTAGGCTTAATAATGGATATATCTTACCAAAGCACTTTAAGAGTACTGCATGAACAATAATTGCACCTGTTCCATTACCGAAAAACTCGAGAATTATTTTCTGAGGATATGCCAATAAGAGTTGACTTTTGTGAATTGTTGCTTGAACGAACGCAAATGATCTAACTTTTTTAAAATACTTTTTACTAACAAGGCTACATTCACATGACTAGGAATGTTTAATTCTCGGAATATGCATTTCTGGGTTGAGGAAAATCCTAATGCAACAATACAAACTCATTTTCAGCATAGGTACTTTCAAAATAATTGTATGGGTAGCAACTCTACGGAGTCAGTTTGTTGGATACCATATATTTCCTGCGTGGCCTGCTCTTTCTCCTGACCTAACTCCCCTTGATTTCACTGTGTGGAATTATCTAAAATCACGAGTTTATAATACTCAAATTAGCACGATTGAACAGTTGAGAGAAAAAATCGATCAAGAGTTTACAATGCAACAGAATGATGAATGAATTTTACAGGACGTTCAACGTTACTTTTAAAAAAGACTTAGATTGTGCATAAGGGAAAATGAAGCGCATTTCGAACAATTTTGTAATTATGATAATTAGGTGTTTTCTACATTTAATAATATTTCAAAGTATTTTTTATGTGTAAAAGGATGTATTAATAAAATATGTTGTAAATTCCTTTTTTCATGTGTTCCCTAGACCCCCCAGGATCATTCATCAGCATTAACCCCTGCATTACCTCCGAAAATAAGAAAGTAGGAGGGTCTGAGTGCCCCAAAATGTAGCTATCATAAAAAAATCATAAAATTAAAATTTCACCTCCGAAGTGGGTTCTAGGGGTTTTTTTGGGTCGCTGATCAGGAATCCGAGGTCGAAATTGAGGAATTCCATATTCCAGTATGGAATTCATGCCATTTTTTGATGAAAATTCTTTGGTCGCTGATCACGCTTCCGAGAGTAAAATATTCATATTTAAATTCCGAAAAAGTGGAATCTTCACTAAAAAATGACACGAATTCCATACTGGAATATGAAATTCCTTAATTTTGATTCGTGTTCAGTGACCCAAAAAAAATCCTAGAGCCCATTTCCGAAATATTAATTTTATACATTTTTTATACTTAATAATAATAATAATAACAACAATAATAATAACAATAATAATAATATTTTTTTCCGGTTTACCCGTTGCCGGACAGGGCTTCCGTGCTTTCCGACCGATACCACACGGTAGCCGCGCCGGCGATAATTACAGTCACTCCCCACGACCTGTGGGGTTAGTGACGGTAAATTCCTGAATCGTGTGCCCTAAGTAGACGAAGGGACCCCAAGACAACCGCCTTCTGCATTTGTCCTGCCAGCCATTCGGCTGATTTCTGACAGGTTGGTATTGCATTCAGTTCTGAGAGCAGCATAAGCTTCACACCTCCGAGTACACCGATTATTAGGACGACCATCTTAACCGAGTAGCCTGGGTACAGCGCTTGGAGCTCGTACCGGAGATCACTGTATTTGGTCCGTTTTTCCTCCTCTTTCAGAGTGATGTTTGGCACAGCAGGTGCCGAGAACTCTATCACAAACATCACCTTGTTTTGATGGTCTAGGAGGACCATATCAAGCTTGTTGGCTTGAATCAGCCTGACTGTCGGGAACAAGAAGTTCCAATAAATTCGGCACCTCTCGTTCTCGACAACGGACTCGATGTCTCCGGGCACATAAGGCAGCACTGCTGTCTGGTCTATTCCGTACGAGTGCCATAGATGATAGTACAGCACCCGTAACGTCGCGTTATGGTGATGGATGTAGGCCGCAATCGCATACGCCGGGCATGCAGAAAGTAAATGCATGAGCGATTCCGGCGCCTGACGGCAGGTCCTGCAGTTAATATCAGGAACCTATACAGATTACGCGGCTTCGGTAAACCAAAGTGTTAATTACACTATCTTGGCAGGCCACAATGAATCCCTCGGTCTCCGACTTTAGCCCAACTGACCTTAAAGAGGCGAACGTCAGCCTTGTCGATAAACCCAGTGTGTCTAGGTTCTTGCAGTACATCTCGTGCATGGGTTTATCGACATGCTGCTTAAACAGGCGTTCCTGTTCGGTAGCTTTTATCTGGGCCTTCAGGCGAGGTGGCCGAAGTTCAGTGATTGACTCTGGGTCAGCACTGCGCCGGCCTCCCCGCCTGTCATCGAATACGAGACCAAGTTCATCTGCGGCCCTTTTTGTCGCCTTAAATAATCCTGCCCCTATCCCTGGAGGAGTATATCAGGGGCGGGTCTGAGCTCCTAAGAACATTACATGCCATGGCCAGTGCTACTCTACCATGCATACACTCCAGACCTAAGAGCCCTCGCCCCCCGATTTCGTGGAAGGTACATACGAGGGACGGACGATCTAGGATGAATGCTCCTATGGATATTCATCATTTTGCGGGTACCTCTGTCCAATTGGCGAAGCTCATCTACAGTCCACTTGATTACTCCGAAGGAGTAGAGCAGAACAGGAACGGCAAGCATATTAGTGGCAGACACACATCTTTCGGAGTAGGCATCTGTACTTGCCGCGGAGAGATTCTTTAACTTGCTGCACATCCTGGAGGTGATGTTGTTGCACACCCAGGTATGTGTAGGTCTCTCCGGCATCCAGATGTCTTAGGATGCTTCCGTCTGCGAGCTGCACGTCTTCAGCAAAGTCCCCACATCGTCATCTCTTGAGATGAACGACTGCGCACTTGTAGAGCCCGAACTCCATGCCTATGGCCCGTGTGTACTCCTCGACCACCCTAAGAGCATTCTGAAGTTCACGCTCTCCGGAGGCATACAATTTGAGGTCATCCATATAAAACAGAAAATAATAATAATAATAATAATGATAATAGTAATAATAATAAGGAAGGTCTCAATGATAACGAGCCTGGCAATGAACGCGGACGCTTTAAGTGGACGAGGGAACTCCGGGATGACTTGCTGACCTGCTATGAGAGTAGGGAACCTGCGCGTGTTGTAGAGCACAATTTTTTGTAGGTATTTTTCAAAAAACTAGATACCAAAAAATGCCCATTTAATGACTCTATCGATCGCCAAACTCGTATCATAAATAAAAAGTCGTTTTCTAATTTTTCTAGTCACTTTTAACTAAAGACACAGGCAACTCTCGTATATGACCAGAGGGCCTTTTGCACAAATCGATTCATATTCCCGTCGACCTGTTTGATCAAGTCTTACGACTTAGAAAATTTTCTATTAATCTCAGGACATTCCGGATTATTACATTTCCACCCTGTAAGGGAGGATTTCAATTTTTATACTTCGGCGCGTGTTAACAATAAATTATAATTAATTGCTCTTAAAGCAAAAGTCCGCACACGTGCATACAAAGAAACGTTCATATGCATCCATCATCTGTCATAGCCCACGCGAATTTTACTAAAATTATTTTTGAAAACACCCTTAGAGAAATACGTTTACAAAGTAATCGCCGACTCACCCGTCAAGAAAATCATAACAAACATGCACCGCGCGTCAAAGCTCGCGTCAGATTTAATTAAATTATTACTAAGCCGCCTTTCAGAAAATAATTTTCAAAGGAACAAAGCAATGAATAGCAGTACACATTCGTACCCCTATAAATACAAATCGCACCCGCCGAGATAGTGCAGTTCAGTTAAGTAGTAGCAGCAAAGTGAAAGAGTGGTAGTCACCACCAACAGTTCTAGTGCGGCATCAGTTCGGTTCAAGTAGTGAGGTTCAGCGGCTTCGCGAGAGACACAAAATTTCTAAATCAACCCTTAAACTAAATAACTCAAACGTCGCGTTAAAACATACATCAAAAAATTCCGCGAATAAACCCTAAATGGATCTTCTCGTAGTATGGTTTTAAAATCATATCTGTGTTAAATGTCTAGACTAAGTAACTAACTGTTAAACAATCAAAAGCTGTGAAACTCGTAGATCTAAAAACAACCCCGTTTGTAAACTCGAAGGCTGTGAACTATTCTAAAATAAATTTGTTACCAAAGCAAGCGACGTTACGTTAAAAAAAAAAAAAAAAAAAAAAAAAAAAAAAAAAAAAAAAAAAAAAAACACCCTCAAAGGAACGGCTCGTTTGTGTGTGAACATGGCGCCCAACTAGGTGGCATTTCTGAAGAGCCCAGAGCAACGAATTATCAGAAGTACAAGGCAGACACAGGTAGAGAACGTGTAGAGCCATCAGACTGGAACGACACCAGTACAGATCTAGCCTCTACGCAGGAAATTCATGAGAGAAATCCCGTTTTCGAAAGTAGGAAACCCAAGTACATTATGAACATGCCTGGAAATTTCGGATTCTTCTCGTGATAGAGAAGGCTGCCCCACAAACCCCCACGATGCAATCCGATAGACAAATACGACAGCAGGGAAACCCTGTAGACAATATTACAATTAGATTATTTCAGGCTGAAGTGCCTCCTTGGCAGGTCACGCCCTGTCTCGGCTCTCGACTAGTCCACATTGCACTAGCGAAAGTCTCATATATTCGAGGACCCTGACACCCACATTGTGTCGTCAGTAACTCATTTTCCAATTAGCCCACATTGCGCTTTTGGAAATAAACAAGAATTTATGTCCGCGGTACCCACATTGTGTCAACGTGGACAACGACCAAGACTATTTTTCATGGTACCCACATTGCGTCAACATGAAAAAATTTCTATCTAGTCCACATTGCACTAGTAGAAATATGACTTACAATATAACAACGACATTTACATTGTATTCTTATACACGACAGCTATCGGACCTAGAACTACTAGAATATATTCATTCAACGTATACAGCATTAACTATATTAAGAAATAAACAAATATCAAACCGCAGAGCTCCAGCAGTCCACACTGCACTGCTCGAGAGCACAGAGATGTTTGCTAGACGCCATGAAGTAACGTTCTGTTTTATACTTTCTCCGCTCGACACCTTTTATATCGGCGATAAAAGCTGTTATGTAAGGGCACCAATCAGAAAAGAGAATCCCTGCAACGGAGAGATTGACCACGCCTACATTCATTTAACCCTTAAAAAATCACCCTTACGACGCAAATACGACTTAACCACTTGTAGAATATTTAAAGGACACCGTGCCCCAGCCGACCAAAAAGGATTTTTTAGGAATTCCAAGGATAACCTTAAGAAAATGCACGAAGAAAATTACGACGCAATTAGAAAAAAGCCCGCCAAAAACAGAAAAACTTCCCTACCTATGAGGGGAAAACTTATAAATATACCACATATGGAGCGCATTCCCAGTAGCCATCTGGAATCCGGGATTACGCTTATACGACAGGAATTCGAACATTCCATCAGTATGAATCCGCCAAACCCGCCCTCGCAAAGTCCGCTGAACCCCTACTCGATCGCGAATCTGTGCCCGCAATTAAATCCCTATATACCTTATAATCATTATTTCACTCCGATAATAACCAGAGAACTCCAAAGAATAGACGTCCAGGTAATGCACCGACCCATAGAGGCAGTAATCGACTCAGGCGCCGTTAGGAATTTAATTCGAGAAGGACTGGTATCCTGTCCTTATCTCAGTACCCAGCCAACTGTATTTTCTATGGCATGCGGCGAGCAGTCGCAATCCTTAGGTGTGGTATTATTACCCATTCAATTTAAACATGTCGTCCTTATGGAAGAATTTCATGTATTAAAGAATCTAAGCGTCGAAATGCTGATCGGTAGTGAGCTCTTCGAACGCCATGGTTGCCGTTTAGACTACGCCGACCGCACCTTGCGATTTGCCCGTTTTCCTGGGTTAATCATACCGTGGAAGCCACCCCAGAACCAGATGACACCAGCTACCCCAAGCACCGCCACCCCTAGTGCCTCGTGAACGGAGTAACAGACGTTCCCCTTGCCCTCCAAGACACTCAGTGCAGTGAAGTGCTTGTGCCGTGATATCCCCGTGCCCCGATGAACAGAGACGTCCTTTTTTGTAAAAACAAAGAAATTCCTGTTTTCTTTTTATTTTTGAGGTAAAGCTCTTTTTGTTTTGTTATTATGTAGAGCATGTGTTAAGTTTATTGTTTTGATAGCCCTTTATTTTATTTATTATTTAGCAAGGGCATATACTCGGTTATTTTGTTATCCTTTTTATATGAATCCAGAAGATATTTTATTTTGTTATTTGTTATTTTTTGTTACGCAAGTCACCTTGCTATATATTTTTATAAGAAGCATTTCTTTTTACATTCCATGACGAAGTGATATTAGTTTTTAATTCTTAGAAAATCTTTTAGTTTTGTGTTTATATAAACGCACCCACGACCTTTACATTTTACCATGTACTCTCAAATATTTTTTATACATGTACTTTTTAACAAATCTATCATATAACTTTTTTACCTATATACTTTCATGCATGCACTTTTTAACGAATTCACATTATACAAAGTTGATACTTACTATCGCATTTAAACAATTCGTTCTTAGAATTTTGTAACTAAGACGAATTATTATTTCAATCAGTATTACATATATATATTTCAGATCTTAAGATTCACATTTTCATGTCACTCACCGTAATCTTAAGATAGAAAATCAATGTACAAAACCATACAATACTCGAAGATACCATTTTCAACGAAGGGCGTGTTGTAGAGCACAATTTTTTGTAGGTATTTTTCAAAAAACTAGATACCAAAAAATGCCCATTTAATGACTCTATCGATCGCCAAACTCGTATCATAAATAAAAAGTCGTTTTCTAATTTTTCTAGTCACTTTTAACTAAAGACACAGGCAACTCTCGTATATGACCAGAGGGCCTTTTGCACAAATCGATTCATATTCCCGTCGACCTGTTTGATCAAGTCTTACGACTTAGAAAATTTTCTATTAATCTCAGGACATTCCGGATTATTACATTTCCACCCTGTAAGGGAGGATTTCAATTTTTATACTTCGGCGCGTGTTAACAATAAATTATAATTAATTGCTCTTAAAGCAAAAGTCCGCACACGTGCATACAAAGAAACGTTCATATGCATCCATCATCTGTCATAGCCCACGCGAATTTTACTAAAATTATTTTTGAAAACACCCTTAGAGAAATACGTTTACAAAGTAATCGCCGACTCACCCGTCAAGAAAATCATAACAAACATGCACCGCGCGTCAAAGCTCGCGTCAGATTTAATTAAATTATTACTAAGCCGCCTTTCAGAAAATAATTTTCAAAGGAACAAAGCAATGAATAGCAGTACACATTCGTACCCCTATAAATACAAATCGCACCCGCCGAGATAGTGCAGTTCAGTTAAGTAGTAGCAGCAAAGTGAAAGAGTGGTAGTCACCACCAACAGTTCTAGTGCGGCATCAGTTCGGTTAAAGTAGTGAGGTTCAGCGGCTTCGCGAGAGACACAAAATTTCTAAATCAACCCTTAAACTAAATAACTCAAACGTCGCGTTAAAACATACATCAAAAAATTCCGCGAATAAACCCTAAATGGATCTTCTCGTAGTATGGTTTTAAAATCATATCTGTGTTAAATGTCTAGACTAAGTAACTAACTGTGTTAAACAATCAAAAGCTGTGAAACTCGTAGATCTAAAAACAACCCCGTTTGTAAACTCGAAGGCTGTGAACTATTCTAAAATAAATTTGTTACCAAAGCAAGCGACGTTACGTTAAAATAAAGTGTTTTATTTCACTTCGGCGAGGACATCAGAATCCTCCGCAAACTCACAATTTGCTTCGCACACACGGGCACCCGACCGACTAGCACCGGCAAACTAGCTCGCAGGGAAACTACCCCTGTTCAAAACATCCCCTCTTAGCTTGAGGAAGACAGTGACCAAGTTTCAACCCCATCCTGTGCAAAATAAGGGAACTATAGGCAACTAAAGCACCTATAGGGAACAGGAGCACAGAAGTTGAACTTCTGTTCTTCGCCTAAACAACCCTCCAGAGGCTTCAGCTACCCTAACAACCATCCGGATCGACTCCAAGACCCAGCTAGAGAGCTCACCATTCAAGGTAGGGTAGTTTAAGTAAATATTTTTAGCAAAAAAGGGGTGAAACTTTCAAAAACAGAAAACAACCCTCCATCTCTAAACCACCCTCAAAGGAACGGCTCGTTTGTGTGTGAACACGCGCAGGGGGTACATGGCGCGATTGCATGAGATCTGGTGTTATATGCACCCAAAGCATTGCGCCTTCTCTGAACAACACCTCAGAGATCAGGTATCCTTCCTGCGCAGCACAGGCTATGTAAGTGTACCCCGTCAGCAGGAAGAAGTACCTGCCGCGCTTCCACCGCGGCAAATTGCAGCTGATGGGGACCATCCGATAGAGTACACTGATGTTGACTTAAGAATGAGGGTTAGCCTTAACAGCAGGGCTCCTCTAAAGCCACAAGACCTAGCTAGCACGGATGGACGCTGTCATCGATGAGGAATTACTAGAAGACGCCGACGTTTGGCAAATTAACTGCGCCGTGTACAACGCCGCCAGCCGACTTGTTCCCCGTGAGAGGACAACCAATGCCCCTAACGGTATCGAGAAAGCTAAGCGGCGTGTAACACCACACTCTAAATCTAGCAGTAATGCTTACAATTAAGCAGCACTGTCTAGATAAGATTCGAGTGCTTATGGTTATTAAGAAAAAGCTTAACAAAGCGGGTGAGGAGTATGGAGCAAAATTCGTTTATCCGTACAAATCCTTCCCGCCTATTTCAAGAGCCACAGCCGATGTCGAAAGCTTCTGGAAAGGAATCTACGAAACGACACGTCCATTCGATAGCAACACTTCAGCAATAGCACACTTCGAGGCTCTCTGCCACAGAACCTTTGAAGAGCCAGAAGAGCTGTGCCCGGCATTCAGTTCGGAAGAAGTCCGACAAGCTCTTGTTGGTACCAAGAACTTTGCTGCTCCGGTCCAGACGGCATTAATAACTGGTTGTGGAAAAAATTCCCTTCCATGCACCGACGTCTGGCACTAGTTTTCAACACGTGGTTGAATGAAGGGCAGCAGATTCCGAACTGATCTGTCGAGGGACGTACCGTGCTAATCCCCAAAAAAGGAGATTTGTCCGTTCCAAGGAATTTTAGGCCAATCACCTCTCGAAACTCTTGCTACAAGATATTTACACGTATCCTGTATGTTAAGACACTGCGGCAAGTTAATCCGGTTTTCCAGCAGATTTACGAGCAGCGTGGCGCCAAGAAGGGCATGGCAGGTTGTAAAGACAGCCTGCTGATAGACCACTGTATTACGCAGGATTCTGTGCAGTACAAGCGGAATCTCTCTATGGCCTGGATTGACTATCGTAAGGCATTTGGCACAACATCGCATGAACTATTGTTGCATTTGCTCAAATGTCTTGCCAAACTCGCGGGTACTACTGTGGACCACCCAGCAACCGGAGGCATAAGGTCACCCGTCTATTTTATATGGATGACTTCAAACTCTATGCCTCCGGAAAGCGTGAAATTCAGAACGCTCTAAGGGTGGTTGAGGAGTACACACGGACCATTGGCATGGAGTTCAGGTTGGACAAGTGGGCGGTCGTTCATCTCAAGAGAGGACGCTGCGGGGACTTTGATGAAGACGCGCAGCTTGCAGACGGAAGCATCCTAAGACATCTGGATGCCGGAGAGACCTTCACATACCCGGGTGTGCAACAGATACATGCAGCAAGTACAGATGCCTACTCGGAATGATTTGGTCATCCGAACATTCGGGAAAAAACAAGGTGTCTGCCACTAATATGCTTGCCGTTCTTGTTCCGCTCTACTCCTTTGGGGTAGTCAAATGGACATTAGTTGAGCTGTGCCAATTAGACAGAGGTACCCGCAAGATGATGAATATCCATAGGAGCATTAATCCTAGATCGTCCGTTCCTCGTGTCTACCTCCCACGAAATCTTGGGGTTGGAGTTGGAGTTTTTAAGGCCAGCTGGGCTAAAGTCGGAGACCGAGGATTCATTGTGGCCTGCCAAGACGGTGTAATTAACACGCTGGTCTACCGAAGCCACGTAATGGGTGTAGAGGTTAGTGATATAAACTGCAGGGCCTGCCGTCAGGCGCCAAAATCTCTCATGCATTTACTTTCCGCATGTCCGGTGTATGCGATTTCGGCCTACATCCATCGCCATAACGCGGCATTACTATTATCATCTTCGGCACTCGTACGAGATAGACCAGACACCACTGCTGCCTCTCGTCCCCGGAGACATCGAGTCCGTTGTCGAAAACGAGAGGTGTCGAATTTATTGGAACTACTCGTTTCCGACAGTCAGGCTAATTCAAGCCAACGAGCCTGACATAGTTTTCCTTGACCATCCACGCAAGGTGATGTTTGTGATCGAGTTCTCGGCACCTGCGGAGCCAAACGCCACTTTGAAAGAGGAGGAAAAGCGGACCAAATACCGTGATCTCCGATACGAGCTCCAAGTGCTATACCCAGGCTACTCGGTCAAGATGGTAGCCCTAATAACCGGTGTACTCGGTGGTATGAGGCCTACGCTACTCTCGGAACTAAAGAGCATACAGGTATGTCAGAAATCAGTCGAATGGATGACTCGGCGAATGCAGAAGGCGGCTATATTGGGGTCACTTTGCCTACTTAGGGTACACGATTCTGATATGTACAGTAACTAACCCCACAGTTCGTGGGGAGTGGCTGTAATTATGGCCGGCGCGGCTGCCGTGTGGTATCGGTTGGAAAGCACGGAAGCCCTGTCCGGCAACGGAGAAATGGTAAAATAATAATAATAATAATAAGTCGTACACTTGGGTGTTGAGCAACGCTCCACCCAAGAAGTGTCACCAGTGAAAAACGCTCTCCGCGGCAAGTATCAGCATCTTCTCCTACAGATCTGGTCCTCTGAACTGTCGGGTAAGAACAAGGTGTCTGCAACAAACGTGCTTGCCATTCCGATAATTGCCTACTCCTTTGGGTAGTGAAGTGGACTCAAAGCGAACTGCGTCAACTCAATGTAGGAACCCGAAAGATGATGCATCTCAATCCAAGTTTGCATCCAAAATCAACTGTTATATTTCTCGCGACAGGATGCAGACCGTGGACTCTTGAGTTTGGAGTATCTGCATAACAGGTCTGCCCTGGATGTGGCCTGCAAAGTCATCAAGAGTTCGGATCCCCTCTGCATGGTTTGTGACCATGAAAACGTAGGGGTAGGAGCATTTTTATTTAAGGCAGCACAAAGAGCAGCAGATGAACTTAGTCTCGACTTCAACACTGGGTGGGTAAACCCAAGCTCTGTCACCGAGCTGAAACCTGCTCAGCTAATAGTCCACACACAAAAGCAGCAGAACAAAGGAAACTTCTACAGCTACATAAAGATAAGCCCTTATACGTGGAGTCTTCTACAAGAACATGGAAGACTGGAAATTATTTGGGAAGCTGACCTTTGCTTTCCTAAGGTCAGCTGGGCTGAAGTCTGAGACCGAAGAGTTCATGGCTTGTCAAGGCGGTGTCTTTAACACGCTCGTCTATCGAAGTCATATCTTGGGTATGGAGGTCCCTGATACAAACTGCAGGGCCTGCCGAAGGGCGCCGGAGACGCTAATGCACCTGTTGTTGGCGCCAACTCAAGACAATATTTGTTATTGAATTCTCCGCCCCAGTGGAGACAAATATTGTTTTTAAAGAGGAGAAAAAACGGACGAAATATCGAGATCTTCTCTACGAACTCCGCAGACTCTATCCGCACCACACTGTTAAATTTGTGGTATTGATAATAGGATCCCTCGGTGGAGTGAGGCACATACTGCTTTCGGAATTGAGAATAATACCGGCATGGCGAAACTCGGCAAAAATCTTAGCCGGAAGAATACAGAAGGCCGTCATTCTTAGTTCGTATCGTCTGCTCAGAGCACATGATTCGCCATCCTCTTTAAGAGAGTCAGGAAGCAAACTCCCATAGGACGTAGTACCTTGGCGTTATCATGGATCGAAGCCTGACGTGGAGACAGAACACGGAAGCGATAATACAGAAAGCGAGGACGAGGAGGATTCAACTTTACCCTATGAGAGGTAGACAGAGCCAACTCAACAAGCTCACGCTTATCAGGACCCTCATTGCACCTATTCTGACCTACACCTCCGTTGCCTGGGGATACCAAGCAGCCACCCATCTGAAGAAGATACAAGCCGTGGAAAACGTCGCACTTCGGTGCGCCGTGGATGCACCATGGTTTGTCAGAAACGCCGACTTCTTCAGAGACCTGGGATACACCCCAGTAACTGAAGTCATCCGGGACAGAGCGAAGAACCTATACGCCCGTGCAGCAGAGCATGGGAATCCGCTGGTCAGACAGGCGACTGACTATGACCCCAACGTCGCCCCGAGGCACAAGAGGCCGAAGCTCCAGATCCTGGATAATGGGTAAGTATAACTAACCCTTTATCTGCTTCAGCCCGATCTGCAAGCCACACCGCAAGGAGACCGAAAACATCCAACACCCGATCCCGGGGGTACCAAGCAAACAACCAGCTCGGTACCCTTACCCTAGCCCGTGCCGGCCTCTGACGCTAAGAAAGCGTCTCTGGCCGAACACAATCCTGAACTACACAGTTCACACTTTCTTCCGACGAAATCGGAGCACATGATGCCAATTGACACCCTGGGCTTCCGACTAGTCAACACCCTCAAATCCCTTTCAAACTCCGAAAGGGCTCGGTAACAGCCGTTCCCTCTCACGACAGACGATAGACGCTCCCGGGAGGCTATACATGCCAGCGAAGAAACCAAGACAGAAGAGCGCCAGAAGAAACGACCCAGCTGGCAGGGTCCAACAGCCAGGACCAGGGGAAGTTTGCTAACATCGCCAATACCGTCGATAGGCGAAAAAGCAGGCCCACCCCATACGAGATCGGTCCAGGTCTACAGCGATGATTGGAGCAAAGAGCTCAAGCTCGACCCCTAATCATCCGAGACCGTCATCTTTAGTCAAGAATATTGGCGATCCATTATATTGATTTCCGACCGAAGCTCCGACGGATACATTCTAGGTTTATGGAAAATTATTGTTAAGATTCTTTTTTGTAAAATTATCAGTGGGTTTAAAGTTGTAATGTAAGCTCCTCCCATATTGTAATCCCATAACTGGCAATTGATTCTACTAAACTTATATATACAGTTTTTAATTGATTAATACTTAAAACATTTCTCAGTTGACAAAATGTATACACTAGCCTGCGTACTTTATTAGTTACCGTTTCTATAGGGCTATTTCACCTTAAAAATGTATCTATTTTAATCCTTAAATATTTCATATCATTTACTGATTTTACATGTTCATCACAATTACATGTTGCAGGGTTTACACATTCATGAAAAATTAAACATTCGATGTTAGATTTATTTATAGTATTAAGTGAATACGTCATGAATAGTTTTTTTTTTATTTAACGTTAATGAATTTGAATTTAACCATTTATATACTTTATGTAAGTCTATTTCAGCTTTAACTATGCCAGCGAGGAAAGGAGACCAAGACACAAGAGCGCCAGAAGAAACGACCCAGCTGGCAGGGTCCAACAGCCAGGACCAGGGGAGGTTTGCTAACATGGCCAATACCGTCCGCATTTGCTGAGGGCATAGGCGAAAAAGCAGGCGCACCCCTTACGAGGCCGGTCCAGGTCTACAGCGATGATTGGGGCAAAGAGCTCAAGCTCGACTCCTAATCATCCGAGACCATCATCTTTAGTAAAGAATATTGGCGCGAGCTTTTAACTTAAGTTGGTACCAGAGAAGAGCATAACCGTATCGTCAGCGTAAGCAACGAAATTTTCGGAGATGCTTAATCTAAATATGTCGTTCACATATAGTTGAAATAAATCAGGGCCTAAAACTGTTCCTTGGGAAACTCCAATTGACACCAATAAATATTCACTTTTCTCCTCATTTACTATTACTCTTTGAAATCGATTGGAAAGTTAATTCTGATAAGTACTAATAATAATATATAATAATAATAATAATAATAAATTTTGAGGAAGCGGTCCTACCTGTTCCACCAACACCAGAAGGTCTCAGTACCAGAAGGGTGTTGCACAATAAAGAACCCCCTGGGCCGCAAAATCTGGCCAGAGTGGATGCGGAACTACGTGCAGCGCTACCAGAAGAGGCTGACATCTGGCACATTAATTGTGCCGTGTATGCCGCCGCTCAACGCTTGTCTCAGGTGGAGAGGCGGAACACTGTCTCTCCACAGGAAAGAGCGGGACGGCGCATACAGAAGATGGAAGCCAAGATCCGGTCGGCGAGGCAACACGCGTCCCGTATCCAATGTGTGATGGACTATATGGCAGCCAATAGGCCTTTTACGCCTAAAGTACGGCAAGTAGCTGCCAACTTAAGACGCGTCCATCGCACACTCAATGGAACAGTGCTGCAAACCACCAAACAGCACTGTCTCGACAGGATACGGATGCTACTGACCTGTAAGAAGTCACTAGTGAGGCGGGCGAGGGGGTTGGCGGAAAATCAACGTTTCCGCAAAAAGTCCTCACGCCTTTTCGAACCGCCTCAGCGTATTGCTGAGAATCCGCCGACAGCAGACCAGGTGGAAAACTTCTGGAAAGCGTTGTACGAGGAGAAGCTTCCACTCATCAGAGATTCTCCAGCCCTGGCACACTTTGAAACCTTTTGCCAAAGGTTTCGACAACCGCAAGAGGTGTGCCAACCAATAACCCCAGAAGAGGTTCGAAGAGCTCTTGAAGGCTCTAAGAACTTTGCTGCTCCAGGTTCCGATGGGATTAATAACTTTTGGTGGAAAAAACTACCAAGTACCCACCACCATTTGGCCAGAAATTTTAATGCCTGGCTAAGTGGGAAGCAGCAAATTCCTTCTTGGGTTGTTGAGGGGCGGACAGTGCTGATCCCAAAGAACGGAGATTTGTCTGACCCAAAGAATTACCAACCGATAACCTGCTTAAACGCATGCTACAAGGTGTTCACACGCATTTTGTACATGCGGGTGCTCCACGCAGTTGAACCGGTATACGAACGGATATATGAGCAACGAGGGTCGAAGAGAGGTACCGCTGGCTGCAAGGAGAATCTGCTGATTGACAGGTGTGTCACGCAGGACTCCATGCAGTATAAGCGGAATCTTTCGATGGCCTGGATCGATTACCGCAAGGCATTTGACATGTCATCTCATGAGCTAATTATACACTTGCTCCAATGTCTTGCGGTCCCCGGTCCAGTAGTGAGGTGTATTGAAGAACTGATGCCACTCTGGAGGACTCGCTTTACCATTACATCCGGTAACGATCGAGTACAGACAGAGCCGGTAACGTTCAGAAGGGGAGTATTTCAGGGAGACTCCCTCAGCCCCCTTCTATTTTGCATCTCACTGCTGCCATTATCCGTTTCGCTCCGAAAAACCCGTGGCTACAACTGCGGTACCCCAGGAGACAGGAGACATAAGGTCACCCATCTGTTTTATATGGATGACCTTAAACTTTATGCCTCCGGGGAGAGGGACCTGCACCAGTCCCTCAGGGTGGTACAGGAGTACACGCAGGCTGTCGGTATGGAGTTCGGGTTAGACAAATGTGCACTGGTCCATCTTAAGAGAGGACGATGCGGGGACTACGGAGAGGACGCGCAGCTCGTAGACGGAAGCATCTTACATCATCTAGATGCCGGAGAGTCGTACACTTACTTAGGTGTTGAACAACACTCCACCCAAGAAGTGAGTGTCGTGAAAAACGCTCTCCGTGGCAAGTATCAGCACCGACTCCGACAGATCTGGTCTTCAGAACTGTCGGGGAAGAACAAGGTGTCTGCAACCAACATGCTTGCCGTTCCGATCCTTCTCTACTCCTTTGGAGTAGTGAAGTGGACTCGAGAGGAGTTGCGTCAACTCGATGTAGGAACCCGCAAGAAGATGTACCTCAATAGGAGTTTACATCCCAAATCGTCCGTTCCACGGCTATACCTCCCGCGACATCGGGGAGGGCGTGGACTCTTGAGTTTGGACAGTCTCCACAACAGGATGGTTCTGGATGGAGCCTGTAAGGTCATCAGGAGTTCGGATCCCCTCCTCTGCATGGTCCGGGACCATGAAAATGCAGGGGTAGGAGCATTTCTGTTTAAGGCAGCACAGAGAGCAGCTGATGAACTTGGTATCTCCTTCGACGTCGAGCGGGTAAATCGCGACTCCGTCACCGAGTTGGAACCTGCTCGACGAAAAGCCCAAATTAAAGCTGCAGAACACAGCATCTTTCTGCAGCTGCACATGGATAAGCCAATGCACGGAATCTTCTATAAAAATATAGAAAACCTTGGCTTATCCGAAAGGCTGACCTTTGCCTTTTTAAGGTCAGCTGGGCTGAAGTCTGAGACCGAGGGATTCATAATGGCTTGCCAGGATGGCGTATTCAACACTCTGGTCTATCGTAGCCGTGTTATGGGTATAGAGGTCCCGGATGTCAGATGCAGGGCCTGCCGCAGGGCGCCAGAGACTGTAATGCACTTGCTGTCGGCTTGCCCGACATATGCAGTCTCGGCCTATATCCAAAGGCACAACGGAGCATTACGAGTGCTTTATTACCATTTAAGGCACTCGTATGGGATAGACGAGACACCAGTGCTGCCTTATGCTCCGGGGGATATCGAGTCCGTTGTGGGCAATGAGAAGTGTCTAATCTATTGGAACTACTCGTTTCCCACCGTTAGGCAAATACAAGCCAACAAGCCTGACGTAGTACTCCTCGATCACCAACTCAAGACAATGTTTGTCGTGGAGTTCTCGGCTCCCGCGGAAAACAACATTGTCTTGAAGGAGGAGGAAAAACGGACAAAATATCGAGATTTGCTCTTCGAACTCCGCAGACTTTACCCAGACCATACTGTTAAGTTGGTGGTACTGATAATAGGAGCCCTAGGTGGAACAAAGCACACACTGCTTACGGAACTGAAGATCATACCGGCATGCCGAAACTCGGCAGAGATCTTAGCCGGTAGGATGCAGAAGGCCGTCATCCTCGGTTCGCTACGTCTACTCAGGGCACACGATTCCCGGACCCAGTAGTCACTTACCCCACGGTGTGGGGAGTGGCCACCGGTACTACCAGCTCCCCTCGGTGAGGATCGGAGCCACAGAGAAGGGTGACTGGTTTTTAACAAAAAACAAAAAATAATAATAATAATAAATTTTATTGATTCAAAGAGACCAGAAAGGTATAAAACAAGTCAAAAAATTATATACATAAACTTACATAAAATAATTATAGAAGAGAAGAAAACAAACAAACATATTGACATATCTAAAAAATACTTAAAAAGAAAGAGATCAATTTGAGAAGAATTCGTCTAAGTTGTAATACATGCCTTGAAAAAGGTATTTTTTCAATGACTTCTTGAAAGTGAAGTAGGTAGGTACTATAGCTATATATATCACTTTGACGATGAATAATACATTTACATTTAAATATAAAACAGGCAACTTCTTGAATGTAGAGGCAGCATTGGGGAAGTATATTTAGCTGTACAAATAAGCTTCTGCACGACTCACTTTGGCTTCTATTTAATACAGCGCGTATGCATCTTTTTTGAGTTAAGAATTTTTTTTTGCTGCTGGGGATGTACCCGACAGCATTATTCCATATGGAAGGCGGGATTGTATTTCTGCAAAGTAAAAGTTTTTCATAACTTCTATATCGAGTATATTCCGCATACATCTTCTTTGATATATTTTGCTATTTAATTTATTTGTTTCACTGCATATATGACTATCCCATTCAAGGGTATCACTTAGTGTTATCCCTAAAAATTTTACAGTGTTACTTGTATTTATAATCATTTCACCAAGGTTTATGTTTATACTTCCTACCTTTCTTTGTTTAGTATGAAACAATAAATATTCGGTTTTACTAGAATTTAAATACAACACATTTTTAGAGAACCACTGTGCTAATTTATCAATTAGATATTTAAAAGCTGATTGATTAAGTTCAGGAGATTCCCTTGAACTTAATATCGATAAGTCATCAGCATACATTGTTATTTTAAATTCCGATAAATATTTCGCGATGTCAGCTACGTAAATCGCAAATACACACCTACCGGACACCTTTTCTTGTCTAACTCATCAAGGATGTATAGAACTCGGTTGTGGCTGTCATTGTTGATTTGTTCTTTCTGAATCCATGTTGTTCATTAGGTATCAATCTGTATCTTTTGATAAAGGAGTCGAGCCTCTCCAGCATACAATACTCAACAATTTTAGAGATTACTGATGTTAAAGAAATTTGCCTGTAGTTATCAACACAATTTTTTGCATTTTTTTATGGATGGTACTACCTTCGCTACTTTTAAGCTGTCTGGAACTGTCCCAGATTCAAGGGAGCAGTTGACTAAATGGGTTATAGATTTTAATAAGTATTTACTAAAATCTTCTATGATGTTGCTTGGCATATCATCAGGTCCCGCAGACGATTTGTTTTTCAGCTTAGAAAAGATTTCTAACATTTCCTCCTCTGAAAAAGGTAGTACTACCATAAAATGCGGATTACTATCTATGGCATCATTGTAATTATTATTATTTGCCTATACAATATTTTGTATAACGGCCTTCATGAAAAAATTATTGAAAATATTTGCCATTCTGTTTGGTGACTTTATTATCTCATTATTATGTATTCTTTCTAGAATTGATGAGTTAGGACTCTTTTTATTTTGAAGTTTATTAATGATTGACCAAGAAGGTTTGCTTTTATTCGATGAATTTTGGATTATGTTATTGAAGTGACATTTTTTACTGTTCTCTACCAGATTCTTGTGTTCAGACTTTCTTCTCTTACATAGAGGATACTGCTTCTGAATTAGGTATAAGTCCCTTAGTTGTGTACTTGATAAGTTTTTTCTCTGAACTTTATTGAGGTTTTTATTATTGGAAATGAGCTGTTAAAATGAGCCTATAAAATACTCATAAACTCCTCATATTTGTTGTTTATGTTACCCCCATCGTATGCTTTTTCCCACGCTTCATTCTTAAGTCTATTTTCAAAAAGTGGTTTTTTTTGTTATATACTCTACAAAAGCTGTAGTGTACTTTAGTCGAATCTAGTTGATCGCAAACTGACTCGGATGATACGACAACCATTTTGTGGTCAGATAGAGGAGTATCAGATACACATGCTCGATATGTATACTCGCCAAGCTCTGAGAGCTGTCACGCGCTGTTCACGTGGGCTTAGTTCACCAGAGCCATTCATGCGTAAAACTATTAAAAATACAAGAAGTTTCCTGATCGATTTTAGAACGATTGAATATTAATGAAAATGTAGGATATTGTTCTTTTAAACTTGATAATACACTACCATAAACTTCAAATGCATTCACTAAACTGTTTATGAGTTATAATAATTCAAATTTTCGAACAAATGTAAATACACTCTTATGAAAATTACATACAACTGAAGTCGAGAAAACCGTTGGCAATCTCCTGAAAAATGTAACCAATGAGGATGGAACAGTCGCGATCACGAGGCAATCACGCATATTTATTACTCTCAGCCGTCCGTGAATACACTTTAGCATCTATATTTGTAAAATATATTTTCAATTCTGGTGTTGCTGTGATTGTAACTCGTGTATTATTATGTACAATACTATGTAGCCCATACTGAGTGACTGTCAGTGTCCCTTTCAGAGGACGAAATGTTAAAATCTATGTTAGGGTCTCCCATGACCCATATACGTGACTACTGTAAAAATGTTGTTAAGCGACAATTGAAATTTTTCCAGAAATACTTGGAAATTACCTGTTGGTGATCTATATATGGAAACTAATTTATGAGAAATATTGTTAATTTTTCATTCGCATGCACAAAATTCAAAATCTTTTCCTACATTTAATTCATTGAAGTTAATCGGATATGTTTCAAGACCTTCCTTTGCCCATATTACAGTACCACCCCCTCGGTGTATGGACCGACTAAAGAACTAAAGTGACTAACTATATTGTAACCTAGCAATGACAGACTAGGTACCTACTTCATCTTCAAGAAGCCATGACTCTGTGACAGAAATAAATAGGGGATTGTTTAATTTATGGATTTCCACTTCTAGAATATTTTACTTATTTCTAATGCTCTGAATATTTAAATATAGCATAAACTTATTTTTATTGATATCGCATCCTGCATCATTTATGAGCATATGTTGTACAGTCGCATTTATAGATGCTGGTTTGTTGGATAAATAATGTTCTCTTTTACTGCCTAGGTCAATATTTAAAAATCCTCTGATGATTATTTATTATACATATATCTTTTTTTAAGTCCCAGTCTATCCCGAACATAAAGACAAGCGTCTAGAGAGACCGAAATGCGAAAGCTTCGACACGCCCAACACGTGATATCATTAGTTTGAGTATTTCTTCTTTGCTCTAGCGTTTACGTCCAGCGATATTGTTAGGGTATAGGTTACGCTTTAGCTTATGGCCGCGAGGGGTCCCGGGTTCAATTTCATATGTCCGTACAATTTTTTTTAAAATTTTGTAAAACCAATTTTATTAATATTTTATACTTTCATACTACTTATTTATTTACAAATTATTTTAAATTTACATAGTTAGATAAGCCTTAATTTTACTTGCCTTTTAATTTACTTTTTGTAAAACGAGTTGGTGTTTGCTAATAATTTTTTGTAATCCTACCTGACCTCACTCCGTCCAGCTTTACAAGTACTGTGGCATTTCTCGCTGCAGATGTTCGGCTGGCTCCGGATATGGGTGTTCGGGTGGGACAGATTGTTCTTAAATTTTTAATAAATATGTTTTTGATTTTTTTTTATTTGATTTTTAAATTTTGTAACGATTAATATATTTTTTTACAAATTCTTTTCTGATTTCTTTAGGTTTTCCTTCTTTTTATATAATAATTTCATTCTTTCATGTGATTTCTTTGGGTTAGGTTAGTGGGTTTTTATTTTGATATCTAATTGATAATAATTATTAGCGCCGCAGGCAGTATTAGCGTCGCAGACAAAAAAATGGGGGGGTGCGGGGGGTGCGCCTTTTTCCCACAAAATAACAGGAAATATTTTAATTTCTCCACTTGCACGAATTTATTACACATTTACAAGGTAATGCGCATGCTCGAAGCTTTCGCATTTCGGTCTCTCTAGACTCTTGTAACATAAAGCATTTATTCGTTTCGCTGGTTGGTAGTTCTTTGATGCTGATATCAGCGTCTTTAAATTTGGTTTGTCGTGTGATGGAATCTTTTATTTTTTGGGGTGTAACGTGCCTTTTTATTCTGTACAAGTAGAGCCAGACCTTTCTTCCCACAGCAATTTCTTCCCCGTCATGCTCTCCATAAAATGTCTGGATGGGTCTTCTTGTGTTTTTATGATAAGTTACTGGTTTAAACTCCTCTATCTCCTCTTTGTCATTTGAAAGATTGATAACGTCCTTCATTTTGCTTAACTGTGCTGCCTCTAACTCTCTAAGATTACTTTCTCCCTTGTTTTCTGACGCCCTGGAGTTTGTTGATGAATTTGAAATTCCCTCATTTAATAGTTCTGTATTTATTTGAGTAGTGGACACTTGCTTCTTAGCTATTGAACTGTAGGATTCCTTTTTTTGGGGTTTATCATAAACATTTCTATTTACCTACTGCTTTTTTATGTTTTACTTCTGGCTCTTTCATTATCATCTCAACTTTTTCTTCTAATAATTTTTTGTTCTCCTCTAGTAGATTATTATTACTCTCTAACAATTTATTTTTTATTTCAGATTCTTACAAAAGTCTTTTTAGCATTCTATTTTCTATTTTTAATTTCTCTAGTTCATTAGTACTTGCCTCTTCAGATTTTCCTGGACTGCGAGTAATTTTCAAATCCAAAGATGGGTTAGGTTTACAGCAATTAATTATTGTGCCACTAATAACTTGTAAATTGTTTACTCTATGTATACAGGACTTGTGATAAACACCTCCACAACTTATACACACAGCAATTGCACATTTTTTCGTTTTGCAGCAGGTAAAAACAACATTTTTCTGATTGTCTGAATCTGAATGCTCCTCATTGTGAGGCATCTTAAATACAGTAGTTCGTTACTTACGCCCCGTATACCATAACTCGTTATTTTTTCAATTAATTTTTCGTGAGAGAGTGTCAAAAGCCTTGGCCAGATCTAAAAAATCGCCAAGGACCTTTGACCACTGTTTAAATTATTATGTAAATAATTGGTTACTGCGTACATGGCGTCAAAAGTCGTCACGCCTTCCGTGAAAGCTACATTTTGGGGCACTCAAACTCCTCTAACCTTTTTTGGAGGCAACGTAGGTGCCAATGCTGATGAATGTTCCTGGGGGTCTAGGGAGCACGTGAAAAAAGGAATTTTTCAAATCGGTGCTATTCCATCACTTTTCCACATTTTACACTTTTTTCCGGCTTATATACTGAATTATTATTATTCATATTCAGAAATAAAAAACTACCATTATTTTTGGATTTACTACCGGTCACGGAAATATCGGAAGACCATTTTGGACCACTTTGTATAATAACAGATTTGTTCTTACATTCGTTTTATCTGAAAATGGAATAATTTATGATTGATATAACCGCCATTTTATCGAAAACTGTCAAAGATAGATATGGGGTGTGCTACATGTTGTATACCTAGAGTTTCGTAAGCAATCTTCATTTTGAATAATATATTTTATTAAAAATTACAGAGTTTATACTATTTTCGGATAAACCGGAAATCAGAAGTTAGAGCAATTAAAATGTGCAGCTGATTCATTCATACAACTTACCCGAATTTGAAATTGATATTTTTTTTTTACTAGACAGTTATAGACTGGCAAGTAATATGGTAGGCACTCGGTATTTGACACGTATAAGTATCGTTACTTTGATCGATTTGTGACCATTGACGAAAATCTACGTGAAATCACGTCACTCTGCTGACTGGGAAGTTCAGTAATATAGGTACGATTTTTTCAGAATTTACATTAACTTGTATTAGTAAATATGATAGAATGTCATATATTTCTTACTGATAACTAAAAGTTTTGAAAAATTCCTTAACCTTTATTGGATTAAAATAAATATGTTTGCACTTTTTGCTAAAGTTAATAAGCATGTAAACCAGAGTAAAAAATTATTGATTATCCAATATGATGAAAATTGTCTAGTTTCGAAAAGCCATATCCCAGAAATTATTCATTATTTCAGGTTTTACCCATTCGGACTTTTATTCAGAGGTAAAATCTACAACAAAACAAAATTGTATAGAATTCGAACTAGATATGGCAATAGTCATTCAAATTTATTATATTGACAGATGCGGATCCAGGAAACATTTGGGGGGGCCATTAGTCCTGTTATTTAATTTATTTTGTACGAAAAATCAATTCTAAACAAGAAAATATTATATTTGCACCCATAGATAAAACTATATATTTATATTTAATTTATTAAAATATTTGAATTACTTGTTCTGCCTTTATTTGTGGGTGTCATGTGGAACTTCTGCGAGGTTCGAGCTGAAGAACAGCTAATAAGTAATACGGTTATTTGTATATTATAGGTACAAAAGACTTTCGTAACAACTACTATTTCTATTTTAGTATTCTGGATGAGACAAGTATTCAAAAACTCTTATTAATAAAAATGTAAAAGTAATTAGAATTTCTTACATTTTCATGTCGCCTGACCCTGTAATAATTGATTTGTCACTTAGAAATCGACATGAGCTAAGGAATCCGTCATAACCAGCTAATTCTCTAACCATTTTAGCTACTCCATTTGCATCCCTGTTATTTAAATCGTATACCGTGCACATATTGTCCATACCACCACATGCTAGAATAAAGCAATGGGCTATTTCAGTAAGAATTTTTGTATTACATTATTTGCAAGTGCTGATTAAAATAACTTTACCATATATCTTTTTAAATTGCAACTTTAATTTACAGAGAAAAAAATATATATAAAAAATGTGAAATTTAGCGCGTCCTTGAAACGCCTATTTGAATGATGCCATTACAACTATTTTAATTTTTACGAAGTTGCTGTCTTGGCTACTATAATTTCTCACTGCTCTATTTATCAATTGTCATTTTATATCAAATGTCAGAAGGTTATGTGAGGATTGTGTTTATCAACTAAAACATAACGTTTAAGGGGTGTTTTGAGTAGACTTGTAGTCAGAAATAAATAGTAGGGGGTACTCATTGGATTTCATCAATTTCAATTTAGAAAAATATGCAAAATAGTGCCATGCAGGTAATGTTGGAATTTCTTCAAGGGATGCTCAAACCTTCCCAGGAGATGCCGGGCACCAGCTCCCTACAGGCCCGATTTTGTGCCAAAATTGTGGTTTAAAATGATAAAAGTACAAAAGAAAGTACCTAAGACTGGGAACATTCTCTACTATGAAGAAAACAGAAGTCGACTGTCACTTTGTCACTTGTCAACTTGTCTTAATCAATGCGGCCAATATTGGTATGAAATTTAGTGTGCAGTCTAAGTAACAGTGACGATTTCGACAAACGCACGTTTGAAATACTTTCTATAAATAAAAACATATTTTTTAAATTGAGCAAAAATTTTATACTAAACCTAATGACTCAAAACTCGTTGCAGTGTTCATATTAAACTTTTGAATAAATATACCTAGTTTAATATTTGAGCACCTATACTGAAAACGCCCAATAAACATGTTTCATTTTTAACTTACCTAAAAAATACTTTTAGCAATTCTGAGAGCAAAATAGTGTGAGATACAATGTCCTTAATAGAACTGAAGATATGAGACAAATAATTTGTAAGTGGTAGTAATTATAAAATACCTTACCCACAAAATTACCAGAGTTCGCAAAAGCTACGCTCATTACCCACGCTGACCGTAAAGGTATAATTTGCATTTTATTTCCAGTGTAAGTATCCCAGATGATAAGTTTCCCGTCAAGTGATCCTGTTACACAATGGCGGCTGTCGCCACTATAGTGCACAGAGTTAACTTTGTTTAAATGACCCTTCATGAGTTTTTTTGTTGAAATTTTTACTTTTGGAACAGCTCCTACTCCATCACAAGCACTTTCAAGGGTCACATCTTGTTGCTTTTTTTGGTCTTCCTATAAAATAATCAAAATAATCATGATAAACATAATAAAAATTACCACTATTTGCCTAATAATACCACTATTTTATAATAACCTCGTTAAGCAGGGATATCAATATAAATACTCCTCTTTATACCACTCAGTATCCCAAACTCAAAGTAGAAAGTGGGTGTGTAGTGCAGGCGAACTAGCATTTCTGAGTAAAATGTTTACCGACTGAATGGATTTTCACGAAACTTTCTGGTTCTGTTCATATTGATATTGATGTCTAGGCCAAGCTCCGCAAAAAAATTGCCGCTGTTGCCCCGCAATTTTTTTAAACAACAATTTTGATGCTAATTTGTTAACTACCAAAATTGAGGTAAATATAAAAAACAAAACGATTTTTAAATAATTTGACGAAACATAACAACTTTTTACTTTTGTAAAATTTTCGAAAAAATGCATATTTTCCGCGATATGGCGATTCTTATTTTTCCAAAAATGAGGGAGGGGGAATAAAAAGTGACGAGAAAAAAATCCACAAAAATGCTGGTGAATGTATTATTAATATCCCAGACTTTTTTTAATCTATGACTTTTTTCTAAAGTGCACTCTGAACCGAAGTTTTTTCGAAAAAAAAACACGAAACAAAAGACGCTATTCGGAAAATGGAAAATCTCGTAAACTATGAAATTTAAATAAACGTTTAAATCAAGTTATTCTTTAAAATTTGATCTCTTGTAACTTGTTTGTCACGAGCATATTTTCCGAGTCTTCAACAGTTTTTCACGGTGAAAAACGTGTATTTGATCGTGAAAAACTGTTGAGAACTCGGAAAATATGCACGTTAGAAAAAAATTACAGGAGACCAAAATTTGAAAGAAAATCTTAACCTATACGTCTGAATTTTTCCAGATTTTTAAATTTTATAGTTTACGAGATCTTCCATTTTCCGATAAGGGCCTTTTTTCCCATGTCTTTCTGGAAAAACTTGGACATAGTGAACTTTAGGAAAAAGTCATAAAGGAAGAGAAGTCTTGTATTTTAATAACACATTGACCAGAATTTTTGTGGATTTTTTCTCGTCACTTTTTATTCCCCTCCCCCCACTTTTTGGAATAATTCGAACCGCCTATATCTCGGAAAATACGCATTTTCTGGAAAATTTTGAAAATTTTACAAAAGTAAAAATTTCTTATTTTTTGCAAATTATCTAAAAATATATTTTGTTTTTTAAATATACCTCAACTTTGGTAGTTAACAAATCATCAACAAAATCATTGTTTAAAAAAATTGCGGGGCAAGAGCGGCAAATTTTTTTTGCGGAGTTTGATCTAGACATCAATACGAAGAAAATCCAGAAAGTTTTTTGAAAATCCATTCATTAGGTAAACTTTTTCAAGTTTAGGTCTATTTTCGTCTAATTCGCCTACACTAGTGTATAATGGTGTGACATAAGAGAAAAGCTGCTCGAAAGTGACGCGTTCAATTTGCAACAGTCTTAGTAGATTATATTTTGGATCATAGATGAGGAAACATGTGGAAACATTAGGTGCTTTCGTTTGCAGTGAACATATAAACATGATTTCAATTATCATAATCATATGATACAAAATTGCATGATAGGGATAAGATAATCATAACGAACGAACGTCCACACATGAAACAGGTTTCTTATGATTACGAATCATAGACCAGTGACTTTAATTTTTAAAAGTGTTGTTGCTTTTAACACACCGTTTTTTTATTGTAAATATTGTAAAAAATTAGCCACATTACGGGAAAAATACTCTTGATGTAATTTACTCGCCGCTAAATTTGTTACTGCAAAATTACCAAAAAATGCATAATCCATCCAACGCTTATTTTACTCGGGAACACATTTATTACTTTTAAAAGAAATTGGTTCCATTAGGCTTCAATAATAACCACTATTTTTAAATAGCAATAACTGGCGAATTTTTGCAAATTTTGAGTTCCTCGTTCAAAGTTACATGACTATACGAATTCTTCAGTAGATTGCTCAAAATTCTTTTGCATACACTTCAATGGTTACCAAATAGACTCCCGGTATCCGTTTTATCGTAAGTGCAAAATATGACGTTTTGCAAAAAAAATTAATTTGCATATAACTTTGGACCAAGGCACTTTTTTATCATGATTTTTGCGGGAAATTACATGGTTTGGTTAATACTACATATTCTTGTTCAAAAAATTAACATTATTTATTTATGAAAAATAAAATTTGCAAGTAACAAAAACTGCAATAACTTTTTTAATTATGCAAATTTTAATGAGATTCAAACGGCATTCGATTCGTCGGACAAAAATACGTTTATTTCACCTTTTGTGGATCCTTTTTGGACCATTTTAAGCCGAGATATCAACGATATTAATTTTATAATTAACATTTTAGAAAAATTCGAAATGGAGACTATATGCTAGACTCTTTACTCTCTGAGGTTACATTTTTTATATTTTTTCATGCGTATTAGACTGGAAAAAAAATATTACGAATAACTACAACTGCTCGTACAACAGTAAGCATGTTCAGTGGTGTATATATTTTTAAATATTACATTTATTATGTTTTGAAATCTACGTATAATTGAAAAAGTTATTGCAATTTTTGTTACTTGCAAATTTTGTTTTTCATAAATAATGTTAATTTAAAAAAGAAAAATTTAATAAGAATATGTAGTACTAACCAAAACATGTAATTTCCCGCAAAAATCAGGATGAAAAAGTGCACTGATCCAAAGTTATAAACAAATTATTTTTTTTTTCAAAACGACATTTTTTGCAAAATTTTGCACTTATGATAAAACAGCACCGGGAGTCTATTTGGTAATCATTGAAGTGTATGCAAAAAAAATTTATGCAATCTAACTGAAGAATTCGTATAGTTATGTAACTTTGAATACGGAACTCAAAATTTGCAGAAATTCGCCAGTTTTTGCTATGTAGAAATAGTATTTATTATTGAAGCATAATGGAATCAATTTCATTTACAGGGTTTTCCCGAGTAAAATGAGTTTTGGAAAGTTCAAATCGGATGATCAGAATGGAAGTTATAAAGAAAAGGCTTATATACTAGACACTAAGGCCTCTATTTTTTTAAAACTCTGCACTAATTGTTATGCTATTAATTGCCCGTCTCACTCACAGCTCCAAATGCACAGGTTCTATCGGCGGTTGCGTAGATAATATTTTTTAAATGACCCTAAATAACAAATGAACATAAAGTTGGCACCCAGAGTTAGCACCCCAGATTCACACTAGGTCTGAAACGGCAAAGTAAAGAGCGGCCGCGCTGCCGCTGGCAGGGATTTTCTTGTTTCGAGGAGTAACAGAGGCCTGTCGGAGGTGGAAAGCGGCAGCTCGTAGCCGGACCGAATTTTTCGATGTAAAAAAAATTTCCGGCTCTGAAATGCACATGTAAAGAGCTGCCGCGATTCAGGTTGTGGCAATCATCATGATTCAGTGTAAACTAACCGCCCTCCAATTTTCAGTGTGGCAGCTCCATGCCAAGTCGAGTTTTCCGGGGAACGAGTTTTTCGACCGTGGAAGGGAAGGGCCAAGAGCTGCCGCGATTTTCTCTCTGTGGATGCTTCTCTATTACCGAGAGGTACCTTACGACCTATTTTCAGCGCGGCAGCTCAATAGACCATGAACTGCCAATATGAAGCCCTCCCCCCACCGTGGGAATTTATGACTCTCATATTTTTTGTAGGTGTTGGCATCTAGTTTAAGGTTTTAGTTGTTTGCCCTTTGTCAATTACAGCATATCCCGGAAAAGCCCGGAAAACCACAGATATATGGAGAACATGACTTTTTTTAATTCGTTCCCATTTAACTTCAATTTTAAGATAAAGAAAGTATATTTATAACCAATATTTTGTGCAGAAATTCTTTCCTCAAGTTTCCTGGAAAACAGTTGGAAAATAAAATTATCAGTTGCATATTTTTCCATTTCTTTTATTGTAAATGAACCTTAACACAATATATATGAAAACATTCAAGTTATAATAATGAAAATTCAAACTTTTAATCTTAAAATCAAATAAGAGCATTTAATTTTCTGACAGCATTTGTAATCAGCAGTCTTCTTCTTCATCCTCATTTACTATATCGGCTAAGGTATCTAGTTTTGTGTCATCTTCATCTTCAGACTCGTCTGGATCAAATCTTTCCATAGCGTCGGTTAGTTCGTGTGGCAACGGATACCCTTTAATTCAATTAAACTTAAGTTGTCCATTCTCAACTTCCAACCATGTCCCACTGGAGTTGATGTTATGGGTTTCGCGACGTGAACATTGTTCCATATGTAGCACTGGTAGTTTACACGGTTGATGTGATTTTCAAATGAAGATTTGCAAGGAGGGAGTAGACTCAGTTGGACACCTTGTGTATTTGGCAGTGCAAATGTCATTTTGGGAGAGTATTTTTGTGTGAACAAATCGTACCACTACCCGATAGACTTTCTCCATTTAGGTCTATATTATTCCAACATAAGTGCGACACAATGTTACCTGTAGCAGTCTCTAACTCAAGCAAGTGTGAGTAGGACACACAATGACCATATCTATTTGCTAAAGTTACCAGTTCTGCACTTCCTGTAAGGTGCGTTATAGTCATTCCTAAACTCAAATGCTTTGGCATTTTCCATCTACCATTAGTAATGCTATAGCATAAGTCCTGTGCATAGGAATTCCCTGCGCGTTTGACTTTGTCATTAGCAACGTGCAGTGGTTTTCCGCTCGTTATATACAAAAGAAATTTACCTACTAAATTAGGAGCCTTTGTTTCATCTGACGCCAGGAATTTTGCTGAAGGAGGCCAAGGCATTGCAGGTGAATTTTCGTATGACTGCTGGACATGCCATCTCAAAATCACTGCAGCCTCTTGTATTCTTCACATATCTGATGAATCAGCTTTAATTGCAACTTCTACGGCTTGTCGGGCTTCTATCGACGAGTACACAAGTTCACTCTGTAGTTTGGCTGGCAAAATGATATATGATTGCCAAAATGATTTTTTAATTTATCAATTTTATAATTTTCATTATAAAATTCTCGTGCAGCATTGCCATGCGTTCAACATTACCACCAACAATTATACTTTCTTAAACATAGTTCGTTAAATGTTCAAATACTTCTTTGTGCGCATTTTGCTATACAAGTGACTCACTTTCTGGAGCAGCATGGGGTCGCCTATCAGGATGTCATTTACTTTCGCTTCTGCAGCTGGTATAATGGATAATCCTATGATTTCGGTAACGCATTTGGTAGGCAACTCGTACTTTCTTTCGAAGAAATCCATTTTCGATTCTTGTGGCAAAAAATGCAGCTATCGCTTGGAAACTGATTTCCTGTAGGAGCTGACCCGTGGCTTCGCTTTGGTGTTGATGTGTCACTTTCGTTGCTCGATGGCCGCACACGTTTCGTAATTTTTTTATATGTTCGTAAACTTTTGGTAACACCAGCGATGGTAAAAAATCACGATCTACATCGAGATCCACCGGCACCTATCTACACACACTTTCAAATCTAGTACTTTTAGTGAATTTCTTCAGTCGCACTTCAACACAATCGTGAACTTTCTGAAATGATTGAGCGGAAAATGATCGGAGAATATTATCTGATTTATTTTCATTAAAATGGATGATACATCTCTTCCCCTGTGATGTTGTTAATTCTCCATCTCGCTTCAAACTTAAAGGTTTTTCATCACACATGGTTACAGTTTATCTGAAACAGAAATTAATTTAGTAATGATAGTTAAATGGGAATATTAGGAGCAAAGAATAAAGTTTTTCTGTAAAAAATAATTTTCTCCGTATTTCCGTGGTTCTCCATGTTTTTCCGGGATATGCTGTAATTGACAAGGGGCAAACAACTAAAACCTTCAAGTACATGGCAATACCAACAAAAAAATATGTGAGTTGGAAATTCCCACACGGGGGGGTGGGGGGTGGGGTATACACTAGCCTTCGCTCTACAATGCCAAGTCGAGTTTTCTGGGGGAAAAGGAGTTTTCCGACCGTGGAAGGGAAGGGCCATGAACTGCCGCGATTCTCTCTGTGGATGCTTTTCTATTAACAATAGATACCTTTCGACCTATTTTCTGCTCGGCAGAACAACGCCAAGTCGAGTTTTCCGCGGGAAAAATAGTTTTCCGACCGTGGAAGAGAAGGGCCACGAGCTGCCGCGATGTTCTCTCTGCGAATGCTTTTCTTTTAACAATAGGTACATTTTAACTTACTTTCAGTGCGGCAGCTCAACGCCAAGTCGAGTTATCCGGGGAAAAAGAGTTTTCCGACCGTGGAAGGGAAGGGCCACGAGATGCCGCGATTTTTTCTCTGCGGATGCATTTCTCTTAACAATAAGTACTTTTTGACTTACTTTCAGCGCGGCAGCTCAACGCCAAGTCGAGTTTTTCGGGGGAAAATAGTTTTCCCACCGTGGAAGATAAGGACGGTGTTGACCTGCCGCGCTGAAAATAGGTCAAAAGGTATTGTTCAAAGAAAAGCATCCACGGAGAGAAAATCGCGGCAGCTCGGGGCCCTTCCCTTCCACGGTCAGAAAACTCTTCTTTCCGCGCAAAATTCGGCTTGGCTTTGAGTTACCGCGCTGAAAGTGGGTCATAGGGTTCCTATTGTAAAAAGAGAAGCAGCTACAGCATCTACAGAGAGAAAATCGCGGCAGCTCGTGGCCCTTCCCTTCCACGGTCGGAAAACTCGACTTGGCGTTGAGCCGCCGCACTGAAAATAGGTGAAAATGTACCTATTGTTAAAAGAAAAGCATCCACAGAGAGAAAATCGTGGCAGCTCGTGGCCCTTTCCTTCCACGGTCGGAAAACTATTCTTCCCGCGGAAAGTTTGGCTGGGCATTGACCTGCCGCGCTGAAAGTGGGTCAAAAGGTACCTATTGTTAAAAGAAAGGCATCCACAGAGAGAAAATCACGGCAGCTCGTGGCCCTTCCCTTCCACGGTCGGAAAACACCTTTTCCCGCGGAAAACTTGACTTGGCGTTGACCTGCTGCGCTGAAAATGAGTCAAAAGGTACCTATTGTTGAAAGAAAAGCATCCACAGAGAGAAAATCACGGCAGCTCGTGGGCCTTTCCTTCCACGGTCGGAAAACTCTTTTTCCCGTGGAATACTCTACTTGGCGTTGACCTGCCGCACTGAAAATAGATGAAAATGTACCTATTGTTAAAAGAAAAGCATCCACAGAGAGAAAATCGCGGCAGCTCGCGGCCCTTCCTTTCCACGGTCGGAAAACTCCTTTTCCCGCGGAAAACTCGATTTGGCATTGAGCTGCCGCGCTGAAAATCAGTCATAAGGTACCTATCGGTAATAGAGAAGCATCCACATAGAGAAAATCGCGGCAACTCTTGGCACTTCCCTTCCACGGTCGGAAAACTCGACTTGGCATGGAGCTGCCGCACTGAAAATTGGAGGGCGGTTAGTTTACACTGAATCATGATGATTACCACAACCTGAATCGCGGCAGCTCTTTGCATGTGCATTTCAGAGCCGGAAAATTTGTTTACATCGGAAAACTCGGACCGGCTATGAGCTGCCACTTGCTACCCCCGACAAGCCTCTTCTACTCCTCAAAACAAGATAATCCCCGCCAGCGGCAACGCGGCCGCGCTTTACTTTGCCGTTTCAGACCTAGTGTGAATCTGGGGTGCTAACTCTGGTTGCCAACTTTATGTTCATAAATAACAAAATTCTAGGGGAGTCAAACCAGGTGACCTTGGAGGCCACCTGACAGGATCATTCGTCGAAATGATGTTTTGTCCAAATTTCTGTTGAAGGTAATCAGTTACCATTCTTGAATTATTGGGAGAAGTACCAGCTTGTTGGAAATATATTTCCTGTTCTAAATCCAATTCTTCTAAAATGTCATATGACCAATATGTCGTATCTTGTCGGTTAAATAACCCGAAATTTGTGAACCTAGACTCATTCGAATATAAAATCCTTGTCCCCAAAAAAATCATTGTTTGGCTGTACGTTATTCCGTAAAATCCAATTAAAATATCCCATCCTACGTTGGTGATTATTTTCGTGCAGATATTTAAACGATTAATAGTTGTATCTATGCAAAATTTGGCTTACTGTTTGGTGACTGATTTCTTATTCAAACGCAATTTGCCTTAAAGAAACAGTCTTATCAATTTTTACACGAGTTAAACGATCAATTTTCGTTCTTTCTGTAATAATAAAATATTCTTCTGGATCATTGTTGGGTTTTCTTCGGAATAGATTTCCGAGACGTAATAAAATAAAATAACATAATAATAATTTCTTGTAGGACATTGACTATCTGGATATCGTTCGGCAAAACGGTCGCCAGCTACAACGGCATTTTTTCTACATTCATCATAAATGATTACCATGTCCACTTTTTTACCTCTTGTATAAATTTGCGGAATTTTGGACAAAAAAGCAAGAATTTTAACAATTTTAAAGGCGCAATAAAAACACCTGTAAACCAACAAATGTTTGACAAGCTAAATAATTCATTGTTTTCAAGTCCACCTTAGTTACCTACTTCTTATCTTCTTATAAATGGAACAAAATTGTATTTTCTTATTTTCTCTTAGCTGTAATTTTGATTATATTTATCTCCGATCAAAGAACTTACAGTTTTTTGATCGGAGGTATTTATTGTATATTTTGATAAGGCATATGAATAAATTCCTTATTAATAGTTAGTATTAGTAATGGTATAAATATGGTTCCATTTGAAAAAAATGTGTTTTGTCCCAAAAACCATTTTGACAAACTTTGTTTGCTCATAAATCACATAATTTAGGATTTTCGATCGATGGGATTTCGATTTTTTAGCATTACACAGGTCAATTAGAACAAATCGAAACAGTCATATAGCACACTTAAATCGAAAACTGAAAATTAAATTACAATAAATATTGACGTACCTACACTGATAGTGCAGTAAGAAAAGACCAAATAAACGATGGGATATGCATGTATAGTCTTGTAACAATAATATTATAATTTCATACCTTCTGGGGTATCACCACGAGTATATATCTGAGTTTTGAACTTCCAAAGCCTATTGGGTTTTTTTATGAACGATTTTGTTTCTTGAACGGCGTTTTTTTAGGTATGAAGGTGAATATCTCCGGTTCTAGAGGTCCGATCGGGACAATCTAAAAATCAAAAACCTTCGCAATTAAAATTCCAACACATTTGCGTTGGTTTTGGGTCATTTAAGTACATACGTTTTTTTTTTTCATTTTAACCCCCAGGGACGTCAAGGGTACCGATCATCTTCACACTTTCAGAAAACATACCTTCTGTTGGAAACAAACACCCTGAAATTTTGGTGACCAAATATTGAAACTTGTGGACACAAATGAATTTATCTGAAATTTGAACTGCTCGCCATTTTATGACATTAAGTCCAAAATGAATCATTTTTTTCAAAATTTAGTTCTCGACGCCAGCTTTCCGATGGCATTAAAAAAAATTCACTAATTTCGCAATTCTTGCAACCATCGGGACATTGGAAATGATAATACCATACATAAAACATAAACTAAACACTACGATCCACTCTCAGTTGCGACGCTGCTGTATTTCGACCTTAAATGGAAACTGGTAATTTGACCCCCTATGATATATGTAACCCATATTACATTTGCATATATCAGCCGTTGCATACGCGATAGTCTCACTCGACCGCGACACCGCTGTCTTTTGACTTTGAACGAAAATTGGTAACTCGACCCCCATATACGAACATAAACATTTTCAATGTTAAAATTCTTTTGAAGTCATTTTGGCCACTTTGGCGAAAAGAAAGAGAATTGCGAGAACTTTAATTTTTGAAAAAAGTTAATTTTTGTCCATCTGAACTCGAGATATTTACCTTTTAGTATTTTGGCCAATTGTTAATTAACAAATGCCTATTTTTGGCTAATATTTAAACTATATCATTTTGAAACATGTTTACTTCATACGAAATGCCTAAAAAACATTTTTAACTTATAAAAACTAATTTTCAAGCATTTACATTCCATTGTTGTTAATTAGCCTGAATAGCTTGTTTTTAAATTTATATATCAAGATTACCTCTCGTTTTTGTGCATCGTACTCAATTGTTTCCGGCTTACTTAAGTACGTTATGTATATACACAAATGACCCAAAACCAATGCAGATTTGTTGGAATTTTAATTACGAAGGTTTCTGGTTTTTAGTTTGTCCCCATCGGTCCTCTAGAACAGGAGATATTCACCTTTTCAAAAAACAAAATTGTTCATAAAAAAAAGCAGTAGGCTCTGGAAGTTTAGAACTCAGATATATACTCCTGATGGTGATACTCCAAAAGGTACGAAATCATAATATTGCTGTTACAAAACAATACAAATCAATGTTCGTTTTTTACTCCACTATTATATGGTATCATTGAAATCAGAAATGCAATTCATTCCATTCATTCCAATTCAGTCTATTTGGATATCAAAAGTTAATGTCGCGTTCGGTGAAACCGGAAGTGGACAATCATTTACCTTCAAATCTAAAGGAAAAAGAGGGGCTTGATGATTCTGTTACACCCGGTGTATACTAGAAGTCAAGGTCTTAATTTTCTTTATAACATCTGCCACCCTCATCACCACGTCTAACATCCCCACTCCATTATTTAAGGAGTTATCAACATAAAATTGTTTTAGTGTGTATATTAGAAGAAAAGTTTCCTTAAAATTTTTGGACATCAGCCAATTACCCCTCGGGGCAGACGATTTCAAATATTATATTATTAAAATTCTATTAGCAATTTTTTCCACCTACTAATGTGCAAATATAGTATCAAAATGTTTCGTTTAAAGATACTTGTGGATGGGAAATCTGGATGTGAAAGTAGTGATTGCTTAGGTAACGGGTTTTTTACTTCCACATCCAAGTCGATGCGGCTAACCCTTAATAATATTGGTTGTATTTTGCATTTTGGAAAAGAAGCTCGAAGCACAGTTGTTCTTTAGAGAATTCCAAATGGTTTGACCCGCATTCTAAACGGCTGACCCATACTAGCAAATATGGCGCCTTTTTTGATAATGGCGAATATAAAATTAATATTAATTAATTAAATACCGATTTTGACATTAAATGTACCTTTTTCGACTAATACAGAGATGCATGGTAAAATACAAATATCGATGAAACGGCAGGAAGTCGGTTTGAGCCAAAATGGCGCATAATTTTAAAAATAATCTATTTTTGAATTTACGTGCGAAGTATAATTTTTGACTAATTTATAGGAATACAGTCCGATAAAAATATTATTTTTAGCATACCATTGTTCTGAGCCAATACTTAAAAATACTCCTTTCTAATACTCATTAATAAGCTAGATTTTTCTTTTCATTTATTGCGCGCATGTATCGAGGAAAGTCGATTAGGTACTAATTAGAATGAGGTTGTAATACTCAACATATTTTATTCTAATCAGTAGGAGGGGGAGGGGGCAAATTAGCTTTGGCATGTTCAAGCTAATTTCATAGGTTCAATTCCAGATGAAACTTAAACAGGCTTCCATGCAAGTAGAAAGGATCAAATAGTGCCGCCGTTGCTATAAACTTCCCCTTTCTCACGAGAATTACGTATATGCCTTTATAGTTCGACATAGTATGGAATTGGTAATGTCTCTTACTCGTCAGCTTAGCAAAGACTAGATTCCAGTATTTTGTATTGACTTTATGAGTTAGTCAACTTTCATTAAATGGCTAGTTACGTTCAGGTAATAAATCGCATCTTACCGAGATTCTGATAGCACACGATTAAATATACCACCACATCCGATGGTATAGTACTTATAGGATGGGACTGTCTTTGTACATATTTTCCTCCATGTTTCGATAAAATATTCGATGAATACTTTAGTCTAGACTTAAGAACAAACATTCAAAAACAGGCTTCGTTGATACGCATAAAACGGATAGATTTAGTGTGAAATATTTACACATCTGATATTAAAAGGGCCCGAGATAAAAGGAGCACAGGTGTTCAAAGGCAAGTTCTACCAAAAGGTAAACATCATTTTTAGGTAGCACTGTGCGATATAACTGGAGACTGGAGCAATTTGTTGAGTAGCTCTTCCAATAAAGTAAAGTTGCACCCGTTCCTTGCTAAATGGGTGGTAATTAACAAATTCGGTGAGTTTGAATTAGTAACAAACATAGCTACAGTATTTTCCTGCAATGATGGTACTATACTTATTATCATTAAGCGGCAAGTCATGTGTGGGCAGAGAAGTGGCAGATGACCGAACTATTTTACCTGTAGCAGATATGGCTGAAAATGGAGACTAATCAGTTATTATACGCACAGTAGATAACGGATGTGGTAGTAATTGCAGTATCGTTTTTCCACGAGCTGCGAAAACTCGATCTAAAAGAGTTATGGATACATTTTAGCACAGGCAAAAAACGGCGCTCACCATATAAAGTAATCGTTAAGCGAACACGTATATTTGGGATGTACACGTACAGGTTTACTTGCATTAATAAGCTGGCACAGTGTGTCTTTTTTCTCAGCAAGAGGAAAAATTGTCTTGGAAAGTTAGGATCTCATCTGACGATGTTACTGATATACTGATGTCTTTCAGTATATATCACCTCTAAATCGTTTTTTTTTCGCCTTGTTTATATTAACGCCCTGGCGGAGTTTAGCTTTAGCTTAGAGTAGGAAAGATATATATTGTAAGGAGTCGTAACGCTACTGCCAATGGTGAAGCCGCCTGCCACCAGTGAGCAAGCGCGAGTGGCGGAACATATGTACAATATGTAGGTGTCAAGTTTATCACATCAAATGAATAAAACGATACAAAACTGGTATTTTTCTAAAAACAGCTTCATAATAATACAATTAATATTCACTATCATAAATATATTTACTCATATCTTACATAACAGAATTTATTCTACATTCTATATAATATAACACCATAATCGATATACCTACGCCCATGGAAAAAGTGTCATTTCGGATGCACTGTTCTATATTCAATGAAGAAAAGATGAATGAAAATTTCAATCAAATAACGTGCAAATTGCATACCAGAAAATGATATACTATGCTTCTCATTATCATTGCATGCACACGGACATAATTAAGTAAATAATAGGCCTACAGTTAATTTAACTAGGTAAAGTGAAAATTGCATATACTTTAACCTGCAAAGCGTCACTCCTTTCAATTTTTTCCCGCTGTGATTTTTACAGTAGTTTATAGAATATGATACCATCATGTAGGTACATTACATAAATTAGCACTAAATCACTTATAAATCACTTCTATTGGAAAATTTCATTTTGCTCTCTACCGTTTGTGTGCCACCACCGCAATGGCGTCTTAGGCACAACTTGTTAGCGTGGCGATTATGCGCTGTTACGAGTCCTCACCATCTATCTTTCCTAGTCTAAGAGCTTTAGCTACTCCACCACTCAACCAAGATACGTACACATAGATATCAATACAACAATCATTCTTTGTCACATTGCTATCTACCCCAGCTGAGACTCGAACTCAGGAGAGATAACAACGACTAGATATTTCGTGTCAGTCAACAGTGGTCTAGCTACCATTTAAGTAACACATTAAAAACTCCACTAAATATCCATACCCTGGTCAGGAATGGACCCCAAGACTTTGTGTTCGCAAGCCTAACAAGTGTTAATGAACCCAGTAAAATGCTTCAATCCGAAAGATACAAATCTTTAAGAAAAATTGGATTTCGCCGAAATTTACATAAAACATTGACTTACTAATTACCAAAATTCTTACTTTATGAAAGACCGGAAAGCGCCCTTAGAACGATTAAAATAATTTAACTGAAAATACACTTGAAAATAGATCAGAATCTGATTGCGAATAATGGAAAACCGCCTTTGAATACCGTCGTTCGAATATATTTTTCGAGTACCCTAAAGTACCCAAAAATTGACTTGAAAAATTCAGATCGCGAACGACGGAAAACCGCTTTGTCGTTCGGACACTTTTCGAAAGTATAAAACGGCAATATTTGCCAAGGGGCTGCTTTTCAAATGAAAATCCTTAGACCGATTTTTTAGTTCTGTAAGAGGAGAAGAATACTCCAAAACCGATCCTCTATAACGTACATTAAAAATAATGTCAACATTCAAAGCAGAGGAACCGATTCCGACGGACCCAAACTATCTCATAAAAAGCCTAGGCGGGCATCGCCATAGGGGTCGCTCGAATGCGACTCGACGACAAAAAGGTATCTTTGGGTTCAGTACCGTTAGTACGTTTTTACAAGCTGGAAAACTACTGAACTCATATATACATATAGTTTCTCGAAGTAAATTCATTCTGACGAGTAATATAATCATCCATAAAGATACAAGCAAACCAAGGGGATCCGAAATTTTCAAGGCATAATTTTCAAAAAGTCCAACATACATTTTACTAGCAGATCTAACTGGGAGTCTTAATCTTTTTGTGCAGTCGATTGTTACAATACTCTCGCTACTGTATGAGTTACGCTTCCTCGGAACGTAACGTCTTGCCACGAGTACTCTCTGACGTTGTTTTGTATACATTAGCAAGAGACTTAAATATTTCTATTTTCTTATACTTGTTGAAGTTTACACTCAATAAATGAAAATATGTTTTGAATTCGACTCCTTTTTGATTCACTAGATCTAAGATTAACGACCTGCGTTCGATTCTGTGGCGTGAGTTGGATTGTTTATTTCACGGGTCGACTCCGATCCCGTAAAGTTTGTACAGTCATCAAATTACTTACAGAGACTATTCATGGTTATTACAGTTTAGAAAGTGTTTCTCAAGTGCTAATTTATAAGATAACGATCAGAAGTGCGCCGCTAGACAACAAGATAAGACGGAAGGCAGACTGTAGTAATCACAGTAAGTTTCTTCGTTTTCACTTTGGGGAGTCTTAAGATTTACACCATTCTCTGGCGTCAGTTAATTATAAATTTGCGTCTTGTCTCTCAGACGCGCTGTACTAGGTTCATCTTCATGGCGCCCAATGTGGGGCGTTGAAAAGTACCAAGACACTGCAACATGGAAAGTTCCATTAAATCCACTGCATGTCGTTTTCATGAGCACGATACGATCTTACTGGCAACCGACTCCAGAGAAATGGACCAACTCAACGAAGACACCCAAAAGGTTACCGATAGGGTTCAGACAAGCACGGAAGATATATTTGCTAAGATGGCTGAAGGGTTTGCGAAAGCTATGCACAGTTCCACTAATATCCAAGGAGACAAACCAAGACATTCCGATGTGGAATTTTACGGTCTGGATCACGAAGATCCTGAAACTTTTATCAGACACATGAAAGAGTTTTCCATCCATGCTCACATTACACATGAGACAGACAAACTCTTTAAGATTACAGAGAAATTAAGAGGCCATGCTAAGATTGGATTTAACCAGTATCGCACCCTCATCACCAGCTCTATAGCCGGAGATTGAAATCTTTCAATAAACAGCCTATGCTGTTTATTGAAAGATTTAGATCTCGATTTGACTCGAACGAGATCATTACAGATGCTGTGACAAAGCTTTAAGGAGACCGTCAAGGTCAAGGTACTCACGAAGACCCTGTTGTTTTTATCACACGTAAGGTATGTCTTTTTAACAGGATATATTGTTTCAGACCCGGAATCCTTAAGACAAATATAATTAACTAACAGGCTCTACGATTACAGATACCGAAAAACATTAGTCAAGATGACGACTGCCATTGAAGAGGACTTGGCTGAAGAGAAAGCAGAGGGCTCATTAGAATCTTGCAAAATGCAAATAATCGTCCGTCCAACCCTGAAGAGTCAAGACCAGTGCTGTGGCAGAATGCGAATTGGAGAAGCGAACAGCAAGCTCGAGGACGCCCAATTTTGCGCCTCGAGTGCATTTCAACGACCTTCGTAGCCGGGAGAAGAGTGGTAGTGAAGGGAACTCCCGAGCTCCACTTCGACCACCTACCCCTTGTCGTTACTGTACAAACGAACAATGGCATTATCATGTCGACTGCCCAACAAATCTTTATAGAAACACAAGGGGGAACAGAGGTGTCAGTCAAAGGTTCTATCCGAGGTCCCCGAATTTCAGCCCAATCAAGGCGGAAGCCAAGAGCGAAGAAATATAAAAACAAATTAAAATATCGATCCTTCGATGACCTTCCTGATCTGTCTTACCTTTTTGTCGACCACGAAAATAAATCACCTCTCGAATCCATCAACCGCACCAGCGTGTTCCCTCTGTACTGAAAATTTTAGTAAATAGCCGAGCCGTAAATGCCCTCTTAGATACTAGTTCTACACGAAATATCATCCAACCAAGATTTTTAAACAATTTTAACGATCTAACGGCACTCCAAACATTTTGCCTAGCATGTAGAGATAACGTAGCAGATTTCTTTGGAACTACGGAACTTCTATTCTCGTCCGACCTTCCGAAAGTACCATGCAAGTGATTCCTGAACGAAATTAGGAACTGATATTGGCAGCCCCGTTTATATGTACCAAAATAATGTCGTTTTTGATTATCCAAGGAAATATGTCTACATCGGAATAGATGAGCGCATTACCGTATTCTGGAACCACGCTACTGAAAGATATAAGAGGCAACAGAGTCTACCCGAGGAGCTGGTCATTTCTAACGAAACTCTCAGATTGCCGTTTGAAGAGTTTTTGGAACTGTTTACTGGGGTACCGACTCAAGCCACCACAGTGACTATTAAACACAAAATTCTAGTAAAAGATGATTCCTCATTTAACATAAGGCTATATACCATAGAAGAGATGCTGAAGGCAGGCGTAATCGAACCGAGTAAAGCTCCATATAGTTTGCCTCCGATAATTGAAAGACCTGACAGAAGTCTCGATGCTGTATCGACTACAGACTTCTTAACGAAGTAACGATAGACGAAGCGTCCGCCTTACTGGACTGGGTATCTCCACTACTTCTGTAAGATACTTATATTTAGATGACATGACAATCTGAAGGTATCTCCTCAAAGAAATTAAATATTTAGGCTACCAAATTGTATCTCTTAAAACACGACCGTTAGAAAAGCATCTCTTACAAATCCAAAGTTATCCTGTGCCTACGATAAAGCGACAACTTCAGAGTTTCTTTGGCCTTCAAATTTTCCCTGGCTTGTACTTCAGTTAGAGTTTCAGCAGTTATCCATAGTTGTTTAACATTTCTATGTGTCTCGCATTGTGTATCTATTACTGTTCGTGAGATGTTCTCTTTTAGGGAGTCCCACAAGGTATTTCCCATACAGCACAAGGACATCCTCAGAACATACTGGGGACAACTTTCAGGACATATGGGATATCCTGGGAAGATCCCATCATTACCTTAGGATGTCCGTAGGATATCCAAATGGGACAGTTCGGGATTTGCTGATGATGTCCTCAGGACATCAGTACGGGTGTGTACAGGACTTCATCAGCTCTTATATGGGTTATGCCTGGGCTTTACTATGAACAACCTGAGGACATTGATTGGATTTTATGAAGGACATCCCCAGTTCTTTTAGGGTTTATTGGATATTTCTAAAGACAGTAAAAAATACGTATTATTTTATAATCTAGTAGATCATTACTTTTGTTGGATGCTAGTGTTATAATGAGAATGTCAAATAAGATATTGGACAAATTTATTTTTAAATTTTAACTTGTTAGCATAACCAGAAATCAGGTTATCGAAAGAATGTAAAGATTTCATTAATATTTTTACATATAGTTTTTCTCTTAGTCCTCATAGATAGTTTTTTTCCGCTGTTTGCAAAATCCTATAAAGAATATGTTTCATTACTATACGCAAACAAATAATAAATAATTCTCTTTTAAAAATATATCCTTTTAATTATTTTTGTTGTTGAAATCTCCTAAATAATAATAATACCTATAATAGGACGACTCTAGGACTTGCCCAGGATATTCCCAAAGTGGATATTTTGTTAGTCTTTTAATAGAAAAGATCGACTGTCAGCAACTTAATGTGTGTCACACAATACGTCTCGCATTACCTTGATAAAAACACCCAGGTTGATGTAATGTATACAGACTTTTCGAAGGCCTTTGACAAACTTGACCACGGTATATTGCTACATAAACTCCAAACTGCTGGATTTTCACATTCACTTATAAATTTCTTTAACTCATATCTTAACAATAGAACGCAATATGTAGAATATCGCGGTCAAAAATCTTTCGAAATTTCGGCAACTTCTGGTGTACCCCAAGGGTCAGTTCTAGGTCCCTTAATGTTTGTATTATTTATTAACGATATCGTTGTTGAGTTGAATGTAGATGTCCTGTTATATGCTGACGATGTAAAAATTTTCACTGCCATAAATACAATAACCGATTGTCAACGACTACAAAACAATCTTATAGAAATACAAAGATGGTGTAATCAAAACGGTCTGCCTCTCAACATTGACAAATGTAATGTTGTATCATTCTCTAGGAAAAAGGAAACTGTGCTATGTGACTACAAACTAGATCTCACAACACTAAAAAGAGCTGAAGTTTTTAAAGATCTTGGTGTTTTATTTGACGTCAAACTATCATTTAATAAGCATGTTGAAAATATTGTTTTATCTGCTAATAAAAATCTTGGTTTCGTTATTAGAAATTCGGTTGGATTTACTGACACTCACATTCTAACACTCTTATTTAATACATACGTTAAATCTAAACTAGAATATGCATCCATAATCTGGCACCCGGGGTATAATACTTACTCTAACTTACTCGAAGGCATACAAAGGCGTTTTCTAAAATATTTGTCTTATAAAATTGATGGGTTATACCCGCCAATTGGATATTCCCAAGACGTACTTTTAAATAGATTCTCAGTAGACAGTTTGGAGAGCCGCAGAAAAAAACATGCATTGGTGTTTTTGCATAAAATAATTCATAACAACATAAACTGTCCTACGATACTTGAAAAATTACCGTTTCATGTACCACATCCTGGTTCACGACATCATACAACTTTTTATCTCACCACACCTCGAACAAACGTTTTAACATTCTCCCCCCTGTATTTTATGTGCAGTACGTACAACTACCTACAAGAAATACTTGATATATTTAATTGCTCTGTTGCCTCTATAAAAAAACTGGAACTCTAATATTTTCTCCTTTGTATATGCATATATTTTATATATATTTTTTTAAATCATTTATGCATTTTTGTATTTTTTATATATATGTATATATTCTTACATTTACTTTTTTGTTTCTATATAGATATGCCAGTGTACTTTTTTTTCTTTTATTTTACTATTTTATGTTTTGTGTGACTTTTTATTATTTCCATAATCTCTGTATTACAGTATTACTACTTAAATCATAGAGTTCAATATGTAAAAATTGAAAACTGTCAAAGCGAGCCACGTGTAGTAGAATTTGGTGTTCCCCAAGGCACAGTTCTCGGGCCGGTTCTTTTTTCAATATATATTAATGGCCTTCTTCTGCTTAAAACACAATCAGATGTAGCCTCGTTTGCAGATGATACAGTGTTAATTTATAAAGCCAAAAGCTGGGATGATGTTAAAGAAATTGCAGAGCAAGACTTGAAAAAGTAAAATTGTGGTTTGATGAAATGGTGTTGTCAATAAATTTTTCTAAAACCAAATACTTACCCTTCTCATGCAATAAAACTAAACTACCAACATTCAATTCATTAAAAATTCAAACTCCACGAGATGAAGTAATAATTTGCAGCGTGGAGCATATAAAATACCTTGGCATAGAAATTGACAGACACTTGAAATGGAACTTTCACGTCGAGTGTCTGATTAAGAAACTAAGATTTATTCTCTTTAAATTCAAAAAACTCAAGCAAATTTTGAGCAAGCATCATATTAAATTGATTTACTATTCTCTAGTAGAAACACACATGCAATATGGTATTGCAGGTTGGGGAGGTCAATATCAAAGTAACCTAAAAAATTTGGAAGTAATGCAAAAAATATTTCTTAAAATTATGAGCGACAGAAACAAACGTTATCCAAGTGATTTACTGTTTGAAGAAAGTGATGTCTTAGATATTAGACAACTGTATGCTTTTAAAACACTATGTCACCAGCATAAAAAGAAGCAACAACTCAAATTCATTGAGCACCATCACGATACCCGTTATAAAAAAGATAAGAAAATACAGACATGTAAATCAGAAAAAACAATCGGCCAAAGATCGTACTATTTCATCGCACCACGTATTTATTCAAAGTTGCCTCAAGAAATCCGAAACATTTTGAATCCAAATGTATTTAAAAAACGTGCAAAAAGGTGGGTTAAAACTACCGAAAGACATATTATTCATAATATTATTGATCTAAAAAATTGCTAGCATTTAAATATAAATAGATTTAGATCTAACTACTTATTCAAAATATTTTTTTATAAATTTATTTCTAGTTCTTATCTTTTAGTTATAGATATAAAATGTTACCCTACATTGTTGTATTCACAAATATACATTTTAACCTTTCCGCATTACATTAAGTTAAGTTAAAAATAAATTGAAGCTACACCGCAGCCACGTACTAGTCCTTGACTTCAGTGGTCACGGTCCTCCTATTGGACTCCTTTGTCTATTTTCCATTTAGATATATATGTATAATGCAGATGATATTATTTTATGTTCTTTATTTTAGAAATTGATATTTTGTAATTTTTATTTTGTTTGGAAAATAAAATTATTCTTATTCTTATTCTTATTCTTATATTATTAGTCTAAGTGACATGTAATTATTAACACTTATTCTCATCCAGTAATTGGTCTCTGACTGTTGGATGATGTACCTAAATAAATAAAAATAAAAAAATAAATAAATAAATATCTTAGAGTGGCTGATGCCAAAAAATGTTTTGAAAATTTTTGTTCTCATACGCACAAACACAATTTTATTTTGATAACTCAGTTAATAATGGAGTCGGGATTTTCGAGGTGGTAATGGGGGTGACAGATGTCATGAAAAAATTAAGACGTTGGTTTCTAGTAAGTATATAGAGGACACCAAACCTCAAGTTTCTGGACTCTTATTAGTTTACTTTACTTATTTACCCCTATTTACCCCCAACCCTTCAATGGAATAAGCTCAAAATATAGTGTAGTTTCAGATATTGGATTCGAAAATGTAAAAAATAACATCTATATCATTTAATCAGAAAATGTTTCGAGTCCATATCGATTCACTGATCTAGGGATCTAGAAGAATTTTTTTTATACAATTCTCAACAACTGGTTTTTCGTGCTGGGCATCTTTTATTGTTGACAACAAACACCAAACACAGATTATCGCCGTATTTTAAAAGTTTCGTCCAAGTAAATACTATTTCTATTTTCTGATCTGAACTTTATATTTTCTCGCATGTATTTATAATGCCGTTGGAAAATATTTGACTTTTCTATCAGAATTTTTCTCTAGTTTTAATATTTCCTCCAGTGAAACCCATTTGCCTTTAAAAAAAATCGTAATGAGTCTCCACCATATGGAAAATAATTTTTTCTCTTAGTTCTAGTACTAATTTTTTAATGGTTGGGACAACATCTAATCCCAAATAAATAATTTTCATCATTCATCGAATGATTTAAAATCAGATTCATCAATTTTCGCAACGATAGAGGGGAATGAATAGTTCGATTTTTGAACTTTGCTTATCGCTACTTCTTAACAGGCTACTATTCCTTGACCTGTAACACTGTAAAGAAACCTTACAACTAACATTTCACCTACTTCCGGATGTCGTATTGACTTGAAATTTGGCGTGTGTATATGTTACATGAAAAAATTACACCACGTCACTGAGATATAAAGCCGATTTCTCAGTAGTATCCAATTAAATAGTTGATAACAGCTTCTCTTGGCAATCGCTTATCCATGTATCAAGTTTCATGTATTATTTTATTTTCTTTCTCACAGCTAAGGCTGAATTGCAAATTTACTTTCCTTTGTTTGACGTTTAGCTGACGATGCTTTTGCAATATTATAAATTTAATATAACAAACATATGCTTTTGTATCTAGTATTATATTCGCATCATATTAAACTTTTCAGCTTTCAGTTGTATATTATTTATTCAGAATCATTGCTGACTTCACAAAATAAAACAAATATTTTTTTAAAAGTCACTAACGGAAGTTCAAATATACCTAACGTATGGTTCACATGGGAATAAAATTTGACATTTTCTATTGAAAAGTCCAATATGGCGGACAGTTTGTGGTTATTTAATATACAATTGTACTAAAAATTGATATCTGGGGATTCTTGAGATCGCAGATTACAAATATGTGATCAAAATTCAAAAATTCAAATTGGCGGCGTCAATATGGCGGATAGGTTTTATCATTTATCGTCTGATTCGACTGAAAATGGGTATCTGAGGGTTATCGACGTTGCAAATTTATCAGGTCCAAGTTATCAGGTCCAAATTTAATCATTCAAAATGGCGGCAGCGTAATTTATGGTCTGATGCATATAAAAATCGGAATCAGAATTTTCGAAATCGCAGTTTATAAATATAAGTCGAAATTCAAGAATTCAAAATGGTGGCTTCAGATTTTGCCATTTATAGGAAAGAAATTTTATCGAACAAACACACTATTCTAAATAGAATAAAACTAAAAGGAAGAATTTAAATAAATAATTTTAAAAAATTAGAAACACTCCTTTAAACACAAACTGAAACTGTTAAAGAATATACTAAAAAGAAGAAAATAATCTTAATTATAACAATCATTATGTTAATAAACGTAAAAGCGTGGGGTGTTTAAAATATCTGGAAAATCAGAAAATATTATTCATCGGACGCCCCACGCTTATATATTTATTAACATAGTTATTGTTATTATTAATTAACATTATTTTCTTCTTTCAGTGTAAGTATTCTTAAAACAGTTTTAATTTGTATTTTTTTTAAATTACTTAGTTTTCCTCATTCCTTATATACAAACAATTTTACATGCTACACTAGTATATTATGTAGCTTAGATACAATTGGCCATTTGAACCACAGGCCTGTAGCCAGAGCCACAAATGAATTGTAGGGGGTGCTCATCGGATCTCTGGGGGTACCAGTTCCTTTGTAATTTAGAAACATATGCAAAATACTCCCATACAGGTAATGTTAATTTTTTTTCGGGAGATGCTCAAATCAGAAGCGTAGGCAGAAAAGTGGATAAAAAATTCCCAACTAACAAAGTTACTCTATAAATTTAAAATAATACTACAATTTTATTTTATTACTCTTACATTACTGCTCTGTAAAGGATATTTCGTTTTATTAAAGAATTAAAAAAGTGATTATTTAGTCTTCACAACTAAATCATCATATAAATAAGTCCTAAGAATGCTCTTACAGCTAAATTATAAAACATTTTGTAGAATTTGATATTCGCTGTTTTATAAACGTCTATACAATAATTATTATAGGATGTTTTAGCTCACGGAGAAAAATTGATTTCTAACAGATTTATAATAATAACTCCCGGCACTTTTTGTTCAATTTGCGAACATCTATAAAACTATTCTTTAAGAGTTTAGCTAAGCATTAATAAAACAATTTTATTAGCACTCTTACTAGTACTAGTTAAAAAGCTGAAAATTGTCCTTATTAATTGTTCTGTACCATATAAAACATGGGTAGGTGTTTACGCCATATTGTTTTCTCATTAACAGTGGTCTTTTACAGGACTCTGTCATCTTGGGGCGCTCGTCATGTTGGATTTAGGATGAGGTCACATAATTTATCGTATTCTACACGTGTGCAAAATATTAAAGCTCTAGCTCAATTAGAAGTAAGTAGTTGAAATTTTGACTGCAAGATTTGTTTACATTGTTACGAGTGAAGCTAAATAAAAGCTTTTAAAATAGTTACATATTTGAAAGTATACAGAAAAATACTACTTAATTCCAACTTGTGTTTTATTTATTTCATATTGACCGGTGTTTTCTGATGGGAAATCCTTGTAGTTGATTAAAAAGCAATAGCGGGCAAAATTATTCGGTACAAAATATTATGGAAATTACCTTTGCTTTTTGCAATATGCCTCTAATTAAAAAAAAAATGATATATAACAATTTTTCGGAAAGTGTGTTTGTTCTATAAGTGTTTTCATAGTTATAAATATGATTTATAAGATGGACGCTATCGGAAGTAGGTAAAAAGACCGATTTTTTACCTATTTCCGATGGCTCAATCTCGAGAACGAAACGAGATACAGAGCTGAAGTTTGTTCCACTCGATTTCTCTCGCCTTCCTACATACCCCTGAATTTTTTCAGATTCTTGCGGGACCTTTCACTTTAATTTTTTTGGAAAAACCGTATTAAAAATGTATGCGATTTCGACATCTGTTCGCATAAACCGCTCTAACTTTTTCTAGACAAAATTGACCTCCCTCTTTTTATGCTTGATCGATTGGAAATTAAATTTCCAATTCGATGATATGGCGCACAATATGTTCGGGTAATTTTTAAGTGAGATAGCGGCCGCCAAAGTAAGAGGTCCGAGGATTTCGCTTCTTCAGCGACACGGATCCACTTCGAAAATAAAAGTTGACTGTTCGCTGTTCTATCAGCGCGCAGGCTGACCATTATTTTTGAATAAACTAATAAATAAATAAATAAAGTAATAAATAAATATTAGATTTTTCAAAGCTTTCACCCTCGGTGTCGTGAGCTCTCGGGCTATAATGGTTAGCTTGTTTCCTTATTAAAGTTAACATTAAAGTTAACATCAATTCTAACGTTCGTAGTTGACACAGTGTGCACGTTACATCACGTTCGCCTGATTTTATTATCGGGGCTCAATATGTTACCACGGTTTAGCACCGGCCAACCCTATTTTTAGTTACGGCCCTGATCGTTGGTAATAGAAATAGAATATGATTTGTGTTTTATAGCAATCTCATAAAGTTTACTTAGGTTTAGAAATGTCTTAAATTGATACATAATAAATGATCGACATTTTAACACCTACCACATTTTATGGTAAAATTTTAGGTACATATGTATCTACCGTTTACCTACACCAAGAGATTATTAGACATACGTAGACTCCCCCTTCAATATTTGAATTTGGAGTTTTAAAATAAATTAATTAATGTATAATTTTCTACAAAATTGGTGATATCTATCATCTACCAGTTTGAGTCAAATTACAAGTAATATACAGCTGCTAATGTATAAACCAGGTATATTCATTTTAATGTCATTACTGGTATTACACTCACCTGTAATGTTTTATAAAGTTCTTCTAATTCTTTTCGTAAAGAATTTAATTCTGGATCGTTTTTTGGTGGCATTTTTATATTTTCCACTAAATTTTCACTGTGTGGTAGCAAACATAAAACTGAAATACAATTTTGAAATAGCATTTCTTAATCTACTTAGACTTAATTTAATAAAAGTAGTCTTTGAAGCATGCCATATAACTGCTGTTTTAACCTAATTTATTATTGATTTCAAATTAAAATTATATTTAGTTTTAAACATATTTGCTTATACTTTCCTTTCTAATCTAATTTCAAATAAAAGAGCACTTTCCTAATTATTAAATATTTAAAAAATAATAGCAAAAAACATAACCTTTGGTGAAATTTTGACTTGTGGTTCATGTAAAAGCGGAATAAGTAAATACAATTATACTTTCACAATTTAATTGAAATCTTAACCAACTTCACGCTAAATTTCACGTTTAAGAAAATAAATACGACTAGGTAAATTAGGTATACTATTTAGTTGCAGAAGAAATAAAATGATTGTTTGTATAAAAGTAAATTTTTAACAAGGTATCGTCAACATGCTATGCTATAGACATGAAAAATGTTTTTTTTTTGTTTATCCTAAAATTTGGTAGTAAAACTAAAATCTACAAGAAAATACAATTATTTAAAAAATAAAACGATGAAGTTGAGGGGTGATGAAGCAGGTTTTAATTAGGTTGAGTGTCAAGTAGTGAAGTAGACCAATTTGTATAAATAGATTTAAATTTCGATTAATAAACCAGTCTCAACAATCAGTTGTTTCTCATTGATGTTCCCCTGTCCAAGCCATAATTATAAGGGTGTGAGGCTGCATCCTAGGGAACATTCAAACAAAGAAATGATAATTCGGCAGTTTTTCCACAAAATTGCTAATTATTCATTTCACTCTACTACGGCCGCACGGCACATTAATTCCTTGAGAATTACATTTTCGTTTTCGTCCGTATATTGATCCAGCTCGAAGAACCAATTTTTGAGATTTAAACATTATGCCTCAACTGATAAACGCTCCAGCGTCATATTTAAACTATGATATTTTCAGAACTATTCATCGTACAGAAATAAACAAAAAATAAAATACTTGTATAGCTGTCTCCACATATTTAATACAAATAAAAAAAGGTTATAAAAACAGGCCATTAAAATATGAAAGTCGGTAATTTTACCTGCAGAGACGGTCCTACAGAATCGTACTTCAAATTTTTGAGTATTATAATAAACAAAATAAATACTAGAGAATTAAAAATCGTGTTCCCGACAGAAATTTATGACGTTTCTGGTAAATTAAAAAATCTTACTCTGTTTTGCGTCAAAATAGGATCTTACGCATTGGTGGACGTATTGCCCGTCCTTCGCGATATTGATAGATAAATTCAAAGTATGGCTCTGCTTGTTTGTTCCCTGAGTATGACGTTCTAGTTAGGGGTGATTTGCGCAACTCGGGAGTTAAGAAATTTTAATTAAAAGGACATGTTTCCGATTATTTTTTATTTTAATTCTGCCGGAGAGAACATACATGAGAACAATGTTGTTCTCTATATAAGTAATACATTATATTTATGATTTACCATTTTCTACCAAATTTGAACATGCCCCTTTCACCCATCTATACGTAAGCGTCACAGCTTTGAGGTTTCTTATGTGCACTAGATATATGAAGAAAACTATAATTTCATAATCTTATTTTTTGTACTGTACCACTTTTTTCACTCAATGCAAAAAGAATCATGAAAATCCATTCATTATAACTGACTTTCGAGGTAAAAACCTAATTGTACTCGACTGTGGGTATTTTTAATTAGGCAGCAATACAGCAACTGTCTGATTGATTTTCGGATCTTTGGAATGCTACAGACAAAAGCGAGGTAGACTTGATTAATTGTGGAAGATGCATTGCGTTTTTTTTTATATGGCAAATGTTGAGAAATGGGCAATAATTTTGAGTTTTTTTAGGTTTTGGCATGAAGATTGATTTTTTGTTGCTTTCATTGAATAGAGCCTTGAAAAATATATCCCTTTTCATTTAAACCGAGTTTCTGCCAAAGCCAAAAGCACAAACGTACTTTACTGTTTTGTTCCCATCTGTACTCTTTGTACTAACTGTAACTATTATATTTGTATAAAAAATATTATACTTACCTGATACAAAATTTAATTCTGTAGAGTATACAGGGTGAGCCACGGTGGGTGGAGTATTAAAAGTATATGGAGAACGGGTCAACCGATTGCTTTCAAATTATGGTTACCAAAATAATTGAGTATGATCTCACCAACTAAAATATTTTCGAAAGTGTGGTGTTGCCACTTAAACGTAAAACTGGCAACATCTTCGTTATTTTAAATGGAATACCCTGTATATTTTTACATTTTTTGGATCGTCGTCTCTTTCTGAGTAACTTTTGTTAATATTTTCCTATACCTATCTCAAGCCGTTTTCGAGATAATAATTCTATTCTGAATTTATATCCAATAATTTAACTTTCAGTAAATCGTGTTTTCTCCTACCTACGCAGCAATTAAAAGATAATTTTTTAGCTGCTGCTAGGCAAGGCCTGGTGGCATCTCCTCCATTAATCAAATGTTTCGAAGATCATACAGGGTGAGTTAGAGAACGCTTCCTATAAGTGACTTAGAAAAGTGCACGAAAGTCAATTTTTTTAAATGGAATGCCCTGTATATTATTAATGATTCGGAAAGGTGATACATTTACCTATTTAAAAATGTAATATATCCTATACCTAATGCGCACCGTTTTCGATTTATGGACACTTTTCTGTAACCTTACCAAGAATATTAGTCTTTTGGTATATCATAATGGGTGGGCCATGAAATTTTTATGTTGTCATTTTGTAATGACAACTGACATGCTATTTTTCTAAATAAATTTGACTTTAGTGATATTTGCACTTAATTTGAATAGCTGTAGCACAAATATGGCAGAAAATAATTATACAAACACAGTTTTAATGGATTTGTTTATTATCCATGGAGAGTGCAATAAGATTATCAGCAGAACTTGTAGAAGATTTAATGAGAAATATCCGGATTTTCCGCAGATGAACAACAGAAAGTTTCTACGAATTCAGAGGAATTTTATTAATTTTGGTTCGTCATTAACAGAACAATAACAGTGTCATTGGGAAAAAATAATACCTAAGCAGCAATAACAGTAACAAAGTCTAAGTAGCATTAACAAATAATATTAATAACAGTAATAAATAACAAAAATGTTAAAACTATTGTAATAATTGTTCGAAATGTAGACCGTTAACTTCCAGGTACTTTTGTATACGACGGTGGACGACGTTTGTTGTAGCAGCTCTTATTTCAGCGGGGTCCAAGTTTTCAATCTCTTGAATCACTCGACGTTCTAACTCTTCCCTATTGTGGACTGAAGTTTTATAAACTCTATCTTTAAAAGTACCCCAAAGATAAAAATCTAACGGGGTAAGGTCAGGGGACCTCGGAGGCCAATTCCACGGTCCCAAACGTCTAATCCAACGGTCATCGAAAAGGCGGTCCAACTCCATACTAATTTCGTGTGTAAAATGTGGAGGAGCCCCGTCGAGTTGATACCAACAAGTTCTATATTTTTCAATTGACAAATTATCAAGGAAGTCTTCCACAATTGTTCTAATTATATATAAATATTTTCTGGAATTCAATTTTCTGTCGTATATGTAATATTTTATTTTGTCATCCATTAACATACAAAACACATGAAACTAAATTTGACTTGAAAACCAGCCTCTCTAGTAACGTGGGGGTTTTCTGTGGCCCAATGGTGACGATTTCGTGCGTTATACATCCCTTCCCTAGAAAATTTGCATTCATCAGTCCATATAATTTTCTTTAAAAAACTGGGGTCCTCTTGCGTACGTACAAGTATCATTTCACCAAATTCTATTCTCTGTAGATAATCCTGAGGCATGAGAAACTGGACTCTTGTAAATTTATAATTATGCATTTCATGTTTTACTAGTATTCTTCGAATGGATGAATATGAGAATCCTAAATCCCATTTCGCACAACGTATGGAATACTGGGGATTTGCATGAAAATATGCTAGCACATTGATTTCATTTACCTCGTCCGATGTCACAGGTTTAGGTAAATATCTTGGTTTTCTTAATGACGAACCAAAATTAGTAAAATTCCTCTGAATTCATAGACACTTTCTGTTGTTCATCTGCGGAAAATCCGGATATTTCTCATTAAATCTTCTACAAGTTCTGCTGATAATCTTATTGCACTCTCCATGGATAATAAACAAATCCATTAAAACTGTGTTTGTATAATTATTTTCTGCCATATTTGTGCTACAGCTATTCAAATTAAGTGCAAATATCACTAACGTCAAATTTATTTAGAAAAATAGCATGTCAGTTGTCATTACAAAATGACAACATAAAAATTTCATGGCCCACCCGTTATGACATACCAAAAGACTAATATTCTTGGTAAGGTTACAGAAAAGTGTCAATAAATCGAAAACGGTGAGCATTAGGTATAGGGTATATTACATTTTTAAATAGGTAAATGTATCACCTTTCCGAATCAGTAATAATATACAGGGCATTCCATTTAAAAAAATTGACTTTCGTGCACTTTTCTAAGTCACTTATAGAAAGCGTTCTCTAACTCACCCTGTATGATGTTCGAAACATTTGATTAATGAAGGAGATGCCCCCAGGCCTTGCCTAGCAGCAACTAAAAAATTATCTTTTAATTGCTGCGTAGGTAGGAGAAAACACGATTTACTGAAAGTCAAATTTTTGGAAATAAATTCAGAAAAGAATTATTATCTCGAAAACGGCTTGAGATAGGTATAGGGAAATATTAACAAAAGTTACTCAGAAAGAGACGACGATCCAAAAAATGTAAAAATATACAGGGTATTCCATTTAAAATAACGAAGATGTTGCCAGTTTTACGTATAAGTAGCAACACCACACTTTCAAGAATATTTTAGTTGGAGAGATCATACTCAATTATTTTGGTAACCAAAATTTGAAAGCAATCGGTTGATCCGTTCTCCATATACTTTTAATACTCCACCCACCGTGGCTCACCCTGTATATCGCTCCCAAGAATTGAACAAAATATTGTGGTTTGAACAAACTTATAGCTTTGACAATAAAATCGTAGTCGCCTACGCAATGATGTAGTGCACACTTTTATTATTAATTTATTATTACAATTATAGGTATATCATCTTCAAGAACAAAATAAAATATATGATTCGGCTGAGAGAGCTGAAATTATAAAAACAGTTTGTTTCGGACGGTTGACTATGTTTAAAATTGGTATTATTGTAACAATTTCTTGGTCGAGTGATTTTTACATCTGATACTTTTACTTAATCGTATTTTCATCATTTCTAAAGCAGTCTGGGTATTGGAAACATGCCTCCAAAATATTGTGTTAAAAATTTTATATTTTATTTACTTTTTATGATAAACCTTTCTTCATTCGGTAAGGTGATAATAGATCTAATAATACAAACTCATATCTCAATCTTTTAGTGAAGTGCAATTTGGACGGACAATGTGAAAATCTCAGGGGCGAAGATAACTGTGAAGAAAAGTCAATAAATTTATATTCGGACCACTTAGTAGAAGGTAAGAAGTACCTTATTTATATACTGGGGTATTTCGTAATTAAATGTTTCTTCCAGGGAGTGATAAATTGGAGATATTTAGTTAGATTTTCTATACTTATACATTTTTATCTTTGCAGTTATTAGTATATTTATCAAATAATAAAATTTATTAAAACCTAAATTAATTAATAAATACCTAAATTATTTTATACTTTCAACTAGTTCTTAGGGTATGCAATGCAATTTAAAAAAGTTTGACGAGATAGGGTTGCGGCTTGTTAAACTCTTTGGTTGCGGCTTTAACCTAAAAAACGTCCAATAATGGGGTAATATAAAGTAAATGGCATTTTCCGTAAATATGTTTTAAGATAATGTTTTGGGAATTTTTTTTTACGGATCATTAAACATAAAACCGCTGCCCAAGAAATCAGTATTTCCACATCAAAATTTCTCATCCAAGTCTCTATAAAGGAAAACATCGCGACTATATTTGCACTCTTGTATGGAAATAATTGCATTCATAGAATTTTAATAATATAATATTTGAGGCAGATGTGACAAAAAAAAATTTGACGCGTTGGCATCTAGCATACAGGTAGGTACTCCAAAAATGAAGTTTCTGGAATCTTATTAGCTTGTTTTACCTATTTTCCTCTATTTTACCCCAAACCAATCGGATCTTTCATTACAATACACACGTGTAACAAATTTCAAGGGGATATCTCAATTTAATTTTATCAGCCCCTTTAACAATGGAGTTGAGGTGGTGTGGGGTCGAAAAATATTATAAAGAAATCTAAGATCTCGGCTTCTAGTATACACGCCAAATTCCAAGTTTCTGTACTCTTACCAGCTTGCTTTACTTATTTTCCCCTATTTACTCCTACTTACACCCCACCCCTTCAAGGGTATCATCTCAAAATACAATCTAGTTCCAGATGTCGTTATAATACATACCTACATGTACAAAATTTCAAGTGAATATCTCAATTTTATTTTATTAGCCCCTTTAACAATGGAATGTAGTGGAGGTGGTGGAGGGGTTAAAAAATATTGTAAAGAGATCTGAGGCCTTGGCTTCTAGTATATTCACCAAATCCCAAGTTTCTGTACTCTTACCAGCTTGCTTCACCCCCTTATTTACCCCAATTTAATCCCCAACCCTTCACCGCAATTAGCAAATCTAGTTCCAGATCTTGTCATAATATTGTGTACTAAATATTATATCTTAAACTGTTCCTGAGAAAACGTGCGCACAAAAAAAGTTACAGTCCGACCGACTGACTAACCGACCGACCGACAGACAGACATTTCTACTAAGCCTATTTAAAAAACATTGAATTATTTTTTACCATTACTATGATTGTAAATTTCTTATAGATCTGTACTGTAGTAACAAAAAATTATTTAAATAATACAATATTAAATTACACTTTCATCATTATCATCGACGACAGGGCCGTGCGGTGGATTTTCTCAGTATGATGCATGTCTTCGAAATGCCGCCCGCCTCTTATGTGAAAAGCAAAAAACAGCAACCTTAAATTGTAATATAAAAAAACTATTACAAAATGTCCAGGTACTTTTATTTTCGAAAATAATAATTTAAAAATAATTAACATCGGCAACCTACAATTCACATTTACTGTTTGGAAAATTGCTCAATTAAGGATGTGTAATCTACAGTGGCGGCCAATTTGGATTCAATTGATATCAATGATAAATCTTTAAGTTTTGTTTGGCTCAATGAATTTCTTAGATAATTTTTTATTAACTTCGATAAATAGATCAATTTAAAAAAAGGTTCATTTCCCGCTGGCTACAAAGACTGGGAGTGTTAATAAAATCTTCAGCGCTATAATTGTATTCGGATACAAAGTAGTGAAGTCCGTTTCACACAAATAATTTAAAACATCAAAAGATAAGTGATGGTAGCATTCGGGAAACATCATATAAATTCTTCTTGAATATCAGTTGCATTTAAATCTGAATCATTTTCGACAGAAAGTATTGACTGGAGATTCGTATAATAATTTTCCAACATTTTGTCATATATATTTTTGAAATTTTTTTGTAGAGGGGACTAAAGTGTGTGTGAGTGTGTGTGTGGGTGTGTGTGGGTGTGTGAGTGTGTGTGTGCACGATAGCGGCGAAATTACTAAACGGACTTGGATGAAACTTTGCATGGGGGTTTCTTTAGTGCTCCAGAAGATCTGATAAGGTTTTGGTTGAGATCGGATTACGTTTTGTGCCGTTTTGGCACAATAACATAGCAAATGTGAAGTATAGTCCATTATTACCGCGACAGGGGTAGTCGGAAAGCGCTTCCCACAACGACATTTTTTTCAATCGAGATGTGAATATGCGCTGCCTTTCGCCGGTCCGGGGCGGTACGGGTCGGATCGTAATTAAATTCTCTAAGATAATCGGTCGGATTCATTGTTAATTATCCTATTTAATTCGTCTATCTCTTTTTTCCTAAAAACCGGTTGAGGGGACGAAATGTAGGAGAGTACAGAAAAATTAGCGGAAAATATCAAAATATGTCAATTTTTGTTCGCTCCTGTGGCGCCGAATTTTCGATTTGCGCCGCGCGATTCGCGATGCCGACTAACTAGAATCCCTTCCTCTTTCCGTCGCGACGCCGTACGGTCCCGCCGAAGGTGTATTTTGAAAAATATGAATGTTCTAAGATTGCACGTTTCCGCACTTTTTTCTACTTCGGAAAGCGCTTTTCATTTTTGCCTTTTTCGCCTATATCTCGGAAACGGTTGGAGCTAGCTCAAAAATAAAAAAAATTCCAAGACCGAGTTCGTTTCGTGAGGTATCGTCCGGTTCCATCGGAATTTTTATACGGTTCTTCGTTTCGGAGATATCGACCGAAATATGGGGCGGTGTAAGGCGGAAAATGGGACCTCTTTCGCTTTAAACCTTGATAACTTCTAAACGGCGACTCCTAAGACGAAAAACTACGACCCCAATCGTAGAGAATTAAACGATCTAAAAGTCGTTTCTTTTATTTTCGCCTTGCTCCCAAAATAAACGATCTAGGAGAAGTCAAAGTTGAGGCCTATTTTTTAAATTAAAATCGATGATTTCATCATATACAACAATTTACATGATACTTTTAAGCGAATTCCCGGCTTCGAATCCCGCACGGGGCCACTTTTTTATTTCTTTTTCAACTTTTTGGCAGATATTTTCGATTCTATAATTGCTCTTCGTTCATTTCTATGCGACTAACGTGTTAAAATAATAATTTTCTATCATTTTCTCTGATGTTTTCGGCAATAATAATAATAACGAGAATAATTATTAATATAATTTATTTTCGTTTTTTAAGGAGAGGCGGTGGCGTAGTGGACAGAAGTTCGGATTCACATCAAGAAATCCGGTATTGGTAACAAAATTCCTTTTCTTATTAATTATCTTTCGAGGCATAAAATTGACATTAGCTCTTAAACGAAACCAAATTGACCCAACGTGACAAGCTAAGCGTTCGAGGGTACATGACAATCAGACGAGATAGGATAGCACAAAACAGAGGCGGTGGTGTGGCCGTGCTCATAAAATCTAACATAGCGCACACGCATCGTATTCTGCGGAGTACCTCCGTGAAAAACGTGTGTGTAACGTTAGAGGATGGCATGAACATCGTTGCCGTGTATGATAGTCCTGCGAATGGTTTCACAGCGGGTTGTCTTGAGAATTTGATGAACGCTGACCTACGCTGTCTGATGGTCGGCGACCTTAACGCTAGACATAACGCATGGAACTGCCATCGCAATAACGCAAACGGTGGCACCTTGTTCCATTACGTTCATAATCATAATGCCATTCTGCAGTATCCAAATGATCCGACACACTTTCCCAGTAACAACCATTGGCATAGTGGTCAATAAAGGCGTGACTAACTCTACGCTACCTATTGCGTTAAGACCCACATCAATACATATCTAACACGATTGACATAGCCGCTAACCTGGAGGGTGCGGTCGAGGGGTTCGCAAGGGTGCTGCAGAATGCCAAACAAGGTGTCGTAACAACCATAACGATAGATCCTTACAGAGACCGAATCGACGAAGCGGTCAAACAAGATATTAGGGAAAAAACAGGTTGAGACGGCGTTGGTAGCAAAATCGTGAAGTCGATGCTAAGTTTGAGATGATCAGATTGTAACGGCGGATTCAAGCTGCTATAACCACCTGAAGAAACAGGAAATGGAGCAATCCATGCCTGCTTTGACCAAGATCAACGGACAGACGGCTATGACAGACTCGCAAAAGGCGAATGAACTACTGACAACTTTGAATTTAAACATAGGTACCCAACAATTTAGATCATGAACGCATTGAAAATGACGCCAACGATGTTATTGGCCATGACATCCAATTAAGTAGACGGGAATTTTTAAAAATCATGGTCAAACCCTCTGAACTAGCAAAGCTGATAAAGACTAAATAATAAAGCTCTGGGGAAAGATGGTATCGAATACAAGCTGCTTAAATATCTGCCAATGAAAGGTATTGTGCAACTCACCTACATCGTTAACGCAATTCTGCGGCTGCAACACGGGCCTAGCCTCTGGAAGTGTGCTGTGGTTGTTCCCATCCTCAAACCGAACAAGAATGCTAAGATCGCAGGTAGTTATCGACCAATCTCGTTACTGTCAGTGATTTCAAAGTTGGTGGAGAAGGTCATCCTGGATAGACTAAATGCTGTCCAGGATGAACTTCACATTAACGATGAGCATCAGTTCGGGTTCAGGAAGAGAAGAAGCGCAGTGCTACAAGTTGTCAGAATCGTTAACGATGTGAAAGTGCAATATAACCTTGGTAAGAATACTACCATGGTGCGTTTAGATATTGAGAAAGCCTTCGATACCGTCTGTATCTCGGGGTTAATTTCAAAGATGACCAATCACCGCTTTCCACAATACATCGATAAACTCATTCACTCGTATCTGACTAGCAGAAGGCTCCAGGTGCGAGTGAATAACATCTGACTTCTCCATTTTACCGAATACTAAACTTGCCAAGTACGCTGATGACACAGCTATGTACGCGCATAGTCATAATGCACAAGCAGCTAATATGCTTCTAAAAGCCTACATGGCTCGAGGCATGGAGTATTACGACAAGTGGAAAATTCGGGTAAATGCGGAGAAGTCGGAATCTATAGTCTTCACGCGCAGATTTACAGAAAATAAGATTTTAGCACCAATTTTGGATAAGGGGAAACAAAATTCCAGAAAGGGAGCGCGTGAAGTATTTGGGCATCCGACTGGACAAGCGGCGACTGACGTTCAACCGACATATTAACGAAACTGTACGGACAGTCTATTCCATGTCCAGGTATCCGCTTCTAGCCAGGAATAGTAGACTCAGCAGACATAATAAAAAATTAATTTACACTGTTCATTGGGAGACTGGCCCTAACATAATATGCAGCTCCGGTATGGTGCAGCATACCGGACACGATAATAAATAAACTTAGACGTCTGGAACATAAATTTCAAATTCTTCAGGACACATCTCTTTATAGTAGAGGGTCCACGCCTTCGAAAGCCGTCAAAATCGCCAAGTAACCCATTCCAGCAAGGTAAATAATTTTTGAGCTCGGATATCGAAAGAGTGTCCTAATGGGCATCAGAAATGTCTTGTTGGACTTTTGATGACGATTGCACAACTTCTCCACAAGAAAAAAAGATGGCGAAATGTTATTTCAAGAATTCGTGTTTTTAAACGTATACCTCTCGCTAGAGAGTGAACTACATGCGATATTGATTTGATTTTTTTAATTTAAATACTACTGACATGAGCGCATCTATCTGTAATAATTAAATTTCAAACTCGCTTAGGGTTTTTTTCTAAATAAATCCTAAATCACAGTAACGAAATTTGTGTTTGAAATTTCGACGCGCGAGCAACTATAAAAAATATTCAATTTTTTTATATACTATATTCGAATGAAATATGGTCTAAAGATCAACAGAGTTTTTGCAAAAAAATTAGCTCGATATCTTATACAGTTTTTGAGTTAACGACTTTTTAAAATAAACCATAATTAGATTCGTGGCATTCCTGTTAGCATGCGGCTATTTTCTGGCTAAGTGTAATACATTAAGATAGTAAGCCAATACATTTTTGAAATTGTGCTATTATTTACATTTTTACAATTTTGCAAAAATATTAATAGGTAAAAAGAAACTCATTTGGCAGATGATTTACTCGATCTATCAATTATGAATGTGTTGTATAGAGATATTATTTATTAAGTATATCATTATTGTGGTACAAATGATATAGCATTTTTATTTTACAAATATGAAAATATAAAAACGTACACAAAACTTGTAATATATACATAAGTAATAATAATAATAATAATAATGCATAATAAGTATACACAGCTCAATAAGTATTGACAAACCACTACATAGGCATTACTATTAAGAAGCAATATCTGCTAAAAACTTCTCTGTATTATTTCTGCCCTTAAAACAATTGTTAGGAAAGGCTGCACATGCAACAGAACACCAAGTGGACGCACATTTTTAATCACTCTTTACCTTACAATTCCACTATTTGTTTTCTTTGGAACCAGTTGTGACTTTTTGTCATCATTTGTGATTTTATTTGGTTATTCTCTATCGGATATCCAAATTTTCTGGGAAAGGGTAAATTGGGAAGGAGATCGGAAAATCGCTTGGACACTAAAATAGTATTTGCTTTGTTAACTGCTTCTCAAGTCGAGAAAATTTGTTATAAATCCAGGATTTTGTGTTAGATAAGGGTCTAAACAACTTTTTGTGGATAATTTTTACAATTAAAAGTATTTCGCAGTGAGCAGGGTTTTAACCTTCTTCGCTAGGTTCTTCAGTTGCTATCTAAGCTAAGTACACTAACCCAGTGGACTACCGTCCCCCTACGGATGGCCGTAGTGAATTTAAATCCTTAATCCGTAAGTCCTATGTGAATCTGTATGGGTAGATTCACATAGGACTTACGAGCATCTTAAATTACACGATCATCAATTGCATCGCAGTTATCTCCAAAAATAAACAAAATATATAGTTGGTGTGTTCATTTTAAGGCAACAATAACTGCTCATTTATCCTCTTCGGAAAGGATAACTGACAGGTCACACAATACACCGACTGCCAATAACGTTTTTACAATATTTTCTTCTTCATATTTTTCACTTAATTATTTACTGATTTCGTGAGTATCCTAAGATACACTTTGTTGTCATGTACCCACACAATTTTTGTAGGTTTTCTATTTTGCAAAAATTAAACATACCTTGCGCAAACATTATTGTGTTTCCTTCTTCATGATTGCAAGTTCACATTATTGGGCAACGTATGTCATTATTTACACCAATATTCTAAAATGAGTTTTAAATTATTCGCTTTATATTTGTTACTATTTATAAAGTATTTCCAGTTTAGAATAAGAATTGTGTCTGTTATGGCGAATTCATATAATTCTGATGGGTTTTTAAGTCATACCATACATTTTCTTAAATATGAAATTTCGGACAATTTTTATTTTTTAATCTCAAATTTGTATAATTTTTTGACGATTTCATACTGTATTTGCACCTTTCGATATATACAGTCCTTCTAAGCCAAAATGAAGTAACTGAACATTTTCTAAACAAATTGGACGTACTTCAAAGTTTCCATTTTTCAGTAATCATTAAACCATTATTTCTGCATCTATATTTTAAGACTCTATTTTAAAATCACGTAGTTGAAACATAACACATAAATGATTGTCTAATTTTCAGACAATTGGTGACCTACTGATTAATAGTAATATAATACCTTAATCAAATTTGTTATTAGACTAATGTCTATCCACAATTACACAGACCGAATCCTGCCGCAGCTGTCACGCTGCGCGTTATCATAACAAGACATTATTACGATCGAATTAAAAAATCCGTAACTCGAAAACTGTATAAGATATCGAGTTAATTTTTTTTGCAAAAACTTTGTTGATCTTTAGACCATATTTCATTCGCATATAATATATAAGAAAATTAAACATTTAAGGTAGTCCGCACGTCGAAATTTCAAACACACAAATTTCGTTCCTGTGATTTAGGATTTAATTAGAAAAAAACCGTAAGTGATTTTGAAACTCTACTAGTACAGACATATGCGCTCATGTCAGTAGTATGTAAAGGAAAAAAATCAGATCAATACCGCATGTAGTTAATTTTCTAGCGAGAGATATACGTTTAAAAACACGAATTCTTGAAATAACATTCCGCCATCTTTTTTTCTTGTAGAGAAGTTGTGCAATCCTCATCAAAAGTCCAACAAGCCATTTCTTATGCCCATTAGGACCCTCTTTCGATATGCGAGCTCAAAACTTATTTACCTTGTTGGAATGGGTCATTTCAATTTTTACTGCTTTGGACCCCTTACTATTAAGAGACCTTTAAGCACGTTGCCACGACATAATGCCACTAGTGGACTACATCAAAGTTACATCGGAAAAATTCTATCAATTTAAACTTGGTAATAGCCCCCTAACAAACAACATTACGCGAATAAGAGAGCATAATGCACCTTTTAGCATCAAACACAAATTACCATACCAGGCGTTGCCCATCTTTCGGCAACATATCTAGCCTTCTTTCTCTATCCAACTATAAAAACTCACAAACACAATTTCCGATCTTAACTTTTTTCGATCCTCTTCTCTTCGTTTCTTTTTTGTATTTTTTGTTTACTTAGTCGCTCTAAATTATTTCTTCCAAATCATATTCGTTGATTATTAAATTCTTTAGAAAGCAAACATTTTAAATTATAAATTATGCGGTCTGATATAGCCGCTCGCTTTTGCTGCATTATTCAGAACGGAATTTTTTGGACAGTAATTTCCGCGTGTATCATATATTTGTGATATTTTATCTACACTCGCGTCTTTTACATTGCATAAGTATATCAATTGTTTTAAGTTAATTTTTTTTACATGTTCTATCTTATACACTTTTTAATTCGCCGATCCTGCGAAAGGAGATTGTGATTATTATTTAAGTTTACTTTTAATCTAACGTAGCCTCGCTCTGTCCACCCCTTCAATTACCACGGCGATTCGTGCTGTGGATGTTTGGAGTGCTTAGGGAGGACAATATGTATTATCAATTTAAAATAAATTTGTTTTGATTTGATTGACATCAAGAAGTCCAGGTTCAAAGCACTCGCCCGGAATATATTTTTTACTTTCTTTCACATTTTCGGCTTTAATCTGATGCTCGAATATTACCCATATATCACGCGCGTAAATGTTTTTTGATTTTTTTCTTTCTTTTACAAATTGTACAAGAAAATTTATTATTCAACTTCGGATTATTTTATGAATCGATAGAACAAAAACTGGGTATACTCGTTTGATTATAATTGCAAGATTCCTGTGCAAATATAATATCATAGAATGGCATTAATTTAAACGAAACTTATGTTCCCGACCATTAATTGCATTTACTCATTTTCTAAATATTATTATGGAAAATATATTGTTGTACACAATGGTGTACATGTACACGAATGTTGGAATGCTTAATACTGTTGCGTGTTTTCCACCTTTTAGGAAACACCTTGTATGAATACGTGGGTTCTAAAATAATTTCAACAAGAGATAAACCACTAACACTTTATTTATATTTAATAATTTACTGACTATACAATACTTCAAAATAATATTTACACTTTGTTTACTTGATATTTAACCTCACTTTTTCGCTACTAATTTCACTTTAATAAACTTCACTTTAGTAAACTTCTTCCTCTGCGCCGGCAATCGCGCCTTATATACTCTGAAATTGCCTCCAGATCAATCAAGAATCTTCTCTCACCACATTCTAGAAAAGTCCACTTCTTTCTACTAGTTTACACTATTAGTAGGCATAGGCGTATCAATTTCCAGTTCCAAGGGGGTGTAATTCATAACAATACTTTCTGTGATATAATAAGTACATTCTGATTATCTATATATTTTAGGTAAATATTACGACACTTTTAGTTAAAAACAATTGATTTCTGTAGTGATAACGGAAATATCTTAACATTGTCGTACAGTACTGGAAGATAGTGTCAAATTTAATGTAGGTATATTTATTTAATAATAAACGTTGTTTTCACAACGATTTGCACTACTTTTAAATTGCTTTCTTCTATTAATTTATTACTTCTTTTTCAGGTATCTATTTGTTACATATTAATCGTTTCTTTGTTTTGAAATTCCTTACCATAAATAGTTCATTTTCTGTTCAATATTTTAAATTTAAGTTATTTTGTTTTAATGTTATATTTACACTTTGTCAGTTCTGACAGGGAGTTTATTTTTATAGGTTTTTAAATATTTGACATTACCAACCAATCAGCTTAATTTTTTAGGTTATATGTAGGGCTGACATTTAAGAGACCATTTTCGATTGACGTCATGTTGGTGGCGTGGAGTGCATACCACTCATTATTTCGTTTTCTAGAGATGGGTAAAAGCTATTATTTTTTATAAACATTTAATACTTATAAAGTAGTGAAACAATATTTTCAATAATTATACCTAGTGATTCTAAAATTCAATAATTAAAAATTGTGGGTCGACGTTCATGTCCATCGTTAGGTATTCCTTTGTCGGCCTTTTTTTTTATGAGTGTTAAACTGACTCTGGATAACCTATACAAGCAGTTGCATTATATGTATTTTGAAGCGCTGCGATCGCTGCGATGACAATTCGTTGAGGCGTTCCCAGATATTTTAAGTTCTGTGAGTTGAGTACAGACCCATCTCTTCCTATTTCCGTGCAGTGCCACAGTCCCACAGTGCCATATGAAGACTGATGGTGGTGGGTTGCGTATTTGGTTATGTTTAGTGTAAATAAAAAAAAATAGTTATTTTAAAATTATTCTGTAGTACCTATTAAAATAATCTAAAATGACGCTTGATACTGCAGTACTACTAGGTTTAATATGTGTTATTGTTGCCGCTAAAGAACCAAATGGTATGTATTTACAAATTATTTTACTTATGTTAAATGTTTATTATTATTAATTAGATAAACAAAATTTGCAATTTATTTTATACAATTAGAAGAGATTTACTGTCACTTTCATAATTTAGTATCTTTTGTTTAATTGTTGGATATTTGTTTTTATTTGATTGAATAATAATTGTTACATTTGGGCTTTAATAAACATATAATTCGAAACTTATTTGGGATGATTAAGGAATAACAATTATAAGATATACTTATGTATGTTAAAATTATTTCTTGCATGTGGGTCAAGATAGGCCGGTTGTTGATATTTTAATCAGTTGATGAGGAAGCAGGCGGCCAAATTGAATTTATCTGATGCGTTACACACATGTTCATTAACACTTTTACTTACTGCACGTCTGCACAGATGTCATTTGATATATTAATAACTTTTATATGATCTAATTTTCTAAGTATATTTGTTACCACATACATAAATAGATATTTAAAGAGAAATATGAATACATTATTTTCATGATGAACTCACAGTATGTAATATCATCTACCCTCTTGGCTCTTGAATTCATCGTGTTTATAGACCAAACGCCAGAGAAATTTTTGCGTTGAAATGAGGTAGAAGGTTGCTGTTCTTTTCAATGGTTTTCTTTACCTCGGAATGTATGTATATTCAAATCTGGTGATGGAATTTTTGACCACTTCCCGAGATCCAATCATGTTAAAATTTTGCACACAACTTTGGTGTCTTCAGTATATTCAATATTACGGTAAATCCAATATGGCGGCCACCACAAAATGGCGGATTACCCTTTTCTTGACAGCCGCCTCGACATGGGTATCAAATAAAAGGGCGAGTAAAAGGGTACCTATATAAAGTAGAATACGATAAACTGTCTGACGTCATTCTAAATCCAATATGGCGGCCGACACAAAATGGCGGATTATTATTTTTTTACAACCTCCAACCCAAAAAGAAAACCATTGGGCGGTTATAAAGTATTGGTGTTGCTGATATATTACAGCATACTACTCATAACGTTTTATCACAATGCCGATTGTTGATATATATTTTATTTTGTGAGCGTCCAATTTTTTTCTTTTTCATCATCATTTTGTAATTTATCACTGAATAAAAATTATTTTACTTTTTAGTACAATTCAGTTTGAAAAAAAACATTACTTAAGTATTTAAAAATAAAAATAAAAATTATTTTAATCACTAGATTTTGTGTTTCGGATTCGGATTTTTTAAATTCCGAGATTTCGATATTTTTGAAAAATAACCAATTAGGTATAAGGTAGGTAAGTTAATATCATTTTGCTGCAGGTTTCGGTTTAAAACATTGTTTAAACTTTTTCCTACCAGTAGATTTTATTACAATTAGTTCGTTTGTTTCGCTTCACGGACAAGAAACACTCGAGGCGCATAGAATTAAGTAACAATATTTTCCTCAAAATGTGTTGATCGTTTTTTTCTCAAAAAGAAAATTTCTAATAGTATATTTTCTCAACACCTACTACCAAAACAACACTTTTTTTTATCTATCTCTCAACTTTTAATTTTAATTGGAACACCCTGCATATTTTTACATTTTTGATCTCTATCATTCTATATAGGTACTTATGACTATTAATTTTATGACAGTTTATACCATTTTGAAAATTTTATAGCTAATTTTAATGTTTAATCTAGTGTGCTGTGACCAATCTGAAATTGTTCTAATATTTATAAATAATTAAATAAGAATACGTATTGGATTTCTTGGTTGTTGATTTGTGTTACAGAAAGATCCAAAGTTGATAAAACACTTTTTTGAAATTTTTGTTTGGAAGTATATCACTTATACTACAGTTAAATAGTATATACCGAGGTGGAAAGAGTTTCATTGTTGGCGAGAGATAAGATAATTCTCGTGACAGCAATGTAACTTTTCACCAAGGTTTGTAGGTATACTATTTTATTCACAATCGTCCTCTTTAATGAACAAAAAAACCTCGAAAAAAAACAATAAACCGTTCAAAATTCTTATGTCAGAGGATAAATGTCAAAGTGACGTCGCGTCGCATCGGTTTTATTACATACTGGTAAGAAAGTGGCCACTTTCCAACCTTCAATATCACTTTCCAACCCGAAATGTCACATTTCAGATTCAATTGTCGAATGAAGTTGAAATGTCATACTTTCCAACTTTTGACATGTAAAACAATTTGATTATTTCTGTATGATTATAAATAATGGTATATTACATACCTAGGTGGAAAGTGTTACTAATTCTCGAGACAGCAATGAAACTTTTCATCAAGGTTTGTATACTATTTTATTCACAATCATCCTCCTTAATGAAGAAGAAGCCAAATAAACCGTTTAAAATTCTTATGTCAAAGGACAAATGTCAATGTGACGTCCCGTCGTTTTTAATATCCAGGTTGGAAAGTCCAACCCGAGATATTACTTTCCAACCCGACTTTGTCGAGATGTCATATTTCAGTTCAATTGTCGAATCAAATTAGAAATGTCATACTTTCTAACTTTTGACATACAAGATTATTACTGTATGATTGTGAATAATTTACGTTACAAGACTGGAAAGAGGTGTTTTGCAGGTCAACCCAAGCCATTTCCAGGGCGAGCCGCAGGCGAGTCCTGGAAGCTTGGGGAGACTTGCAAAAATACTGTTTTTGGGTCATGTAACGTACAATTTTTTTTCGACCATTTTCTGCTTGTAACGCTTCAAAATCTGCACCCATATTTTCCATAACTTGCGAATTGACTTTTGCAAACTTGTAAAAGTTAAGTGTATTTATCTATTTGATACTTATCCCAACAATTAACACAAGTTCGTTTCCATAGGAACAAGGAAGCAAAGCCATCTACACCAAAAATAGGCAGCATTTTTCACCTTCATGGATCGGAAAAGAGAATTACAGAGATCGGGAAAGCTTTTGCTGATCTTTGATGCCCACTTTCCGGTCTAGCCCGGGAAACGTTAATTTCTGCCCGAAAATGTCTCTAGAGGATGTATTTTCTGGTCGGTCGAAAAAAATGTAATTTTTCAGTACGAATCTAATGATAAAGCACAACGCAATATTCGTCAACGTTTTTCGTTGCAATTACTGTTGATTTCAAAATCTGAAAATAGACTAGGAAAGTCATATGTAAAATTATTTCTAGAGTCCAGAATTGTAAAAATATACAGGGTGTCCCGTTTAAAAATCAAAAGTTGGGGTCACTTCCGGCGAAACCGGAAATCTCGCAGAAACTTGACAGATAGGTCAAAAAGTGTTGTTTAGAGTGTATCCGACACATGCCAAGTTTTATCTCGACCCTTTCAAAAAACTCAAAAAGCGATCCCGTTGACACCTGGTATACCAATTTTTTTGCGAAGTATATTAGGCCCAATATTACGTCTTTTTCCTTGGTAATAGTCAACTACATTTTGAATATTATTTTCCAGAGTAGTCTCTTAATTCTTTTTTAGGGTGACCACATTGTATATTTTTCACTAAAAGTATATCAATTTTTTTTTAGTGAAATGCCTTTATTTTCGTAATTTACGTAATCTGAAACATTAATATGCAAACAAACGCCGGAGAGTGATTTTTTCACGATTACAATATTTACTTAATAATTACTTAATTAATCCATCTTGGAATTTGGAATTGCAACTTAAAAAAAATTGGTAAAAACTATCGCTTTGTCTATTGAATGTCGATAGGTATTTAGGCTTTTTTGTAGAGAATTTTAGTTTCTGAAAGATGAACTAGATGGAATTAAACTCAAATCCAAAATATAAGCAGCATTTGCGGCTTCCTTTATTCTTTTTTTTTTTTAACAGGTGTTCGTTTGCAAGCGCGCGGCTCTCGAGGCGGCTCTCTTTGCGATGTAATTCTTAAGGGATGCCGCTTTGAATGTTATATTTTGTACACAACTTTACTACTATCGAAAAATGAGAGATGAAAAATTTCATTCTTTAAACATACTTAGCTATCAAAAAATAATCGGAACAAAGACGTTTTCTGAACACGTGAAAACATTTTTCAGGGATCTAGTTATGAGTCAAAAGGAAAAATGGAAGTAATGAAACTCTTTTAGGATGATTCGTTTGTACGTCCGTTCGATTATTTCAATAAATACCGGAATAAAAAATAAAACATCTTCGATTTTTATTTACAAAATTGAAAAAAATACGAAAGCGTAGAAAGGCCACGCTATTCAATATTTTTTTTCTAACTCGGAATTCACAGTTGCAAGTCGGAATTCACAATTGTATCTCGAAATTCACAATTGTAAGTTGGAATTCACAATTGTAACTCGGAATTCACAATTGTAAGTCGGAATTCACAATTATATATATCTCGAAATTCACAATTGTCTCTAGGAATTCACAATTGTTAAGTCAGAATTCAATAATTGTAATCAAATACTAAAGTTAAGAGTATCATTTCTAATATAATCGTGTTTTCCGCAGTAGTTAAGAGAGGTGTACTGATTAATTGATGAAATGGATGCTTTTATTGCATTTTACTTTAACTTGGGTCTTCAACACATAGAAATACTTTCCTGCTTGTCGGGTACAGCCCTCTCCTTAGGTATATTGCTCTTATTCTTGACCTAGGTAAAAAATTTGAATATTAAGGTAGGAGAAATTTGAGAACCACTTCTTTTCTGAATCAATGGATGAATCATAGGAGTTTGTTACCTACTTTTAAAATACGCGAAGATTATCAAGTTTATACCAACATTCCAGCAGTTCTCAAAAATTATCACTAAATTTTTGTTTAATTTTTTCTCCTAAACTCTGGGCTTTAGGCCCCATGTTATATAAGATTTTTTTGTTTGTCCAGTCGTTCCCCACCACCAGCTTTTTTTTAATGGCATGAAATTAATTGCACCCTGTATAAAGAATAAAAAAAAATTGCAGTAATATGCCGACAGCCCCCCCACTAAAACTACCCCTTAAGCAGAAGAGAGAGTTTGACTGATATTATGTATGTCCAGATGGGTTATATTTAAATTTAAAATATTAATTTTATACTTTAAGGCGATCGGAAAATATTGCAGAAAAACTGATATTTATTATTCCTCTTTGAATGGATATAATTTCCTTCCTATTCATTTAGAGTACCTTTATTTTTGAATGTGCCATCAGCCACATAAATACCGAGACAAATTTGGACCACTAACTCGTAAATTCATAATCCAACATGTAATTGCAAATTCTGAGATACAGTTGTGAATGCCGACTTAACATTTGTGAATTCTGACTTAACAATTGTGAATTCCGAGTAACAAATGTGAATTACGAGATTCCGTTGTGAAATCGAGATAAAATTGTGAATTCCGAGATACAATTGTGAATTCCGACTTACAATTGTGAATTCTGAGTTACATGGTGAATTCCGACTTACAATTATAATTCCGACTTACAATTGTGAGTTCCGAGTTAGAAAAAAATATTGAATAGCGTGGCCTTTCTACGCTTTTGTTCTGTATTAAAATAGAACAAATAATAAACTTTTAATTTTGCACTAATATTTTATTTCGACAATAATACTGATACATCGCTAACAATATACATGTCATCTTCCAACTGCCCACCGCACGACGTCGATAAGCAAAAATTAAGTATACAAAAACTTACAACTTTTTATGATGTGGAAACATATATACAGGGTCTACCTTTACAATGGTAGCATACATAACACCCTCCTCCTATATTTGACCCCAAATATATAAAGAGTATGATTAAATTACATTACTTGAAACCTACTAGGAGCCTTTAATTTACTTCTTCTTCGAAGTACTCGATCTTCCTTATTACTATCTGTAGAAGTTCCAGGTTGGGTAATATCTATGCTATCATTGGTTACATCAGGTAAATTATTTTGAATAGGTATTTCCGTTTCGATTGGTATCAGTACAGAATTATTATTTTCTGAATTATCATTTACATTTTCTGAATTTTGTCGTGGAATTATGGATAGAGGATTCTTAGGTTCATCCCTTTGATTCTTATTTGGCTTTAGTTGATTTTTATGCCGCTTCCATTTTATTCCACCACCTACATCAACAACATAGGTTCTTTGGCCAATAACACTATCAATCTTGCCTTCGCGCCATTTCGGATTATTTGTTCTAAAATCGCGTACCCAGACATTATCATTTTTTACAAATGTTATATCATGTTTACGCCTGTAATAATTTTGTTGATAGTTTTGTTTCGATTTTACTACACCCTCAGTTGAAGGTAACAGCAGGTCTAATTTTGAACGCAAAAACCTACCCATCAACAGCTTCGCAGGTGCCTCACATGTGGTAGTGTGAGGAGTATTTCGATATTGTAATAGAAAACGGTTTATTATTAGATTTACATCTTTAACGCCCTCATCAGTACTTTTTAATATTGCCCTTTTCATGATTTTCACCGCGCTTTCTGCCTGTCCATTTGTGGCTGGATGATATGGCGCGCTCATCGAATGTTTTATACCATTTTTAGAGACAAAATTTTGAAATTGTTCTGATGTAAACGTCCGACCGTTATCTGTACATATTTCCCTTGGTAAACCAAATCTCGAAAATAAATCTCTAAGGATATTTATAGTCGTATATGCTGTGATATTATTTACTTCAAAACATTCTATCCACTTTGACGTAGCGTCTTCAATTACAAAAAAATATTTTCCCAGACAAGGTCCAAAAAAATCTGCATGGATTCTGTTCCAAACATCTTTTGGCCAGTTCCACACCACAAGTGAAGCTTTGGGTGGATTATTTCCAAACTTTGCACATGTTTTACATTTATTTGAAATATTTTCAATTTGTTCATCAATAGATGGCCACCAAACATATGAGCGCGCCAGTGACTTCATTTTGATTATTCCCATATGTGATGAATGAAGTTCATTTAAAACATGCATTTGATATTTTATTGGAATAATTATACGATACCCCCACATTAAACAACCTTGTTCTATTGTGATTTGACTTTTCCTTCTAAAATACGGAACATATTGTGTTCACGGTGCCTTATCTGGCCATCCATTTCGGACGTAAAACATTATTTTACTTAGTATCGGATCAGATGCAGTTTCATATTTAATATTTTTAAAATCCCATACAAAATCACTATCTTCTACATAGTTCAAATATGTAATGTTATCCCTACATTGTTTATAGTTTAAATATGATATTTTATTATTATTTAGATTATCTTCAATCGGCAATCTCGACAAAAAATCTGCATTATTTTTATGTGAACTCACATAGTGAATTTCGTAATCAAAAGCAGAGAGAATGTGTGCCCATCACTGTAATCTGTTTGCGGCAAAAACAGGTATACCTTTTTTTGGGCCAAAAATTGTTAAAAGTGGCTTATGATCGGTGTACAGCATAAATTTCCTACCATAAAGATATTGGAAAAATTTCTGCACACCGAAAATTATAGCACCTGCCTCTTTTTCAATTTGGCTGTACTTGGATTCGGCATCACTTAATAACCTGGATGCATATGCCACAGGTCTCTCTGAATTATCCTCGTAAACATGGCTAATTATGGCCCCAAGATCATATTGGCACGCATCCACTGTTAACTTAATTTTTAAATCAGGATTATAATGTGCCAAAACTGGTGAGGACATTAATTTTTTTTTTATATGTTCAAAACTTTTTTGACATTTTTGGGACCAATTCCATGGTATGTTTTTTTTTAGTAAATTGTATAGAGGCTGCAAAATAATTGAAGCATTTTGAATGAATTTACAATAAAAATTAACCATACCCAAAAAAGATTTTAATTCAGTAATTGTTCTAGGAGGTTGCACATTTTTTATTGCTAAAGTTCTTTCTTCGGTTGTATGCAAACCATGTTTATCGATTTTATGACCTAAATAATGAACCGAATTTTGAAAAAAAAACACATTTTTCTTTCTTTACCTTTAACCCTACTTTTTTTAAAATCTCGAACACTTTTTCGAGACGCTCCAGATGTTCTTTATCATTTACTCCTGTTACTAAGATATCATCGAGATATATCACAACCCCTGGAATTACAATCAGCTGCTCTATAATTTTTTGAAAGATACACGGTGCGCTGGTAATACCATATGGAAGTCGTGTATACGCAAAAAGACCTTTGTGAGTGGAGACGGTAACTAATTTTTGGCTTTCATCTGTCAATAAGAGCTGTTGATATGCCTCAGATAGATCAATTTTTGAATATTTATCTCCCCCTTGCAGTTGGGAAAATAAATACTCGATTCTAGGTAAAGGATACTGCTGTACCTCCAAGTGAGGATTTATTGTGATTTTAAAGTCCCCACAAATTCGAATACTGCCGTTTGGTTTCAAAACGGGAACAATGGGCGTGGCCCAATCCGAATATTCAACAGGAACTAACACTTTATTATCAATCAAACGTTGAATTTCTTGTTCGATTTTTGGTTTTAATGCAAAAGGGACCTTTCGTGCTTTAAAAAACTTTGGCGTAGCGCCATCTTTAATTTTTAAATTTACTTTAAATTTGTTAAAAGTCCCAAGACTATTATCGAACAGTTCTCTGTAATTTTCCAGTAACTCTTTAATATTGGCTGAAGATTCTATGTTTACATTTTTTTTAATGTAATTAATTTTACTAATACCTAATCTTAACATATTTAATCCATTTCTACCTATTAGTGGGGGACCCCCGTTCTTTATTACATAAATCTTTAACAAATGAAGAACATTTTCATATAACACCTGTAACTTTAAATAACCTAAAGGTTTAAATGTTATCCCCACATAATCTTTAAGAGACAGATCGTTATTAAAAAGTTTAAACTTTGTGAAATATTTCAAATATATTTTTTCAGAAATAGCAGCGTGTGCAAAACCAGAGTCGGCCTGAAAATCCATCGGTACATTTTCTACTATTAATTTAATATATGTGGGTTTTACATTACCTTGATTATCTAATTCAATGCTTCTTAAATTAAACATTGTACTTTCCTCAGTATCCGAACTATTTTCCAACTCCTTGTCTATTAAAAAATTTTGAGATCGTGAATTGCACATAGGAGCTAAATGACCTCTTTTTCCGCACTTATAACACGTGCAATTACGATATGAACACTCATTTGCACTATGATTACGACGTCCACAAACAAAACACTTACTTTGATTTTGTTGTGATTTATTCCTTACTGCCGAACTAACCTCATTTTGACTGGAGCATCTGGTCGGTACGATTTGACCTGGGCCGCGCTCCTGATAGCCTCCGTTGTTGATTAAAATTTACCTTTGCCGCTTCACTCTTCACCTCTACATAACCAGGTTTTTCCCTAGGACAATGTTCGCCAAGCGCCGATTCTTTATTTCTGGCAGTTTTTACCATTTTTGCTAAAGTGGTGGTTTCTAATGTTGGATCCTCTTCAAAAAGACGATCTTTAATTTTACAGTTATCAACTCCAATTGTAAAAATATCACGTAAGAGTACTGGTAATTCTTCTCCAAATTTACAGTTTGCTGCCAGCTGTTTCACCCTTGCCGACCATTCCGAAATACTTTCAGTTTCACCTTTTACAGCATGGTAAAATTTTTGTCGTTCACCAAATAACGAGGCCACCGGCGAAAAATAATCAGTCAATATTGTTATTAATTGATCAAAGGTTTTTTTTTCTGGTAAATCTGGTACACATAAGCTTCTAATGATTATACCTATAACATTCTTCGCTTAACGAGTTTAAAAGCATTGCTCTCTTTCGCTCCATAGTAGTGATATTATAAGCAATGAAACTTTGGTTGAGCCTTTCCTTGAAAACCACAAAATCACCTTTTTTTGGATCATACTTTTCTATTATTGCTAATGGACATTTTATTATTGTCTCCAAAGCAGTAAAATATAGTTTAATATCTTGACCGCGTTTTTACTTTACGTGTATAAAACAAAACAGTTTTTCTTTCTTGCTTACTCACTTTACAAGGGTTTTTTAAACACACCTCGTCGCCATTTGTTCTGTATTAAAATAGAACAAATAATAAACTTTTAATTTTGCACTAATATTTTATTTCGACAATAATACTGATACATCGCTAACAATATACATGTCATCTTCCAACTGCCCACCGCACGACGTCGATAAGCAAAAATTAAGTATACCAAAAACTTACAACTTTTTATGATGTGGAAACATATATACAGGGTCTACCTTTACAATGGTAGCATACATAACAGCTTTCGTAAAAAAAAAGTCAAAGGAGAAAAAAATCAATTTAAAGAAGGGGCAACATTTTCAGGGTGCTCCAAAAATGGGTATGGGCATTACCATACATTGCGAACCTCTATCACCCATATTATTCGATATCGAATTAGGGTCTACAGAGTGCAGTCCACATATATGAAATAAATTCATTTTAAGTGTAATCATGAACTTTTAGGAAAGATCCCGAAATATTTAAAAAACAGAAGAATCGAAGTTTACAATATAAGCCCTGATGTGATATGAGATCATACAAAATGTCATACCAGAATTAAAGATCGCCTTGCTTATTGTTAAAAGGCACCAGACGGTTAAGATAGTCATTTATTTTAATTACAAAATTAATTTGAAATATATTGTTACGTGTTTTCACCCTTTTAGGAGACACCCTGTATGAATCTGTGGGTTCTAAATAATTTTAACAAGGGGTAAACCACTAACACTTTATTTAATAATTTACTGACTATACAATACTTCAAAATAACCTTTACACTTTGTTTACTTGATATTTAACCTCACTTTCGTTACCGAACGTCAATTTCCTAAAACTTCTCCTCCTGCGCCGGTAATCGCGCCTTATATACTCTGAAATTGCCTCTAGATCCATCCAGAACCAATAAAAAGTCTTCTCCCACCACACTTTAGAAAACTCTATCTCTTTCTACAAGTTTCCAGTCACTATTGGGCATAGGCGTATCTATCTCCAGTTCCAAGGGGGTGTAATTCATAACAGTATTAGACAAATAAGAAATTAGACAAATTCGTTTTAGGATTTTAATTTGTTAGCATAACCAGAATTCAGGTTATCGAAAGAATGCAAAGATTTCATTAATATTTTTACACAAAGTTTTTCTTTTAGTTATGGATAGTTATCTTTCTGCTGTTTGCAAAATCCTGTAAAGAATATGTTTCAATATATTCTTGATTCTTTTGGTGGCCGAACATTGATATTTTTTATTTATTTTTTTGGCACCTATTTCAAAAACTGAAAAAGTTTCCCGCTTTCTATACCTATTTACCCCTGAAAATGTTCCTATTTTATGAATATAGCCTTGGAAAATTTTTTGTTTTAACATTTATTAAAATTTGATATTCATATTAACACAGTCGGTTAACAAATATATAATGATAACACAGTAAAAATTTGTAATTAATTGATTACTCCGTTTGTCGGCTAGAGTGAGTTAAATCAGAGAACATACACCTGTATAATTTAAATATACAGGAAAAATTATGCTTTTTAATGTTTCCAAAAGTTTTATTAAAACTCTACACGTGTTTCGGCTTATTAGGCCTTTATCAAGAGTACAAGATAATACTAAATTTAAAATGTGTTCCTTACTTATTTATACCTAATGGAAGGTATAAATTATTCAAAGCTTTTAATCTATTTATTACATGCAACTAGTTATATGATTCCTATCCTATGTAAATATACTACAAATAAGTTCTTAATGTTAAATTATTTTTTCTAGAATATTATGACCCATAAATAATGTTTGATCATTAGTTACATTTTTATGCTTTTTGACAGCTTTCATGATCTCAAATTGTTCTAGTAAATCTAACTTCTTTCCTTTATTTTCTGTATGGAGTAATTCAACTTCATTAAAATTAACAAAATGATTATTTTCTATGCAGTGTGTTGACATACCGGTGCTATGTATACCATTCGTTATTGATTTTTTGTGTTCAGCGAGACGATTTTTTAATTTACGACCAGTTTGACCGATATATATAGCATCGCAGTCATTACATTTTAATTGATATACACCTGTTTTTTCTAATAAATCTCTTTTGTCTTTATTATTAACTAACATTTTCCCTAGATTATTTTTATTAACAGAAATAGTTTTACATCCTAGTTTTTTCAGTTTATGATTAATTTTATCACTAATCTTAGGCCTATAATTAATACATTTATATATGTCAGTTCTTTGTGGAGTATCAGCATAAAATTCTTTAAGTAACTTTTTCTTTTGTTTATGTTTTATTAATTTATCTATGAGGTTTTCACTATAACCGTTGTTTCTAGCTATTTCTTTAATGGTGTTCACTTGTTTTATAAAATTATTCTTATTTAAAGGGAAGGAAATAAGGAAATAAGAATAATTTTATAAAAGAAGTGAACACCATTAAAGAAATAGCTAGAAACAACGGTTATAGTGAAAACCTCATAGATAAATTAATAAAACATAAACAAAAGAAAAAGTTACTTAAAGAATTTTATGCTGATACTCCACAAAGAACTGACATATATAAATGTATTAATTATAGGCCTAAGATTAGTGATAAAATTAATCATAAACTGAAAAAACTAGGATGTAAAACTATTTCTGTTAATAAAAATAATCTAGGGAAAATGTTAGTTAATAATAAAGACAAAAGAGATTTATTAGAAAAAACAGGTGTATATCAATTAAAATGTAATGACTGCGATGCTATATATATCGGTCAAACTGGTCGTAAATTAAAAAATCGTCTCGCTGAACACAAAAAATCAATAACGAATGGTATACATAGCACCGGTATGTCAACACACTGCATAGAAAATAATCATTTTGTTAATTTTAATGAAGTTGAATTACTCCATACAGAAAATAAAGGAAAGAAGTTAGATTTACTAGAACAATTTGAGATCATGAAAGCTGTCAAAAAGCATAAAAATGTAACTAATGATCAAACATTATTTATGGGTCATAATATTCTAGAAAAAATAATTTAACATTAAGAACTTATTTGTAGTATATTTACATAGGATAGGAATCATATAACTAGTTGCATGTAATAAATAGATTAAAAGCTTTGAATAATTTATACCTTCCATTAGGTATAAATAAGTAAGGAACACATTTTAAATTTAGTATTATCTTGTACTCTTGATAAAGGCCTAATAAGCCGAAACACGTGTAGAGTTTTAATAAAACTTTTGGAAACATTAAAAAGCATAATTTTTCCTGTATATTTAAATTATTGAAGAATGTTTCACAAGGAACCAACCGTAGAATCAACCCAATGTATATACACCTGTATGTTCTCTGGTTAAATTAAAAATTAGTACTATTAATGCAATAGACGCTGAAAATAGGAAACATAGTCTGCGAAAATGATGTTAAATAATTATTTAAGATAAATAAAATATTTGAGGGATCATTATGAAGTTCAATAGTTTTATTCTGATAGACGTAATTTTCAATAGTACCTAATTTTAGAGCTTAAAAACATTTCAAATCAATCTAAAAATGATATGATCTTTTAAAGTATAATGAAAATTGGTTCATTGCAGATTTAACCAATTGAAAATAACTTATCAGTTATCAGCCAAATTGCTAGAGAGTTGCCCGGTAATTGGTCGGTAATAGATCTATGCAATTAGGTTAAATTATCTTTCTTTAAATTATTTACGCGTATAGTTCCTCTATGTCAATTTACTTACAAATCTCTCTGAATATACGAAAACGGGAAATGTTCTGTTAGTTTCCAAAATATGTTTAAAAATTTCATTTATAAACAAATATCAATCGATGTAAAAGATAAATAAAAAAACAGCAGAAAATCTAATGTAAAGAGAAAGCTGTGTACTCGGCGTTATGTATACTTTTAACTATTTACTCAGTGAGGAAACATAAAATCTAAATATAAACTTTACAGTTTTCAAATATTTATTTTGTAAAATGAATTAATCTGCTACTTGCCTCTTCCTTATTGGCACCGCTCTGTTTATTCTCTTGTTTAAAACTGTGTGACCTAGGGTCACCGGAACAAGAGTTTCTAAAGAGTACAAGTAAAATTTTTTTTTTTTCAATTTATTTTAACTATGAACATACATGTATAAAAATAGCTTATCTTTTATAGCCATATCTACATATAAAAATATTAGTCTGCTGAAACTATATTGTTAAATATCTTTTATTTAAATACAAAAATAAAATTATTAAATGATTCAAAGGCAAACAATACTTTTTAAGCTTTTTCTTCGATTTTTTAAGGCAGTGTTCTCGGAAAGTTTCATGCAATTATAATTGTAAATTTTTCTGCGGTTATAGCCCAAAAAAAAAGAGGTGACGTACTTCGTGATAGTTGATAGTTACTTATGGGGTGATTGGACAAAAAACGGCGAGAGAACCGAAAAAACACTTCATTTTATAGGATCAAAGTTATAAGTTGTAGAGTATAAATTCTCTAAAAAAGTCAATGTCAGTATATACTTCTTTCGTGGTTTAGCCGTTAGCCGAATTGGAAGTTGCGCGACGAAAACACTCGGTACACGTAAACGACTTTAAAAAGAGGTGTTCATTTCAACTCGTAGGTATTGTTTTTTTAAATATGTTTGCTCAATCATTTCTTTGGAAAGGCTTAAGGAGGTTGAGGCGTTACAGACCCCACCAAAAGTAAGTCGAATTCTAAATCGGAACTTTTCCATAGTAAACTATTACCAAAGGTTATAAGTCGATGATACCAATAATTATTGTCATAACGACATAAATAAATCATTTTTTATTATTAATTAATTATGTAAGTAGATTTAATTATTTTACTTAATGAACTAACTTTTGGATGTTTTGTCGAAACTTATTAACAAAAAAAATAAATGTATGTAAAGATCTGTGTATTTTACAAATTTGTTTCAGTAAATAATTTAAAAAAAAATGAGAAGCAGTAAAAATTTAAACGAGAATTTAAATTAAATCATTGAATAATTGAAAAATCAGTTAAAAATCATTAACGAAAAGAAAAATTTGACAATTTGACAGACACACATTTGTAATGTTTAATTTTTTTTTTGTTTATTAAAAGTCTCCTACTTAATTAAATTGGAAACAATATTATAATATGCGCAAGATATCAATGCTTTGCATAGTTAGTTTTCGGAACTGCTGACATTATTTGGTTATGTGATATAAATTAAAATTACCAAAAAATTGATTGAAGGAGCCGTTACTCTGTGGTAGTTAATCAGTTACACAAATAACTAAATGAAACACATGTTTTCTACCACATAGTGGTAGAAAACATAGTAATGTGTTTTATTTAGTTATTTGTGTTAAAATGTACCGTTTGCATGCTGGGTTGACATATTTTCCATAAGACTACATGTAAAAGTCTTTTTAAAATTTTTGGCTTTATGAGGTTCCTAATGACTTTGGATATTTTACAGAAAATTGTGTCATAAAAATCTATTAAAAAAAACTTTATTTCAGATTGTTTTCATTATTTTCGTCTAACGCCTCAACCTCCTTAAGCGATTTCTATGGAAACCCTTTACAAACTGTAGAATATGGCTTGGCGGTGGTTCGATATTAATTTGATCAATCTGTTTAGTATAAGATGGGCAAAAATCGGGGAAAAGTTTGAGAAAATATGCGAGAACATGGAGACAGCGTCGAGGATACATTGTGTTAAAAATGATAGTTAGGTATTTTCGGAGTAGCTGATACTGAACCTGATGTCAAAAGTGAAACATTCACACAACTTCTACAGATTTTCATGAAATTTGGCCACTAAATGAAAAAATTTAAACCCTTACTTCTCTAGAAAAACGGCTATTAAAAATTATGAAACAAAATTGTACCGTCGTGTGTCGTTCGGTTAATTGAACCGTATTGTCTAATATCGAGATTGAGGTCTATGTAAAAATGTACAAATGTAAAAATCGAACGTATATTTAACCGAACTCAATTTTGGTGTCAATTTTTGTAAAGGCGATTCAATTTCTCCAAAAAAAAATTGTTAGTTTAATTCATTATTTACATTTTATAACTATTAAAATGAATCTAAAAAATTCATAGACTTTTTACACACTGTGAAAACATTGCTCTGAGGAAACAAAATTTTCTATTACATACTTTGAATTTTGGTAGTCGATCTCTTGACATATAATAAAAGCTATAATTTCGTAGAGCAAAAGTCATAAGTAAACAAATAAACCATTTTTATCAAGAACCAACGATAAATATTATATACAGGGGTATCTCACCGGGAACTGAATCTATCGATACAGAAAAAAATATGTAACAAAATATTTTAAATATTTCGGAAATTACTAAAGCCAGTGTGGTCAAACAATCAAAAATTACAAGCGTGTGGTACTTCCAGTTATATCGGGAGTTGATACCATCTTGCTTGTTTCAAATGGAGCAATCTATATATTTTCGACTTTTCGAAATGAGCATAAAATTCTGAGAACATGTAAGCATACATTCTAAAACATGTGGCATACCCTGTATGCAGAATCGTTATTTTCTGCGTATAGCAGATCCTAATTTCCTCCTTGGAACGTAGAAATAACACAAGGTGAGCTACGCCATACAATGACAATCCATAATAGTATACCAAGTGGCAAGTGATCCATTTTTCACGTTACATTTTGTCAAATTCAAACCTCAAAAACTTTTTAACTTCAAATGGAACCCTCTGTATTTTTTACATCAAGTTATGTAAAATTAATTTCTCCTTTTTCTAGTATAGGCATTGTAGCATTTTCTTAAATGTTCAAGAATTTTTAGTAAAGATTGCGATCAACTTAGCCATCAATGTCAGTCATTCTCTTATGTCAAAAAAGCAAATTTAAATTGCACCCACTGAGAATTTTTAAATTTGTTTATTATTTATGGGAATGAGATAAAGTAATATCAAGAACATGTAACACATTTTCTACTCGATACCCACAAAAACAGAAACCATCACCAAACACTATAAAACGAATATTGGATAATTTTAGAATGTTTGTCTCTGCAAGTTCAAAAAAGCAAGCCTATAGCCGATTTTTCTTATTATAATTTGCAACTTTTTTTAACTAGAATATAGTTTTAGGCGAATTCTTATAAATTGTAATATATTTTTGTGAAACCAAAACTCAATTCGAAATATCAATTTTTTTCAGTCACCACCTAATTCTGATAACTTAAAATAGGAAAATTGTCTTCCTTTCTAGGGCTATTAGCAATATTGGAAAGGCTAGTAAAATAAAAGCAGACTGCTGTACCAGATTCTACTCGGAGGTGTATGCCACCCCTTCTCGAAGGTGGAAATTAGTACACTCAAAATAAAACGATAGGGGGATGAAGTCTAAGCAAAAAATGTTCTATGTAGTTTTTTTCAAAAAATAACGGATAGACGACAAATTTTTGGAGGAGAACTTATCAGACCTTTTTTAAAGTATTTGAAAATACCTTTAAAATGAGCTTTCGTAAATGTCTTTAGCATAAAAACTTACGGATGAAAATAAAATGGTTGTCTCGTTTTTTCGGAGGAAAAATCAGCAATATGAAACCAGTGGCTTAACCCGCTTAATTTAAAGATCGCTCCAAAAAGCAGTTTGCTGGGCATTTCAAAGGCTACAAGGCCTGTAAAGTTGAACTTCTTTGCACCCTTCGTTTTTGAGATATTACAGTTTAAAGGGCTCGCGAACTTAAAACTGTGATATTTCAATTAATTTTCATCCCAGAGAAATAAAAATAAAAACAAAATTTTTTGCAAGAACAAACCTAAATTGTTGTACTCTTGCATTGTTCACGTATCCTCTTTAATCTTTGAGTTATTGTGAAATAAAGAAAATTTTTTGAAAAATGTCAAAAATCATTTCAAAATTGAGTCAAACTTTTTTCAAATCTAGGCATTTGAAACCGTTTAAACCTTACATATTGTTGGTACCTAAATAAAGTAAATTTTAAATGGATAACGTTTAATTTTAATTCTTATGGTTAAGCCATTGGTTTCATTGCTGATTTTTCCTCCGAAAAAAAAAAAACGATACAACCATTTTATTTTCGTCATAACTCCATAAATTTCTATGCTAACGGCTTTTACTAAATCAAATTTTAAAGGTCTTTTCAATAACTTTAAAAAGGGTTTGACAAGTTTTCCTCCAAAAATTCGTCGTTTTTCCGTTATTTAACGTTGAAAGGTTCGAATTAAGTTTTCGGCGAACAAACAGTCACCTTCAACGAGCCATAACTCGGTTGGTATGGCATCTACAGAAATTTTTAAAAAAATCGATTAGTTATTTTATAAGCTTCATCTTGTCTCAAACTAACACGAGTACAGATACATATAGTGCGTCCCAAATTGGGGCTACATGTATCGTTGTCTCTGTTATTATGAAAGATAGAAAGTTGGTTAAATGTAAAAAAAATTTAGAGATTTTTTTGGGCATTTTATAATTTCGCAAAATAGAACAAAGCTTTGGTTTAATCTACTCGCCCATAAATACATTTTGTTTTTTATATAATTCAATTCATTAATAATAACAATAATAATAGTATTGTAATACATTTTTCAAAATAGAATTAAAAGTAGTGGTGTCGAATACACAAAAAATACAATACAGAGTCCATATAAAACATGTGAGTTGTGGTCAATATCTCAAGAACAAAAATAACATTTCTTTTCTCACCCTCACTTTAAAGATGTTATACTCTATTTGAAAATGAGGAATATAAAAGCCCATAAATCCAAATCCGCAGAAATCATAGTGTCTCATAAAATTACATTTCATCAATGTAATATAATACAAAATAATAGAAATTACAAATAAGCTGATTTTTTGCGGATTTTCATTTCATTACTCTTCCTCATTTCCAAATAGACGATAAAAAGTGATCATACAATGTTTAAGTTAAAATGAAATAATTTAAATTAAGGGGATATGGGGGGTTTTCAAAAATGCTGGATTGTGGTTTTCCCCAATTATTTCAAGAATTAAAAAAGTTAGAGATGAAATTGAAATGCCAAAAAAATATCTATATAACACCGAGTTCAGCGAAAATTCTTTAAGCAGGCAAGGTATCAGTTAGATAATAATCAATATCCCCAAAGGGTGGGGTGCCACGTAAAATATTCTATGCCAGATTTGAAATGAACAGCTGGTTACAACACCGCAACATGATGCACTCTGTTGTTTTCTTGTACAAGATAGTCAACAACATAACTGTGTAGCATTACTTGACATGATAGAGTTTCATGTACCCAGAACTAATTCTCGCCACCAATGGCTACTCAGAAGTCGAAACAAATTTAGATATTTTATTCTGTAATGCAGTAATGCTAGTAGCATCAAACACCTATTATGCTAGCTCCACACGTTGGGCCACATTCAGTGGCGTAGCTGAAAATTTCGGGCTCCCCCACAAAATATAATATCGCGAGACTCGGGGGCCCCCAAGAGCTGGGGCCCCCCGCACCGCGGGTCCTGCGGGTCCGTCCGCTACGCCACTAGCCACATTGTGGCTGAAACAATGAGCAACATGCATGAATTTTAGAAATGCAATAATTTATTATTTTTTCGTTATATATGTTATATAAGTTGAGAAAGTAATGAAGAAAAGGTTTTAAAAAAATGTGTAGCCTAAATAAACGACTTTGAAATTCAAAATTTTATGGGAACATATCCACGTGACTGAAAACACCACGCTATTGGTCTGACGTCATTCGGCATAATGTCTAATGGTCGTCTATCTGCCAAGGGGTTAAATCGTAAATTGTTTTGTGTTTTGTAAATGTGTATTGATATGTTCATAAAAGAAATCATTCATTTATTTATTTATTTTAATTATTAAGTGGTAAAAATGACGGACAGTGGGTTTTTACGGGGCCAGAGTGACAATTTGCCTGTTGTTGATGTGTTTATGATGACAAACTTTTTTGCTACTAATACTGATTTTATTAGTGCAGAAATTGGAGGTACTAAAGCAACAAGGTATGTGTCATTCATTATTCTAAACATTAATTCAATTGTGCCCATTTTTATCCTTTTACTGTAGTTAAATATAACAAATTATTTATGTACCTAACCTCAAAATAGGTAAACAAGGCAATGTTTTAATGTTATATTAATTAATATTTTTCATCTTAGAATGCTTTACTTTTTTATATAATAAATACCTCCCGTCACTTACTAAGTACGTACTTTTAGGTAGGTAGGTACATTAATAGTAAAAATAACTGTTGACATACATAGGTATATATAAATATATAACCAACCGAATAATATGTAGAATGTCGAGAAGTTACAATCAGTTTGTTCATTTGTGTTGATTTATAGCAACTTTGAAGCACGTTATCTCTCTCACACTCACGTTACTTGTGATAGCACTATCTTTATTTAACTGCTTGAAGCTGCTTTAAATCAACACAAATGAACAAACCTATTTTTCCCACTGTTCTTATACATTTGTACATTTTAATTCAAGGTTCCTATTAACAGAAGTTAGTAAACTTTTGTATTCCTATAAATAGGAAAGTGACCAAATTCACCATGATATGTAAACAAACTATCACAATAATATTAGGGTTAGGACATATTTTCATAATATTATTATAAAATAATTAGTTTTAATAAGTAAATTTACATCAAAATGATCCTGGCATAATCTTGAGGATGACGATAATTCTGCATTTCGGTCGTCTCGTCTCATAACTCTGCACAATTTCTTTCTAACTTTATCTCGTCTAGGCACATTAAAAAATAACTTTTCTGGAGTTTTTATTGTAGTATTTGTACATTTGGGCACAATACAATATTTATAGCTACTTTTCTTTGTATTTTCCATAACACAACATAAATAATGTGTACACATTCGCAATCACAATACGTTTTCCGTCGGTGCGATGTGCCCTATGACGTCACACACAAGTAGCGCGGAAACTTCTCCATTTAAACGCAGTTAAATTGACAGCTGCAGTAAATAATTTTTTTAACATTTAATTAGAACATAAAACAAATATAAAATACTGGAAAAATAATGTTTTTTAGTCGTCTATTCATCTGTGATGTTTAAAAAAATTATGCATTTTGCTCATTGCCAAAACAATTGCCGAAACATTTGTCTGCAAATATACCATCCACACGTTGGTCGATACCAGCGTTGCCACAGCTACCGAATTTGAATGAAGTCTACGGAAATACTGATTTGTTATGAAATTGTGTCAAACACTTTTCTTAAGTCGGTACCACTAAAATAATAAGAAAGGTGATTATAAAGTGAGTGAAATTTGCTTTTTGAAATTCCCTGTACCGCGCATCGATACGAAATCTCCCGAAAAATTTCAGCCTATTCTACCGAAATCGCCGGAATGGCTGTGGCAACACTGGCCAATACAGGCAGTGCTTGCTAGAACCGAGATGATATAGACGTGGAAATTACTGTTGCGACGGCAGTGGCTGCTTTAGGTGCATTTAATTATTTATTCCAAGCGAATGTCGCAACTAACAAAAAACCTCGACGGAAAAGAAGAGGATGGTTGACAACGGTACATAAAAATAGAACAGAGTAATTTTTTTAATCTCTTCCAGATTTTTCTACGATTTTTACTTCCGTCACACATAAGTACCGAAGGGAAGTATTGGATTCGAGAAAAAATCACCCTCCGAGATTTCTTCGGATTTTCACGTTTCAGATCATGCAGATTACGAAAATATAGGTTTTTCACTTCCGTCAGTCTGCCTGTCTGTCAGTCGGTCTGTTGGTGCATTAATTAAAAAACGACTTGACAGAGAACAGTCAAATTTGATAGGTAGCTGACGCTACTGCCACCAAAGAACTGGTTCTAGATTTTCACTGGGAAATAAACAGGGTTGACCGCCTAAAGGGAATTGATAATGAAAAAAAAATTGTTTTCTGCCTGTCTGTCTGTCGGTATGTTGGTGCATTAACTAAAAAACGACTTGACAGAAAACTGTCAAATTTGATAGGTAGCTGACGCTACTGCCACCAAAGACATGGTTCTAGACTTTCACTGGAAAATAAACAGGGTTGACTGCCTAAAGGGAATAGATAATGAAAAAAATTTGTTTTCGCTCAAATTTAAAATTTACACGTTTTATGACATTCTAAACCCATTTCGGAAAAACAAATTTGGAAAAATTTTTTAACCACGAATAAATGGAAAAAATGATTTTTGCTCAAATATCAAATTTCCACGTTTCATGACATTCTAAACCCATTTTTTAAATATTTCTAAAAATAAAAAGAAAATTTTGAAAATAAAAAAAAATCGATAAAGGTGTTTACACAGAACTTCCCTCTTTTTTATACAGGGAGGTTATTAATTACGAAACGACATATGAGAACGATAGCCGGAATGTAGTTATCACTATTATTACATAGGAAACCCGGTAACTTTCGGTTAAAGATATGTACGGAGTGGTCATCCGACAGCAAAAATTCAATATTAAATAGAAGGTGCCAAATATGGAAGGCTTGCGTAAATACCCATGGTTGAATTATTCCTTAGGATGACCACCCTCTATATTTTTCAATAAAATTATAATAGGTGTCTTCTTTGCCAAGTGTGTTAACTATATGCCAAATATTATTGCCATCTGTCATATTTTTAGTTCCACATCCACGTAGTGGAGTGGAAGTGTAGCCGCGATTACAATTTTTTTTTAAATAGGATTAGAATGTCATAAAGCGTGATGAACATTTTAAATTTCAGCAAAAATAATGTTTTTTTCAATTAGTGTATATATTTCCGTGAAAGTCTAGTAGTTTTTTAGTTAATGCACCAACAGACAGACAGACTGAATTGAAAAACCTATATTTTCGTAGTGTACATGATCTGAAACGTGAAAGTCCGAAAAAATCTCTGAGGGTGAATTTTTTCTCGAATGCAATACTTCCTTTCGGTACTTGTGCTTATGAGGGAAGTAAAAATTGCTGAAAATTAAAAAAAGAAAAAAATTACCACTACTGTAGAGTAGATAATGGAAAAAAATGTTTTGCTCTCATTTAAAATTTCCACATTTCATGACATTCTAAATCAATTACAAAAAAAATAATTGGAAAATTTGTTTACTACTATAAAATGGATGGTGGGGAGAACTTTTTTATGCTCAGATTTTAAATTTTCACGTTTTATGATATTCTAAACTTATTTTTAAAAAATCTTTTTTTAACAAAAAAAAATACTCGTAAGTTTTGGTATCTGACTCGAGCACGCCCACAATTCCTTTGATTTGTGTACTATTTACCGCCACCGAGGCGATCTCAGGCAAACTTGGCCCATTCATGGCAATCCAACACAAACTTACTATCCACATGTTGGCTGTGGCCGAAGTTTGCTTGACTACTAGACTTAGCCCAACGTATGAAGCTAGCATGAATACTCTGATCCTGGTTAATCTTTCTTGAAATTGTCTAGACTTCTACACTTAAATCATTGATTGTGCATTGAATAAGTAGTGCTGCTTTTTATTGTTCACTTTTTCTCTTTCTCTCTTTTTTCATTGTATATTTTCTTTGTGTTTTATTGTAGTTTATGGTTAACTGTATTCTAATTGTATTGTTATCAGCATTATTCTTTTTTAATGCTGATGACTTTGTAACCTTATCCTGTAATTGGGTTTATATCCAGTTGGATAATGTACCGAAATAAATAAATTCATTATTTCATAGACATATGGTTTTAAAAATAAATCCACTGACTGGTCGATTTTTATATTTAAATGCGCATCTCTTGATATATACAGGGTGTTTTATGTATGCGGTCATTAATTCTAGGGATAATTCTACATAAGAAAATAGATAGAAAAGTTCATATAAACATGTGTCCGGAAATCCCTCCTAAGGGCGCTGCGGGCCTCTGAAGGGAGCACCCAAAATTAGTGAAATTGCATTTATTATGCTCTTGAGTAAGCTAAGGAAAATAACCAATTATTACTAAATTAAAATACTCAACATAATTTCCTTAATATATTTCTGATTCTAACTTTACAGGTAACTTCAGAATTGTTATCTTCTCCTGAGTTTAACTGTACATACTAAATAAGCTTACCGGTCCCATAAGACCGGTAACTCACTGAATTACCAGTTAATTACTAATGTACAGTATTGGGTCCGCAGGACCAGTACTGAAGTTGTTGCTGTTCTTATGTAAGACAAGAATTATTTACTAGGGCGTAATGAAATTTTTGTTCACATAGGCAATAAATAGTGACAGAACACTCCATAATTCTTCATTTTAGTATTTCAAGCCAAAGTGAAAATTTTCAGACTACAAAGTGTTTAACCTTGACAAAATAATTATAGAGGAACGCGACTTTAAATGTAAGTACTAACGTGTATCAGTAAGAAAATTACCAACCAAATATGTCATAAGTCTGATAGTTTTTATACTAAACAGAAAAAAATATATAATTACCGGTCCTCATAGACCAGTACCGCATACAAGAAATGAGCGATTACTGGTCCTGAAGGACCGGTAACGCACAGTTGCGCAGAAGCTCGATTTCCATAACGCAGTCAATCTGTTAATATACCTTCGGAAAAGAAAAATTTAGCAGGCTGTGTTGCTATTTAAAAAGAAGCATCGATGACATTGCCACAACAATGCGTATGTTGTAACAAATTGTATGTATGCGCATTGCGCATTTATATATAAAAATCGACCTGTCTCTGGATTTTTTTAAACCATATGCCTATGGAATAATAAATTTGTCCCATATATTTCCACTATACTGTATAGATTTGTTGTATTCCTCAAAAATACACAATATTTCATAAAGATGAAATTAGTCATTAAATAATAATTATGAAATGTAGGTCTAACAATACTTCGTAATTAGTGTATCGTAAAATATAATTGATTATTATTTTTTCAGATGTGTTAGTGTTTACAGTAGCTACAGAAAATAAGGATGGTTTTCTGAGGTACTTGGATTCAGCAAAAGAATTTAATATCAATCCAATAGTCCTTGGATTTGGTGAACAGTGGAAAGGAGGTGATGACATTAAAAGAAAACCTGGTGGAGGGTGGAAAATTAACCTTCTTAAAGAAGCATTAATTCCATATAAAGATGACAAGGATAAGATAGTGTTATTTACAGATGGATATGATGTAATTTTTGCAAATGGTCTTAGTGAAATTATCAAAAGGTTTAAAAAAACAAATGCTAAAGTTTTATTTGGGGCAGAACCTTATTGTTGGCCAGACCTCGAATTAGCTCCAAAATATCCTGAAGTTACAGAAGGAAAGAGATTTTTAAACTCTGGAATGTATATTGGATATGTTCCCGAAATTTTAAAGGTTTTAGAAAGGGAAAAAATAGATGACTCTGATGATGACCAATTATTTTTTACTAAAGCCTATCTGGATGAGGAATTTAGAAATAATATTCAATTAAAATTGGACCATAAAAGTGAAATTTTCCAAAATATTAATGGTGCTGCAAGTAAGTTAACATTTTTTGAACTATATAATTTTATAACTACATTTCTCAATTTAAGAGAAAATTAAGGTTTTCTTAATTTGCAACATTTCATTTTATCCATAATTATGAATATTTTAATGACTAATGAATTTTTAAAGATCAACTCAATAATATTTCATATTTCAGAAATTAAGATACTTTTCGTTTTATAATTTCTCTAGGCCTTTAATCTTGGGTCACAGTCTGCAGAAGCTATATCGATTCAATAAAGCTACTCTAAAAATAACCAATTAATTACTTATTAAAAAAGTGTACAAATTAAATTTCTTTCAAAAACTGAAAAGAATCAATATTTATTTTTAAAAAATTACAAAAAAAATCAAACATCAGTTTTTGAGGTCGCTAATTACGATTTTGATATTATAATTTCAAAATTGGAAATAGCTGATTCAATAGGGCTGACCTAAACTTGAATATCATGCAATTATGCGCACTAGGGTGGTCCAAAATGACAATTTTTTTTATAGAGGGTCTCGATCCCCCTAATTTGTTTCCAAATTCGAAAAAAGTAAGTACGTATTTTTTTATTTTAAATGGTGCCTATTGAGACCTGAAATTTTCCATGTAAATTCCATGAGGAGAAATCACTTCTTGGGATTTTCTGAATAATTGTTCAGGATTAGGATTGCGTTAAACTTGGAGAGGACTATCAAATGAGGAATTTGCGTATTATACATATGGGTTTGTCGTTCCTAACACACCTCCACGGTGCCCCGAAATACATAAATTTTTCATGCAGTTGACCCCTTTGAACACTTTATTCTCGCATGGAAAAATTGTTTGCAATGTATTTTTGGACCGCCCTAATGCGCACACCCCGTTTAACAGGCCTCAATCCTTATCGAATCCAATACCATTTTTTTAAATCTCTGCATCTAATTTCATAATAGAACCCTATTCAATTTCACAATGATCCATCGCATTTCAACACCATTTTCAACATCTCACTGATAAATAATGAGTAATAATATAAGAGAACAATTATTTAATAATAATAATAATAATAATCTTTATTCAGACAGGAAAATCCTAATATAAATCAAATATATACTCAATACACACAATAAATTAAACAAATAAAATACACAAATATACACATACATATTTCTAAACACACCATAAACGATAAAAACAATAAAAAATGGTTGATTTGTATGTGAGATGCAATCAGAGAGAATTTCTCAGATAGGTTGCTAATTCGTGTTTAAAAATATTTATTGACCTGCCGTTTTGAATTTTTTTTGGTAAGTTATTATATTCCCGCAGTCCCTTAAAAAATATATTGTTTATCGCTCTAAAATTATTCGTTCTGGTAATATGAAGATTGTTCAGAGATCTCGTATTATAAGAGTGAATTTCATAATTAAACCCTTTAAAATTTTAAATATAAAAATTAATGCAAAATAGGTAATTCTCACCGATACATGCATCCAATCTAGAGTGTTCAATATATTTTGAATTGGAGTATACCCATTACATCTGTGTATTATCGTCATAGCTCGATTCTGAAGTTTTTGCAATTCATTTTTGCAGGATTGATCGAGTAAATACAAAACAGTAGCACAGAAATCAAAATGCGGCAGAATTATTGATTTATATACTGTGATTCTAGTCTTTAGATTCAAATTAATAGATATTTTTGAAAAACAAAATAATTTTTTTAGAATTTTTAGAATTCTTTCTATATTCAAAATGACTTTTAAATGATAAAATACTATCTAATTAGACCCAAATATTTAATTTTTTCTACCATTTCAATTTGAGTATTATCTATAAACAAATTAATACTTTTACTGCCGATGTTATATTTAAATCTGTTTGTAATCACCATTGCTTTTGTTTTAATTGAATTTCATTTGAGTTTGTCATTTTATTAATAGCAGTGTCAAGATCGTAGTCACAAACAGCTAATAATATGTCACCTGCCTACAAATTCAAAAATCACAGTTAAACTGGAGATAATTTGTTATTCACTCTGGTGGTTTGTTTTCTGTTAGTCAGATAATTTTTTAACCAATTCAGTACGTTACCTCTGACACCATAGTACGATAACTAATCCAACAATATTTTTCGATCTATAGTTTCAATGGCTCTTTTTAGATCTATAAATATGATATACTTTCCTTGATCTATCATCTGAGTCCAACTAGTAAGTGTCAGTTGAAGTGCAGATTCGCACGAGTGCTTAGCTCGAAAACTTGACTGATGACTAATTAATAAATTGTTTGAATTAAAGTACTCAACTAATTCGTTATAAACTGCCCTTTCTAATAATTTTTCTACAGAAGGTAAAGTATTGATCGGTCTATAATTAACTGCATCCTTGGTATAATTAATTTTAGGAATTGGTGTAATACAACTGCATTTTAATTGATTTGGTACAACATATTTTTCGAGGGACGTATTGATAAAATTTAATAAGTTAAAACCTACAACATCTATAATAGATTTTAATACTCTACTGTTCAGAATAGTGATGGTCTGCTAAATAGCAGTCTGCTACTTTTTAGCTGCTATTCGGTTCGAAGCAGTAGCAACTGCTACGAGCTCTGATAAATAGCAACACAAGCGGGCAGCGTCGGTCCAATAGCAGTAGCAGTATGCACATTCGTTTAACTAGAGCGAGCAGCATAGCTTGTCCACAGTATAGCACTTACGAATGGAATACCTATGTAACTCGTGTAAAACTTTTATTTTAATAAACCTATAACACATTTTTTCTTTTGTTTCCAAAAAGCGAAATATATTAATTTTTAAATTATACCTAGAATTTACGTAAGAATCGGTCAGTCAATTCAAATCAGCCGACATGACATGTCTTCAAATCAAATATATTATTGTAATATGAGCCACATATCATTTATCTAATTTACGACTTCGAATGTAGGTATTCATCATCAAAGTAGTAATACAATACTTAATATTTCATTTAAATTTAATCACATTTAACCACCCCATACAGTGAACGCATTTATTTTTATTTCTGCTATATGGCTTCAGCCTGGCAGGTAAAGTTTCATTTGCTATCTGCTAATAGGCTCTATTTAACCAAAACAACTAGCGCTAAAAAAGCTGCTAATAATATAGCAGCTATTTTTAACTGCTAAATGAAATTAGTAGTAGCAGAATTAGCTGCTACACAAAAATAGCTGGTTCAACCCATCACTTATCCCACGAATTACATTTATTATCAAGCTCCCTCACCAAGGTTTTTAAATCACTTATATTAAGAAGTTTAAACTTGTTAACACAAGATTCAACAGGTAAACCATTTGAAGACCATGTCTCATCTGTTAAAATCGAATCGGCTATCTTGACAATACTTTCAATAAAATATTTATTAAAATTCACAGCAATATCTATATCTGTTTTAGAAATTACAACTTCATTGTTAATAATAAATTTAATTTCAGATATAGTATGAGAGTTATTGTTAGGTGCCACAAGTTCCTCAAGTACTTTTCACATGGCTTTGGGATCATTTCGGTTCATTTCTATGTTTTCTTGAAAATATTTTTGTTTCTTATATTTTAGAGCATTAACTACTTCATTTCTGCATTTTTTGTAGTCATCCCAAAGTTCATTTATTGATATATTTACGTTGATTCCTGCTTTGAAATTTTTATATGCAGTAGGTATCTCTTGCCCTTGCTTTATACAGGGTGATTCACGTAGGCCATTCATTAGAAGTTTTTCAATTTGTAGTTGGATTAGAAACTTGAAATTTGGTATGCAGCCATAATCAATCATGCCCGTTCTATCTAAAATATTTTCAGTCCTCCAACTATACAGGGTGTGCCAATAATTGGTACCAACTTTCTTATTTTAAATGGAAACCTATGTTTTTCTTTACATGGTTCGATTGGTCTTCTAATTCTGAGTTCAGAGAACCTAAGTTATATTAACTTATCTATTACAGTTTTTGACATATGTCCAATTTTTTTAAAAAAATTGCCGCTGTAGTAGTTTACGAACAAATTTGTATCTCGCAAACCTTTCAAAATTATAAAACCAAATTTATGAAGCAGTTAGCTGGAAGTCCAGGCTAACTTTTGATGTCCCATCGGTGGTCCCATTTTGTACCATATAGGCGCAGTCGATTTTCAAATGTCGCAATCAAAAATTGTCAAAAAGTCAATTTTTTCAAATGGCATCTACTATTTTTTTTTCACACCATTCGAAAGAAAATTGAATTTTAGGGTGAGTTACTTAAGCATTCCCTATACCTAACTTCACCCCATATCGAGTTATTCAATAACAGTCAAGAAATACCTCATCTTGCCGAGAGATTCCTTACTTCATCAAGTATGCCATGGAAACAAAAGACAGTTGTAATAATTTTTAAAGAAAAATATGGATTCTCATTTAATTACACACAACACCAACAAATTATTATTAACGAACAAGAACAATGTTGACGAAATTCTGACGTAAATGTTCAATGTGACCACCATATTTTTGTTCAAATATTCTATTATTCTACTTTCAACAGATTGCGTAGCACATCTTTGCGCCTACCATTTCTGACGCCAGAAATCAATGCAAAATTGAATTTTAGGGCCACTTTTCTTAACATTATGTATGTCTATCTACAGTCGTTTTTGAGTTATTGGCATTTTTTGAAAAAAATATTGTTTTTTTTTCTCAAGGGTAGTAGGCTTTGGAAACAATCATTTCATTTTAATTTTTATTCAAAAATCGTATTGCAATAATAAATAATAATAACAACAAAATAACAACAAATAAACAGATTAACAAAATAATTATTTCAATACAAATGCTCAATGTGTGCACCGTTTTCACTCACAGAATTTCGTCAGCATTGTTCTTGTTCATTAATAATAATTTGTTGGTGTTGTGTATAATTAAATAAGAATCCATATTTTTCTTTAAAAATTATTACAACTGTCTTTTGTTTCCATGGCATACTTGATGAAGTAAGGAATCTCTCGGCAAGATAAGGTATTTCTTGACTGTTATTGAATAACTCGATATGGGGTGAAGTTAGGTATAGGGAATGCTTAAGTAACTCACCCTAAAATTCAATTTTCTTTCGAATGGTGTGAAAAAAAATAGTAGGTGCCATTTGAAAAAATTGACTTTTTGACAATTTTTGATTGCGACATTTGAAAATCGACTGCGCCTATATGGTACAAAATGGGACCACCGATGGACATCAAAAGTTAGCCTGGACTTCCAGCTAACTGTTTCACAAATTTGGTTTCATAATTTTGAAAGGTTTGCGAGATACAAATTTGTTCGTAAACTACTACAGCGGCAATTTTTTTCAAAAAATTGGACATATGTCAAAAATTGTAATAGATAAGTTAACATAACTTAGGTTCTCTAAACTCAGAATTAGAAGACCAATCGAACCATTTAAAGAAAAATGTAGGTTTCCATTTAAAATAAGAAAGTTGGTACCAATTTTTGGCACACCCTGTATAGTTGGAGGACTGAAAATATTTTAGATAGAACGGGCATGATCGATTATGGCTGCATACCAAATCTCAAGTTTCTAATCCAACTGCAAGTTGAAAAACTTCTAATGAATGGCCTACGTGAATCACCCTGTATATAACCTCCTCATCGTACTATGGAAAATTTGATTTTAAATTGACAGTTCTAACTGGAGCAATTTTATCAATAACAGTTTTACAATTTTCGTAGAAATTATCATATATTTGCTTTACATCTGAAGTATTTGTACACCAATCTACCTCGAGTAATTTCATATTTATATTATATAAATTACTTTCACTAAAATTTCTGAAACATTTCAGAGTTTTGTTATTATTATTGTCGTAACTATTGTTTAACAATGTTATAGGTATATAATACTATCGTCCATAATTTTTGGAAAATCATGCACCATGGCTTTTACATTAGGTTGATTTGTAAGAACATAATCTATTAGTGAACTGCTACTAGCCGTTACCTTAGCTGATTCAGTTATTATTTGTTCAATTCCAAACTTTACTATGATATTCTTCAATTTGTTTGCATAAAATATGGGTTCCAAATAGTTAATATTGAAATCACCCACTAACAGAAAGCGCTCATTACTATTAATGCTTTCACACACATTTTCAATTTCATTTACAAAATTTGCATCGCTCGTGCTTGGAGAATGATACAATACACCTACTAGCCAAAATTTCAAATTTACTTGAAATAAATAAATTGAATCCAATAATTTGGTTCAACAACATAAGCCTTCTTTTTCACAAATTCCAGATTATTTCTAATATATATTGTGACACCCCCTGTGTGACGACATTTAGGGTCACATCTTACAGTATTATATAGGTGTATATCAATTTCGCTATCTTCAAAATCTTCAGTTATTCTAGATTCACTAAGCATTAATATTTTTGGTTTATTACATATAATATCCTGAACAATCTCATCTTTATGTGCAAATAAACTTTGTATATTCAAATACATTATGTCTATGTTAAGTTTTAGAGCATTCCTTTCGTTATCATTTAATATCTTTAAATTTTTATCATTAGCAGGGATGACTACTGATCTAAAAACTTTTCTGACCGGTTTTCCTCACTACATAAATCTAGTACTTCAGTACAATTAATATTGTTCAAAACTTTATTATTAATACCAAAACTTAAATTATCGTTATTTATCTTTATAAATTTAAGATTTTTGTTGCAACTTTTATTAGAACTAATATATTGTTGCGTATTTTCCACCTTTTAGGAAACACCCTGTATGAATCCGTGGATTCTAAAATAATTTCAACAAGAGATAAACACCACTAATACTTTATTTAACAATTTACTGACTATACAATACTTCAAATTCAAAATAACCTTTACACTTTGTTTACTTGATATTTAACCTCACCTTTCACTTTTCAACTTGTTCACTTTTATAAACTGCCTTCTTAATAGACTTCCCTTCTGCGCCGGTAATCGCGCCTTATATACTCCGAAATTGCCTCTCTAGAGCCTTCCAGAAACAATCGAGAATCTTCTCACCATACTCTAGAAAAAGTCCATTTCTTTCTACAAGTTTCCAATCACTCAATATTAGGCATGGGCGTATCAATTTCCAGTTCCAAGGGGGTGTAATTCATAACAATATTTAACTATTTTAACATTTTTCTTATCTAAAAATCCCTCATTATTGTTAATATTTAACCATGTTACGTTGCCTTTGGCGTACCTATTTATCAAAAATGCATAGTTATAGCTTATCATTGAATTTATTGATAAACTTCATGTTCTTGTTTTTGTAAGTAGTAAAAGGAATTGAAGTAAGTGTAATATTAGTATGGGTGCAGTATTTGATTTTACTGTTTATTTCTTTGAACAAAGGATAATTATTGTTTTTAAAGTCATTTGCCCCTGCAACTACTATAACATAATCGTTCACTGTATAGTTTACTGTGAGGTGTACTATGTCCTTCATCAGGGACGGCCTTAGTCATTGCGAGGCTCTGTGCAGGTAAATCTTTGCGAGGCCCTTGTCTTTGTGGAATTAGTTTTAATGATGATGCTTGACGAGAAATGCAAAGTTATAAATAAATAGATTTAGAGTTTTAAAATTGTTTATTGGAAATTAACAAAAATTAATAAACACAAAGATAACAAATGATTAATCATGATAAACTAAGGTGCATTAATGTCTTAAAGAAATCAGGGATTCAGAAATGATGCCTTGTTATTGCTCGAGTGCGCGAGGCCCCTGCAAGAGCGAGGCACCGGGCGGTCGCCCTGCTTGCCACCCCCAAAGGCCGCCCCTGTCCTTTATTACATTTACAAAGAAGCACCTGGTTTAATGATAGTTCCTGTCATAAAGTTTTTTAAGCGTGATTTCAAAATTTTGTCTAAATTATGACCATTTTCGTCACACAGCACCATTATTTTAGGAGCCTCCTATTTAAAATTTTTGTACAGAGTAATATTTAATTCACTACTATTATTGACTTGAAGGTTTTTGTTTGTCTACACCACTATGAGAGTCAGTTATTTTGCTACATGTTTTAGACTATTTTTCTTACTAGTTTAACTCACTGTAACTCAATAACAAGCCAATGAATTGATCTCAAATTTTTACTATATAATCACTGTATATTAGTTAATAAAATGTGTTAATATGCAGGTCAGATTTTAATAAGTATAGAGAATATGATTGTGTCGATAAAGCATGCGAATTTGCGCTTTACTCGATGTCATATATAGTTTGTTATCACTTAAGGACTTAAAGAATAGAAAAAAAGAATAATAAGTATAGGCTTCGAAAGAGGAGACTTTCAGCTGCTGGTATCGTAAGAATTTGAACAATTTTTTGGTGAAAATGACAGCTGTTGAAAGATTGATCAATTTAGCACATACGATTTTCGACCACAACTTTTTTCTCAAATTTGACGAAAAAAATAAGTAAATTGTTATTTTTATAAAAAACTTTTATATCCGTGTTCTAAAATGTAGATATTTATTAACAACGTTAAAGCCATTGGAAATGTAATGTATGAGAAGCAGGCTCGGTGGCGCAATGCTAAAGATGTTTGGCTTGCGACCATGGAGTCCCAGGTTCGAATCCTGGTCAGGGTATGGATGTTTAGTGACGTTTCTTCATGTGTTACCGAGACGGTAGCAGTGAGTCAGACCACTGTTGAGTGGCACAACATGTCTAGTCGCTGTTATCTCTCCTGAGTTCGAGTCTCAGCTGCGGTAGATGGCAATATCGTAGGGAATGGTTGTTGTGTTGATATCTATGTGTACGTGCCCTGGTTGAGTGGTAGATCAGCAATAGCTGAACTCCATCAGGATGTTAATATAAATAGGACATTAAAAAAAAATGTTCAATGAACTGTATTTAACAAAAATAATAATAAATTTTTGTAACATTTCCTCATCTTTCTTTTTATCCACTTATAATTTCCTGAAAAAGTAAAACTAACAAAATTATATATAGAAATCTTTATTTGCGCACTTAATTTGTTAAATCAAAAAATTACACAATGCTTAAATCGCAGATTTTCATTTTCACGATTTTGAGAATACGCTCTCAAATTTTCAGTGAGTTCGGAGAATTTCTGAAACAATGACTTATTACAGTATATCGTTTTAATACAATTTTAAAAAGGCAGCTTGTTTTAAAAAATGCAACAAGACCTTTTCAACAACATTGTGCAAAATTTGTCAAAATGGTTTTTCTCTGTATAATATTTAATTTCAACTGCAGTAGTAAATTTTCCGGCAGAAACCTTCCTTAATAAAGAGTTGTATTATTTTTTTAGCTGAACTAGAAATCTATACAATAGAAAGTAAAGAAGGAGGTGCAGAAAAATATGGCATAAAGAATGTTATTACCCATACTGACCCATTAATATTACATGGTAATGGTCCTTCAAAAGCCACGTTAAATTACCTGAGCAATTATATACCAAATGCATGGAATTCTGTACAAGGATGTATAAAATGCAAAAATGGTCATATAGATCTTAATAATAAACCAGCTTCTGAGTTACCATTAGTTTTTCTTGCTGTTTTTATTGAATCAAATACACCTTTCCTTGAAGAGCATTTGGAAAAAATCCATGCATTAGAGTATCCTAAGGAAAGAATACATCTTTTTATTCATAATGCTGTAAGTATTTTGTAAAAGGATAATTGATAATTTAAAAATTGTAAATTTTTAATTCCAGGCTAAGTATCATATAGGCCATGTTAAAAATTTCACAGAAAAATATGGTAAGCAATATTTGTCTTTTAAACAAGTAACCCCTGAAGATGGAACAACTGAATGGATAGCAAGAGATTTATCTTTGTAAGTATACAGTTATTTAATTTGACAATTTTCTTTGTTTGAAAATAACTCTGTTAGACCAAATAAAAATGTATAATTCCTTAATATAGTTTAAGAATAGTTCAAAATTCTACTTACCTATAATTCAAATTTGAAAAATTACACAATTATCTATAATGACAAACTTTTGGTATTTAACCTTTTTTTAAATGCCTCATTTATATTAACCATTGTTATGGTTGCACCTAACTTAAAACATCATCAACAGATCTTCCATTAATTAATTAACATAAAATTCTACCACAAACTGACTTAACCACAATTTTATAATCTCTTCAATTCCTTATAAGTTTAATGAGTCTAAAAAAAATATGTACAGCCTACTGGTTTCTATTGGATTTTAAGTAAACAGAAACATTCTTCAGGTTTAAGAATCCTTATTATAAAAATAATGATACCTACATCAAATTACTGCTATTAGGTGGTTTTTAAAAGGGGTCCTTACACGTTCGGTAATAATTACCTGAAAGTAATAACATTATTAATGAACGTGTAAAGTTATGAAAGTGGAATAATAACAAGTAATGAAGCGTATCCGTTTTTTTTTATATTCGAGCATCATTACCAGCATTCGGAAAGGATACTGAAAGTGAGAGCATCATTATCTCGTCATTACTCAGTTAAGAACAGCTGCACTTATTGAAACCGGTGACATTGCAATTGAAAATTTCAAATCTGCAAAGCTTCTTTGAGTGGCTAGGTATCTCATAGTTAAAGCCAGTATTTCATTAACGTAAACTGCTTTGCATTATTATGTTTTTCCATATTAAAATTCGTTCGACCATTCGCAATAATTTCTTTAAAGTAAATAATTTTTATAATCACCCGCTTCCTTCATATCAGTCATTTCCTTCAGTAACATTAGATGTGAATAATTTTCGCGTTTTTTCAACCACTCTTTCATCCAATAATGACGTTTAACATGTCCCACATAGCACGCGATATGATATGAACATTCAAAACTCATTGTCTACATTCAAACGATATTCAGAACTTCTTTTACATATAGCCGTAATATACGTTTCGCGACGTACTTATATTAATATAGGAAAGATATTGCCAGTACGTTGTACGATATTCCTATATATACCTACAATATACATGAAATAATGTTGATTCTGCGGTATACAGAGAATATTGTACGAATCTTCTCAAAAATTTGCTGATGTGTCAAATATTATATAGATATACAATAGGCAATATTTATACTACGTACTTAATTCAATCTCTTTACAATTTACAAATGGAATATTTTTACAACATGATATTTTTGTATACTGTAGATATATACAAAAAGCTATATTAATTTTGAAATCTTTAACAAATATCACATAAACATTTAATGGATAATATATGTGTTCCATCATATATACCCTGATAATGTACCAGTCGAACATTTCTGCAACATGAAATTCGTGTTTGTATTTTTAATATTCAAAACATTACATTCAAAAGTTGAACACATGTACACTACAGCTGTATGCAATAAAACCCAAATTGAATTTTAGAATGGGGTGTAAACATTTTGAGCCACGTAAATTATGTAAAGCCACCGACAAAGCAGTTTTAGCAACATTGCAACCGAAACTTGAAACAATATAGCCCTAGTAATATTGCACAGCAATGTTACATTTTGCAAAGGACCAACAAGATTTATGCGGTTTCTGATTGATTTTGACAGCATAATGCGGCATGCATTTGGGCCATATTACATAAAAAAATATGGTAAAGTTAAATATTAATTCTACGGCAGTCTTGTTGAAATATTGCCTTGTGCGGTGTTGGTATAGTACCTATCTACCTCATAACAAAAACAAATAGATATTTCTCTATCTAGTTTTGGTTTAAGTACATTTATAATCATCCCCTGTGGTGAATGGCATACGTTTTATAAATTTTAAATCGTTGGTTAAAATTGTAGATATGAAATATGATTTAAATTTTGAATCCAGACTTTGGACTTGTGATCGTATATTAAATAATAATGAATAATAAAAATGATAACATATTCATCCCTTTTTCAATTTTCCTACTGTATTTAATTAATTAATAACTATCGGCATTTCTTAAGCAGGTAGTTCGTACTTGGGAAATGATTATTTAGTTACATTTTATCGTTATATTTAGATTTCCATTTTCCATGTCGTTACAATCATCCCCTTGTCGAATTTTTGAAATGCGCGCCACGGTCCTTAGATTAGTGCGCATGCTGTAATTTGCCATCACAGGCCACAAGCTGTCAAATGTCGATTTCAATTTGTTTGTGTTTTGTTTTCCCGTGATTATTAATTATTAGTCCAAGTGTAGGTACCTTAATTATTGTATTGCAGTAAGTATTTTACAATCGTACACAATACAACTACCTACCACATAGTTTTAAGGATGGCCCCCCCCTTGTTGTCATTTTCAGATATTTTATATTCAGATACTAAAGTTTAATGTATCCCTTTGTACTTACCTATATTATAATTGTAGCATACTTTATTAGTTGTTATAATAATGACGGCGTTTGTAGGCACCAATTTCTTGAAAAGAAACGGAGGTAGTCTAATTCGGAATGGTAACACTCTTCGAAAAGAAAGTTTGGTGGTCATCATTCAAACGGAACCAATTTGACAAATCATTGAAAACCAGGAGAAATCCCAGATGAAACTTGGACACTTTACGGGGTGTTTAAATCTTATTTTTAAGAAGGTAGGTTCGATCTATTTCAATATTAAGATGCTTTTGTTTATTTAAATCACAACCATTGTTTCTAATTACAACATACGAGTTGTTATATTTATTCGTATTAATTTGCTTTATATCTATTTCAGAGGATTATAAAAAGCTGCAATTAGGTAAATGGAAAAGATCAGGAAGCACATCTGATGTACAGAGTGAACAGAAACAAATCAAGGGACTATATGTACAAAAAGCATATTAGTCCTCCGAAAAGATTATTATTGTCAGATGAACATAGTGATATCGAAGAACGTATTGGAAGCCGGCGACTTCCCAAAGTGAAAGAAATGTTGTCCTTACTAGAAGCTGAAAGAGAATATGTTGTTCTTCAAATAACGCTGGTAGGCATTTAAAATCACAAACACAAATATTTCCGAATTCCAAAAAAATACATATACCTATGTTTTGTTTTATGATAATATCAATTTGTTTAATTTATTTTTGATTATTTTTATTTTTTTCTGTAAGATGTGTTTATATTTATTAATTTCATCAAGGACAGTTTGTAAAGTGAAATACCTATTCAAATGTAATTAATTGTTTTTTCTTTTATAGTTGGAACTAGCTCGTGTATCCCCACCTCCTCTACTCAGGAAAAAAATACCTTCTCCCAAAAATTGGAAAAGCCAAAAGAAAGTATTCAGCCAATAGGAGCAATCACAGGTGATGTGTTAAGAATGCCAAGTGGAGTTTCGCAATTATAAGTAGCACCATCGGCAACACCTGGACACTGGTGTTGAAAATGTAAGCCCTCCAGTTTTTACTATTTTTTACTTACTGGCAAAATATTTTTTATAGTAAAATACGACAGTTTATAAGTAACATTTTTTTTGTTAAAAAAATATCGATCAGTTCATAATGCAAAGCACATTTTTTTTGTTTAAAAAATGTCGATTTAAATTCTTGGCACAATTGTTATTTATTATTGCAATTGCATTTTGTAACAAAAAATAAAAATATATTTAAAGTAACACAACTGTTTTAATTATAACTCTTCCTATTTTATAATTTAAGATACATAATCGTTACGACGATGTAAAGTAGTTAATAGAATAAAGTCATCTTTTGCTCTGAACAATTTAAAACATGATTTGAATTAGATAAAACTTTAAGGCAACATAATATGATTATCAGACTTTCGTAAATAACATGTTAATATGACTATTAAAGCTGAAGTTTTCAGAGTGATAAATGTGTGATTTTAAAATGGTTTCTAACAGATCTTATTATTAACGTAAAATTATTTTTTTTGCATATGATATTCTTGGGCCTTTGTAAAGTATTGTTATGGCAAATGCAGTTTTATTGGTAGGTTTATTTCGAGGTTTATTTAGCATTTGTGTGCTCCATTCAACAAAATTTGATCAATAAAACATGCTCGAGTTTAACTGAAAAGTAATGGTAAAAACAAATTTTCCATGCAGTGTATATTGTGAGAAGCAATAAATATATATTTCGAAATATCTTTACAATATTTTTTCAGCATAGATGCAGATCTACAAGACGTATGTGTACGATATGCTGTGGGATGAGAACAACCATTAGTATACAGGGTGTCCCAGTAAAAAGTCTCAGGTCGGATATCTTCTAAACAAATAGAGACGTTTTAATTCTGTAAAAGCCAGTTTGTAGCACATAAATAGTGCTTCAGTTTTGAATATAAATGAATGGTTTTTGAATATATCAATATGTAGATGGCGCTGGGCTCTAAATAAATCTTATTTCTTTGGGAGAAACTTTAAAATCTGGTTTCTGTGGAAGGGAAATACATTTCTAAGTAGATTTTGTTCTTAAGAAAAAAGGCAAATCTAGCCGTTTTTGAGATGTGTCCAAATATTGCCATTTGTTCCTATTGAATAGTTGTAATCTCTGAAAGATTTCTTTAGTCTTTAAAGGGGACAATCTGTATTTCATAAACTATGAAATTTTTATTTATATGAAAGTGCCTTAAATATGCTTTTCTTTTAAAATCACTTAAATAGTGAAATGTTTCGGAAATAATTATTTAACAGGAGCAAATGGCAACGTTTGGATACAAATATCTCAAAAACAGTTGGATTTTTTTTAAAAACAATATTTACTTAGAAATGCATTTCCCTTTACACAAACAACATTTCAAAGTTCCTCCCGTCGAAATATTTCTTGCTCAGTGTCATATATGTATTAAAAATGATTTATATTTAATACTGAAGCACTCTTTATGTACTACAAACTGACTTTTACAGAATTAAAATATCTCTATTCATCTAGAAGATATCCAGCATGGGAGTTTTATTGGGACACCCTGTATAATCTATTTTGAATAAGTATTAAACATTTATTCAATATACTAATGTTTCCTTGCACTATTGAAAGTATACATGGATAATATTGCCTATATGTAGGGAACACATTTGTGTATATTATAACTATATTGTAAAATAAATGTTTATTTCAGAATATGTTTATAATGTGTCACCAACATGTGTGTGTATATTGCAGAAATATGTATAGTATGTGAAAACCTGTGACAAAACAACCAGTATACAACTTATTTTGAATCAGTATTAAATATTTATTCAATATACCATTGGTGTTTTGTAATATACATTGTATATTGAAAGTATACATGGATAATGTTGCATGTATGTACGGAAAAGGTTTGCGTATATTGTAACTATATTATAGAATGAATGTACATTTCAGAATATGTTTACAACGTGTCAGCAACATACATATGAATATTGCAGGAGTATGTATACAATGTGAAAACCTGTGACAAAACAACCAGTATACAACTTATTTTGAATTAGTTTCAAATATTTATGCAATATACTAATTTTATTTTGGAATATGTATAGTATATCGTAGGAATATGAAAATGCTAATTGGGGTTTCATACTTAACGCAATAATTATAGCTAGCCATGCTTTTTTCTTAAAATCCATTCACTGATCAAACAAAATTGGTGTGATTTCTACCTCCACTTGAACCAATGATGAAAAAATGTCAGTAATAATGAACATGTAAGGTGCGAGAAAGGTTAGGTTAGGTTACACAAAGAAAAATGTGTGTGATATTTTACCACAATTGTAGAAAATTGTACTCCAAATTGGTCTTAAAATGGTGACAGGAACAATTTGTGCAAATAAATAATACATTTTTGGGGCAATGATTTTGTACAGATTATGCATTAACATTGTTTGAATTTTTTGTACAAACTTAAAAATCACATAAATTGAATTCTTTACAAATTTGAATTATGGTTGCATAAAAATACATAATTTTATTCCACTTGTGGAAGTTAGTTTCTACAATTTGTGTGAAATTTTTAAATATATTCTGAAGGTTTCCTAAACAAACATTCACATCTAAACCTCTTCATTTGTAAAACATACTTACAAAAAATTGTGCTCTTAAGTGACACAATGTTTATAGTTTTTTAAAAGGATGTGTTTTAGTTTTCCACAATTTCTAAATGAGAAATCCTCAAATTGTATGTTTATTTTGTCAACTTTGTAATTCATTTTGCACAATATATACACTTAATTCAAAGAAGCTGTTCAGTAATGTATGAACCGGGGTTAGTTTTGCACAATTTATTACTCTATAATCTCCAAATTATGTATATATTTTTTGGTTCACTGTGCACTCATTTCACACACTATATGTATTTTAATTGTATTATTCTGTAACACAAATTCTGAAATATTATTTCCAAAATTGAAGGTATTCCTAAAGGATTTCAATAAAAAAAAAATAAAGAATAAATATTTTATTTTAACAGAACAACAATACATAATAGAGCATGCATTTATATATTATCATATGGTAAATGAAAACATTTTTATTTTTTTAAATACAAATAAATTTTATATGCATAAAGTTTTAGTTGAAAACAAGTAGGTGACTTACATTTATGCTTAAAATAAATCCATTTAATAATTCTAATTTGGAAAGCTTCCAGTGCTTCTTCTTTTTAGCTTCTATTAACGCAGTTTGTAGTAATAAAGCTTATGTCGTAGTCACGTCATATTCTTAAAAAAAAATAACATTTATCAGTTCATCACCAAAATCAAATGTATTGCTTACCATCAGAATATCTCGTTTTGAAGCAGTTCTTTTACAAGTTTGCCTTTTGGGTTTAGTAGTTTAGGAACAGCTTTCTGTCGCTTCGCATAAGAAAACGAAATTACTCTCAAGCTGTAAACAAAATCAAGTATTAGAAGATAGGTATCATGCATTCTTCGCATATAAACAAGAAACCATTTTTATATTTATATGTTGACGAAGTTAATTTAAGAGAACATATATGCAAATCTGTAACTCTGTGTGAAGTACTTACCTCTGTGAATGCTGCATGGAATTACATCTAGGAAACCCCACTCGGTTAATATGTTTTCAACAAATTCCATCACAAATGTAAGTACTTGTATAATTTGAAAGTGTACGTCTTCACTTAACGAAATATCACCTGGATCTGATGCGTAATTGCCAGTAAAATTTTTAGCCAATTTGTTGGTCGAAGTTTTCAATAAATTCATCGTAACTAAATCTTTATATTGGATAAATAAAACGCACAAGAATTATGCACAATTAAAATGTGTAAAAGTATATAACGTTGTGCCCTAAAATGTTACAATTGTTTTAAAAAATGCAACAAGACATTGTTCCACAACATTGTGCAAAATGTTCCAAAGCGATTTATCTCTATGTGTATATACTTTCAGACAGCCAGGCAGCTTTAAATTCTCTCAAGTCCTATACTTTTGAGTCTAAAATTGCCTGGGAATGCAGATAATTTTTTTCTAATGGCCTTCTTTATATTAAGGTATTTCTATCGGAGCGAGAGAGAGAGAGAGTGATATATGGTGGGAGCGAGATAGCGCATGGCGACGAAACGTGGCAAAATCGTAACTTTCATCTCAGATTTTCGCACGTAAACAATGACATGTATAGCATACATTTGAAAGATTCGTGTGTACAGTTCTCTCATAAAGTAATTGTATTAAAACAAATAATAAAATGTTGGAACCATTGAAATACAGAAATAAATTTAGTATTAAAAAAATTGAGAAAAATTGTACCCTTCTTCGTCTGTTCCAAGAGCGGGCGAGACTGGCTAATGTGGTGTTGCCAGTTTTCATATATGCGTGAAATTCCCATTGTTTTCAGACATTGTATCAGGAATTACTTAAAAACCAGACACAAGAAGTTACTCAAACTGGGGGTACACTTTTGTAACAACCATTCAAACTTACAGTCAAAAATTTAAAAGAATCTGACATTTGATATATAAATTATGGCGATAAATGTACGGGAAATTACCGTTCCGTATCATTTCCCTGCTAATAACGTGAATTTTGATGTATCATAACTGGAAAAGTAGACACAAGATCGTTCTCAAAATTTGCCAGTGATTACACCAAACCATTATCTACATCTTGCCGAATTATGAAAAAAATCTGACTTTAACGACTTTCTCGGTAGAAATACCTTAAGGCCCTGGCGGAGTTCAGCTATGGCTGTTCTACCACTCAACCAGGACACGTACACATAGAGGTCAACACAACGATTCCCTGCAATATAGCCATCTACTGCAGCTGAAACTTGAACTCATGAGAGATAACAATGACTAGACATATTGTGCCACTCAACAGAGGTCTAGCTCACTGCTACCACCTCAGTATCACTTGAAAAACGCCACTAAACATCCATACTCTGGCTTGGATTCGAACCCGTGACTCCGTGGTTGCAAGCCAAACACCTTAGCACTGCGCCACTGAGCAATCCTTGAAATAACTGGCAAAAAAACAAGGTTACCTTGATGTGGGTGCCAGGGCATGAGGGAATAGAAGGAAATTAATTAACCGACGTCCTTACAAAAAAAGATGCTGAAGCCCTATTTTTAGGGCCCGAGCCGTTTGTGGGTTATCCAAGGTACACATAATAGAGGAGGTCCTAAAATGGGAAAAGGATCAGAAAGAGTCCTACTGGAGGAATACACCAGGCCAAAGACAAGCGAAAAAGTTCATCACTTATTCAACAAAGAATGCCACAAGGCTTCTCTAGGTCAAGAAGTCCAACTTAAGGCTGACAACAGACCTTTTAACAGGCTATTGCCCCTTGAGATATCATCTTAAGAATATGGGCAAAGCAGACAATGATATGTGCAGACACTGTGATACTGCAATTGAAACTGGAACATATTTTCTGCGAATACGAGATGTTAGTCCGCACTAGGGTAAAGTATCTAGAAAAGGTGGAATTAACGCCTGATGGCATAGGGAAAGTAGCTCCTAGGAAAATCACAAGCTTTGTAAGGAACTTGGTAGTCCTGGGCAACAACTAATTGTGGGTTGATTCACAAAATATCTTTTAGGTCGATGTGAGGGAGGGCTGAAAGAGCTGAGCAACCCCCTAAACAATCTACAAATAAATAACAGCATGTACCTAATTAAACTCCACTACAAACGAGTATTAGCCAGAGAGCTGGTGGTAAATTTGGAGGAGGTGCTTAATAAAAGCTGAGAGTGTTTCTATCTTACTTGATTATGGAATTGTTGACCTGCCAACTAGTTGGTGTTGGCTTCACGACATGAGTTTTGCAAATTGCATATTTATTATGCAAAAAAAAGTTCTTGATAAAAGGTAGGATTTATATATATGAAAATATGTCTTTTTAAACGTAAAAAAATAATTGCCATGCAACTCTGCCGGTTCTAAATAGATGTCAAGTGTCTTTAAAGTTGTTTTCAACAAAGTTTAAAATAAGGTTTTATCTGAAACTTAAACAGTACATATATAACTCACTCTTATGTGCCAGTGCCATGGTAGGCCGATTAGATGGTTCCAACTACCTGGCAGGCAACAAAAAGTGCTGTGCGTGAGTGAGAGAGTGAGGTTGCTACTGTTAAAAGAATGTAATGCATTTGTTTACAACCATTGCTTTCTGGAAAGATTATTTTGCTGTTAAGGGAGCATATTTTTACATTTTAAAAAGGAGGAAGAACTTGATAACAATGAATTTAGAATTTTGAGATAAAATATATAATAAGAATTAAATTTTTGTCTATATTTTGAAACAATTTTCTTTTTGGCTAATTAACAAAGGTTTGTTTTAGAAAATATGTTTCTGTGTTTAAAATGATTAAATAAATATTCCAAATCTAAAAAAAAAATCTTTTGACAATCATGTACCGAAAAAGCTCCTGTACTATTATGTGAATTTACTAAATATTTATCTGTGTATTTAATTATTTTTCATTATTGTACAAATTTATTTCAGGGATCAGTGCCTTGCTAAAAAATGTGATGTATATTTTTCTGTGGATTCCATTGCGCACATAGACAATCCTTTCACGCTGCGTCTGCTCATTGAACAAAACAGGACAGTTGTAGCTCCTATGCTTACGAGACCTGGAAAAGCTTGGAGTAACTTCTGGGGTGCCCTTACAAAAGATGGTTTCTATGCTAGATCTAATGATTACATGGACATTGTGCACAACGAGAAAAGGTAAGGTTTTTCTGAGAATTGTAAGTGCATGAGTGATCTTACCATCTTGCATCTCAAGGACAAGACAAAATGTATACTATAAGGGCGCTAGTAGTGCCTTCTGCAACATTTGCCAGTTACTTTCTACTCTCGAGTTAATTCGTTACAACTCTTAAAAGATGATACAGATGAAAAAGTAAAATTTCTACCTCCCTTCAGTTGCTACTTTGCTACTTCTCGTATTTTTATTATCATCGTTGCACTTTTCGGTTATTTGCCTTAAAATTAATACTCATAAAAACTCATCGAGAATAACCTCGCTTGTTTCTATGCCGTAATCTAAACCCTGAATAGACATGAGAAAGTATAACAGGTGATTCAATTTGCTATTCGCTCCCCTATATCTTTTTTTATTTTAACAAAAGACTACAACAAACCTTATATATTTGTATATCGCTCATTGAGCTCTATCAAATGACGTCCTTAAATCCACTCTGTGGTCACATATGCCAAAATAACGATAATCAACTTTTTTTTTGTCGATTGTTGTAGAGATTATCTTTCTGCATTCAACTGCCTAAAAAAAGTATACACTTCCATCAGAAAAATTTGAAGAAAATTAATAAAATATGATAAAATGTCATTCAAAGGTATTGTTTCTAATCAGCATATAGTTATCCATGGAATCAATTGAATGGATAGTTAACTGACTATCATCACTTTGGCATATGTGATCACAGAGATGATTTAAGGACATTTGATAGAGCTTGACAAGCAATTTACAAATACTTATGTATGGTTTGTTGTAGTTTTTTGTTGAAATAAAAAAGATGCAGGTGCATGAATACCAAATTGAATAACCCGGTATATGTAAACATTAGTTGCCAATTCAAATCACAAAATTGTTACTATAGGTAAACTTGAGAAGTAGTTCAGTAACGAGATTTGAATTAGATTAATATTTGTATCTTTTCATAAAAGGGTAAAAATATTTATGTAATTAATTATATATAAAATGAATCAGATGAGCATATCGCCCATGGTAAGTGGAACATATCCCGAGGATATTTAATCTCAGCTTCGTACAATGGTGAATTAAATGTAACAACTGGAACAAAAGAATCAAATTGTCTTGAAGGATATCTTTGTACATTTTTAGTCTCTTTCGATTATATCTTTTGTCAGAATGGGACTCTTGTAATTGATTTTAAAGATGTATGTAATTTGTATGAGGCTTTGCAGTTTTTTTAAATGTGATAAGGGTAACAAGATTTCACGTCACTTTTGAGCTATCCTTATAGAATCATCTGCCTCTTCATTTTATGTAGCAATTTTGTACTTCACAACAATTTTGGTTAAAATTAAAATGCACCATTCTGTATGATAAGATCAGGGCTCGGTCACTATGCGATACTGTTTCCCAAAATTTTTTTGATAGATAACCACACTTCGTAATTATCAAAATCATTCCAATTTATTATTGAGTTTTTGTTATGGAATATCTTATTTCAACATACTTCCTAACTGATCAGATTTCATTATTTTCTAAAAAATATTTTCAGATAAAATAAGTCAGATTTCATTGCACTTCTTAAAAACCCAATTGAAGACATTTTATGTATAAAGGATATTTCCTTATTCTTCCTCACTTCCTTCTTACAGGACTTTAGATGGGTTCTGTAACGAGTACACTTATCAAATTTTTTAATAAACATAACTATAAATATGTGTGTGTCTACACATTTTAGGATCAATGATAAAGTCTTAAACTTAAATTCACCAACTGAACAGTGCTTGCTGATTGTAAATAATTTCGTAAGGAATTGTGATATTGATATATGTAATGTTAACAGAAGTGTGTTATTATCTTATTTATGATCTTTATTATATTATACTTATGTTATATTGTGTTACAATTTATGTTTATACCCATACTACGTGCAATTTATGTTTTATTGTTTTTATTGTTATTTTACTAATTTTGACCACGGTATGTTACATTCCACCATCACTTCCACTAAATCTAAGTTAAGAGGAATGCCCTTAGTAGTTCCCCTGCGAAGTTTCAAGGATTAGATAGATAGATAGATAGATAGATAGATAGATAGATAGATTATTAACCACAAGACGATACAATTATTGTACATATGGCAGGTCGATTCAGTATTACATTTAAGTATAAATAAATAAAATACAAGTCAATAAATAAACAAATACAATATACATATAATATATATAAAATACTTATGGTAAAGTAAGTAAATAATCACTATCACACACAAATTTAACATGAAAGATTTAATAAACATTTATATTGTTAAATGGAATGAAGAAGAAAAAAAAAAACAATAATAATAATAATAATATCTTCAAACAAAGTAGAACTGTATTAATTTCTGTACAGAAACTCCTGTAAATTATAGTATCCATTTTCAAGCAGAAAATTCTTTGTGTCCTTCATTAATTTATGACAATTTTTTATACTGCGAATTTCATTTGGTAAAGCGGTGTAACAAATTATACAATTGTAATAAAAACAATGTTTAAAATTGCTAGTTTTGTGGTTGGGAATAGAAATAAGATCACCATGTCTAGTGTTGTAGTTATGACTTGAAGACAACATTGTGAACTTGTCTTTAAGTTTTGTGAAAAGCGTGATGCATTTTAAAATAAATATGCTAGGAACAGTTAAAATTCTTTTTTGTTTAAAAATGTCTCTACAACTTTCTCTATATCTCAACCCAAATATAAGTCTCACGATTCTTTTTTGTGCTATAAATACTCTATTCATTTCAATTGCACTACCCCAGGATGTAATACTATATGAGATACATGAATAGCATAGAGAGTAATAGACATCCAAGAGTACCTGCTCATTCATCGAGTTTTTGAGCTGAAGGATAGCAAAAAATCCCTTGTTGAGCTGCTTGCAGACATGCTCAATTTGAGAGCTCCATGACAATCTTTTGTCCAAGAAGGTACCTAGAAACTTAACTTCTTTTGCAAACTTTATATTTATCATTGATAGCAGGTCCTCTTGGAGGGGTTTTTGTAGGTGAAAGTTTAGACAGATAGTTTTTTTATTGTTCAGTATTAACTTATTTCTATCACACCATATGTTTAATTCTTCTACAACTAGCTTTGCCACAAACTGAATTTCCTCGGGACTTTTTGCCGAAATAGTTATTGTCATATCATCTGCAAACATTGTAACTATGCCATTTGAAATGTTAAATGGAAGGTCATTCACATAAATACCAAACAACAGTGGGCCGAGAACAGAACCCTGGGGAACGCCCAATTTTACATCACGAATTTCTGATGTATTGTCTGCTAACTTTACAATCATTTTCCGACCACTAAGGTAACATTTGATCCAACTTAGAGGAGAATTTCTAATACCTATATTATATAATTTTTCTATAAGAAATTGATGATTTACAGTGTCGAATGCTGCAGATAGATCAAAGAATAGAGAAACAACATACTGGCCTCTATCAAGATTGGAATATACATATTCCATTAAGTGGCAGCATGCTGTTTCTGTGGATTTGTGCTTCCTGAAACCATGTTGTGAGTCTGTTAAAATTTTGTATTTCTCTAAAAAAGATTCAATTCTATTATATACAACTCTTTCTAAAATTTTTGATAATATACTTAGAATTGATATTTGTCTGTAATTTTCAATATTCATCGGATCATCTTTTTTATGTAATGGTAATACTGATGCCATTTTTAGTATGTCAGGAAATTGACCTACTTCTAACGATAAATTAAACAGATATACCAAATGTTGTATTATGTTATTAGAAATGTGTTTTAGTACATGAGTTGTTATCTCATCGAAACCACTAGATTTTGTATTTTTTAAGGAGTTTATAATATTTTTAATTTCAAGTTCAGTGACAGGTTAAAAAAAAATTGAATTTTCCGTTTTATTCAGTAGAGTACAAGGTAGTACTAAATTGGAACCAAAATGATTCAGTAGCTTTTTTTCGGCTAGTGTAGAGAAATGATCTGCAAATAAATCAGCAATTACATTTGGGTCTGTTATTTCAGTACTATCATAATTTAGCACAATTTTACTGTTATTAATTTTATTTCTGCCAAGTTTTTCATTTATAATTTTCCATGTTGCTTTGGGTTTATTATTTGAGTTCATTATTTTATTACTATAATATTGTGTTTTGGCTTCTTTTATTTTTTTTCTATATTCCTGTTTTCTCTTATTATATGTTGCTTTTGCATCTTTATTGTTGCCTTGGTTGATATAATGATACATATCTTTTAGTTGTTTGCTTTCATGAATTAATTCTGTAGATAACCAGCCATTTTTTGATTTTTCTACATTATGTTTTTTATAAGTTTTGACAGGACAACTAACGTTGAGACACCACGTTATATTTTCCAAAAACAATTTGAAAGCTCCATTGAGATCTAAGTACAATAGGCCTCTCCAGTCAGTCCTACTTAGATGGTAGTTCAACTCATTGAGATTATGTTCAGTAAATTGTCTGGTGCTCACTTGCATAGTATTTACTGTATTCTTTCTATGGTCTTTCATTGAAATTGAAACAACATGTGCAAAGTGATCGGCAATGTTGGGATTTGTTACTTTACATTTTAACATTTCAAATGGTATATTTGTTGCTACATAATCGATACAACTAGATGATGTCTGGCCTTTCCCGTTTGTAAATACTCGAGTGGGTACATTTGTTACAACACTCAATTCAAAAGAGTCAAAAATATCAATTAATATTTTTGTACTTAATACTTTACTATTAAAATCTAAATTTAAGTCTCCGCTTAACATAATGTAATCTGATTTTGTCACAGCAATAGTTAAGGCCTCCGATAATTTAGATACTAAAATATTTATGTCGCCAGTTGGCGGTCGATATAACGTAATCAATACAATTCTTACTTTATTAGAAGTGTGATATATCACACTACATATTTCAATTTGTAATTCTACTGACAATTTATTAATTTCATCCAAATTAACACAATTTCTACCAGGTTTTGCCAATATTAGTGCTCCACCATGTATATGAGCACTTCTAGCATAATAAGAAACAAGATTAAAACTGGGAAACTTAAGATTAATTATGTCATTGTTTGAAATCCAGTGTTCACTTATACATAATATATCAAGATTTTCAATAAGGGCAAATAGTTCAATTTCATTAAATTTACTCATAAACCCTTGAACATTAACATGGCACAGGTAAACTGAATTTGTATTTACAGTGGAATCTTTATTAGTAAAGTTAAACTTATTATTTAGTTCTCTATTGTTATTTGAGACAATCGAGGGTATAAAAAAGGTGCATGTCCCTGTATATTTATATCAGTTGATTCATTACTTATGAAATCAATTATAGACTCTGATTTATTGTTGAGCTCTTCTTTCTCCACATTTAAAAATACTAAATTTTTTTTTTCTATTTTTTAATGTATTTATTAACATTACAATGTTTTTGCTGACAAATTTCTTATTAAATATGATGGTCTTTTCATTTACTTCAAGATATGCTATGTGTCCCTCAGTAAATTGGTCCAATTTTTCACAAATATCTTTTAATTTTAGATTTACCTTATAGATTCTTTTGTTAATATAATCATTTCTGGAGTATGGAATGGAAGATATGATAATATTTGTTTGAGAACCGTTTAGTTTACCCCCGGCAACACCATTTGTAGGAGAAATAACTTTACATTTTATTTGCTAGTGAAGAGAGAACGGATACGTCTTCTCTTTCAACCGCAGGCGCAGTGAGAAGAGGGCAAGAGATTTATTTCATAGCATTATTACCTGAGAACCTATAATTTATATGATACGGATCACATTTGAAGTGAAAACCTGTAAACAGATAACTACTGGACATGAACAGGTGGTGGGTCTGATGTAGCATCAGACTTTCAATCGCGGGGTTCTGGGTTCAAAACCTAGTGCCTTCTGCTTTTTTTCTTATTTGTTTGTAGAAAAGTTATAGGCATTTATATATAAAAAAAACATTATGGGTATTTATGTAAGATATAAAATACTATAAAGAATTTTTTTAGTAAATTTGACGAAAGTTTACCGTATTGCCAGATACTAACTTTTATATTTTATTCAGTATCCTGAAATACATCATTCTATAAATATTTGTTTGTTTTATATCTATTATTGAACAAAAACCAGAATTGAGTGGCATTCCCCCATTTAAATATTTTATTGCATGAATATCAAAATTTTTACAAATTACCCGGAAATTTGCTTTTATAGTTATGAAAAAGAATGTTAACATTTTCCTACCAACATATTATACAGTTATACACCTACCAGGACAGGTGGCAGCAAAAACAGGGACGTCCTCACTTATGCATTTATTTTTTAAGAAATTACGTACAGGACGTATTTGATTTAAACATTCATTTTTTCGTAATCTTGTTAAAAAAAAGTGTAATATGTACTTAGCAAATGTCCAGTATTTTTATCCCAAATGTATTTTTAAATTCTTTTTACCCAAAACAAATGTCAGTTTTCGCAATTTAATTAATTTATTACCGTTTTCTTAAATGTTTTTTATATTTCAAATAAGCCGCCGGACATTACTTAAATTGCCAAAGCTCACATTTGCATTTAGTGAAAAATATTAAAAAATATCTCTAAAAAAAAATACTGCCTTAACATATTTTATTCAATAATTAAAATATACAACATTGCCGGAGCCAACCGCACAACCACGTCGCGCAGCGTCGTAGTGTTAGTGCGGTTGGGCGGTTGACTAATTATATTCCATTGCATTTTTCTAAGGTTATTTCTAGTTTGATTTTCATTAAAATGAAAGTATTGGTAAATCATCCAGCCCTACTTCAACAGGGAATGGACATACTTGCAACACCCCTGTGCACACTATTCAGGGCCAGTTTGGCCCTGGGCTACGTGCCAACTGAATGGCGGAAGGTAAAGGTGGTATTTATACCAAAACCAGGGCGTGACACTTATGCCCAGGCCAAATCCTTCCGACCCATCAGCTTAACATCATTTCTCCTGAAAACCCTGGAGAAACTGGTTGACAGGCACATCAGGGACGATAGAATGAGCATAAAACCTCTACAGGAAAATCTTGTGAGCTCGCAATACACGAGCTTACGCAAAAAATAGAAAGGGCCCTGGACAGTAAAGAAACTGCCATAAGAACCTTCCTAGACATCGAGGGTGCTTTCGACAATACCTCATTCGACTCGTTAAACGAGGCAGTGAAGAGGCGCGGAGTTGAAAAGTCAATTACAAGATGGATCGACTCAACACTCAGAACTAGAAAAATTCAGTCCACGCTAGGATCCACAACAGAGGAGGTGTCTGTGACCAGAGGATGCCCGCAGGGGGGAGTCCTATCTCCTCTCCTGTGGTGCTTGGTTGCAGATGAGCTTCTATCTCGACTGGAACGGCGAGGAATATATGCGCAAGGCTATGCAGACGATATCGCCATCCTGGTAACAGGAAAACACGAGGGCCCTGCATCGGCAAAGATGCAGCGAGCCCTTGTCACGGTAGAAGAATGGTGCACACAAGAAGGTCTTTCTGTGAATCCGGGGAAGACCACTTTGGTCACCTTCACAAGAAAGAGAAAACTCAACCTGGATAGTCTATATCTCAGAGGAAAAGAATTACAGGTGAGCACGGAAGTCAAATATCTGGGACTGACTTTAGACACCAAACTAAACTTCAATGCACATCTAGATAGAGTGACTACCAAAGCTACGCGGGCCTTATGGGCTAGCAGAAGAATGGTAGGTAAAAACTGGGGACTACAACCAAGAATGGCACACTGGCTGTACTAAATGGTTGTAATACCAATAATTACCTACGCCTCCCTGATCTGGTGGCATAAAGCCGGAAAAGGGGAGGCAATGAGAAAACTAAGAAAAGTACAAAGACTAGCATGTCTAGGCATAACGGGAGCAATGTCAACAACGCCTACCGCAGCCATGGAAGCACTACTTTGCCTGCCTCCACTACACCTAGTCGTGGAGAACGAGGCAATGTTAGCGGCGTACAGGCTGAAAACAAACGGACATGGGACCATTCCAAGAAAGGGGCACCATACAGAAATATTTCAACAAATAAGGAAAAATCGCATACTAGATATGCAGTCAGATAGAATCAGCACAAGCCACAACTTCACAAAGAGCTTCAGGGTATACATACCCAATAGGGAAGAGGAAGGAACAAGGCAAATGCGAAGACACTCAAATGATACCATATGGCATACTGACGGATCAAAGACGTCAAGTAGTACCGGAGCAGGCGTTGCGGGGGATCAACCAGGGATAGATATCAGTCTAAACCTAGGCAGTACCGCAGCGGTGTTTCAAGCAGAAGTCACAGCTATACAAATCTGTGCACAAGAAATGATGCAGAGGTCATACACAGATAAGAGAATCCGCATCATCACTGACAGTCAAGCAGCTCTCAAAGCTCTGAATGCAGTAGAGGTACGTTCTAAAACGGTAAAAGACTGCCTCGAATCCCTGGCGAAACTGGCGGAACACAACAGCATACAACTGGAGTGGACGCGAGGACACCAGGGAAACGAGGGCAACGAAAAAGCAGACAAGCTGCCCAAAGAAGGCGCCAAAGCAGCCTTGATAGGTCCCGAGCCATCTTGCGGGATATCATACAATACCGCAAGAAGAATGGTAAAGGAACTATTGAGACAGAAACACAACTTGTACTGGACTGGGACGCTGGGGATGAGACAGTCACGTATGCTCATCATTGGCGGACCTTCCAAGACAAAGACTTGCTGAAGCTGAGCAGAAAACAGCTGAGATGTGCAGTAGGCATCCTGACAGGACACTGCACACTGAACAAACACCTAACCAACATAGGTGTGAAAGACAATCCATATTGCAGGATGTGTGAAGAGGAGGAAGAAACTCCCTACCACATACTCTGTGATTGCCCGGCCTTGGTGGCTGGAAGGTTCTCACACTTCGGGGGGCCAACCGTGACCCCGGAAGAAATAGCCAGATCTCCCATTGATCGTACACTCTCCTTCTGGAGAGGAACGGGATTAATGGGGTAATGAGACTATGGGGTACAATAAGCTTAAGCTTCAGTACAGCGGGGATCTGGTACCGCAACCCATAACGAAAAAAAAAAAAATTGGTAAATCAAACAAGATAGTCTTGTTGTCACATGGTATTTAATATATCCATACCTATTGTTATTAAAATTAGAATATTACAGAAACGACGCTAGACGTCGGTCGACGTCGAAACGAAAAAATTAAAGAATATGATTCTCAGTATTAAAATTTATCAAATTCAGAAGGTTCACAACAATGACGTTAGGCGTCAGTCGGCGCTGAGACGTAAAAATGCAAGAAAATGAATCTAGGAATCGAAATTTGTCAAATACACGAATTTTACAAAAACGACGCTAGGCGTCAGTCGGTGTCGAGACGTAAAAATGCAAGAACATAGATTTAGATACACAAGTTTTACAACAACGACGTTAGGCATCAGTCAGCGTCGAGACGTAAGAATATGAATGTAGGAATTAAAATTTATCAAATACACGAGTTTTACAAAAATGACACTAGGCGTCGAGGCGTAAAAATGCGAGAACATAGATTTAGATATCAGATGAAAAATATTATAAAGAAATCTGAGGGCTTGGCTTCCCGTATAGGTGCGCACCAAACCTCAAGTATTTATACTCTACACAGCTTGCTTTTACACATTTTCCCCTATTCATATACCTATACTTACATCGCCACCCCTTCAACGGAATCATCTCAAAATATGATTTAGTTCCAATTGTCAAATCTGAGGGCTTGGCTTCCCGTATAGGTGCGCACCAAACCTCAAGTATTTATACTCTACACAGCTTGCTTTTACACATTTTCCCCTATTCATATACCTATACTTACATCGCCACCCCTTCAACGGAATCATCTCAAAATATGATTTAGTTCCAATTGTCAAATCTGAGGGCTTGGCTTCCCGTATAGGTGCGCACCAAACCTCAAGTATTTATACTCTACACAGCTTGCTTTTACACATTTTCCCCTATTCATATACCTATACTTACATCGCCACCCCTTCAACGGAATCATCTCAAAATATGATTTAGTTCCAATTGTCGTTATAATACAGATGTACCAAATTTCAAGCGAATATCTCAATTTTATTGTATCAACCTCTTTAATAATGGAGTAGGGGGGGTGGGGGGTTAAAAAATATTATAAAAAAATCTCACGCCTTGGCTCCAAATACATACACCGTACTTCAAGTTTCTGTACTCTTATCAGCTTGCTTTAATTATTTTCCCCTATTTACCCCTATTTAACCCCCAACCCTTCAACGGAATAAACTAAAAATATAATTTAGTTCCAGATGTCATTATAATATATACGTGTACCAAATTTCAAGTGAATAAGTCAATTTTATTTTATCAACCCCTTTAATAATGGAGTAGGGGTGGTGGGCGGGTTGAAATTTGTTATTAAAAAATCTGAGGCCTCGGCTTCTAAATATAAAAAATTGGAGGCCTTGGCTGCTAGTATACATACACCAAATTTCAAGTTTCTGTACTCTTACCAGCTTGCTTTACCTATTTCCCCCCATTTATCCCTAATTACCCCCAACCCTTCATCGGATATGTTCAAAAAACAATCCAGTCCAGATCTCGTTATAATATATAGGTGTACAAAATTTCAAGACAATGTCTTAAACCGTTCCGGAGAAAATGTGCTGACAAAAAAAAAATTACAGACAGACAGACCGACAAACAGAAATTTTTTTTTCGCTGAAATTTAAAATCTCGACGTTTCATGAAGTTCTAAACCTATTTCAAGAAATAAAATTTGATTTTTTTTACGATTGCTGTACTTCCAATCCACTACGTGGATGTGGAAGTAATTCCTCTTTTTTTTCTTGTACCATATTGATACACTTTGCGCCTTTAACTATTGTTTATACCCATTACGCGATTAAATGTGTTCCGGTAAAAATTGAATTAAAATAGGTACGCAACAAGCTCAGTTTGTATATTTCTCTACTGTAGTAAGAGTCAAAGCCTAGAGAATGAGAAGTCTCAAGTTAGACAAAGAGCCAATGCGTATATGATCCGCCTCTCTGGCTAGGTGGAGATGGAAAACATTCCTAAACAATTATTAAATTACATGCGTAATTGCCCTGCCTGAAGTATAACTCATTAAAAAATTGACATTTTTGAATTATTTTTAAACGAATGTGTAAACAAAAGATGATAGAATTATCTGACCGATGCTTTTTTGAGAATGATATCTAGAAGTATGTGAAAATTAAATAAATATCAGACAATCAAATGATAAAGTTTGTGATTTTTTTTCTTAAGATTGGTTCACCGGATTTGAAAAAGCAATGGTCACATTGTAGAACTAGTAGCTAACTTCTTCTAAAAAAAAAATGAGTGTGATACTTGTAAAAATAAAGCTGCTAGAGCTCAGCTCGTTTGTTATATTTCACGTATATTTCCCGCATGCGAGGATTCCTCTTAAAACTATGTTGACTGTCACTATCAGTAGAGCCACTAACACTAATATGTTTCTGTGAGGAAATATGCCTATTAACAGTTGTCCAAGAAATTGTTTTGTTGCAACTACTACAATAAAGATCTGTTCTCTCAAATTACAGTGCTGGGAGATCTCGAATCCACAAGTCTATTGCGGCCTGAGAGGTACTAGACATTTTTGTATACCACCAACTCTGTATAATTTCACACTAGGTTTATAGATACATATGTACATACATATGGTTAGATTTATAGTACGGTTGCAAAACTGCGATCTGGAATGGTCTACCTTTTCCCTTCATTAAATGTTGATGTAAATGCTAATAATTGCCACAGTGTAGGTAAAAAGCGATTTTGAAATGTTTCACAATTTCGGCGGTGTGGTATAATTAGAGATATACCGAATAAGTAAAAAACACTGGAATTTAATGTTGACACTAGGTCGGTGTCGAATGCCTTTAACACTGCAAATATAAAAAATCAACAATGTTTTTAGGTAATTGTCAGTACGTTTCACAAATGTAGTAGGCTTTCGATATAAAGTATTAACATATTAACATTTTAAAATGAAATAAAATTTACGTTATCACGTGATGCACACAGTACATGGCAGTTTTATGCCATTAATCCTTAACTTTGTTTGTTATGTATGATTTAATATTATGTAAAAATGGTTTATTTTATCGGGAAAAAGATTTTATGTTGCCAGCAGTGTTTTCATATGTAATTATTATGAAAATACATAAAATAAATATGCCACACATTAAACAGAACAGGAAAGTGTGTATTTGATTCAAAATTGTCTTTTTATTTGCTAGATATGTTTCACATGTTTTTATAAGAACTATTACCGTTTTTAAGTTAAATTTATTACCAAAAGTACAATCTATATGAGAGCCGTCTCTGACACCGAGATAAAATTCCCGATCTCTGGTAATATCACAGGCACACAATAGAAAAAAAAAATTGTTTTCCAGAGATCAGAAAACCATATTCCCATTACCTATTTTGAACCACTGAACATGAATTTGAGGTCCAAATTGCGAAATTTCGCAGCGTTTTTTTTTTTTTTTTTTTTTAATTGGGAGAAACATATTCAGTCATTAAATATGTTTTTTGAGATTATAAAAAAAATGGTGAGAAATTTCGTAATTTTTTCCTCAAATTCGTCTTCAGCGGTTCTAAATACATGGTGATATGGTTTTCTGATCTCTGGAAAACCTTTTTTTTTGTGTGTGTGCCTTTGAATAGGCACATATACTCAAAAGATTTTTTTCCAGAGATCAGAAAATCATATTCCTATGTATTTCGAACTGTTGTATATGATGTTTTTCGTGATTAAAAAAAAAATGGTATGAAATTTCGCAATTTGAACCTCAAATACGTGTTCAGTGGTTCAAAATAGGTAGTGGGAATATGGTATTCTGAAATATGTAGTAGTCTGATCTCTGGAAAAATTTTTTTTTCTTTTGTGTGCTTGTGTAATTATTATTAAATACTTACTATTTTTCATTATTAAATAAATGTTGGTTATATTTTAGAGAATTTCTTTTAAATAACATACTTCATATTTTTCAGCAGAATAATTTAATTTATTATCACAAAACATTAGTTAATCAAAAGCAATACTAAAATCAGTTTTAAATGATCTTCGATCAATGGAGTACATGTTATCTGCTGTACACTCGTATACTCCTGCATCCATTTGAGTTGCAGGATCTATTTCTAACTTACTCTTAATTTTGTCCACTCCTATTTGCCATTCATGTATCTACAAAAAAATATCCACAATTGTTATAGCTAGTTTAACATTAAAATGTATAAAATATTTGCATATTATATTATCTTGTACATACTATATAAATAGACCAAGCAAATAAAGGTTTTGGCGTATATAAATTAATAGCCGCAGTGTTGATGCGGAATGGCTTGGGGAGATGTAATGGAATGGGCTTCTCATTGTGAGTGAAAAAATTGCATTTGCATCATCTTTTTTTGTCAACAGTTAGAGCAAAAAATCAGTTTTCTTAAAATACTGGAAAAATTATCGATCATGGACGAATGTGAAGAATAGGTAATTTGTGCGCAGTTAAAATCCCTACATTATGAGACTCCAAATCTCTCCAGCGGTAGAAAAGGTTATTGCAAAAAAACCTGCATTCTGTATAAATTAAATTTTAAGATCTCAAAATTAGATAGTGCTGTCATACTGTCAATTTAATTACTTATTTTTAAAATATACACATTTTAACCAAGTTTTCATTGGTTTAATTTGCAAGAACGCAGCTTAAAAAATAAAAAAGTTATGCCTTTTGTTTATTAGCGAAAATCAAGCCTTTTTTTAAGGTAATAATTCACAGCCATGCTTTGCAAAAATTGGTTGCTCTTTTTTGCAGAAAAGCTAGTTGGATCTTGAATATTACAAAAATGTTTTGTGAATTAATTTTAGTCGAAAATTGCAAGCTCCCCAGGAAGTCAAAGTTGCGCCGATCGCACCCATCTTTTGCACACTTATAAAGCACTATAAAACACACTTAAGAAAGTTTTATAAAAATTTTAAAACAAATTAAGAAGTAATTGAAAAATTACTATATTGCAGCTTTTTTTGCAATAACTTTTTTACTGCTGGAGCGATTTTAATTTGGAAGAACTCAATGTACAGATTTTAATTGCGCACGAATCACCCATTCTTCACTTTCCGTTACAACCAATCGTTTCTCAAGTGTTTTAAGAAAACTGATTCTCCGTTCTAATTATTGATAAAGGAACGATGAAGAAAATGAAATTCTTTGACTCACGAAATAAGAAGCCTCTCCCATTACCTCTCCCAAAGCCATTCTGCAAAAACATTGCAGCTGCTAATTTATCTAAAAATTCTGTCTGTTTTCTCTTTATTTGCCTGGCCTAAAACTATAAACTATATAAAGAAAATATTAATCCGGACAAAGTTTTTCGAGGGTATCAGGTAAGGCTGGTGTTCTGTCACCAATCCCTCTTAAATATCTATAGTGCATCTGTTACATAATGTATTCTGGCGAATTGACAAGTTGAAGTAACTGTGGGTGGAACTGAAATTTCTAATAAGTCATACCACATTAATTGCAATAAGTAAAGATGGAATCACCTCTGGCTGACAATTTTCAAACTTTAAATTCTGATATGATTTAAGTGCAAATTGCATGATGAAAATTATTATTGTAGGCCGAACAAATGAAAACTATCCAAACATAAAGGGAATAAGCAATATAAGGTAGTAGTCAAGGTGATAGCAGTTTGTCAGTTGAGTACAACCTAGCATGACAGAAACATCACAAGACTTACAAAAGTCAGGCTTGCTAACAACTTAGTTTTCTCTCTCTTTCTTTAAGCTTCTGAGACAGATAACATATTAATGTTTTTGAGATATGACCCTCAAGATGATTGGTATGAACTTCTTGGACAGCCCATGATACCAACAGCTCTATTCACCAGGAAATATGTGCTCCAAAATGATTCTTCCGCATCGCCTATATCTTTTAACCACTTGAACTAGAGAGTGAAACATTGTTACTGGTTACCTGTGAGCGATGAAGAGGATGATCTTAAATACGTGTGACTTATGTCATCAAGAAACTAATGGAAAATAATTTGAGTGATGCGGTATGCCTAGCAGAAACTTATCTGCTACATACCTAAAATAACATTCTTTAATAGCACATAAGCTGTACTTTTGGACAATATCATATTTTATTTTTAATAATCATGACCTACCGCATTGTTTGTAGGGACTAAAATTCAAGAAATCGTATTAGCGACGAATGTGCAATCAAGCGTAGCAGTGCCCGGGTATGTAAAGAGGAGCGTACACAACAACTTCAGTATTTGGAACCCTTCTGAAGAAACTGACAGCATGATTAGCGAAACGTCAAGTCAAGTTCGAAGACCCCGGCAAAACCTGGAAGAAACTACTTCATTGGACGACGGCAGTGAAAACCTGCATTGTACAATTGGAATTTTGTTTATCGGCCCAAGGAGAATACCTCAATAATATTAATTTCATTAAATAAAAATTGTATGTCGACGAAGCCACCAATGGTATGGTTTCATCCCAAAATTCTCGCTACTGATCAGTAGAAAATCCAGAATGGGTTATCAGTTGGAAAGAACAATATTCACTAAAAGTAAATGTGTGGTGAGGGATGCTCCATAATAAAATTATTGGTCCGTTTTTCTTTGAAAGCAATTTAAATAGATTTCAATTTTTGAATTTTTTGAAGAATGAATTTTCGGAAGCACTAGACTGTTTACCGATTCGTGACCGCATTAATTTAAAATTAGTTAGATGGGTGTCCTGTACAAAATGCAGTGATAGTCAGACCGTGGTTAAATAATAATTTTCGAGATCGGTGAATAAGTCTAATTTAATTTCCACCTAGGTCACCAGATTTAACACCAATGGACTTTTTCCTTGGGGTTCTATTAAGGAAAAGGTATATAAATCAAGACCCCAGACTATTGAGGACTTCCGACTTCCAAGGAAGACATATCTAGAAATTACTCCTACACACACAATTAAGAAGAGTGTCAAATGATATTTTAAAAAAATGTAATAAATGATATTGAATGGTGGTTTGGTGGAAGTTTCAAAAATTTTATTTTTCCTTTATAATCTTTATTTATTACATTACATATATTGTTAAGAAAATTATTTTAGTGTTTAAATTTACTTCCTTGTTACGATTACTGCATAGCATTATTATTGGTCCCATGTGATTTATGCAGTGTGATTAGCATCATTATGTTTTTATTGTATATTAGAATTGATTGATCTGTTTTTGACGTTTATTCCATGACTTTTCTTATAAGGGCCAGCTGTCATGCTGTCTCCGAGGGCACTGCAGCCATGTAGGCTTATCGTGCCACTTCTCAGTCCTATTTATATCACCCTGATCATTCCCTATAGACCTATGTTATATCTAGTCCTATGACAGGCCCGTGCAAGTATGTAAGTGGTTCCCTTCCATTCAGGCAAGCACTGGCTTTGGAGTGCCGTGTATCTCGATGGTCTGGTCGCCCATCGAAACAGTAATTGCTCCGGCCATTGCTTAACTTCAGCGAGTCTCTCTAGGTCGGGCCTAATACCTACCTGAATCCTCGCCTATTCCATGACTTACTATGTCTATAATAAAATGCATACCAATATTTTCATTTTTAAATTTATCTGCGAAAAATTCGTATTTTTATATGAAAGGTACATACCCATTTAGGAGGGTGCTGAGTACAGGGATGTATTCGAATGTTACATAAAAAAAATCACTAATATGATTTCTTGAAGTTTGGCCCCTACGAAAATCGCGGTAGGCCTTAACTATTAAAAATAAAATATTGATGTTTTGTCCAAAAGTACAGTTTTTGCCATTGGACCCTTTAAAAAAAAATTGATTAATTAATACAACTTTTATGAGAGTGTTCAAATTTGAAATGGGTCACACTGTATACTCTCATGTTGCTATCTTTGTAAAGAAACTCTAAGGTTACCGATTTGGATGTTAAAAGTTTAATAGTTTATATACAAGTTGTCTTAAGACTACGGAGCAATATTTTGGAAGCGTATAATTTGAGTCAAAATAATATTAAAGGTACCCATATTTTTTCCTACAGCACCCCCTTTTGAAGCTATTCATCTTTAAAGGTTAAATCTTTAGGGTCTTTTGCTGATAGCTTGGAAATTACTTTATCAATTGTAATATAATTTGAACAGTATAGATAGGTTGATTTAGAAGTATAGCGCCTTACTTATATTGTTTGGGTAGCCAGCCGGATGCAGAGGTGAAACATCCCTAATGCCTTTTACCTCTAAATTTTGACATAAATTAATTTTCGAAACTTGCAGTAATATTTTTTTATTCCATAAACAATTTTCTAAGAAAAGATGCTCTTTGTTGACATCAATAAAATGACCATCAAGAAAAAAATGTTTTACTGATAAAGGTCCAAGGAATACTAATAATGAATGCCACAAAATGCTATCCTAGAGAAGATCGCTATCTGTGGGATATATAAGGTGATCGTATCATCGACACAGAAGTCAGTTAAGATCCGATTAGTTCTGGGCGGAAATAAGAAGTGATCAGAAGTGGACCAGAAGAAAGTGATCAGAGTAGTGAGTTATTAAATAATGAATGGTGCCTAGTGTTATATTAGTGAAGTATTAAGTATTGTAATTAATAAATAAATGTTACTGTTATCTTGTGCTGTAATTTTCGAACCTACGATTTAGGTGGTGTTTACCAGGGGGTGCAAACACTTTGCAATATTTTTAACCCCAAATTTTAATATCATCTGTAGACCTGTAGACTGTTTTCCTTTCATTAAATTTCTGTCTCAGTACAGTTTATTTTTATGTGCTATAAATTATATTTCAAATAAGTGGCTGTAGAATTTTTGTACATATTTCTAAATATGTCTTAGGGCATCATATATGACCCTCCACAGTAAAATGGGGTATCAGCCGAGAACTGTTGTTATGAATAAAGCCATTTCTAAAAATCATTTCTCAAGTCAATTGACTGAGACTGCTTGCTCTATAGACACGGTATTAAAGAATAGGTCTACAGCTTCTTTAATGCCATATCTCGAGAGTAAGAATTCTGTCAGTTGACTTGTGACGCAGGTTTTTAAAATGGTTTTATTGATAAATAATTGCCAACTGGTACCCCGTTTTACTGTGGGGATGTTCGAATATCATATCCTTAGTTTAAAATGTTTTTAGTAGTAGTTTTTTCAACTTAAAACAACAATAATGTTGATTTTTTATTAATCATTCTTCTTGATTGTATGATAACCTGATCTACTTACTGCATTTATTGTCATCTCGCCTTATATTTTTCTCATAGATGATGTTAAAATATGAATTTTTGTCCTTCTGTCAATTATGTTTAGCTTGGTTCAATAAATTAGAGTACTGAATTAATGAAGAGTTGAATGGAAGTTATACCTACCATGTAATGTATTAATGCTTACGTGTAAATATTGATGAGTGAATATTTCATTTCCATCTTTGTACCAGGTGATATGTGGTCTTGGTTTCCCTCCCGCCAAACATAGAAATGCAATTTTATGCCCTAGTACATATTCATAGTCAAAATGTGATGCTAAGGTGATCTTGGCACCCTGAAATTTATAAAATGAAACTTATAGCCTTTCATCATGGCTGTCAAATATGAGTAACACCTTTAGGGGCAAAGAAGTTACATAGATAGTAGCAGATATGCATTTATAATTGTGTTGTTAACATCTCGTACTCAATTTCAAACATTACATTTTATAACCATCTCTTTCTTTGTAACGAAATTGTTACAGCCCCTTCTTTTTTCAGCCACACACATTTTAACATGACAAATAAATGTAAGACACATATGTCTATGCTACACTCACACTATGGGCAGGGATAGGCTGCAACAGAGACAGTGGTGTAGGCACTATTGTATCTTAGAAAGAAATGGTTACAAAAAGGTATGTTGGAAATGTTGTCAACAGTGAAGACACTGTTGACAAGATGAAGTATAGTCGGTCATAAGAATGACCGACTATACTTCATCTTGGCTTCTATTTATAAATCTTCTTTAAGGTTGTTTAAACCTAGTCTTCTTTTGATTTAAGGAATAAAAAATACAGCTCTTTCCTTCAGCCTCCTGTACACTAGACATGGTGTGCGAATGGCTCCTTCCGTTAAATCAAGATGCATTACTATTTTGTATTTTTGCACTATTTTTTATAATACCAGATTTTCTTCAAAAAAAGCACTAAACTCAACATCTTCTTCCAAGGTTTTTTCTTATAAATTTAATTTTAAATGTATGTAGTTAAAAAGGAGATGAGAAGGAAATGTGAATTAAAATGGAAGAAAATATGTCAAATTATGCGAATTGCACGAAGCTTGTCTTCCTACTGGAACTAACAGGAGTAGTGAAAAGAGAATTGATAAGAGCAAAACACCAAAATACAAGTTATGGTAACAACCTAAAAGCATTAATGAAACTTGATGTTTATATAAAAAATATTTGTAAGAAGCTATAAGGTAATGAATTATAATATACTACGAACTTCAATTCTGAAACTCAAGTAAATATTATAATTTTATTAGTATACTTACGTTATTGTTATTGTAATATTGATCTGATTCTGGATCTCGGTATTTTCCGGTTATGGGTAGGCCAATTTGAAACTGAAATAAATTAGAAAGTATTATTTTTTATTAAAATGGTGTAATTTTGCTTATGTAATGCATTTTAAAAATTTTCTTTAATCAACACACATTTTTATTCTTATTTCTGTTTAATAGATATGACAACATACACTTACTAATATGCAATGCTTTACAAACCATTTTGTAGATTAGACGTTACAAGGGAGTATCTTTTGTTTCTGTATTTCTAAATTTTATTGTGGTGTTCTATAACTTTATAAGATGAAAATCATAAATTTTGTATAAATTGACAAGTATCTACTGTATTTATATGGTTTGTTCGGGGGCTGATTCATTCAAAAAAAGGGTCGATAGTCGGCAAATGTTACATTTTTATTTATGTCTTTCGTCTCAGTAGTCTGCAACAGCGGGATCTCAGTGGTGGACACTATGCTTACAAATTGTGCATATAGACACTTTAACAACAATTTTTATTATGTTTTCTTTTAGATCCCCATTTGAGTAATATAGTGTGATAATCTTTTTTTAAATAGTATTACTTATTAGTTTTCTTGTTTTATTTTTTAGAAGAGAATTTAATTGTTTTTACTTCCCTCGCATACCGAAGGGAAGTATTGTATTCGAGAAAAAATCACCCTCCGAGATTTTTACGGATTCTGACGTTTCAGATCACGGAGATTACGAAAATATAGGTTTTTTCAATTCCGTCAGTCTGTCTGTCTGTCTGTCTGTCGGTCTGTCTGTCTGTCTGTCTGTTGGTGCATATTTATTTTTTTTTTCCTTATGGGTTGCGGTACCAGATCCCCGCTGTACTGAAGCTTAAGCTTATTGTACCCCATAGTCTCATTACCCCATTAATCCCGTTCCTCTCCAGAAGGAGAGTGTACGATCAATGGGAGATCTGGCTATTTCTTCCGGGGTCACGGTTGGCCCCCCGAAGTGTGAGAACCTTGCAGCCACCAAGGCCGGGCAATCACAGAGTATGTGGTAGGGAGTTTCTTCCTCCTCTTCACACATCCTGCAATATGGATTGTCTTTCACACCTATGTTGGTTAGGTGTTTGTTCAGTGTGCAGTGTCCTGTCAGGATGCCTACTGCACATCTCAGCTGTTTTCTGCTCAGCTTCAGCAATTCGTTAGTCTTTGTCTTGGAAGGTCCGCCAATGATGAGCATACGTGACTGTCTCATCCCCGGCGTCTCAGTCCAGTACAAGTTGTGTTTCTGTCTCAATAGTTCCTTTACCATTCTTCTTGCGGTATTGTATGATATCCCGCAAGATGGCTCGGGACCATTAAGGCTGCTTTGGCGCCTTCTTTGGCCAGCTTGTCTGCTTTTTCGTTGCCCTCGTTTCCCTGGTGTCCTCGCGTCCACTCCAGTTGTATGCTGTTGTGTTCCGCCAGTTTCGCCAGGGATTCGAGGCAGTCTTTTACCGTTTTAGAACGTACCTCTACTGCATTCAGAGCTTTGATAGATAGATAGATAGATAGATAGATAGATAGATAGATAGATAGATAGATAGATAGATAGATAGTTTATTGATGCTTTAAATTATACAATTTTTGCACAAGTCAAAATACAAATGTAAAATAGTAAAAACACTTAAAACAATTGGGCCACATTTACCAATGGACTGAAATGAATATAAAAGAGAACACTTACAAATAAAACATATAATACACTTATTTATATAACAAACAATTCCATAAGACAAACTTTACATAAATTATTACAGGTTAAAATCAGAGGTTGTCATCCCTGAATTTAAAAATTCCTCAAATGTGTAAAATGCTTTGTTGGTCAAGTATGTTTTTATTACCTTTCTAAAAAGTTTGTATTGGAGAGATCTCACAGATTCTGGTAACTTATTATAAAACAGCGGAGCATAATACAAAGTAGCATTGCATGATTTTTTTAATCTTAGATAATCTATTCTGAGGTCACCCTTTCTACGAGTATCGTGATTATGTACGTGCTGTGAAGTTATATATGTTTGATTGTTATTTTTGGCATAGAGCAGGCATTCGAATATATATTTGGATGGTAGGGTCATAATATTTAAATGTCTAAATGAGTTTCTGGCATCTGAACGGTACTGCAGTTTGGCTAATACGCGCATCGCCCTTCGTTGTAGTGAAAATATTCTATTGGTATGTGAGGAGTGTCCCCAAATAAGTATACCATAGCTGCAGATGGATTGTACAAGAGCATGGAATGCTAGAGTACAAACCTCTTGGGCTACGGTATTAGCCAGGTTCTTCAGAACAAATATGTTCCTTGAAATTTTTTTGGCAATGTGGTCTACATGGATATCAAATTTTAACGTGGGGTCGAGATGAATTCCTAGGAATTTAATTGAACACGGATTGCTAACTTCTTCATGAGTACGTAAAGAAAAGATTATATTTTCTGTTTTACTTTCGTTTAGACATAATCGCTCAGCTGCGAACCAGTCTCCAGCTCTGGAGATCGAGGCCTCCATGCAAATTTTTAGTTCTGCATAGTCCGTACTAGAGCAGGTAAAACTTGTATCATCCGCATATAACACAGCACTTTGTGGGAGTGCTACTGTTATGTCATTCATGTATATTAGGAAGAGCAATGGACCAAGAATTGACCCTTGCGGGACTCCATGTCTATTAATCCTATCTTCCGAGAGGTCACCTTCGTAACTCGTGATTTGTATCCTGTTGTTAAGATAACTACGTAACAACTTCAGGCTTGAAGGATGGATTCTATAATGTTCTAATTTTTTATATAATATCTCATGCGACTTGAGAGCTGCTTGACTGTCAGTGATGATGCGGATTCTCTTATCTGTGTATGACCTCTGCATCATTTCTTGTGCACAGATTTGTATAGCTGTGACTTCTGCTTGAAACACCGTTGCGGTACTGCCTAGGTTTAGACTGATATCTATCCCTGGTTGATCCCCCGCAACGCCTGCTCCGGTACTGCTTGACGTCTTTGATCCGTCAGTATACCATATGGTATCATTTGAGTGTCTTCGCATTTGCCTTGTTCCTTCCTCTTCCCTATTGGGTATGTATACCCTGAAAGTCTTTGTGAAGTTGTGGCTTGTGCTGATTCTATCTGACTGCATATCTAGTATGCGATTTTTCCTTATTTGTTGAAATATTTCTGTATGGTGCCCCTTTCTTGGAATGGTCCCATGTCCGTTTGTTTTCAGCCTGTACGCCGCTAACATTGTCTCGTTCTCCACGACTAGGTGTAGTGGAGGCAGGCAAAGTAGTGCTTCCATGGCTGCGGTAGGCGTTGTTGACATTGCTCCCGTTATGCCTAGACATGCTAGTCTTTGTACTTTTCTTAGTTTTCTCATTGCCTCCCCTTTTCCGGCTTTATGCCACCAGATCAGGGAGGCGTAGGTAATTATTGGTACTACAACCATTTGGTACAGCCAGTGTGCCATTCTTGGTTGTAGTCCCCAGTTTTTACCTACCATTCTTCTGCTAGCCCATAAGGCCCGCGTAGCTTTGGTAGTCACTCTATCTAGATGTGCATTGAAGTTTAGTTTGGTGTCTAAAGTCAGTCCCAGATATTTGACTTCCGTGCTCACCTGTAATTCTTTTCCTCTGAGATATAGACTATCCAGGTTGAGTTTTCTCTTTCTTGTGAAGGTGACCACAGTGGTCTTCCCCGGATTCACAGAAAGACCTTCTTGTGTGCACCATTCTTCTACCGTGACAAGGGCTCGCTGCATCTTTGCCGATGCAGGGCCCTCGTGTTTTCCTGTTACCAGGATGGCGATATCGTCTGCATAGCCTTGCGCATATATTCCTCGCCGTTCCAGTCGAGATAGAAGCTCATCTGCAACCAAGCACCACAGGAGAGGAGATAAGACTCCCCCTGCGGGCATCCTCTGGTCACAGACACCTCCTCTGTCGTGGATCCTAGCGTGGACTGAATTTTTCTAGTTCTGAGTGTTGAGTCGATCCATCTTGTAATTGACTTTTCAACTCCGCGCCTCTTCACTGCCTCGTTTAACGAGTCGAATGAGGTATTGTCGAAAGCACCCTCGATGTCTAGGAAGGTTCCTATGGCAGTTTCTTTACTGTCCAGGGCCCTTTCTATTTTTTGCGTAAGCTCGTGTATTGCGAGCTCACAAGATTTTCCTGTTTGGTAGGCATGTTGGTTTCGATGTAGAGGTTTTATGCTCATTCTATCGTCCCTGATGTGCCTGTCAACCAGTTTCTCCAGGGTTTTCAGGAGAAATGATGTTAAGCTGATGGGTCGGAAGGATTTGGCCTGGGCATAAGTGTCACGCCCTGGTTTTGGTATAAATACCACCTTTACCTTCCGCCATTCAGTTGGCACGTAACCCAGGGCCAAACTGGCCCTGAATAGTGTGCACAGGGGTGTTGCAAGTATGTCCATTCCCTGTTGAAGTAGGGCTGGAAATATTCCATCCAGCCCTGGTGACTTGTATGGTTCAAATGAGTTGATTGCCCATGCAAGTCTTGTTTTGTTAATTATGCTATTTGAAGTTTTCCAGTCCTCCTTTGATGCCCTTCTTATTGGTATATCTTCGGGTGGACCGCTTCTGTCTTGTGGAGTGGTTACGCTACCTGGGAAGTGTGTCTCCAGTAGTAGTTCCAGAGTCTCCTTCTCGGTATTTGTATACTCCCCTTGTTGTCTTTGCAGAGATCCAATCTTTACCTGGTTGTCTCTCTGTAAGATTTTTTGGAGTCTAGCAGCTTCTGGAGTATTTTCTATCTCCTCGCATTGGTGCATTTACTAAAAAACTACTTGACGGAGAGCAGTCAAATTTGGCAGGTAGTTGACGCTACTGTCAGCGCAGAAATGGTAGAAATTTCACTGGAAAATATACAGGGTGGACCGTCTAAACGGAATAAATAGTGAAAAAATTTTTTTTTCGCTCAAATTTAAAATTTCCACGTTTCATGACGGGCTAATCCTATTTCCGGAAAAAAAACTTTTGAAAATTTTTTTCACCAACATTTTTGAAAAAATTTTTACCAAGACAAAAATTTTTTTTTTTTTGTTCACATTTAAAATTTCCACGTTTCATGACACGCTAAATCTATTTCTGAAAAAAAAAATTTTGAAAATTTTTTTCACCAACATTTTTGAAAAAATTTTGACCAAGATGAAAAACATTTTTTTTTTCACAAATTTAAAATTTCTACGTTTCATGACACGCTTAACCTATTTCAGGAAAAAAAAAATTGACAATTTTTTTCACCAATATTTTTGAAAAAATTTTTACTACTAAAATGAAATAATTTTTTTTTCTTTCTTCAAATTTAAAATGTCCACGTTTCATGGCATTCTAAGCCTGATAAAAAAAATATATATATTTTGAATTTTTTTTTTACCATTTTTGAAAATTTGTTTACCACTAAAATAGATGGATTTTTTTTTATTTCTTCAAATTTCAAATTTCCACGTTTCATAGTGTTCTAAATCTATTTAAAAGAAAAATTAGAAATTTTTCTTACTATTTTTAAAAAATTTGACCACTAAGATTACATTTTTTTTTCTTTGTTCAGATTTTAACTATCCACGTTTCCATGACATTCTAAAACTATTCAAACAAATTTAAAAATGTTTTTGAAGAATTTTTAAAAAAATTTAAAGAAACATTTTTAATCCATCACTACTATAGAACAGACGAAAAAAATGTTTTTGCTCAAATTTAAAATTTCCACGTTTCATGATATTCCAAACCAATTTTAGGAAAAAAAATTTGCAACATTTTGTTAGCAGTTTGGAAAAAAATTTAACACTAGAATGCTCAAATTTAAATGACATTCTAAACCTAGGTATTTCAGAAAAAAAATTTTGAAAATTTTTTTCACCAACATTTTTCAAAAAGTTTTTACCACCAAAATAGATCGAATTTATTTTTATTTGCTCAAATTTAAAATTTTCACATTTCATAGCATTCTAAACCTATTTTAAAAAATATGTACTTTTTAATTTTTAAACTTTTTTTAGCACTACTATAGAATAGAAGGAAACTTTCCTTTTTTCTCAAATTTAAAATTTCTACGTTTGACATTTTAAACCTATTTCAGAAGAAAAAATTTTGAAAATTATTTTACCAACATCTTTTGAAAAATTTAAAAAAAAATGAAATTTCTTAACCACACACTATACTTCCACTCCATTACGTGAATGTTGGATTGAAAATGTGACAGATGGCAATAATATCTGGCATATGCACCTATTATACTTTTATTGAAAAATGTACAGGGTGGTCATCCCAAGAAATAATTCATGTGGCACCTGCTATTTAGTATTGAACTTTTGCTGTTGGATGAGAACTCTGTATATTTTCTTGACCAAAAGTTATCAGGTTTTCTTTGTAACAATAGCAATAACTATATTCCGATTATTATTCCCAATGTCATTTCGTAATTAAAAAATTTTTAGAGCGACCTCATGCGCAAATAACGAGGGAAGTTCTGTGTAAATACCTTTACCGATTTTTTTAAATTATTTTTTGTTAATAATATTAGTACATTGTGACTATACAGACCTATTATACATATACTGAATTAACAAAATATTGAAACAGAAATGATGTGATATGTCTAAATAAAAATTTCATCGGCAGCTCTATTGGTGATCATTGGGTCAAAATTTTAAAAGGCAAAACCTATGTAAATAATTGTAAATAAATCACCGTGAAGCAATTTTTTTGCTGGTTTACCTGTACCAGTTGACACGTGGCCTCCAACTTCACACATCATTTTTAGTGTAGCACACAAGTTATACTGGACAACTTGATATATAGTATTTTGAAAGTTTGATCATCTTGATCTAACATTGGAGGGGAACTGTGATAGTCTTATTGCCACGATACTTATGAATGAGTAGTTTCAATATATTTTGTATTTCCTTATTTCGACAGGCAACACATTAATTTCATATGTAGACTTTTATTTATATTAACATGTGGAAAGTATTATATTGATTCTGACACCTGACGGCAGGTTCTACAGTTTCAGAATCTAGACCCATTAGTTGTATTCGGAAAACCAAGGTGATAATTACACCCCCTTGGCAGACCATAATAAATTAGCGTGTCCAACTTAAGCTCAGCTAAGCTCAAAAATGTTGGAATTAGTTTTATTGAAACACCCAGTATTGCCCGATGGCTTTAATTTGTGCTGTCAAAAAGATTAAGCTGAAACACAGTTGTGAATATCAGCCACGAACTTCGTAAATAAAGCTGGACTTCATAATGCACGCTTTCCAAGCTAAATTTTTGACACCTCTCTACTCATGGTCACCATGATAGGTCATCAACTTATTTGGAGTTGACAAGATCCAATAGAAATATGAACTGCTACAATGTTGGTTATCAGGACATAGTTGGTATTTTGCGCCATATTGCCAAATGTATTATATTTTCGTTAAACTTTTCTCCAGAAATGCCATCCCAATGCTTCATTAATAAATGTGAGATTATTAAAACATTTAAAATAATAAATTATCATAAGGAGTACTAATTGATACTCTAGTTTTAATTACATTGTTTAACAAATCAAACAAAAATGTGTTTATCAACAGCAATGGGATTATACTAGATGAAATCTGACAACACTCAATTTAACTTTGTATTGATTTGCTTCGTGAATTGCAGTAATGAAAATAACTTATTTGACCACAGAAGTTGAACAATGAAATGTCACTGTTTGACCCAATCAGCTGATGATCAACCTTTATAATTTTACATTTCAATTGCTTTGAGCATTCACTTAACGTAGCCCTGGTATTGTCGACTTATCATGGCGGTTAGCATGGGGGTTGTCTATATAACTAGCCAACATTGAGTCCATTTTATTTTATGAAGTTCGTGTTACCAGCACTTCGCCTAAAATTAAACACGAAATAAAGATGATCTGTGGTCTTAAAAAAAATCGTGTGCTAACTCCTATGGTTGACAAGTACTAGCAAAATGTTCTTATTTCATCCCACCTAATTTTAATAGTTTTTCTAGAATAACGTTTTTAAATTATTATCTATTAAGCTATTTTAGGGTATGTTATTTCTTTAAGCTTAGATGACCTCTGACTTGGGATAATTTTTTTTGGGATATATATATATATATGTATAGAAAAAGGTGACATCTTATTCAAGATAGAGTTAAAATTATAATAACATGAAAAAGTAGGAGTGATTTTCTTTAATTCGATGGTTGCATGACCTTAAAGTATCAATTTCAAGGTCATACCACAGGAACATTAACGATATTTTTTTACATTTCTGGTTAGTTTTCGTTTGAGTATGTTATCGGAAGGATAATTTTTAGTTCTGTAATGTGTAAAAATACTAGGCATTGATTTAAAAAGCCGAGTTATAATCTTATTTTGATGAAAAAAGTTTCTAGCTATTCACATTCATAATTAAGTAGATATATATATATATATTTTCAATTGGCTGTCAGATTACCCAAAAAACCACTATATAGAACAAATGTTTATAAGAAAATGCTTTATTTTATTTCTCTTTCATTATAGACACCCAATTTATAAGTAAAACATTGTATGTACTTATATATGATAAACAAAAAATATAACTGTCCTCAATTTTTGTGTTAAATATGAAATAAAATTATCATAGGAAGAGGAAATTGGCGTTATTTTTTTAAAATAGATATTTTGAAATAACATTAAAAAGTTAATCATATTATGAAAACTGAAAATGTTATTAATAGTGAAAGTTAATTAAACATTTGCTTAAAAAAAATATTGAAAACAAAATAGATTATTTATCATTTAGTGTATAATTATATATTCAAAATAAATGTTATAATTACCTTTGATTTTGTTCTGCTTCTTGCACGGCCTCTCCGTGATTCAACATCATCAAAAAATAATATAACCACGAATAAAATAACTGTAAAACCAATGTTCATACTTACTGAACTATGACCACCAATATAATATATAGAAGTGATTGTACAAAATCATTGCTAGGGCCCCTTTAATTCACAGATTGATATAATTTATTTCAATTGAGGGATTGCACTAGATAATGTTTAGCAACGTACATTTATATTTTATTAAAGATGGTGGTTGTGCATCGTTATATTTAATAGAATAATTTTATTTTCACTAAGAATTTTCCACTCATGTTAATTTATAAAATATTCTTATGATTTTCCTAATGATTTATTAATTAATAATAATTAAAATAATTCCCTCTAGTATTATGATTAGTTACTGCTAATTTAAACCATAGTTGTTGAAATTTTAACTCATAACATGTCCTTTTCAGTTGACGCTTTGCTAAGAGAGAGAGAGAGAGACAGGATTTTCTATAGTTGTAAGCCATTTATAGAAATAACTACTATTTATTTTCTGTAGCATCATATAGTGTCTAATACCATTTATAATAATAATAATAATAATACCAGTTTATTGTATAAAACAAGAAATACAAAAGGATAAAAGGCACAAAAAGTGATTTACATTTTATGCAACTGTATCTGAAATATTAGTAAGGGAGTGAAGTTGCTCAAAGAAAAATTATAGATAATTTTCTGTAATCAGAAATTAAAAAAGAAAATTATCGAGAACTCAACTTTATAAAAAAAAATTCATGGAGTATATAGGGTGTCCCATAAGCAATTGTACACAAAGCAAAGTACGTAGATTCCTTATGTAAAAATAATGCGATTAAAAAACGTACCTTAGTTCAAAAGTTGATATTAACAAAGGAGTTAAAGTTAATTTTTTTTTTGTTCAATTGTTGAAATAACTTTTAAAAGAATTTAAATATATTTACAAAATTTGGTGATCAAGGGTTTTTGAGGCGAGGAATTCAAATCTATTCATAGTTTTATGGAGCAAACACAGTAGTCTAATTGGAACAAAACTATAAACAAGAAAATAAATAAATAATTTAAAATATTTAAAAAACATCCTTTTAAAGACCAACTGAAACTGTTAAAAAATGCACTAAAAAGAAGAAAATGTCAGTAATAATAATATTATTATTAATAATAATGATATCCTGTTTAAATATCTTTGTTAACTACTAATTTATTCTCCCTGTTGATTTATCTCTTCTTTTATTTCTGTCTTGTATTATACATGCACTAATTGTCTTGCCCTGTAATTGGTTTTATTGTTGGGTAAATGAATGAATAAATAAATAAATAAATTATGTTAATAAACACAAAAGCGTGAAACACACCGAACACTTAGAGAAACAAAAAATTTTACTCATTGGGCGCCCCACACTTTTACGTTTATTATTATTAACATTATTTTCTTCTTTTCAATGCATTTTTTTAATAGTTTAAGTTAGTTTTTAAAAGCTGTTTTTTTTAAAATTTTTTAAATTATTTCTGTTTGAATATAGAAATATTACTTCTGTAATTTTTTCTTTGTCTATAGATTCCTTCCACTCATATAATATACTGTAGCGCACTTTCACAACTAAAACCTACTTTAAAGCCAAATTGATATAATCCATATGTGTATTTAGCCAAGTATTTTTTTTTTAATATTCATATTTAATCCAGCTATTAGCAATAGCAAAAGTACGTTTTGATACATCAAAATTACCCACAACAACAATATACCAAAGGGCATAGCCGGATAAGTAGGGTGAAACGGCCCCCGGCCCTATCTTCGTTGAAGGAAGGAATATAGTTAGCAATAAGTGAAGGGAACAATTTTGTAAAATATTAACGCAAAAGGATGGCGCATTTCACGGGGTGACGAGGGGGATGAAATCCAAAGGACCAATTTTTTGTGCCAAAACGCAGCAACCGAAAATTTTGGAAAAAATGTATGTTGGGCACGTATTAGAGAGGATTCTCAGAAAAAATTGTCGCTCAATTTGGGAAAGAATTGAGGGCGAGAAGACATCGGTATAGTTTTGAAATATTTCTAAGGGTAACTTCCCCTCGTTGCACCACATTCAAAATTTTTTTGTAGCGTCTACTTTCATCCCCATATAACATATTTTTTTCACAGCGTGGTCGGAACATTACGTCATAGTGAAAAAAAATCACGTCTGTGGTGTTCTCAGACTAGTGCCATACATACGCGTATTAACTGTATGATGTGAACTGTTCGCATAAAAATAGCACGTATAAGTTGATAAAATGAGACATTTAGAGCCGCAGCGACCATCTCGAAATGCTAGTTGTTAAATATACACCAGCGTAAGGAATTAATTGTAGCGCCACATTAATGCCTTGTCGGTGAGAAAGTCCTACTATTTACATGTATGTCGTATATACAGTTCTCACTAGTGATGAGCGTCACTGTCACGATGCTTTCATTTAATAGTCATACGATGAAACTGTAATTGTTTTTACAGGCGCTAGTCTTCATCATTGTCAATGGACCAACGCACCTTAGTTAAAAACGAGACTCATTCGCTTGAATGGTGGTTAATTGTTTTCGCTTTCCTTTAAAAGAAGACACAAAAATTCGATACCTTTTAGCTTCTAGCGACTCTTTTGTATCTCGAAATCCTCGGTCTAGGACGAAAATATCTCCTGCCTGCAGCAATCTTTGGAGACCATTAGGTTCGTCTATAACGTTAAGCATAATTGCGGCATCATTCTGTGTGACTAGAAATGGACCCAGCATATCAAGGATATAACCATCGGTGGTACAAATCGTAAATAGTTGTCCTGAAACTGACTTTCGCTGATATTAATTGTTGGAACTTTTTTGATGTCGAGCATATGTTCCGTCGCATATTAGGACTAACTGATCTTCAAGATTACACAGATCTTTTGCGATCACGGTGTGTGTCTGTCGATCGGATCGCTTCTTGTTAATGCGTGTAAGCCAAACCGCTTGTGTAGTACATCCGTTTCAAATGCTGCCAACACTGATGCTGAATATTCTGACACAAGCTGTTTTCCTTCCAACAGAAGAATTGAAGCAATTATCGCATTAGAGTTGCCAGCTCGAATTGTTACGCATCGACGGCATTATGTCTGCTAGTTCTAGTATATTTTCCCATGTGAATTCCGTAAAAGTCCGCATTTGCTCTTCTGAAATCCCCGTCGTTCCTATTCTATTGAATATTGGAGTATCAGATTGCTCCATTATCTGACTAACTTCACTTTCCTTCAGTGATGCTTATTGGAATACACTTCCAAAGAGGTGACATCATCTTCACAAAAGTAGTTTTTCATTGCATGGGTACGACAGCATCTGTTACATTTGGGGTTATAAATTCTCCTCTTTATGAAATATTGCATACGGGCTTCGTCAGGTATTACCATCAATGCCTTCGTATTGTAACAAATACAACAGCGTTTTTATATGGCGACAGTTCTCTTAATGGGAAGTTCCATATACTCAACATCCTCCTGTGTTTTTAACTGAACGTGCAATTGCATGGTCGCATCACCTGCACTTGATGACGTGTCTTCTATTTGTGGCTGTACAGTCGAAGGACATCCTGGAAGATTTTCTTTTTCCAGCTGTTCAGTAGAGATGTGTTGTGGTTGGACGTAACCTCCTTCAGTCTTTAGCTTCCTGAAGTATTTAAGAGAACACAAATTACACACAATATCAATAATGTTTACAGATCGCCTAATGGCCTCCAAAGATTGCTGCAGGTAGGAGATATTTTCGTCCTAGACCGAGAATTTCGAGATGCCAAAGAGTCGATAGAAGCTAAAGGGTATCGAATTTTTATGCCTTCTTTTAAAGGAAAGCGAAAACAGATAATCACCATTGAAGCGAATGAGCCTCGTTTTGTGGCTAACGTGCGTTGGTCCGTTGACAGTGATGAAGACTAGCGGCTGTAAAAACAATTATAGTTTCATCGTGTGACTAATAAATGAAAGCATCGTTACAGTGACGTACATCACTAGTGAGAACTGTATATACGTGTAAATAGTAGAACTTTCTCATCGACAAGGCACTAATGTGGCGCTACAATTAATTCCTTACGCTGGTGTATATTTAACAACTAGCATTTCGAAATAGTCGCTGCGGCTCTAAATGTCTCATTTTCTCAACTTATACGTGCCATTTTTACGCGAACAGTTCACATCATACGGTTAATACGCGTATGTATGCCACTAGTCTCAGAAGACCACAGACGTGATTTTTTTTCACTATGACGTAATGTTCCGACCACGCTGTGAAAAAAATATGTTATATGGGGATGAAAGTAGACGCTACAAAAAAATTTTGAATGTGGTGCAACGAGGGGAAGTTACCCTTAGAAATATTTGAAAACTATACCGATGTCTTTTCGCCCTCAGTTCTTTCCCAAATTGAGCGACATTTTTTTCTGAGAATCCTCTCTAAAACGTGCCCAACATAAATTTTTTCTAAAATTTTCGGTTGCTGCGTTTTGGCACAAAAAATTGGTCCTTTGGATTTCATCCCCCTCGTCACCCCGTGAAACGCGCCATCCTTTTGCGTTAATATTTTGCAAAATTGTTCCCTTCACTTATTGCTAACTATATTCCTTCTCTCAGTGAAGATAGGGCCGGGGGCCGTTTCACCCTACTTATCCGGCTATGCCCTTTTGTCCTGTCACAGAATAGACATCAAATTTATGAATTGGATTATTATTATTTTCGAAAACTAGATAATTTTAACGATTGTCAATAAAGTTTCGTATGCAATTCGTACATAATCAGACACAAGGCTGGTCAATTAAGTCCTATATTATGGACTGGTTGCATAAATAGCTATAGTCATTCGTAGGGTCATTTTGGATGTAATGTTTCTTAAATATTGTAAGAGAATTGTTTCGCTAAATTTATCCATTAAGATCTCTTATAGAGGAGGAATATTTTATTTCAGTGGTAAGGAGAATTATTGCAACCCATCAGTCCTGCAAACATTTAATACCCTTTAATGAATTGTCACTTTGATTTTCTTATTATTACAGTAGACGCAATCGTTATAGTGGCTCGACGAGTGAAAGTATGATAAAGACGGAAGACGTTATCCCCGCCCGTTACCTCGTCTTATATCTTACTTGTAGAGCCACTAGATTGTGTCTACTATACTTTCAGTTGTAAAATTGAATTGAATTTGTCGATAATAAAATTAATTCAAATAGGAAAGAATCTTTGTGTCACAAAGAGAACAATTCTCAAGTGACGAGTTCAGGAGTAAATCAATTCGAATGATGCTACTAATTCGTCATACACTTCCCGTATATTATGTGGACCTCAACCATCCATATGATAATACTGTTATGAATTACACCCCCTTGGAACTGGAAATTGATACGCCTATGCCTACTAGTAACTGGAAGTAGTAGAAAGAAATGGACTTTTCTGGAGTGTGGTAAGAGAAGATTCTTGATTGTTTCTAGATGGATCTAGAGAGTCAAATTCGGAGTATATAAGGCGCGATTACCAGCGCGGAAGGGGAAGTTTATTAAGAAGGCAGTTTATAAAAGTGAACAAGTTGAAAAGTGAAAAGTGAGGTTAAATATTAAGTAAACAAAGTGTAAAGTTTATTTTGAATTTGAAATATTGTATAGTCAGTAAATTGTTAAATAAAGTGTTAGTAGTGTTTATCTCTTGTTGAAATTATTTAGAACCCACGGATTCATACAGGGTGTTTCCTAAAAGGTGGAAAACACGCAACAATACATAGAATTATAAATATTTACGGGCAAATTATCAATAAAAGTAACAACTACAGTTCACAAAAATTCCACGTATTTATTGCTATTTAAATTCTAGTAATGATACTTATTATCTACTAATAAGCAGTAAATGTTAAAACTAAATTTGTCCTGGAAATTTGATTCTCGCACCGCATAAGAATTTTGTTGTGCCCAGTGGTATACATTTTGTCTGTTAAAAATTACTTCTTTGGATAATTTAGCTTCGTCAGTTCAAATAATCCTTTTAAAAAAAATCGTGATTCTCTTGAAGACATATGTACGATCACATGCTTATAGAAATCTGTTCTAAGTGAACAAATACTATGTTCCTGTATTATCGCTATATTGATAAAACAAACCATTCTGAAATTTTTCTTTGCCTACTATGTATGTAGCTATATCTACATTATACCGTGCTGATTGTACATCTACATTTTTCAAAACTTCGTCCATAATAAAAAAAACCGAAAGAGATAGGTATGGGGAATGCTAATATCAATCAAAAATTTATTAAATTCTGTGAAAATATACAGGGGGGGTTCCATTTGAAAAAACTGATTTTTGGATGTTTGGACTAAAACAATGTTCGACTGTGAAAATAAAGTACCCTGTATGATATTGTGAAAATATAAGAGAATGTTTAGTTAGACCATACGGTAGGTACTTGTATGAGTTTGAGAACAAAGTCTCTAAATCGGCCACATGATAGAAGATATCAATTTTTTTTTCCGAAAAATAGGAACCGTCAAAAATCTCCAAAAATATTAACTATCTCGAAAATTGTTAGGTTTAAGAGTATATGATGGTACATAAAGCCAAGCTAAAATTTTATGGGGAATCCAAATATGAAATAAAATATAGGGTGTTCCATTTAAAATTATAAAGTTAGGTGCTACATCCGGTGTAAGCAGAAGTAACACATGCATGAAAATATTTTCGTCAGATCCGCCATATCGAAAAACTCCCTTAGCCCAATTTTCAAATTTCTAAACTGACCAGACTCCAAGAAACGTCTAATACCTGCTTTCCATGAATAACCCTACTCTGTATGATATATTAAGAAAATCTGGTACCTTCGATAATCGTCTTGTAAACCATAATTTACCAAATTTTATTTTACATTGATTTACTTTTAATACCTGTAAGATTAAACCATTAAGAGTAAGTTGTATAAATAAGGGTTTGCCTTGGATTCATGTTCGAACTCTCAATTATGATAGTTGCCAAAGTTCAGTTCAGTACTGAACCACTGATTATAAATTTATTGTTAAATTTTACATTAATATAAGTTGTGTTACCAAAATTATAATATAATATTCCATATTTCTGTATTTAAACACAAATAAATGTAGAACAATGTGAAATATAATACATATACTAGCAATTTATTTTTAACATTTCCTATGCTACATGCACGTGTTGATATAAAAAATACAAATTTTGTAACAACTTATTTCAATAAGTAATCATAACATAATCTGTTCGAAAACCTCTAGAATCAATGGCATATTTATTATTTGCCTGGCATTCATAATAACCAGCATCTTTTTGTGTCGTGGGGTCTATTTCCATCTTACTTTTCATCGTATTATTGCCAATAGGCCATTCATGCACCTAAAATGTTGATATGTAATAACAATTTTAAATTACTTCAAAATAGCTCACCTGGAAAAATTTGTGGTATATTAATTCGATGCCATCTTTGAACCAAGTGATTTCAGGTCTGGGAAAACCTATAATGCATAGGATGCTTGTTTATCTGTTTTAATAATAATAATTTTATAGTGGAATAAAACTAAGGGTTTAAATTGCTTAAAAGGAAATTGACTTATTATACCAATTTTTTTGCTACAACTTGTAAACATTATAAGAAACATAGTCGAAAGTTCTGGATTAAATCCGTGTGGTGGAAAGCTTTTGTTTTAACAAGAGAATGTTCAAAATTGTGTTTTTTCGCAGTTTTTCTTAAATATATATAACCCGTATTGCAATAAAGAAAAAGAAACAAATTGTTCACAAAGAAATTGCGAAGGAAACTAGATTTGTCAGAACCTTATTAGAATTTGCCAAGTTGCAGAACCTTTGAGAGATGCTATTATTTTTAAACAATTGATTATAACAATTATAGGGCGCCTGCATTGTATGACTAACATAACCTCAACTATTACATTTTTGTAAGTTTATACTCATTTTTAATGTTTTAATCACATTTCTAGATTGGTACCAGTGTAACATTAACGAACTCTCTTGGATAGGATGCATATAATTTTTTTAAATCATTGAATATTAGAAATAGACCGCTAATTATAGGTTGGATTTCCAATCTGTAAATATCAGTGAATTTTTAAAGATCAGTGATTTAAAAAAGTTATATGCGTCCTATCCAAGAGAGTTCATTAATGTTACATAGATACCAATGTAGAAATGAGAATAAAAATATTAAATGAGTATAAACTTACAAAAATGTAATATTTGAGGTTATGTTAGTCATGCAATTCATGCACCCTATTTATAATAAAAAACATATGAAGGGTGCAGGCTAAAGAGAGTGAGGGTCACAAAATGTTAGTTTAGATAAAAACGAATTTTAAACCTAAAAATCCATTATATTTTAAATTATGTATATTACCAACTTTGGTCAAACTTTCACAGAAGACTATGTGTATTTATTCCTAGACAAACCACAAATCATTTATATTGTTTCAACATAGGCTTACAGAATGAAATTGAAAAGGGATTATGCACGCTTAAACAGGGGAAAAGGTGTGAGCTGAGGTACGGTGCCGGTTTCAGTGGCGAGGTCTCGGTGCCTTGGCATATTACGAAGTGGAAGATTCGTGTTAACATCGAGAAGTCAAAGGCCATACTCTTCATGTGCCGGTTCACAGAGAAGCGCATTCTGACAGCAATTTCGATCAGGGGTAGAGAAATTACAATGAAAAGATGCGTGAAGTATCTGGGGGTACATTTAGACAAACGGATGACATTCAACACACACGTGAATGAGACAGTACGCAAAGTCTACACCATGTCCAGGAGTCTGTATCCACTCCTGGCAAGGGGTAGTGGACTCAACAGAAATAACAAAAAATTATTATATACGGTGGTGATCAAGCCAGCCATCACGTATGCGGCGCCGGTGCGGTGCAGCATCCCAGCCACGACAATGAAAAAACTTCAAGTTCTTAAACATAAATTTATGCGCCTCATATCTGATTCGGGCAGATACACCTCCCTCAGAGATTTATATGACTGCTGCAACGACATAATGCCAATAGCGGACTACGTCCGTTACACATCACATAAATTCTACCCCTTTCGACTAGGCGATAGTCCGCTAACACGCAACATTACCCAAATCAGAATGCATAATGCCCCGTTCCAAATCAAATACCCCTTACCATACCAGGCATTGCCTATCTTTCGGCAACCTCTCTAGCCAAACCTCTTTTAACCAAAACTTCTTTCTATCATACACTTTTCACCACCATAATTTTATTCTGTACCTATCTTCTTTCTCCGTATTATTGTTTGTCACTTGTTTGTATTTTTGTAATTTTTTACTATTATGTCCCTTTTGGCTGAGAAACTTTATAAAAATCAAACTACTTTAAAACTCAATTTTCCTTTCTACTAACCACAACTTCCCAACAGCGAGCAGACTGTTAAGGCACAATTGCCTCGACGGGTCTTTTACCATTGAATTTTTTCCCGTCTCAACAACCAAAATTAAATCAGTGTTTCAACTTCAGTGTTTTTAAATTTAATCTTAAATATGTAAAATTTTAATGATGTTTTTAAGCCGCCACAGGCGGCAGGAGTTATGTCTAATTTTAAGCAATTTTATTATAATAATAATAATAATAATAATAATAATAATGTTTATTATGCAAACAGAGATTACAGTAATACAATGTTACATAAAAGGTAGGAGTTCGGCTAAGCCGTTCTTCCACACTACCCAAAAAGAAGAACAAGAGAAAAAATAAAAAATACTTAAGGTAATTACATAGGAATCCATATATGTATATACAGGGTGCGCCAAAGTTCTGATTTTGGTCGATTACGGCTGTATTTGAAATGGTGGAAATATATTGTCTATAGATTATTTTCTTGATTTTCAATTCTGAATAACCAGAAAATATGTACAATTATACAGGGTACTCCGTTTTCGTTGTCCGAGCAACAACTTCGTTATTTTAAATGGAACACCCTATATTTTTTTCCTTTATCGAGTTACCCATCTAATTATATTCATAATTCTATTAAGGTGGTAGGTACTTAAAATGAACCGTTTACGATATAAAAAAGATTTTTTGACAAAAAGTGAGGTTTGCGGATAAGTTTTTGAGTACCTCTGATTTCATAGACAAGAGAGTTTTCAAAATTCTGCTTATACTGTTATGTTGAGCATATTAAGGGCTAGTAGGGCAGAAACATTATTAATATTAATCTTATACAGAGTGCTGAAAAAATTGAGTTTAATGTTTCGCTAATAAAAAAGGCCGTAATTCAATTTTTTCAAATGGGACGTACTATTTTCAGTTCTGTCATCTAATGAAGTGTTAAATTATCTTTCCATTGATATATCATAGTAGGTATTTATCTTTAGGAGTTGCATAGATATTAAGGTTAATTGTCTGGATCAGTCATTTTTCTTGCTGGAACTTCATGAGGTTTGTACTGCACTTCACCAGTTTCGATAAATCTGTCTCTAAGATTACTAAATGCAGGTTCTAAAGGGTGTCTCCTTTCAGGATATCTGGTTTTATAGACTCGGGATGCTAAGAGGCTGTTCCTTGAGCACTCCCCCAGAATAAAAATCATGTCAACCATTTCTTCCCGCGAATAATTCATATTTAATATAATTATATGCAAATGCAACTTGGAAATGGAACTGTAAAAGCTACTAGTATTTTATTAAAGACAATCAAAACAAAAGCACTTACCGATATAGCAGTAACACAAAACTTTAGAACATCCACAGACACGTGTTTTGACATCTATGTCTCTTCGGTGCGGCTTTTTCTAAAGTTCACAATCAACTGAAATATGTAAGCAAATACTCGTGTTATAACTATCAAAGGATTACCAGAACAGGATATTAAAAATTAAAATTAGATTATAGGAAATTCCCCGTAAAGGGATAATTATCAATATAATTATATGCAAATGCAACTTCCTGGAACTGTAAAAGCTACTAGTATTTTATTAATTATTTTTATATTTTATTATCAATATAATTATATGCAAATGCAACTTCCTGGAACTGTAAAAGCTACTAGTATTTTATTAGCTAATAAAATACTAGTAGCTTTTACAGTTCCAGGAAGTTGCATTTGCATATAATTATATTGATAATTATCCCTTTACGGGGAATTTCCTATAATCTAATTTTAATTTTTAATATCCTGTTCTGGTAATCCTTTGATAGTTATAACACGAGTATTTGCTTACATATTTCAGTTGATTGTGAACTTTAGAAAAAGCCGCACCGAAGAGACATAGATGTCAAAACACGTGTCTGTGGATGTTCTAAAGTTTTGTGTTACTGCTATATCGGTAAGTGCTTTTGTTTTGATTGTCTTTAATAAAATACTAGTAGCTTTTACAGTTCCAGGAAGTTGCATTTGCATATAATTATATTAAATATGAATTATTCGCGGGAAGAAATGGTTGACATGATTTTTATTCTGGGGGAGTGCTCAAGGAACAGCCTCTTAGCATCCCGAGTCTATAAAACCAGATATCCTGAAAGGAGACACCCTTTAGAACCTGCATTTAGTAATCTTAGAGACAGATTTATCGAAACTGGTGAAGTGCAGTACAAACCTCATGAAGTTCCAGCAAGAAAAATGACTGATCCAGACAATTAACCTTAATATCTATGCAACTCCTAAAGATAAATACCTACTATGATATATCAATGGAAAGATAATTTAACACTTCATTAGATGACAGAACTGAAAATAGTACGTCCCATTTGAAAAAATTGAATTACGGCCTTTTTTATTAGCGAAACATTAAACTCAATTTTTTCAGCACTCTGTATAAGATTAATATTAATAATGTTTCTGCCCTACTAGCCCTTAATATGCTCAACATAACAGTATAAGCAGAATTTTGAAAACTCTCTTGTCTATGAAATCAGAGGTACTCAAAAACTTATCCGCAAACCTCACTTTTTGTCAAAAAATCTTTTTTATATCGTAAACGGTTCATTTTAAGTACCTACCACCTTAATAGAATTATGAATATAATTAGATGGGTAACTCGATAAAGGAAAAAAATATAGGGTGTTCCATTTAAAATAACGAAGTTGTTGCTCGGACAACGAAAACGGAGTACCCTGTATAATTGTACATATTTTCTGGTTATTCAGAATTGAAAATCAAGAAAATAATCTATAGACAATATATTTCCACCATTTCAAATACAGCCGTAATCGACCAAAATCAGAACTTTGGCGCACCCTGTATATAAAACATTTAAATAGTATACCCACTTATTTATAAATCTATTAGAGATTGTCATTTAATAGCATAGTTTTAACACTGATGTTAAAAGAGTAGGAAGATAAATCCAACAAGTTTAATACCTTATTTAATAAATGAGGAGCCATATAAGTGAAAGAACCGTATCGTATTTGCTAGTGGAATATTGAGGGATACAGAAAGAATTGACTCTTATGTTTACATTGTGAATGTTAGATCTTTTATCCAGTAAATTATATAAGTATTGTGGTGTTTGATATTTTAAGACTTTAAAGAGAAATGTATAATAAAGATATTGAGATATTAAGATATTAAGTTGAGCCGATCACGATCCGCCCAACCATACTAACACCATGGCACTGCGCGATGTGGTTGTGCAGTTGGCTCCGGATCTCGACTCGGGGAGGCAATGATGTATTTAAAACTGTTAAATAAATTTGTAAAGAAGAAGAAGAAGACGAGGTCTCGATCGGCGAAGTTAAGCCACGCCGGGCGAGTCCGTCACTTGGATGGGTGATCGTATCTCATTTCGCCGTCCTGGTAAAGTGGTGGAATAGCATTAGCTAAACTTCGCCAGGATGTTAAAATAAATAAGGTGATAAAAGAAAATATATAGGTCCAAATAGTAATGTTATGAAATAATAGGCACTGACTTACTTAACTTCTTATAACTCGTGAATCTTGTCTGTTATTTTGTACACTTAGGTATATGGGAACTCTAGATGTCTGGCTCTATTTTAGCGCATTTATCTTAAAAATCGGTTTTTGGACCCTTATCCTTTTTAGCCTGTACCCTTCATATGCAAAGTCGAAAACTCGTCGATTGTTTATGCGAATCAAGTTGTAAAATAAAATTTTTAGGTTCAGATTATAATTTTGATGTACTAAATTTTTATTATTTTTTGAAAAGACTAATGCATTTTTTTTATCAATATTTTGCTCAAAAATAAAAATTACTAGCATGTATTAAAAGTATATAAAAATCAAATTATTAGAAAAAAACAGTATTATCTAGACCAATTGGGAGTTGGGATATTTTGCATTATGGCCATTTGTAAACAAACTAAGTGACATAATGACTTGAAATATGCATTGAACATTTTCTAATGTTTAAAACTCTTTGTTCAGTATTTAGCAATTTTTTAAATGACATAAATTGTTATAAAATTATAGAGTTGAAGTTGCTCGATAGTGAACCAAAACGGAAATGTTGCGCACAGCGTACTTCCATACCTAAGATACATGATTATTTTCACAGCATAATTAAGATCTGCTTCATCGCCGTTTAACTTCATCGTATCATCACAAAGTTTTTTAAAATTGTGTTTTCTTGGTGATTTTAGTTTTACTGCAATTAATTAAGATAAATTATTTATTTCAGCAAAAAAATGTTAGTTTCTATTTTTTTTTCTTAGTGAAGCAAATGAAATAAAAGTGCTCTTTACATTTATTTTTTTTTGGAAATTCATTACACTATAGAAGGCATTCTTGAGTAATTTTTATTTTGTACTTGAATTGAGGGAAACGTAGGGATCACTTCGGGAGGCAGTTTATTCAGTTTATGAAAAAATTATTTGCAGAAATATTTTGAGCTGTCCTTAGTTTTGATTAGCCACCATAAGAAAATATTGTTCAGATATCATTTTCTTCGCTATTTCATTACAAACAATATATTTCTTTTCCGCTATGATATGAGTTGTACTACCAGATGTTCATTTAAGATGAGATAATATCTTTATAATACATTCGGTTCAATAGTTATGATCAAGGGTCGGAATTTTTCAGCGTTGTTGGACTTGACATGATATAGAAGAAATATTATAACATAACAATGTTGTGTTTTGACAATTGTGAATTTATAATTGTAATTTCTCTCTTTATGTTATCCCTATTAACATTAACATCGTATTTCTGTAAAGGTATTTTATTGAGTAGAGAAGTTTTTAATAACAAATAACAATCAGTTGGAACTGAAAAAATGTATTGGAAAAGTACTTACCCCGGATGTTTGCCTCTTTGCGGTCAGATTTAGACAACATAAAAAAGATACCGACAGACATTTTTAGATAGATACAGTAGCATAATGTGTATCGAATGAAAGATGTAATAATAATGTCTTATTTGTTTATTTTATTTACATATATTTATTTGCATGGTATAAAATAATTAATCTTCCCAAATTGCCTACTGCTGCCTACTGTCAAATATCCACTTCAATGCTGAAAAGGAGTGGTGCATACCTCATGGCCAAATATATTGTATGTTCGGTATTACCCAGATTACCTCCAGAAGTTTGCTAATTGTTGTAATTCCTTGAAATCCGGGGTGTTTCGAGAACGTTTGATTCAATTTGTGGAATATTTTGAGACCTTTTACTTCCTCTGCTTCATCGAATTTGTCGAACACTGAATTAATTTTTTGCAGATATTAATGAATTGACAGCTCAGGACATAGTAGATATTCTATGACATTTGCTATAACATTAAAATTAGTGTTTATATATTATCTTTTGCCCTTTACATGTTGCAATAGATTCGCGGGAATTGAACATATTGATTAATATTTTCTAAATTTTTAGCATAATAAAATGCCGCCTGCGGCCAAGTGCCCCACCTCATAACGATAGGTTTCGGTGGCAGTGGTATCCCCAGACAATGTTCATAGAACTATGCTATTCTGCTCGATGCCTTCAAGAAAGCTTTTCTCGCTTCTGAAATTAAGTCATTCACATCGGGAAATAAATCTGTGATTTTTCTGCTATTCGATACAATGCATGTGTTGCGCATGTAAAATGAACTAAATATATAGATATTTCTCTTGGAAGACCTTTCATGCCTTAGGCATGTATCTCACGCTGTCAGTGACTAATAAAATAAACATGTTTTTATTACATTACTCTGATTCCCGGTAGTTTTCTATTCTTTCACGAGCTAACATGTCGTTACGTCTTTTAACTTTTGACATTTTGCGTAATCTAAACACAATAAGAACTATGCAGAAACCGAGGAAAATTACAAGACAAATAGTTTTGCTAACGAATTTTTCATAATACTAAAGCACAGTTTAATATTTCTCTTCCGTGACTAAAGTCCAACCTACTCGCGACAGACTGCTAAAATCCAGCATATACCAGTTGACTCTATAACTTTACTCGCGAGTCGATGGCATCATTGCTACATGTTTTTTAGTCGTCTGTTTTCTATATTAACCTTGTCTTAGTCATTTAATAATTAGTAGTTTATTTTTCAAATATAAATACGAGTTGTAATATTATTTGTTTTAGTTAAATTTAGTTAAATTATTAGCTAGAATGTATGTAAATAATGCTATGCGACAGCTAATTTCACTTCATATCTTCAAGTTGTATGGATTTGTTGGTTTCGTAAATATTTTCGAGTTACATTATTATCAACCGAAAATTACTTTATGTTTTATGCAATATTGTTCTTCAATGTATTTTTAATGCAATTCATTGTACTTTATTTAATGCTCCTGAGTGTGACCCTGTTATTGCTGAAAAATTCCGACCCTTGGTTATGATAAAGTTGGTCAAAAAAACAGTATTTTTGCTATGTTTAAGCTTCAATGTCTCAAAAATGATGCGTGTTGGACCATTTTTATAAACGGAGTTCAATTCATTGTTAAAAGATCTTGAGAAATAAAGTATTAGTGTTCATAGAACAGAAGAAAATTATTTTGTTCTGATATCATGTAGTGACGAAATGCGAACGTTCTAAACAGCTGCGGCTGTAGAAAAGAAACTATACAGTTTCGGATCTAGTGGTCATGAGAACTTTTGATCAATAAGTCGTAAACTATAACATACAAATTTTTAGCTAATTTAACCGAAGGCCACTTTCCATAAGGAATATGTGGGTTCCTTTAAAGCTGACAGCACACGAACTGAAGATGTTGATTACTTATGTTGCACAGATACAACTCAGAAATGATGGGAAAGAAAAAAAGATGCAACTCCTATATCTGCAATCGTAATCTTATATTCAAAATTGTGCCATTGCAGACGTGATTTAAAATTTAAAAAATATTTTTGGCATGTTTTTACAATTGAACAATATTTAACTTTCATTAAATTTTTTATGACTTATAACTTAAGTTGAATATTGAACCAACCAAAGATATTCTGAAAAAATTCGATAACCACTACAATTAGGTTCTTTGTTGATCTAGTATTAAAAATGTTTTCTCAAAAATAAATTAGTATTATCATTTTCAATTTTCCCAACTCAACTAATTCTAACTCTTGAGGATCCACTCTCCCAAAAGTCATAGAAAATGGTAACCTCAAAAATAACATAATTTAGTTAACCCCACAAAGGAACTGATCCGAGTTAATTCACTTCTATTCACAAATCAACTGATTTATTTAATCCACAGCTCAGTGGTGATTGTCTTACAACATAGTTTTTCACAATGGGTTTTGATCAAGTTAATTTTGGTTTAAACTCAGTTCATATAACCCGTGAAATATCTAAATAAGACTAATTATCCCATTCAGTTCAGGATATGATTCTCTATAACTACATTTTTGAGAAAAGTATGACAATCTGAATTTTTTAATTATTTTCTCAATTACAAAATAAAGCAATTAAATCAAGCGAATTAGTTAATATGACTTCCACACTTACCTTGAGCCATGCAAAAAAATGTTATCTTCCTACCTAACATGTATTCCAATTCAAAATGACTGGCTTTGACGATTTTTGCTCCCTGAAATTAATAAAGATTATGGCGAACAATTGTATAAATAGTTAACTTACGTCCTTATTTTCATAATAATTTTTTGATGCAGGATTTCGATGTTGAATAATAACTGGCATTCTTGAATTATACAGTCGTCCTCTTCCTCGTCCTTGTTTCCCTATTTTTAACTTATTATTAATAAACACCTATATACAATATATTTAAGTTCACCTCTTCCACCTCCCCTTGCAGATTGACAGATAGGCATGAATAAACATATTACACACAATATCATAATATACTTCTTGCACATTATTTTATAAAACATGTATTTACCGATAATGAATTGAATGTAAAAATATGGTGCATGAGATAGAAAAGTTACTTCCTTTTATTTTTAAGGAGTCAATTGTAATGGGCTCAACAGTTGATAGATTTATTTATTTTGTCATTACCAAATTAAAATGTTTAAAAGGGGACATGAATTGTAATAAATATATATTGTTGTTGACAAGAATATATTTTACGTTTGAACATTGTGGATGAATTAAATTTAAACTATTTTAAATAATTTCCTTTGTGAATTAAAATTTTCTAGGATAAACTAGTTAATCCATCAATTAATTTGATTGATAATTACAATTCTAATTAAAAATTTTGCTCAAACTCTACATTTTTATTTGCTATTATTTTGCAATTAAAGTAAAAACAAAAAGTATAGTTGCCTGAATAGCTTCCTCCTTGAATTCTTCTGGATTCAACAAGAAAGCTGTTTAGCCAACTGTATTTTGGATAATTTATCATATACTTATGATCAAATATACATCCTGTAAGCTAAGAAAATCTACAGACGACTGCAAAACCAAACTAAAACCCTAACACACACTGTAAATGGAGGTGCAAATTGTTAAACTTTCTGAGTAACGAATTGAGTAAAAACTGCATAAATAACTACATTATTTGATATTTGTATCTACTGACACAAATTCTAAATTCTAGTGCCAAAAGAGTCTATAAAAGGGACAAATTTATTTATGTATCTGCACTGGTCTCTAACATTTTTAATTTATGGGAAATACAGTAAGTGTCTTCACTGATTATAATGGAAAATATTATAAATGTTAAAATAAAACCTTATACAGGGTGTAATTATTTCATGTCATTAAAAAAACTGGTAATAGGGACCGACTAGACAAACAGAAAACCTATATGACCTTTTTCTCTAGGGGCACTTTGAAAAAAACTGACCTGGATTTACATTTTTAATGTTAAAGTAGGAAAGATTTGAGAACCACTGTTTTTCAGGGTCAATGGATGTTATAGTTCCGAATATTAGAAATAATAAAAAACTGTAATACCCGACTTGTGTTCCCGTCGGTAGAAGTGCGGCACTTTGATGGGATTATTTGTATCGAACTTTTTATACCACTAATTATGAAACTGTAGATAATTCCTTCTCTTTCGGCACAACGCAAGCATAGTATGGCCGCAGGGGTTTAAATAGGATTTGTTTACATGTGTTTTTTAATTTGGAACAAAGCTATTGTAGCTTTTATTGTCGTTTATAAGAAATTATAAAATTTAAAAGTGGTTTATTAACATTTGTAACATTGTGTTAAAAGGTTAAAAAATTAGTAATTGTTTTATGAAATTGGAAAACGAACAGTTAGACGTCCGACATGCGATAACAGAAAATAGTTGTGTATTTTAAGTTAGGACAAAATCTGATTTTTTTAACGAATTGAGCGCATAATTTTTCCCAATCAGGCATCGAAAACTGAAAATCAAGTCTTTGGTCTCTGAAAATCAATGTAAACAATAATAAACAGACAAAAACAAGACAACGAATACTAATAATAATAATCATACCTTTAATGCCCAATAGGTAACACCCAATAACTGAACAATTCTTTTGAATTTTTTACAAAACTTGTTCGAAATGACCTCCATCTCCACGTATACACATTTCAGTACGTCGAACTAATAACATACTCACTCCGTTCAACACATTTGGTAAATTAGGATAATTTTTTATGGTTTCTATGCACATTAAAATACGTCGTTGCAATTGTTCTAAAGCTCTTCCGCACCAGCTGCATTTCCACCACTTTCTCCATGTACCAAGTCCATATCCGCGAGCTCTGGATAAGTGTAATCTCATAATGTCCAAAATCTGTGTTTTAAAACACCACACTAAACTGTGAATTAACGTTATCAATAAAGAAAACTAAAAGAAAAACTTGGTCCAAAATCCAAAAAGTAACACAAAAAGCACGAACGAGAAGTAGTGTCTTACGTAACCAAGTACTAACTAACGACTTGAACGATAAATCAATAAAATAAATCTTAACGTAAGTGGCACAAAATTCAAAAAGAAAAGCAACAGACAAAACCAAGGAAAGGGTACGTCGCGTCATGCGTACGTTCTTTACCAAGTAAGGACGAAACTGAATATTACAAGGGAGTGTATAGCACGCCTAATAGGATAATTGGCCAAGAAGAAGCAAAAAATATGACAATGTCTTCTGTCGGTCGCTTTTAACTGCTTTGTCGGCATACTTATTTGCAGGAATGTCAGAGTATCTCGTGCGACAAGACGCGAGGCAATAAAACCTACCCCAATATGCCAGCAGTTGTCAAACTAGGTTATTAAGTATTTTAGAAATTTTTGTTTATTTTTTTTTCTCCAAAACTATGAGCTTTAGACCCCATGTTATATAAGGTTTTTGTTTGTCTTGTTGTTCCCTACCACCAGTTTTTTTAATGACATGAAACTAATTACACCCTGTATAATGTGGAGGTGTTTTCCAAACATTTAATATATTGCCAGAAAATCAGTCTGTTTTCAGAAATAACAAAAATACAGTTTGGAAGTTATTAATTATGTGGATAATAAATTAAACAAGAACAACAAAGGTGTAGCCCTATTTTTAGACTTCGCTAAGGTCTTTGACACAGTGCCGCACAGTATATTATTATATAAGCTGGAGAATATCTATCTATTATCGCTCTAACCCATAATAAGAAATTATTTAAAAAGCGACAATGTAAAAATTAATAATAAGTTGAGTGATCCACTGATAACAAAAGTTCCACAAGGAACCATACTTGGACCAATATTATTTATAATTTATATAAATTGTTTACTCCAAAATAACGTGAAATTTAAAATAATGTCATACGCTGATAATATAGTACTACTTGGAATTGGAACGAAACAATACAGAAAGCATCAGTTGGTCTAAGTATGGTGAGAATGTGGCTAGTTAAAAATCTGTTAACTCTCAACTATAATAAAACTAAATTCATTAACTTCTCCATTAGGGTGGTTCACAATGCTACGAGGAAAAACTAATTTTTTCTTGGATTCCTAAGAACTCTCCAGTTTCTTTAGACTTAGCCACAGTATTTATTTGGCAAAATTTTAGCTTCCAGTGCTCAAATAAGATACAGTATAATAGAGGAAATTATATCTGAACAATGTCCTAATCAGAAACCGCTTTCACTACTGATTTTTTGGTTGCTTTTGTAGGGACTGCTTTTCGGTTTGCTTCAATAACCCGCAGCAAAAATTGTTTCTCCTCCTCATCGTAGATTATTAAAGGTTTATTAAACTCCTCAAATCAAAGTTCAGTCAAATTCGCCAAAAAATAAAATTTAAGATATCAAAGGGTAGTTGAGCACCCCCTTGCACTTGAAGTAGGAAGCTGAAATTTTACTGTAATAATACTAGGAGAAGATAAAAAGTAACTGCGAGGTGCCCAGACTATTATCGAAAAAAAATTTTTTTGAACCACCCTATTCTCCATTTCAAGTATTAGTAGTGGCCTTTACACGAGAAGTTTTAACCGCGCGAATTTGGAAAAGCCTGTTCAATCGCGTGAGTATAACCTTTCGTGTAGATGCGTTCGTAAAGGACAAGTTTATGCGAGTGATTTGTTGTGTTTTGAGAAAGAGTGTGTAAACTTCACAAATTCTACATGCCGAGCTAATAACATAGGTGATTGAATGCACTTCTGCAATTACCCGGGCACTTTTGCTCACGCGATTCATTTTTACACATTCTTAACTGCGCGGCGTAAGCAAGATGTAATTTTCAAGTTTTCAGGCAGGCGGTTTTACGCTTCCAAATTTGCACTCATTCATTCCTATGCATTATCGCACGTTCCTCAATAATGCGGTTAATCTCTCCAATGTAAAGGCTGCTATTGAGAACCATATAAAATATTTTACTAAACAGACAAATAACTGTATACAAAATGATTATCAAAATTGTAAATGCGAACATAAAATCACATCAGTTAGTGAGATAAAATATTTATTATAGTTGACCAATATTTGAGATGGTGGTGCCTCATAGATTTAATTTCAAAAAAATTAGTGACATTTATCCCTATACAGGGTGTAATCAGTTTCATGTCATTAAAAAAAAACTGGTAATGGGGACCGACTAGACAAACAAAAAACCTTTATGACTTTTCCCTCTAGGGGCACATTGAAAAACACTGATCTAGGTTAACATATTTAATATTATGGTAGACAACTATTAAGAACCACTGCTTTTCTTGGTCGATGGACTTATACTTCCCAATTATACAACTTTTAAATTCTCATAAAAAAAGTGCTCGCCGGCACACGCGGTGTCAAAGAATCATCGACCGCCTTTAATGTACCGCCTCAACTGAACTGAGGCAAATATAAAGAGGTAAAAAATTGGTTCTCTCTTCGTGCACAATTGCAAGCAAATAATGGCCATAGAGGATTAAACAGAGCATTTCTTTACATGTGTGTTTTTTTATTTGGAACAAAATATTGGGTTGTTTATAATTTAGAAAATTTAAATGTGGTTTATTAACATTTGTAATATAAATGAGTGTCCTGGGTTAAAAGCTTAGTACCTACCTAAATGATTCAAAATCTCTGCATCTGTATCAATACACAGTTCAGTACATCGAATTAAATACATACGCACTTCGTTCAACACTAAACTATCAATTAACGTTGTCAATGAAGAAAAATAAAATAAAAACTTTGTACAAAAGCCAAAAAGTAATACAAAAAGAACGAACAAGTAAGTTGTGTCTGTACGTAATCAAGAACTTGACAACTTGAACGGTAAGTCAATAAAATAAATCTTAAGTATAAATACACAATGACGCGAAATTCAAAAATAACAAAAACAACGAACGGCGAGTTGGACATGTGTACATAACGAAACACCAACAGTAACTAAAATATTGCACAAGGGAGAGTTAGAGTATACTTTTCTTCAGATCAGATCTAGATCTAAACCTACCTCAATATTCCAGCAGTTCTCAAAAATTTTTATTGAAAATAAGGTTTTTTTGTTTGTCTTGTCGTTCCCTACCACCAGTTTTTTTTAATGGCATGAAACTAATTACACCCTGTATGTTACCAACTTAGAAATATATTACATAGAAAGTAGCTAATGTTCGTTCATAAGGCCTTGACGAAGCCCATAATAAGGTTCGCTATTGTAATCTGGGGAGACCTAAGTAATAATGCTCTCAATATCTTGCAGGTGACACAAAATTACAAAATTAAGATAATACCAAGATACCAAAGTTACATTCAGTTCAACTGCTACATGATGAAACCAAACTACTAAATATTAGATTGGTGTACATTATTCAATCAGTAATTGTTGTTCATACTAAATTTGTAGCATGGCAGTTACAACACATGGCAGACACACTTGAGCAATAACAAAAGAAATGTAGAACAGCTATTTTTTGCAAATTCAATCTGTTGGAAATTCATATCCTGTATTCTCTAGCTCTTTTGCCGCCCTAGGCCATTTTGTCGCCCCCCTCCCTGCCGTATTGTATTGCTACGCTGAAAATGCTGCCCTTACAATTCTAGCGCCCTGGGCAGCCACCCACTTTGCCCAACTTTCTGGAGAGGTCCCTGCCTATGTAGGAACAAAATTATATAAACGCAGTATCTAACAATATAAGAGCAATACAAAATATAAATACTTTTAAATTTAAAGTAAAAATATATGTTATAAAAAACAAAAATAAACTATTAGACTTCTTTTGAATAAAGTTTCTATATTAGAGCGGAATAAGTGGAAATAACCTACTTATTTCAGCTTCATCTGGTAAATGTTATAATATTTTTTGATAATGTGTTTGAATATGGGTATTTAGGTCTGCAAATCTTGTATGTGAATAATCGTATTTGCTAGAGAAAAATTCAAAATGGCGGCGTCAACATGGCGGATAGGTTTTATCAATTATCATTGGATTCGACTGAAAATGGTATCTGTGGGTTATCAAGGTTGCAGATTAGAATTATCTGGTCCAAATTTAACAATTCAAAATGGTGGCGTCAAAATGGTGGATCAAGCATAAAAAAATCCCGTCTTCTAGTTACAATTACATTTAAATTCGTTTTTAGACTAAAAAATAAATAATAGTTTAAAAAAACTAAAAAAACATGCTTTAATAACAAACCGAACTAAAAAATAAAAAATAATTTTTAATTATTAACAAAGAAATTTATTTGCCACTGTTCGTGAAGTTTGGTATAATGACGTTACCATCTTTATTTATATATTATTCTTTAATTGAAATACACATAAATATCAGTACTTTCAACACGCACTCTGACATTCATAATTACAATACTAGATCCGTAAATCTATTGAGAACTCCCCGTTTTAGACTGAAAAAATCTGAGAATAACTCTTTAAATTTAAACATGTACAATGTCTTGCCAAATAGTATAAAATCATTAAATACAAACTCTTTTAAAAAGGCCCTGAAAGCAATTTTAATTAAACAATGCTACTATTCTGTAGATGACTTTATGACAAACTCAGTTCAGACTGAAATAAATTAATGACAGATAATTAATACATTAATGTTGATATGAAGCAGACACACGAGGTGTTTAAATAATTTTGATTTTAATGTAGTATTAGATATTATAGTTTTTGTTTGTTTTTTTTTATTCTACTTTGTCATGACAAAACATATTTATTTGTTTTTTATATATTTATGTGATCTTTCTATATTTAGGCTTATGTGATACTTTATATTTATATATGTTTTTTTCTTCTTTTTTTTATAGTTACCCCTTTACAGTAACTTAATTTCATATTTAATTTAATATTTGTTTTTCTGACTTGCTACAAATGTACTCTTGTGTATGTAAAGTAGTTAAATAAATTATCTATCTATCTATCTATCTATTTCATTATAAAAAAAGCGTGGGGTGCTTGATATCAACTGGTATAAATATTTCATTGGTAGCTATTTGTAAAAGTAGAGCCTTTGATTTTAAATATAAAATCAAAGGTACATAAAAAAATATAGTAATAAGCACTCCACGCTTTTTTTACAATGAAATACGTTTTTTTGTTAAAATGAGGGTATGTTCTACTACAAAAGGATTGACATCGTTTTCGTCGAAATAATATATAAAACCTGAAAATCGCAAACAACTATGAAAATACAAAAAACATATTTTGTTTTTTATTGATATAGCAAGAGTCCACACAACATGTAATATCTTTTAAATTCTTAATTGCATTTTAAATGATCGAAAAAAGTCGTAAGGTTACTATCAAACATTGATGAAAAACAAGCACTTGGAACCCCATTGTGAGACTTGGCGGCCTGAGTAAACTTAACTATCATTTGTACCATTATTTTTGTAATGATCATTATTTTAGAGAATTTTACTCTTCGTCAGAAATGTAGGTATAATATTTTACCCTATAACCAAGGAGTAACTGTTAATGAAACAAAAATTGAGCAAGTCAATGAAGTCAAGTATTTAGGTGTAATTATTGGTGATCATTTAACATTCTCCGAATATGCTCTTTATATTACCAAAAAAATAGCTTAGAAAATAAATTTGATGGGACGTACAGGAAAAGATTTTAGTAAATGGACGAAAATAACCATATGTAAAACAAGTATTTTGCCATATTTTAACTTCTGTTCAACAATACTTTTTCTACTTAGAAATGCTGAAATAAATATATTATAGAAAAAGCAAAACCAAGCATTACGAATTATTTTAAACTGTAACAAATATACAGATATAAAATTATTGCTTGATGCTATGAAGTTATTGGGAGTGAAGCAAATTATAACTTTAAATACAATGACTTTTATTTACAAAATATTACATGAGTTACTGTCAAAACATTTATCAGAATATTGTACCTGCGTGAGGAACATTCATGACACAAGATCAGAAAGAGAAAATTTATATATTCCAACAGTAGGTACATACAAGATATAGCTAGGTTAACCTATTCCACAATGTAGTTAAACAGTATAATGAACTACCAATGTCGGTAAGAAACTGAAGGCCTGATGTTATTCAAGAATGCTTGTTACAAATATATTTTATAAAATATCACTATTTAATATTTAACTTTGTACATAAGATTAACTTCAAATTTCATTGATATAATTAATTTCGTTGATATACAATAATGTGAAAAATGTATGAAATCTAGTTTATGCTATTAATAAAGTTACGATGATATATGGAGTCAAAAACGCAGCAACGATAAAGGCCAACCGAAGAAGCCTGAGAAGAGCTGAAAGGGACATTATCCAACTGCTAGCAAAAACAGGAAAACCACAAAAACGACAGAAAACGTCAACATTACTAGAGGGAAGAACAATAATCAAAAGAATAGAATCATACGCAATGAAATACTGGAGACATGTCCAAAGACGGGACACGACACACCTACTGAAGAAAGCGCTGCGAATGAACAGCAACAAACTGAAAATAGGGAGGCCATGCTACACATGGATTACAACAATCGAGAGAATTATGAATAAGCTAGGAAAGGATTATACACACTGGGAAAAGTTTGCACAACAAAAAATGGAATACAATAAAGAAATATCAAGGATATACACACTGCCAGACTCAGAAACAGAAGAAACAGAAAACTCAGAAGTAGAATAGGAGAGAAGATGATCACAGACAGAAACTAAGAAGAAGCATATCACAAAAACCTGAAAGTAAAAAGAAGCACGAAAACCTAAAAGAAGCATCTCACAAGCGCCTACACTTTCCATCCGATGAAGACAGAAGGAAAACAAGAAGAAACATCTCACAAACACCTACACGCTCCATCCTATACTCCTACCCCATGTGTCATGCGGCTCTCGCTGCTGACAACAAGCATGTCCAATGTCCAATCCAGCGTATGCAGCTGGTCCGGCGGTATATAAAAGCACTGGGGGTTTGTTCTGGCACACGGTGGGATGATCGGTGGGCGATCGGGCTGCGTGGTGGAATAAATCTCCCTGCACCGGAATTGGCAGCAATGCCCACCTTACGCTGGCAAATCAATCAATCAATTATTATCTTGCTTAGTTTGCAACATATGAACAAAAGAGCATAGAAAATAGCTAATTTGATCTATATTGCCATTATCGTTAATAAATTTTATTCCGGGAGAAAGGGGTGGTATATGACTCACAATAAATATGGAACATTAAAATCATTCTGTTTTCTATGATGGCAACTTGTAAAGAGTAATGTTATACATAAACATGTAATATGCTTGGCCTATATGGCAAATAAATAACCAATTTAGAGTTAATTTATTATTTGTACATATACATTGTAAAATTTTATTTCGCATACAGTGATCGCTTGAGAGGATGGTTCACTCTCCCGATCACACATAAACTGAAGTGAAGTACAACTTTGTCTACTTTATTAGTTTAGCAGTTTCCTCACTACAACACGATGTAGCATACAATTTTCTTTTTCTTTCAAGCTTCAATCTAATACATTGCTGTTTTGCCATATATATATATAGCAATGTGTTTACCTCATATTTTTCGCATATATTCGCTCTATTGGTACACTGAGAGGGAGGAGTTATGAACAAAAAATAATATTTATAATAATCTTTAAAAATGTAAGCTGAAATTTAATTTTAAGAAAAACAGATTTTTCAAAATATAGGAGCATAATACTCATCCTGTCTTTGGACCATAAGAAATCTTTCAGTTATAATTGAAATTGAACGAGTTTTACTCTGTTTTCAGGGGTCTATGGAATGTTCCGTATATAGCAAATGCCTATTTAATAAATGCAACGCTTCTAAGAAGATACAGTAGAAAACAGTTAAATTTTGATAAACCCAACTTGGATGCAGATATGGCCTTCTGCAGTAATCTTAGGGAACTTGATGTATTTATGTATGTTTCAAATCGTGTTGATTTTGGACATTTAGTAAATCCTGATACATACGATATCACCAGAGCCGAACCCGATATGTACCAAATATTTGAAAATGAAGGGGACTGGGAAGAAAGATACATACATAAGGAATATCCAGAAATTTTCAAACCTGGTAAAGAGGACAAACAGGTAATTAATTAATTTGTTTAATAGCATATAAGTTAATTAGACCACAACCCCATGCTAAATTTTTAGGGTGTCATATGACACTGCTTGAAAAGGTATAATTTTTGTGTCCTACAAAAATAAATCACTTTGAGCCCTATGCCGCACATTTTAGGTGGCGCATGGGGAAGCCGCGGAAAAGTGAAAATCGTAACCCGCGGAGGTGCATTTTTTTCAAATGACACTGTGCGGCTTACGTTTATTTGGACTGTATTTATACCTGTGACTCTTGAAAAAAAATGCCGTACAAAAATAATGGGACAGAAGTACAGGAAAAATTTTCGTTTTCCGAAAAGTGACCTCTATGTACTAAGGTGATATGACACTGTACGGCTTTTATGAAATTCGATTTTTATATTAACAAGGATGAATTTTTTTGCTATGCCGTACAAATCGGTTGGAACATGGGGTGACAAACGCGAGATCAACCCCTGTCCTAGACCTCTATCAAGGGTGGTGATTTGACACCACATAAATCTTGACTATCTTAATACTATTTTATATAATAAAAATTTTCATTACCATGCCGTACATTTTAGTTGGTACATGTCTCTGGAAAATTGAATTTTCCGTCCCAAAGTGAGGTTTTATGAATAAAATATTATTGTAAGACTATTTTGTTTGAGCAATTTATGCAGTTTGAGCAATTTGAGCAATACTTGATATTAGCGCAATTTTGTTTTTTTTTTTTTAGTATCTTCTGTAAAAATTAGGCTAATAAATATTTGCAATTTATTTACTTTTTTCTAACCATTTCCAAATTACAAGACAATCTTTTAAAAATGAAGTAAAGATTTCATAAATTTTTCAAAATAAAATAATAGCGCAATTTTATAGACAATTTTGCACTTTTATTATAACCACTTACACCCCTATTAATATTAAACATTAAAAAACTAGTATGTGTCGATTTCTCCTGAAATTAACTAAAAAAATGTATGAAATATATTATTTTATAATTTACCGTTTAAGAAACTATCACGCGAATTTGAAATCTTTTGTTAAATCCATTATAATAGATCAGTAAATAATTTATGCATATTCTTTTTATCATATGATCGACGAATTACATTTTTTAGGTTTTCCAAATGTAGTATGTTGTAAAATTGAAAATGTTGGAAAAAAACGTTTGCCTAAAAATAAACTTACGAAACATACCTATTAAAATTTTGTAGATTTCAAAGACTTTAACGTAATTTTTTTCTAAAGTTTTCAGAAAAAGTTAATCAAAAAAAGAAAATTTTGGGTAATTTGTACACATTTTTTTATAATTAATATTACATTCTATTTTAAAGTTTAAAAGTGATATGTGCCAATTTCCCACTTTATTTAAAAAAGAAAATGTGTCTTTGAAATATATATTTGGTTCTAGTATTTAATCATGGCCGATCTAAAATGTACGGCATTGTGATTGTTTATGCGTTTTTGCTATTTTTATTAATATTTTGCAAACGCCGTACAGTATCTACTGACCATTAAGGGTCGTGTAAATCGCACGAATAACGTAATCTAGTGTCTAAAATCCCAGCAATGGAAATGTACGGCATGGGCACATTTGTATTCTTCTATAGTTAAGGAAAGGGAAAACGACGTAAAGTTGAAAATCTATCCATTGTATTAAAAAATAGAGAATGTTTTAATTTGCATAATTTTTAAAAAATGTTGCTTCTTTTGCAATGTTCTGATTTTATTATTGTCCATTATTTTTGTACGGCTACTATATAAAATATTCTAACCTATATTAATCCAAAAAATAAATGGCCGTACAGTATCAAATAAACTTACCCTAGAAAACGTGAGTTTTTTCCTTTCTCGGGGATGATTTTTTTATTTACATTTATAATACCCATTCTCTTTAGAAGGGTTGTGTTTTTTTTAAGATTTGAAATGTCGTATAATCTTTTGGAATTGATGCCATACAGGGTCAAATCACCACCCTTGATAGAGGTCTAGGATGGGGGTTGATCTTGCGTTTGTCACCCCATGTTCCAACTGATTTGTACGGCATAGCAAAAAAATTCAACCTTGTTAATATAAAAATCGAATTTCATAAAAGCCGTACAGTCTCATATCACCCTTAGTACACAGAGGTCACTTTTCAGAAAACGAAAATTTTTCCTGTACTTCTGTCCCATTATTTTTGTACGGCATTTTCTTTCTAAGAGTCACAGGTATAAACACAGTCCAAATAAACGTAAGCCGTACAGTGTCACTTGAAAAAAATGCACCTCCACGGGTTACGATTTTCACTTTTCCGCGGCTTTCCCATGTCCCACCTAAAATGTATGGCATAGGGCTCAAAGTGATTTATTTTGTAGGATTACAAAAATTATACTGTTTCAAGCAGTGTCATATTACCCCCTAAAAATTTAGCATGGGCTTGTAGTCTAAATGACATTCATGGTTTTTTTATAGCCATGTCCTGATGTTTACTGGTTCCCCATTGTAACTGAAAAATTCAACAAAGCGTTGATTAATATGATGGAGAGCTTTGGAAAGTGGTCTTCTGGAAAAAATGAAGATGACCGTCTAGAAGGAGGATATGAGGCCGTTCCCACCCGTGACATTCATATGAATCAAGTAGGCTGGGAAAGACACTGGCTTTATTTCTTAGAAAAATATGTTCTTCCTATTGTAGAAAAAGTTTTCTTAGGCTATGCTCATGATAAACCAAGGTCTCTAATGAATTTTGTTGTACGCTACAGACCTGATGAACAACCTTCCCTTCGACCACATCACGACAGTTCTACTTATACGATTAATATTGCCTTAAACCAAGTTGGTGTTGATTATGAAGGTGGTGGTTGTAGATTTATTCGATATAATTGTAGCGTCGTTGATACTAAACCTGGTTGGATTTTGATACATCCTGGAAGACTAACCCACTACCATGAAGGATTACTGGTTACAAAAGGGACCCGATATATTATGATTTCATTTGTCGATCCATAAGTGTTCTATTTATTAGTAATAAGAAATATAATTTGTTTCAATTTGACAATGACAAAGTTCTATTTTCTGCATGTTTTGCAGATGATTTATTTTAAAATCAATAACAAGATTGTAGCTGTAATTAACAAAATATTAATGGTAGTAGTTACCTATGTTATTTGCTTTAATTTAAATTTTTTGACTTTATATTATTCGGCATCATTTCATAGTTACATTTCAGAAACAAAATTTGCAAACAAAAATTAACAGATTTATATTTTGAGTGAAATGTAACTATATTAGGTGCCTAACTTTAGATCTGATTAGTTTTAAGAAAGAAAGGCCTTTATAATTTTGATACCGCTGTGCAATTTGTAAATAACAATATAAAATAGATAAACATATTTTTACTTAAAAACCTAGTGTTATTAATTGATTTTATTGAATTAAAATAATCCTTGTTTGATGAAATTTTTAATTGATAATTTAAATAATATTGAGGTAGTTGCACGAACATCAAAACAGTGAACATAGCTCAATGTACACTCTGTTTAGTTTCAATCATTTTCAGATGATGTCAAGGTAGGCAGAGGTGTATCAAATAGTCAAATTTTTTAAATTGTTAAATTAAACATCGGTGTTTCAGAAGAGACTTTGTCTTCTTTCCGAAATAGTCCGTGCCTAGACTGACATTCAAATCTGGTATGCAATGTGAGGCAATGTGAGCGCTAAGTGTGGTTTCTTTGACCAAGCAGTCATATATTTATTATTGTTCTATGTTCACAATATCAGTGTTATGTCAAAGGTGCCAGTCCTTATTTAAGATGAAGAATTAAATATCTTGTAGAATATTGTTACGTATTTCCACCTCTTAGGAAACACCCTGTATGAATCCGTGGGTTCCAAAATAATTTCAACAAGAGATAAACACTAGCACTTTATTTAATAATTTACTGACTATACAATACTTCAAAATAACCTTTACACTTTGTTTACTTGATATTTAACCTCACTTTTTACCGAACGTCACTTTAATAAACTTCTCCTTCTGCGCCGGTAATACTCTGAAATTCCATCTACTCTTCTCCCACCACACTCTAGAAAAGTCCATCTCTTTCTACAAGTTTCCAGTCACTCACTATTAGGCATAGGCGTATCAATCTCCAGTTCCAAGGGGGTGTAATTCATAACAATATATTACAAATGTCTTAGAGATATGCTTTCTTAACTGGTAAAGAGAAATGAGGCACCTTTATAATGAAGGGCAAAATTTTACTATTAAAGTTCTTTCGCAATAAGTAGTACCCACTTGACTAGGTATGCCACTTTCAAATTAAAAATGCTAAACCCCTGAGCTGCCGGCCCTTGATATGAAAGTATAACCATATAAAATAGGCCACAAAAATTTGATAACTCCCACTGCTAGAGCTGTCCAGAATAAAGTTATATTGTTGAATTAAAGTAACCATATAATCATTCTCTTCAGAATTACTATCTGCCAGTAGAACTGGGCAGAGTACCGCACTAAAGTACTCACGAGTACTTTTAAAAAGTAAAAACTTGAGTACGAGTACTTGTTTTTGAAGTACTCTAAAAAATGAGCAATTTCGAAAAATTTGGAAGGTACTCTTCTAAAATGAGTAACGAGTACGAGTACTTCGAACGGTACCAAATTGAAATAGGTAATAGACAAAAAATTAACAACACTTACACCATTACCTGTAAATAAAAGTAGATCGACATCAACAAAACAGTTACATTTATTAAAAATGTATAGGTGGTACACCGATAATAAAATAATATTATTTTTACCATCCTAAATTAATTAAAAAAAATTAAATTGCAAAGAAACAGACACATAGATTTCAGCTGACTGCATTTATATCAATGTCATATTGACAAGCAACGTATAAAACAAGTGGCTGACAGTAAAATCATATAAAAGCATTTCTTTAATTTCCGTGCTGAAATTTGTGAAAGAACTTAAATTTATTTAGAAAAGCAAGAAATCTGTTATACATAAGAGTTTCTAATATTTTTGAGAAGACCGACAGTATGCTTACTGGTCGATAATTTCCCAGTTGATCTTGATCTCCTTTTTTAAACAAGGGGATTACTGACAGTTTTAATGAATCAGGAAAAAACCCTTGAGAGAAAGATGCATTGTAAAATTTTAACTTTCATTTTATTACTGTAGGTACTTGGTTTTTAGATATTTAAGAACTGATTTGTATTCAGGGTTAATATTTGAAATATTTTCCAACAGAGCTACTTTATAATCTCTAACAGTCATATGTAAACCATAGTGAGTAAATTTATCTGAATATTCAGTGGCAAAATCTTTATTAAGATCGCCTGAAAATATTATTGCCTTATTTTCATTGAACAAGCTTTCTAGTATTAAATTTAACTTAAATAACAACATTTTGTAAGGCACCTACGGTGTACGATAAATACACAAAACAATAGTCGAAATTACCATGATTACACTCAATACCACTACAATTTTTCTGACATTTTACATATCTCCACACGTGGTTTCCAGTCTAAATCATTAGTTACATAAATAGCTGACCCTCCCTGTTCTCCATGGTTCTTACAAAAACATGATGTGAGATGTAGATTTCTTAAGGCAAAAAGTGGCAATTCATCTTCAGTTTGCCAATGTTTCAATCACACAGGCAATTTGACAGTTGCCTATACTTTCTAAAAAAAATTCAAAATTTTCAGCACTTGTACCGAGGCACTGTACATTTTGATGCACTAATATAAAGTCTAAAGATGACTTAAATTAATCATCCTTTGATATTTCTTTGTTGATTTACACTTTTTGTTACTAACTTTGGACTAAGGTTAGGCTTCTATCGCATCAGATAGGGCCATTGTGAGGCCCACCCACTCCTGGAGGCCAGGAGTGACGACTTAGTGCCTTCCTTCTCCTTCGCACAACCCTTTGTGGTGGTCATCCCCAAAAGGGAAGACTGGAACCCACTCGAGGACATACTCGGGCCTGCCGATATCGTCTGGTTTACAGACGGATCGAGGCTAGAGGAAGGTACCGGAGCAGGGATATATGGGGAAAGGCCCAGGGCTGAGCTTTCCTATGCCCTGGGCAAATTCGCCACAGTATTCCAGACTGAGATCTTCGCTATCTTAGTCTGTGCACAGGAGAATATCCGAAGGGAATATTCCAACAAACACATACCCATATGTAGTGACAGTCAAGCGGCCCTCAAGGCCCTCGCATCGACAAGAACCAAATCAAAATTGGTTCAAAACTGTAAACAGGCTCTATGCGAACTTGGCTCTTCTAATTGGGTCAGGCTTCTCTGGGTGCCTGAACACAGCAGCATTGAGGGTAATGAGCGGATAGACGCTCTGGCCAGAGGGGACTCTCGGAAGCCTCTACTGGTTCGGAGCCGGCCCTAGGTTACCTTAGATCCAACGCCAGGAGGTTAATAGAAGACTGGACCAGCTCCCAGTTCATTGACTACTGGGCATCCCACCCAGGACTCTGGCAAGTGAAGCTCCTCATTTCGGGGCCCTTGCCGGAGAGAACAAAACAAATTCTGCGACTAGGCAGGAAACAAGTCAGAGTCGTGACAGGTCTTTTGACCGGACACGGCTCTTTCAGGGAACACCTGCACACCATGGGGGTGGTGGACCACACCTACTGCAGGTTTTGCGAGGACGAGGAAGAAACTTCCATCCACGTCCTGACTTCCTGCCCTAGGTTGATGAACCTGAGGCACAAACACCTCGGCATTGGCTTTCCATTGCTGGAGGAAATAAGAAATTCCCCCATAGGGAGGATTTTGGCCTTTGGTCTAGAATCCGGCCTGTATGGGGGCTTTCAATAAATTGGTTAGCTGTTGCACAATGGGCCACAAGGCCTGAGTGCGGCGCCCCACTAGGAGAAGAAGAAGAAGAAGGTTAGGCTTTGGTTTTTCCTATGTTGTCTCTGAGCTAAAAAAGTTTTCCTTAAATCATGTTCCCTTAATGAGACGCGCTCGGTCCAATAATCTATATTGAAAACTTTCTGATATATGTTAATAATAATAATAATAATAATACTTTATTCAGCTTTTTGTACAAGAAAATTGTCACAGCCACGTCAATACAAAAGATTAGTAGGGTAATACATTATAATAAAAATCTTACAATAATAACATAGAAAATGTAAAAAATATAAAATAACACAGACACAAATTATGAATTTAAAAATTTAAGACAATGGCCATCACAAGCTATTCCGTTTCATTAAAAAATTCATCAATGCTATAATAAGCCTTATCCCAGAAGTAGGCAAGAATTGCTGCTTGAAAAGAAGCTAGTGGTTCTATGGTTTATTTGGCAGAGCATTGTATAACCGCACTGCGGTAGACAATAGTCCTCTCCTGAACAATTCCAGCCTAGCCCTTGTAGTTGCTATTATTGGGTTCCTTGTATCATAATATGTTGCCCTTCATTTGAATTGAACTTTTTTTGATTTCGTTTTATATAGATTATTGCATGATACATATTTACAAGGAACAGTTAGTATTTTGTGTCTCCTGAAGTAATGCTTACATGACATACTCCTTTTCAGCTTGAACAAAATTCTAATGCAACTTTTTTGTCTTATTAATAAAGGTTTTATTTGCCCTGAACATCCCCAGACCAAAATCGAATACTTAAAATGTGAATAAATCATTGAATAATAATAAGTTCGACATATTTCAAAATCACAATTATATGAAAAGTCCCTTAGTATGTATTCCAGCTTACTTATTTTATTACAAATATTGGTAATATGCGTAGTCCAATTTAAATTGTCAGTAATTGTAATACCTAAACATTTAATATTCTCAGCATTTGCTAAGTGTTTATCTACATAGATAGCTAGGTTGGAATTTTTACAGTTTCTTGTTTTAAAATATAGAAATTGAGTTTTGCTTTCATTCAATTGCAGAGCATTTGATTGACACCATGCATTAACTGTATTAATTTCTTTATTTACTAACTCTTCTAGATTTTCCTCAGTATTGGAGGTTATAATTAGGCTAGTATTATCAGCATACATGACTGTACCTGTATTTATGTCCAGTTGGTGCACTAGGTCATTGTTGTATATTGTGAACAATAGTGGACCCAGTATCAATCCCTGTGGTACACCTTTTGTTAAATTGCTGGTAGTAGATCTACCGTTACCCTGATCACTGTTGATTTCTACAACCTGTGCCCGATTTTCAAGATAAGACTTGATCCATTCTCCTGCCAATCCTCTTACACCATATGATTTTAAGTTTTTGATTAGGAGATTATGACCCACAAGGTCGAAAGCTTTGCTCATATCACAAAATAATCCCACAACCCTTAATTTTTGGTTAATAGCGCTCAATATATCCTCTACTAGAGATAAGAGAGCTGTTTCGGTAGATCTTCCCTTGCGAAAACCATGTTGATTTTCTAGGATTATTTCGTACTTATTTAAAAAGGAAATTAATCGTTTTGCAATGATTTTTTCGAATATCTTGGAAATTATTGGAAGAATAAAAATGGGTCTATAATTTCAACAATCTTCTTTACTGCCTTTTTTGAAAATGGGGCATATTTTTGCTATTTTTAAGTAATCTGGAAATATTCCTGTAGTAAAGCTTAAATTAATAATGTGAGCAATAGGGGATCTAATTTTAGGGGCAATGAGTTTTATTAGTTCACAAGGAAAATCATCAATACCACATGCCCTGGTGTTTTTTAAAGCCATAATGGTGTTGTATACCTCTGTTTCATTTGTTAGTTCTAGGTACATGGTGTTAATATTTAAGTTATCCTCCACCGTGCAGCTTATCTTTATATCAGCATTAGCTGTATTTACAAAATGATCGTTGAAGTTCTCTGCAATATCTACCGGATTAGAGTATATATCCATTTCTATTTATATTTTGAATGTTACAATTTTGTTTTTTAATCTTTGTTTCTTGATGAATAATGTTCCATATACCTTTTGTTTTATTGTCAACAGTATTTATATATGTTTTATAATACAATTGTTTTGCGTTTCTTATTAGTTTTTTGTATATTTTTCTATATGTAATATAGTAGTGTTTCAACTCGCCAGTTAGTAAAATTTTGCTTAAATGATATAATTCCCTTAACTTTTTTTTGCTTGTCAATAGTCCTAAGGCATGAACTTATTACTATTTCCAGCTACATTCCTAACATTACAGTATTTCATCGGAAAACAAATGTCTATATAGTACTTTATACATTCCATAGTAATTTGAATCTACTGTCCCTGTTTCTTGCATACTAAATAACTTTTTCAATTTAATCGAGGATGTTTTCATCCTCAAATAACCAATATTCCGAGAGTCTTGTTCTTAGCCAATTGTTAAACATCGAAAATAGAAACAGCATGTGACAAAACCTGAATTTAAGTCTTGAACAGCAATTGCATGAATATTGCATAAACTACGAAGAACTGAAAATATGTTCTCTATATGAATTATCTTCAAATGACATTACGAATTACTCCTTGCTCACTGCTATCAATTTATTTTTCTAAATCATTTCGCACAGTATGAATCGTTCTGCTCCAATAGAAAGAAAAAATGATTATTACCGACCTCAGAAAAAGGAAATCCTCAGTTCTACCCTTGTCTTTGTTTGTCCTCACATAGGCAAGTTTAGAACTGCTGAAGTAAATATAATACATTTTTTGAAGAATATTAGATTGTTATATTATTAATTGACTTAAAAGAGGAGGTCCTAGTTTTATTCATTTAGGTGCATTTGTTTGTGAGACCGAAAACGTTTGAAGAATAAAGATACCAATTCGTAGTTGGTGCAAGAATGAACAAATGATGCAAACGAATGTATTTCTGAAACGATGCATTTCTGCACCGATCTCAATAATTGATTTTAGGTAATAAAATATAATAATTTGCTATCTTCTTCTAACAAGTCGATCTTTGTAAAATTGAGCCGAATTCGACATATTAAAAAGCTTACGGGTTTACTATCAACATTCAAAACTCTCCTAAGATATTGTAAAATTAGTACATTTTTTCTACTAGATAGGCAATGAAACATACACGCAGGGCCGTCGAGAGAAAATCGGGGCCCGGGGTAGAAACATGCGCCCCCCTCCGCCCACTCCCAGCTCTTCGCTATAATTTTGAAAGCGGAAGGGTGATATTCCTTACAACCTAAGGGTAATGCTTCTTACGATTCTCAATGCTTCCAACTACTATTCTCCACATACATTTTTTTTACAAAGTGGGTATATTTAGTCTTGCTTCAATTAATACAAATACAGTCGAAATTTGCAAATGCATCTCCATCTCCTAGAATCTGGACCCCTCCAAAACTCCGAGCCCGGGGAATACCCCCCGACCCCCCCCCTCTCATCGGGCCTACATACACGTTCTAAGCAATGCTAATGGTATAGAATATCCAGAGTAAGTTTGAAAATCATAAAAAAGGCCAACAAAGGACTACTTCATAACACCAGTGTTGGTCATTGTATGTCATCGACATACAATTTTTAGAATCATTTTTTAATTATTGTAAATATTGTTTTATTTCTTTGTATTAATTGATAGGCATGATGTAAATTATTTATTTATAATAAATAATGTTAGTTTAATAAACAATTCCATAAGCGATTCAATAAAAGTAAATAAATCATATAACCTACAGCTATGCTACCGGCAATATTAAGAATGAACCAAAAGCAGATGAGGGCCAGGTAAACAATTGATTACTTTCATTTGAGGTAAGCACATAACATATCTGGTCAACTATATTCGTATATGGATATCACTTTTAATATGCAAGCAGTGTCTCAGTTCTTATTCTATCATATCAGGCTTTGTAATGATTTATCCTGGTAGCAACGCCAATGTAGATGTATTACAGTAGATGTGTCAGAAATCATGTATAATATGGCATTTCGCAAAGAGGTTGCACATATTTCTTTAGTATTTCGTTGCAAGAAGCTTATGCCTTAATTTAAGCTTCTTGATTTCGTTGAATATGCAGTGAGTGTTATTGAACCCTGTAAAATGATCCATTTTAAAAATATCAAAGTATTAAGAAAATTAAATTTAGATCAAAATTCCCACGAAAAAATCGACTTTGAAACATTATCACTTTACAAAAGACCGATAACCACCTTTGGCATTGTCTTTCATCGAATTTATTTCACTAAAAATGTCCTGAAAAATGACTTTTTCATCTCGAGGACGACGGTCAATCGCCTTTGGGCTCCGTACCAAAAAATAGATTAGAAAAAATTTTCAAAATGCACAGGGTGGAAAACCACTCCGCTCCGCCTGACAAATTTTTCGAGAGTACCACGAATTTGGTTTTTTGAAAGTACCACAAAAGAAATTGCACAGGGCAGAAAACCGCTCTGTCGAACAAAAATTTCGAAAGTACAACAAATTACTTTTTTCGACAGTACCACGAATTTGATTTTTCTAAAGTACCACGAAGAGAATTGCACAGGGCAGAAAACCGCTCCTCCCGATAAAAATTTCGAAAATAAAATATTTTTTATACTTACTTAATTTTATCTATTGTGTATTTTTTTATACTTTTGTATTATTGACCTGTCTTATCCACTGTTTCCAGTGGCCCAAAAGATTAATCAATTTTGTATTTATATTTGTACCACGAATTTATTTTTTCGAAAGTATCACGAATTTGATTTTTCGAAAGTACCACGAAGAGGATTGCACAAGGCGGAATTCTCAGTCAGGGTGTAGCGAGTAGCTATTTTAAATGCCAAAATTTAAGAAAAAATCAATGAGACGGTTTTTCCAATAAAAGCCAAAATCCATATTTAATTATTCTGAAAATGGTGGAAAATACTCCATCTCCAAACCACAAGAACGTCCATCAAAAATAGTCAAAAAATTCAAAGTCGGAGATAAGATTCCGACGGACCCAAAATATCCTTAATACAGTTCCAGGCGACAATCGCCATAGTAGTCGCTCGAATGCAAGTCAACGGAAAAAAGGTATATTTGGGATCAATGCTGTTAGTATGTTTCTTCGAACAGGAAAACTATTGAACTCATATAAATAGCTTCTTGAAGCATCCTGACAAAAATTACAAGCATCATAATTAACTGGGAGCCTGAATCTTTTTGTACAGTCGACTGTTATAGTTCTCTCGACGCTGGATGAGTTACGATCCTACGGGACAAAACGGCTTGCCAAGTGGTAGTGCTGTCTGATGTTTGCCTTATATACATTAGTTAGATATTGAGTATTTATATTTTTGATATTTTATGAATTATTTCAGTAAATGAAAATATATTTTGAATTCGATTTCTTATTGATCCACTAATTATAAAATTGACGACCGATGTGCGATTCTGTGGCGTGAGTCGGTTAACTACTTATTTACTACGAGTCACCTTTGAGGCCGTCACGTTTTTGTAACTATCCGAGTACTCATAGAATCCATCGACGGTCTTAATTATTAAGAAGTGTTTTTGAGAACATGCTAATTATAAGATATATTCAGTAGAAGTCCACCGCTCGACATCAGATTACGACGGAAAGAGCAGACTGTAGCAATAACAGTAAGTATAATTTTGTCTATTTTGTCTTGGGGAGTCTGAAGGGTAACTTGAATCCCCCTTGTGAGTAGAGTTGATAGATACCCTAGCGACGACACGGCTCCGGTCTAATTAATATAAAATCCTTGTCGTGTCCACCAGTAGTGTAGCTATTTTAAATGTCATCTACAAGTCATAACCCCCACAAACAAACACACGTCGGTTAATTTTTGTTTTATCAATAGAGAATTTTTGTTTATTTTGTGACAATTTTTTGAAACAAAATAAATAATTTGATTCGCAATTTTTGAATTTTATATTATCAAAATTCAAAAATTTTCCTTGCACACTAATATATAATTGCAGTCTACTTTCCGTATAAATGCTTTGAAAACTAAGAAAAGTGATCGGATTACCGTTATTAATAATGTGTAGTAATAATAAGTGAATTTAAATCAAGCTCTCGAACAGCTTCTTAAAAGTTACCGGTCATCCTGTTAGCTTTTAACAGATGCTCGGAGTGGCGCTGCAGTCACATCAATGATTCAAGAAATTAACGTGTATTAGCCATCTTCTAAAATTTATTTATCTATGACAGCCACCGATCCAGAAATAAACATAGATATTGAAAACAACAAGTAATGTTTGAAATGTTTGAATCCAAAATTTGTTGTGTTTATTATTTTGTATACATTTCGCCGGCTTATGATCCCGGTCAACGTACTTGATGACAGTTGACATATCAACAAAAGCAATCTGTTCTTTGGTTTGTGTTTTGTACGATGTGCGTTATAAAGTGTTTAACCATTGTTTATTGATACATAGATATACAATTTTAACAATGCCTAAAAAGAGCTTTGTGTGCAATGCGTATCCAAAGAACTTATATATAAATTCTTTGTGCGTATCAAATGAAAGAAAATATATCATCTTTCGATAAGTAAGTCAATCGACGCATAGGCGTAGAGGGCAAGTCAGGTAGCCATGTTTATTTTAAGTTCATAAAATTATTATTTAAATCAAAATATGTATTTTCATCTTTCTCGCTTTTTTATTTGGATATCGATGAATCAGAATCATTCATGTAATATACCTAGTGTAATATAACTGTTTTATAAGTACCAAAGCATAAAAAATGAATAAGAATCCTTAGCTCGTAATTAATCCTCTTCAAATGATGCGCCTGTGTAATCGGACGAATGTAAACATAACCCCTCCTTGTCCCTTCCATCTCATTATTGTTTATTTTGGATTCAAACACGGTGTATACCATTTCTACAATATTCTTTATCTACGTCTTTTATTGATCTGTGATGACGGCAATAACAACTACTGTCAGTTCAGTTTTTTTAACCTACTGAACAGTGTTGCCGTATTGCCAGGAATAAAGAGTTCTGCCAGTAAACTTGCCAGGGTGACTTAACGCCAGGAATAACTTGTCAGGGTCGTCAGGGATGTCGATGTATTCTAAGGAATCACCTCCACGCTATTCGAAATTGCAACCGGGGTAAAAAATTGTATCGCAAGGAATCACCTCCCCGCTCTTCGAAATTGTATTGCAAGGATTAGCACCCTCCGCTCCTCGAAATTGCAACCATTGAGATACCCCCCGCTCTTCAGAATTATACCGAAAAGCTAGCTGGGAGTGGGGACCCGCATATGTTACTACCCCCGGGCCCTGATTTGCTCTCGATGGCCCTGGGAATACAATATTGAAATTTTGCCAGGAATGCAATCAAGTTTCGCCAGTAATTTCGTTTTGATCTCGTGGCAACACTGCTACTGAACTCACTTTTCTCAACTCGTCACAGTTGTCAGTTGTGTTGTGTGTTGTGTATGAGTACAAACCGCCCATTCCTCCAATTCGCACGTGAAATACTGTTAATAGATAATGAAATAAAATAAAGTGACACTAGTGACATTTACAATAATTTGAAAACTCTTATAAATATGTGCCCAAAGAAGCTTGTAGCTTGGAATGCATATTTACTAATTTTGTAACGTGAAACAAGAAAAAAATTAAGTAGGTAAATATTTTTATTATAAATTGTTTTGGCCGTCAATTACTTGTAACATGTTTTAAAATAAAGTACCTTGCCTATTTGTTAAAAAAATAATTTATTAAGTGTTTCAATCTCGATATAATAATTTATTCCCTTAGTTTTTATTTTATTAATAGAATAGAGTATTTGGTTCATCTTTTCAAAATTATCTCAAACTGTATCATAAACTAATTTGATTACTTACATAGGTATGCATGCATTGTTTTTTGAATTGAATTAACTAGGTAGATACTTTTTTCTTGTATGGAATATTTTGCACTTGAAAAGAGCTTTTTCAGTTTGTTTTGACAGATCAGCTGGATGCCGGATTATAAAATGTCAAATAGACAATAGGTATTTATTGAGGGTGACAAATTTTTTTCTATGATTTTGTTTGTTTTGGATTTTTTAACATAATCCTAGTCAGTTCTCATAATTAATAATAATTCAACAATTCAATAAATATGTCAATATGTGCCATGTGCCAACTTATATTTTTGCTTATGACATAACCAATGAAATAAGACAAGTAAACTGCATTCTGATATCGGGACCGCAAATCAGTTTTCAGAATCCATTTGTCGCAGAAATAACGCATAAGGTCAGGTCGGGTAAAAGAGACCATTTTTTTTATGAAATAAAAAAGACATATTAAAGTAAACAATGAATATCGAAATCTTACGTCCAATATAAATTATGAGTAGGTATTATGGCTCTCACTTATGAAACCTGTTTAAAAGAAAATTAATAATTAAGTACCTGCCAGTGTAATTTTGCGTCTTATTTTTTTCCTCCCATGCTTGAAATCCTTATAAGAAGAAAGTTATTATTTATTATAGTAGGTATACATACATACCTACGTCTTTTCTTTTCTTGACTGCCTCACTTTTACTCAAATGAGGGGTAAAAATGAAATACGGTTATTTTTTTCTACCTTTCATAACGTGATATTTACCAAATTCATAACATTCATCATTAATAATAGGTAAGTACTTGTTAATTTCTCTATCAGACAAGTATTTTAATTTGTTTTTAACATTAAATAAACTGTGAAAAAAGTTAAAGTTTATTATTTATCTCATTTTTACCAGAACTAACCGTAAATACCTACATAGGTATTTGTGTTGTTTTGAAAGCCATATAAGTACCTAAGTATTTGTTTTTGCCGTCGTATTTGATTTGTATTTTTTTTTTATTGGTGACTGTAGGTATCAGGATCATAAATTCGCAAAGAATTTTTTTTTTTGTAAAAATTCAATTTTTTGAAATTGACACTAAAGCCAGCGTGCAATTAACATTTGTGTAAGCTAGAGACATGATCAGTCCTTTGCCTTAGAACATGGCGGACAAGAAAAGTGATATGAGACATTTTCTTAGTGGTAGAAACCACTAAATATATTATTCAACGAGCGGTAAATGTAGGTAATAACGCACGCAGATGAAGTTTACAGCACGAGCCGCAGGCGAGTGTTGTAATTCATCAAGTAAGTTATTACCATTATCGAAAGTTTATCTACGATTATAACAATAAATGTTAACATAATAGTTCATCTTCACTAACCGAATTCGTCGAAACTATGTCAAAAAAATCATCTTCCTCCTCTCAATAATAATGGATTATTCTATTTCACCTTATCGTTAATAGGGGAGTAAAAAAAAGGACATTGATGTGTACAGTTTTGTAACAGCAATATTATGATTTCATACCTTCTGAGGTATCACCAGGAGTATGTATCTGAGTTTTGAACTTGTAAAGCCCAGGTATTGCGTTTTTTTTTTATGAACAATTTTGTTTTTTGAACAGCGTTTTTTTTAGGTAAAAAAGTGAATATCTCCGTTTCTAGAGGTCCCATTGGGACAAACTAAAAACCAAAAACCTTCGCAATTCAAATTCCAACAGATCTACGGTTTTAGGTCATTGAGTACGTACGTACGTACATTTTTTTCATTTTTGAAAAATTTTTATCAGAAAAGAAAGAGAATTGCGAGAACTTTAATTTTAAGACAATGAATTTTCGTCCATCTCAACACGAAATATTTAACTTTTAACATTTAGGGCAATTGTTATTTAACAAATGCCTATTTTAGGCTAATATTTGAAATGTATCATTTTGAAAATGGCGGACAATTGAAATTCCAGATGACAAATTCATTTGTGTTCACAAGGTTTAATATTTGCTCACCAAAATTTCAGGATGTTTTTTAGGCAGTTTATTCCATTTTGTACGTTATGTACGTACTCAAATGACCCAAAACCAACGCAGATTTGTTTAATGTATATTGTCTGTAATTGTTTATTTGTGGTATATTCAGATTTTCTTACTTTTTATTGGGTATTTTGCCACTGAAAAATATTTAAAAATTTTAATGAAATTAATTAATTTTTTTTGAAACAGTCAAGTACTCAAGAACCAACCTCTGTCTGATCCGTTTGGCGCAGAGGAATTTTTATTAAAATTTTTAAATATTTTTCAGTGGCAAAATACCCAATAAAAAGTAAGAAAATTTAATGTATAATTGCGAATATTCTTGGTTTTTAGTTTGTCCCGACCGGATTTCTAGAACCGGAAATATGCACCTTTTTACATAAAGAAACGCTGTTCAAAAAACAAAATTGTTCATAAAAAAAACTTTAAAACTCATGTATACAGGGTGTCCCATAAGTAACGATACACAGAGCAATGGCAAATTCCTTACGTAAAAATATTGCGATTAAACAAACTTACCTTAGTCCAAAAGTTGATATCAACAGAAATACAGGGTGTCAAAATTAAATTTTTGTTTTGGTTTTTTTAAATAATTTCTTTAAAAATTGAAATATTTCAACAAAATTTGGTTATTGGGGTTTTTTTAAGGCAAGGGATTCAAATCTGTTCATAGTTTTGCTATTATTTGTAGATGCCGTAGATGGCGCCACCTCTACGTTAGCTTTCGTCCCGTGTATCCGTCATATATCTTATTTACGAATTAAAAAAAAAATTTTAATTGAAAATTCCTGATTTCCTGTTTTTTCTACGTAAAAAAGGTATACCTGCTAAATGTCGCTACGAATAACCGTTTTCGAGATATTCAGTTTTAAAGTATTCGATGCAACCAATTTAAATTAAATTAAATATCTTTTATTGTTTGATTTACAGGATAATATAGCGTATAAAAACAAATTCTCTTTTTACAGATTTTTTAAATTTATTACATTCCAACACTAGCAAAAAGGTACGAAGAACAATGACTTTGAAATAAGTAAAATTAAAATTAGAAATAGTTTTTATTTAAATACTAATTTCATGAAAAACAAATAAATAAATAAATAACAATAATTAATTTAAAAAAAAGGTCCGTCCTCAAATGTTTGAAGTGACTTCCGTTTACTTCAATACATTTGACGATGCGTTTATTAAATCAGCGCCTTATTTTAATAATAATTGTTCGTTTTGAAACGATTCGGCTGCATTTCTAATTCTCTGCAATAATTCTTCTCGCTTTATTGAATCTTGATACACAAAAGATTTCATGTAGGTATCCCCATATGCAAAAATCCAACGGATTACAATCGGGACTCCACGCAAGCCAAGGCATATTACTCCCAAGACCTATCCAGCGACCAGGAAAATTTGTATTTAGATAGTTTCTGATCGATATAAAAAAATGCGCTGGAGCTCCATCTTGCATAAAAACATATTTTCTCTTAAATTTACTGGTACATCATCCAAGAACTCGCCTAGCTGAGTTTGTAGAAGAAAGTAAGTATAATTCACCGTTTAAATTAGGTGGTAACTCGTACGGTCCAAAAAAAAATTATCAAAAACTCCACACCAAATGTTTACTTCAAATTAATGTTGAAAGTGGCGTTCGGCTACTAAGTGCGGATTTTCTATGTCGCGCCAATGTTCTTGACTAAAGATGACGGTCTCGGATTATTAGGGGTCGAGCTTGAGCTCTTTGCCCCAATCATCGCTCTAGTCCTGTTAGCAACCCCCCCCCCTGGTCCTGGCTGTTGGACCCTGCCAGCTGGGTCGTTTCTTCTCGCGCTCTTCTGTCTTGGTCTTCTTTCTTCGCTGGCATGTATAGGCTCCCGGGAGCGTCTTTCGTCTGTCGTGAGAGGGAACGGCTATTACCGAGCCCTTTCGGAGTTTGAAAGGGATTTAGGAGTGTTGACTAGTCGGAAGCCCAGGGTGCCAATTGGCATCATGTGCTCTGATTTCGTCGGGGTGAAGTGTGAACTGTGTAGCTCAGGATTGTGTTCGGCCAAAGACGCTTTCTTAGCGTCAGAGGCCGGCACGGACTCTGTCTACCTATCATAGGGTTACGGATAAAGCTTTTTTGCATGAAAAATCCTTGAAATCAATGACTTACTTCAGTTGCAGCAACCATACGCCTCGTACTTATTTCTGGGTTTTCTGCAACACGGACCAAGATTTCCTCCTCCTTTTCCACAGTGATTGTTTTTGGGCGTCCCACGACATCTCACTTAGGACGAAAGGAACCAGTTTTTTTTTTAAATTCTCCAAAGATATATGTCGGACACGGGACGTAAACTACCGTAGGTGGCGTCATCTACAAATAACAGTAAAACTATGAACAGATTTGAATCCCTTGCCTTAAAAAAACCCTAGTAACCAAATTTTGTTGAAATATTTCAATTTTTAAAGAAATCATTTAACAAAAACCTGTATCTCTTTTGGACTAAGGTAAGTTTGGTTAAATCATAATAGACCGGGAGTTAGCGACAGATTTTCAGACGTGATTTACTCCTGTATGCCTATTGGAATATATTAAGGTATCGATATTCTGACGATAATAAACCATATATTAATGAATAATCCCGGGTTCTTCTTATTTGAAAGTTAGTTAACATTTGTTTGCAAATTAGGGGTTTTTATGCGATTTCTATCAGGCGGTCATGTGTTTCAAAATGAAATTCAACTAAAAAGCTACATGCAAAGTCATTGGCATACCGTTTGCGTGAGTCCATAGGGTCGCGTCGGACAGGTGTACCTGTGTTTAAAGAAATTATTTATCTGCGTTTCGGAACAGTCTGCTATTGAGTAGTATACATCTTTATGCTATACGTGAGCTAAAAGAAAATGGCATACCGTTTGCGCATGTCCAAGGGCACCTCGTATTAAAACCATCTAGTAAATTTTTCTTAATTATAGGTAAGAAATTCAATTCTGCACAAAAAAGGTCTCTTGATATTTTTCGATATCTCGCTTAGTTCCCGAGATATAGCCAAAAAGTCGAGAAAATAAAAAAAATTGTAGTTTCGAGCTTATTTATATTCTACTTGTATTTTCAACTATTCCGGATATCTTGTGTAGTTCCCAGTTTAAATCGAAATCAGAATAAAAGAGAGATCGAACAATCAAAATTCGGAGGAAAAAACTGATATAAATGATGAAAAGTAGGCAGCCTGTGCCTAGATTTTTTTCTATCCGTAATGAAAATTCTGTTTTTTTGCAAACCATGAACCTTTTGAATCAGTATGCCGCTTATGATTTGGCGTAGATATCACATGATTCACCTAAAAACGGAGAGGCATACTGTATAACATTATAAAAAATAAGTCGTTTATTTCGCACTAGCCGTTGTCGTGCTTTTAGATATTATTTTATGCTTGACAGCCTTGGACTCAACCAAACGGTATGCCATTCGGTATACCACCTAAATACATCTGAATGGAGTGAAAAACAAAGGGCATACTGTTTAAACACACGAAAATTTCATTAACCATTTTTCAACTTCTGTTGGGCATGCCTGCACTTTTTACTGTCCCAATCGCTATGCCAATTTCATATACATCATACGTTATCATAAACTGCATGGGAACATAATGGTATACTGAATTAAATGACGGCATTATTAAGAAAAATTTACTAGATATTTTTAATGCGAGGTGCCCTTGGACATGCGCAAACGGTATGCCATTTTTTTAGCTCACGTATAGCATAAAGATGTATACTACTCAATAGCAGACTGTTCCGAAACCAGGCCTGTAGCTAGGGGTGGGCCAGGACGGGCTAAGCCTAACTAACTTTTAAATATGAAGAACCCGGGATTATTCATTAATATATGGTTTATTATCGTCAGAATATCTATACCCAAGAGGCATACTGGACTAATCACGTCTGAAAATCTGTCGTTATCTCTCGGTCTATAATATTTTTACGTAAGGAATTTGCCATTGCTCTGTGTACCATTACTTATGGGATACCCTGTATATATACTCCTGGTGAACTGGTGATACCCCAGAAGGTGTGAAATTATAATATTGCTGTTACAAAACTATGCATATCTCATCGTTTTCTTGTCTCTTTTTACTGCGCTATAAAGGAAATTTTCTGATTGGCACTGTACCTAGTGATTTATAATAACTCACGAGTGAATTATTATAACTCACGCTATTTGTTTATGGAGACTATTGCTTGTTCAAAAGCAATTCATTAATTAATATATAATCTAATAAGAGTAGATAAATTCTTTTACTTGTTACAGGTATTTGTATCGAGCGAATTTTTTTATCGTTTCCCTACTTGCTACTTAGTGTATACAAAAATCCCGGTTAGTGAGATCCAGCAACAGACATTGTAAACGTGCATGCTCGCCAATATTCTTGACTAAATATGACGGTCTCGGATGATTAGGGGTCGAGCTTGAGCTCTTTGCCCCAATCATCGCTGTAGACCTGGACCGGCCTCGTAAGTGGTGGGCCTGCTGTTTCGCCTCCCCCCCCCCCCCCGCAAATGCGGACGGTATTGGCGATGCTAGCCAACCTCCCCTGGTCCTGGCTGTTGGACCCTCCCAGCTGGGTCGTTTCTTCTGGCGCTCTTCTGTCTTGGTCCTCTTTCTTCGCTGGAATGTATAGGCTCCCGGGAGCGTCTTTCGTCTGTCGTGAGAGGGAACGCCTGTTACCGAGCCCTCTCGGAATTTGAAAGGAATTTGGAAGTGGTGACTAGTCAGAAGCCCAGGGTGCCAATTGACATCATGTGCTCCGATTACATCGGAGGGAAGTGTGAACTGTGTAGCTCAGGATTGTGTTCGGCCAGAGACGCTTTCTTAGCGTCAGAGGCCGACACGAGCTAGGGTAAGGGAACCGAGCTGGTTGTTTGCTTGGTACCCACGGGATCGGGTAATTGGATGTTTTTGGCCATTGTCTCCTTGCGGTGTGGTTTGCAGATCGGGCTCAAACAGATAAAGGGTTAGTTATACATACCCATTATCCAGGATCTGGAGCTTCGGCCTCTTCTGCCTCGGAGCGTCGTTGGGGTCATAGTCAGTCGTCTGTCTGACCAGCGGATTCCCATGCTCTGCTGTACGGGCGTATAGGTTCTTCGCTCTGTCCCGGATGACTTCAGTTACTGGGGTGTATTCCAGGTCTCTGAAGATGTCCGCGTTTCTGACAAACCATGGTGCATCCACGGCGCACCGAAGTGCGACGTTTTCCACGGCTTGCATCCTCTTCAAGTAGGTGGCTGCTTGGTATCCTCAGGCAACAGAGGCGTAGGTCAGAATAGGTGCAATGAGAGTCCTGATAAGCGTGAGCTTGTTTCTCAGGTTGAGTTGGCTCTGTCTACCTATCATAGGGTAAAGTAGAGTCCTCCTCGTCCTCGCTTTCTGTATTATCGCTTCCGTGTTCTGTCTCCACGTCAGGCTTCGATCCATGATAACGCCAAGGTACTTGACGGTATCGTGCCATCGAATGTTCTCGCCGTTCAAGGAAACGTCCTGTGGGAGTTTGCTTCCTGACTCTCTTGAAGAGGATGGCTTTGCTTTTCTCCGCGTTGATTTTGACTTTCCACTTGTTGCACTACTCTTCCAGAAGGGATGCTGCTTCCTGGAGGTTACGAGTCGCAAGTCTTGCACTCCATGATCTTGCGATTATGGCCGTGTCGTCTGCGTAGAACGCCAAAGAGGTCCTTGCAGTTCTTGGCATGTCGGAGGTGTAGATGATGAACAGGTGGGGAGAGAATACCGATCTCTGCGGTACACCTGCTTCCATGAGCCTATAGTTTGACAGCTTGTCGGCATTCTTCACACGGAGTTGCCTCCGGTGAAGGTAGGATCTCACAAGCTTGACTATGCCGACAGGGTAACCCATCGACAAAATTTTCGCCAGGAGACCTCCATGCCAAACCCTGTCGAAGGCCTTGGCTACAACTAAGAAGATCGCTCCTGTGACTTGACGGTGGTTGAAACCCTCCGCGTTGTACTCCGTTAGGCGAAGTACTTGGAGCTCGGTGGAATTTTCTGTTCGGTAGGCGAACTGCTTATCTGGAATGATCTGGAGCTCATCGGTCAGGGTTTTAAGTCTCTTCAGGATGATCCTCTCTGCTACTTTACTCATCGCAGGTAGGAGACTGGTGGGCCTGTAATTTGAAGGAAAGGTTAGATTCTTACCTGGTTTGGGAATCATAATGACGTCTGCTTGCTACGCCACTAGGCATGACAAAGAAGTATCAGGACAATTTCTTTATTATCGATAATTACTACTTATTACCGTTAACGAGATTTTCGCGAAAAACGATTTTTGTCACCTTTGACCCCGAGTCATATTTTTAGCGGCACACATATCGACGGGGACTTTTGGGATGATGTTTAGAACGAACCACAAAAGGAAGGTTCATGCAAAAATGCAGCTTTCTCCTATTTTTTGTACTCTGCAATGTCTCTATTCACTGTATTATTAGTTATTATATTACAAAGATACGATCACCCTACATCCCGTATAGTGGAGGTCCAGAGGCAGTGGCGGAACTATGGCATAGCACGGTTGTGCAGTGCACAAGGATCCAAACCTGTAGGGGGGGACCAAATTCAGATATCAATGACAAACTGATAAACTTGACTATTGATTCACAAAGTAGTAGTTCAGAATGCATTGTTTTATTTCTCTTTCTAGTTCCGACTTGACTTATTGCCAGATTGTATATTTACATTTTATTTGTGATAAAATATGATATGCCTTCATCCGGGAGATTTGTTGTCTTTGGGATTACTGTGTGCTTGAAATTTTTCAAAATTTTATGTTGTTTCTATTTTTGTAAAAAAGATTCAGACTAAAATGGACCCTCCTTTGGGCAGGGGGGCAATTTTGATATAAGAATCCAGTAGACCGTATTTTTTAAGTCCGAGAAACTATCCTATCAGGCGTATTCCAAAATTAGTATCATGGGGCATTATACCGAGGTACCATTTCAGTTTGTCCAAATTCTTATCAAAATTATTGATATTACAAAATAAATCCTTAATCACACCACGATTTATTCACTTCAATAACAACCACTCTACCATAAATATGACTAGGGAGACCTGTTTATACAGTGCAAGCACCAACATGCCAGTTCCAAAAAGTGGTGGGGAAGAACGCCAGCGTGCAAGTAAAACAAATATATTTGTTTTACTGGCGTCACAAGCGACTCGCACGTTGGTTTTGCCAGTTACCGGCAACAAGGTATTTACACGTTACCAGTCACATTGGCACGTTTACTGGCAACGTGTAAACGAGCCTTTAAGAATGGCTACCATATTACGTGTTATTGGCTCCAAAACAAATGTATTCAATTTGTTACTTTTTTTAATTCCGAGAGTCAAAACTATGCAATAAACCGGTATGAGGTATTTTCGCCAGTTTTTGGGCTGTCATACGATGATATTCTGAAAGAGCGCACAAAAAAAAAATCTAAATTTTTTCAAATTTTACAATTGTTAAACGCTCGGTTAAACGTTAGTCGAGTAGAAACAATCGTTAAGCAATTTTGGAATGAAAAATATCTGCCGAAAAGTTGAAAATATATTTTAAATGTTTTCCCGTAATTATCCCTGAATAAAGGCAAAATATAAAATTTTGAAAAGTTAGTCGAGTAAAAATAAGCGAAAGATAATTAATTTTAGAATAAAAAATCTGCGAAAATTACCTACTCTGTTAACGGGACTCGAAGCCGGAAAACCTCTTGGTCGTTGCTTAATATTAAAAACGGCTTTTTTTACATTTGTGACAGGTACTGCACGTAAGTTATTTACTAGGCCGCTCGTTACTCGGCGCACCGCTTTCAGTCCTGCCTACTGATGGGCGGGTATTCAATGGATCTTCGACAACGTATTAAGGTGGCCATTACCTGGAAAGACACATGCGATAGGGAAATATACCGGGTGTCACAAGTAAGTGGCTCACCCTTATATTTCCTATTTTTTTTTAACTTATTCATTTGAAATTTGGGGTGCATAAACTACCTGTAAAAATGGATTTTTGGACATGAAAAATGGTATGAGACCATTTCCGGTTTACTCGGAAATGACCGCAACTTTCGAAATTTAAATGAAACACCCTGTATATTTTTACATTTGGATTCAAGACAACATTCTGAGTATACCATGAGAATTTCGCGAATTTTTGAGTCGATGTTCAGTTTTTTTAAGCATTTTAAGATATTCGTCTAGAGTGCTTTGGAATACCAAAATTTGTTCTACGGCATGTAAAGTCCAAGGGAAAAATATAATTTTTCATTTAATTTCATTAATAACCATTTACGAAGCCTCCAAAGTTGAACATATCACTTTTTTATCGATTTTTTTTTCAAATGGGAAGGTGGTGGCTCATTGTGTTCAATAAATTATAGATTTTTTTCTGAATTCATTGATATCCATTTCAAATCTATGCTATTTGTTTTTCTATTTTATTTAATTTGTTTAAAAATAAAAAATCTACGCAAAGTAGTGGCTCACCCCTATAACTTTTTTATTGTTGAACATATCAAAATGAAACTAGGGGGCCTAGGGTCATACAGAAAACTGCATTTTTTGACATATGAAGTAATTTAATACCACTTCCGGTTTCGCAGGAAATAACCCTAACTTCTGATTTTCAAATGGAACACCCTGTATAATATTACATTTTTGGAATCAGAATGAATTTTTGAACATGTGTGGTGATTTTTATAAATTTAAGGCAAGTTGTTATTTTTTATAGCAATTATAAATTTTAATCTAGACTGCTATGAAATAAAAAATAAGTACTTTGTCATTTTAGATTGTACATAAAATAATATTTATACATAGTTACTATTATTAACCATTATGTAGGCATTTTAATGCAAGTAATTTTTTTTTTTTTAACTCTTTATGTTTAAATGGGACGGTGGTGGCTCCTTATATCCATTAAATTGCCCTTTTCTACGAATCCATTGATATTACTCTGCTTGGGTTTTTATTAACATTTATTTAAATAACTGTAAAAACAGATTGTACTTGTGGTATTTTAAATCTACAGTTATTATTATACGGCTGTCAAAAAATTTCGCATCAAGTTACCTTTGCATTTTAAAGAAAAAAAACGTATGTTTATTATTATTTAAAATTCTAAATCAAAATTTTTAAATAACAATACATTGTAAGAAAACTGAATCAAAATTAAAATATTTACAATTAACAAAAATTACAAGTATTGTTCAAAGTGGTCTCCGCCACGAGCTATACACTCTCTTGCTCGATGTTCTGTCTCTAAATGACGTTTTCCAATATTTTAGGTGTTATAGTATTGAATGCAGCTCTTATTCTATTTTTTAGATTTTCTAATGTCAAAACTGGTATCCCGTACACTTTATCCTTGAGATATCCCCATAAATAAAAATCCAAACAGGTTAAGTCCGGAGACCTGGCAGGCCACCGTACTGGACCATGAGTTGCTATCACTTGTTCACCATACGTCTCAGTGAGATGATTTAAAACAATTCTGCTATTGTGCGGAGGAGCACCATCTTGTTGAAAGTATAAGTTCCTAAATTGAGCTAATGGTAGCTCTGCAACTTCATCCCATATCTCATATTGTAGAAACTCGAGGTATCTTTCAGCCGATAGTGTTCCTTGAAACAAAATAGGCCCTACTATGCGGTGTCCATAAATTCCAGCCCATACATTTTTGCCAAAACGTTCTTGAAAATTATTGGTTCTGACTAAATGTTGATTTTCTTGAGACCAGTATCTAGTGTTGTGTCGATTAAACATTCCATTATTTGTGAATCTAGATTCATCTGAGAATAACACATTTTCTAAAAATCTGTTATCTTGTTCACATTTATTAATAGTACAGTCAATGAAGGCTTTTGCTTCCGAAATCTTTCAACCGTCAACGATTTGCGTGAAAATTTGAGAAAAGTTAGTGTATGCCTCAGATATTAAAAGTGACATGGTGCCAACTTGCGCTTTTACCCTGGGGGTGGATGCCACCCCTTCTCGGGGGCTGAAATTTTTATGGCCAAAATAACCCCGGGAGTCGATAGAGAACCTAATTCTAAGCAAAAAAGTTCTATGAAGTTTTTTCGAAAGTTATTCGTGATTGAAAACTCGCCATTTTCATTAAAAAATGACACTTTTTTCAATGGTTTTTAAGAATAACTCGAAAATTATGCGTCTAATGAAAAAAAGTGTAAGGGACATAATTGTAGCTTATAAAAAAACAAAGAGATTCGTTTTTTCAGGAATATCCTAGGTGCAATATAAAGGGAGATATGGTTGACGAAAGGAAACTTTTTTTTTGTGAGTACTCGAATCGGTGCATTCAACTTGAAATAACGGAAAAATAATCGACTTTAGGGGTATAATGCTAATAACAATTTTTATAGTGCTTAAAAAGACCTTTAAAATGAGCACTGTAAAAAGTCGATTGCATTTAAATTAAGCGAGATACAATGCCAAAAAGATTGACTATGTTTTTTGAATTTTTCTAAAAAAATTTCTTTTTTTAAAAATAACTTCGAAAGGTAGACAGATGCGCAAAATTTAGTATAAAACAAAAATATAGATTTTTTTTCAGTAAAAATTTTGGTTTTTTCGAAAAGTCCTTAGTCTTGTAGTCCATCAAATTACCTTTAAAATGGTTTTTAGATGGGCTCAATAACATGAAAATTGACGGAGATATCGTCAAAAAACCAATTTAATTTTTTCAGAGACATTTTTGGAGTAAGCAATTTGTACCTATAAATATCGTGTATACGTACGCATACACAATCACACGCATACAAGCGCTCGCAGACACACACATTTAAAGATAAAATAACGGAGCACTCTGTGCAGCTGGCTCAAAACTTTGACCAGTAAGAAGAAATCGAACGTGATAATAGCTCTGATGAAGAGTAGTTTGAAAAACAGGATGTTGTAATTTTTATACATTAATATTTGATAAAAAATAAAAAAACTTTGAAATGTTATATATTGCAATGCTTATTTTAATCTAAACCTAAACTAACAAATTTTACTATTATAAGCCACGGATGCACTAGTGAAATGTTTTAAAATCTTAAAAAAATGATTTTTCACCAATTTATACATAAAGGGTAATTTTGGGGGTTGAAAATTAGAAATAAATAAATAAAATAAAATATATCATGAGCAGTGAAAACGATTCTGGAAAACTGAAGCTAATAAAGCTGCTAAAAAATTGTTTTTAATTGATTCTAAAGTTAGGGGTGGTTTCTAGGGGTTAAAATTAAACAATAAATTGATAAATAAATAAATTAATAAACTTGTAAATATTCAGTAGAATCCATTTTTATTTATCTTTTATTGGAAACCCAAAATTGAAACAGTTAAATCTGCTAAAACATATTTTTTTCTTTAATTTTAGGAGAAGGGGTAGTTTTTAAGGGTTGAAAATTTACAATTCATAAATAAATTATATATAATGAGCACTAAACAATTCTTTGTTTCGTTAATGTGCGATTTCACATGGCAGAGAGACAAAGAAAACGATTTTTTCCTGATTTGCGACTTTACGGGGTAGTTTTTAAGGGTTGAAAACTTTATGGAAATCATAAATCATGCTTCAAAATGTTAAAGAATATGTATTCTACATAACTAAGTAAGATTCCATTGATAGAATGCTTAAATTAGCATTTTTTAAATATTTTCACAAAAGGGGTTGATTTCACCCCTAAAACGCAAAAAACGCAATTCCGCACAATGTCACTTTTGAAGATAAGGGTAAAACAAGCCTGCTCCCAAATTTTCAGAAAAATCGATGACGGTTGAAAGATTTCGGAAGTAATAGCTTATTTTTACCTTCATTGACTGTACTGTAAGTAACGACTCACAGTATTGTTGTACCCTTCGATCATTATCAGCTTCATAAAGATGCTGGTGTAAATTGTATTTAAAAGAATGATAATTGTGTTGTTTTAATATGCGTCTTACAGTTTCCTTATTTGAACCCAATTCCTCTGCTATTTGTCTCGTCGAAGCAGTTTAATCATAGTTTACTGTAGCTAGCACATTAATTTTCATGTCCTCACTTACTACGAACGTTGGGTTGCGCACCCTTGGTTCCCGCAGCATTTTCCTTTCCGACTTCTTAAAATAATGTCGGGATGGACATATTCTTTCTGGAAATCTTTCATTATAAATTTCGTGTGTACGCTTTCCATTTTTACGATATTCCCCGTAAATAAGAAGCATGTTAACTTTCTCATTATTTGTATACACCATTATTGCAATACTTAACTAAAAGTTTCAATTAGAGAACTGTCATTTCATTTATTTTGTTTCTCTTTTAAAATGCAAGGGCAACTTGATGCGAAATCGCAGTTAACTAAAAGTTTCAGTTACAGAACTGTCATTTCGTTTATTTTGTTTCTCTTTTAAAATGCAAGGGTAACTTGATGTGAAATTTCTTGATAGCCGTATAATAATAACTGTAGATTTAAAATAACACAAGTATAATCTGTTTTTACAGTTTTTTAAACAAATGTTAATAAAAATCCAAGCATAGTGATATCAATGGATTCGTAGAAAAGGGCACCACCGTCCCATTTGAAAAAAAGAGTTATTTCAAAAAATACTAAATTACTTGCATTAAAATGCCTACAAAATGGTTAATAATAGTAACTATGTATGAATATTTTTTTCTGTACAATCTAAAATGCCAAAGTACTTATTTTTTTATTTCATAGCAGTCTAGATTAAAATTTATAATTGCTATAAAAAAAAAACAACTTGCCTTAAATTTATAAAAATCACCACACATGTTCAAAAATTCATTCTGATTCCAAAAATGTAATAATATACAGGGCGTTCCATTTGAAAATCAGAAGTTAGGGTTATTTCCTGCGAAACCGGAAGTGGTATTAAATTACTTCATATGTCAAAAAATGCAGTTTTCTGTATGACCCTAGGCCTCCTAGTTTCATTTTGATATGTTCAAAAATAAAGACGTTATAGGGGTGAGCCACTACTTTGTGTAGATTTTTATTTTTAAATAAATTAAATAAAATATAAAAACAAATAGCATAGATTTGAAATGGATATCAATGAATTCAGAAAAAAATCTATAATTTATTGAACACAATGAGCCACCACCTTCCCATTTGAAAAAAAAAGTTTTCGATAAAAAAGTGATATGTTCAACTTTGGAGGCTTCGTTCGTAAATGGTTATTTAATTATAATGGTAATTTAATGAAAAATTATATTTTTCCCTTGGACTTTACATGCCGTAGAACAAATTTTGGAATTCCAAAACACTCTAGACGAATATCTCAAATTGCTTTAAAAAACTGAACATCGACTCAAAAATTCGCGAAATTCTCATGGTATACTCAGAATGTCGTCTTAAATCCAAATGTAAAAATATACGGGGTGTTCCATTTAAAATTCGAAAGTTGCGGTCATTTCCGAGTAAACCGGAAATGGTCTCATACCATTTTTCATGTCCAAAAATCCATTTTTACAGGTAGTTTATGCACCCCAAATTTCAAATGAATAAGTTAAAAAATAAAAGAAATATAAGGGTGAGCCACTTACTTGTGGCACTCGGTATATTATTATTATTATTGAGTGAAAATTCCTAGTAATAGTCTTGTTATGATTCTACTTAGGTAGTCTTATAGTTTTTTAAAAGATATGTACTAAGAAAAAAAAGTTATGGCCAAGATGTCTCTTTTTAGGAAATGGTCACCTTAAGGCACATTCTGTCCATTTTATCATTTTTTTTGTCGCCGCGACACGCCTCCGCGCCGCCGGGTATATTACGCGCCGCCGGGTATATTACACGCCGCCGTCGGCACACGCACCCATCGCGCGGGCACTGATTTTTTTTCTTAAAATTTGGGCGGTACGCCAGTGGGTGTTGTTGTTTTGAAAAGGCTGAGGGCCGAAGATGACTCACTTTAAAGGACGCCGCACCAAATGCATGGGGAAATCGATCCTGGTGAAATATTTTGGGAAAAGACAGTTCTTGTCCTGATGAAACTTTCAAATGGAATTTGGGTCTAAAAATCTCTCATTTCAGAGTTATGCCCATTTTCGACGGGACGTCTAAAATGAGCATAAATGGGTGAATAAAAAGTACCGGAACGGTCAAATATTTCGAGAAATATACATCGGATCGAAACAAAAAAAGTACATGTTAAATTATCTATTCACTTTGAAACCTCTATAATCACTCCGATATACAAAAACGGTAGCAAGGCATTAATAAGTAACTACAGACCAATAAGTCTAATAACTAACTTCGCTAAACTTTTTGGAAAATGTTTAAAAGAACAATTAATCTTTTTCTTAAACAGGTACAACTTGATGTCGAAACACCAGTTTGGATTTACACAAGTCCTAAGTACTAGTAACGCTTTATATGAAGTTATAAGTGAAACAAGCTAACCGTATTACTCTTCACCGATTTACACTTTTGTTGCACATTCTATAGGATACCCTGCGCAGTTTTTTTGTAAATAATATTTGTTTTAGATATTTTTAGTTTAATTACAAAACATAAAAAAAATTATGAATTTTTTTTTTTATTTAAAAAAAATTAAACTTTTTTATTTATCGATCGATTTTGCCCGGACTTTTTGTTCTTAAGTTATCGTGCTTACAAGAAACGTGACGGACGGACAGACAGGCGGACGGACGGACATTTTGAAACTTGTTCAGAATTCGATCACCAACACAGTGATATGAAAATTTTTTCTCTACGAGCAATATTACCGGTTTTAGAAATGCGCCAATCGAATGCAATATACTCTTCATTTTGTATTTACGAAGAGTATAATAACCAACCAACTGGCTAATATTAAAAAATGTATAACTGTTTTTCTTGACTTTGCCAAGGCTTTCGACACGGTGCCACATGAGAAACTCCTCAACGTTCTTGAACGTTACCGCGTTGGACTTATTTAGATCTTACCTAACAAATAGACTCCAACATGTAAAAATCAGAGACACCTTAAGTAATGCAAAAGAAATAAAAATCGGAGTACCTCAAGGGACAGTGCTTGGACCAATTTTATTTAACATATATAAATTCATTACCATCAGTAAACAACTATGGAAAAACTATATCATACGCAAACGACACTGTCTTAATCTTTGCTGAGAACACATGGGAAGAGGCGAAAACTCGAGCTGAACTAAGACTAAAAAAGGTAAAATATTGGTTAGATTCATACAAATTATCACTGAACATAAAAAAGACGAACTATATTGCTTATTCCATAACATGTGCTAACCGTCCAGACTTTAACACACTAAGAATCGACCAAAACTTAGAGGTAATCAAGGAAACTTTGACAACTAAATATCTAGGTGTCATTATAGATTCTAATTTAAAATGGTAAAACCACATCAACTACTTAACAAATAGAATAAGAACTCTGGTACATACATATTACATCTTAAGAGATATACTAAATCAAAGATACTTATCACCTTATATCAAACTCTAGTAGAATCGTTACTACGTTAAGGACTAGTCGTTTGGGGAAGCCTTAATACTCTAAAGCAACAAAATGTTGTAGAAAATTCAATATTGAAAAAATATATAAAAGATAGATTATACCCAACAACATTATTATAAAAGGATAAAATCAGTAACATGCGTACCATGTACATTATATCCATCTGTACTTATATCCCAAAAGCGATACCTAGTTTAAGAGATTACATATCCCACAACTGTAGTACTAGAAGTAAAAATAGTCAGCATATTAAAATACCTAAAAGTAAACAAAAATATCGCTAAGAGATTTTTAAATTATCTAGCCCCAAAATTCTACGACCTGTTACCTTATGAAATAAGAAAAATTAAAAACATTAAAAGATTCACTAATTTATGCAAAACATATATCATCCAAAATTATTTCGCATTTATTAAATTGTTTTAATTTATTTAAATTTATGAAACTTTATGCTTAAAGTAATATATAGGTTTAATTATCACCAATCTTGTCAATAATTATAAATTATATGCACATTAAGAATGTTTCATTTTAAGTTCATTTTTAGGTTTAAACTGCGTTAAGAAAATGATGTTTCCATTACCTTATGTAGGCACAATAGGCACATACAGGAATTTAGGTTTACCTGACTTCCTAGATACCAGACATGATAGTAAAACATACTGTTTTACTGTCATTGGTGGCCAGATATAAAACAACCCTTGCAATGTAACTAATATTATATTATGTTATTTATTGTGTATTTAATTATTTAAAGTTTATATATCCCTACACTTCTGTATTATTTTTATGTATTGCATACGATGGTTGAATAAATATTAAATTATATTGTTGCGTATTTTCCACTTTTTAGGAAACAGCCCTGTATGAATCCATGGGTTCTGAATAATTTCAACAAGAGATAAACACCACTAACACTTTATTTAACAATTTACTGACTATACAATACTTTAAATTCAAAATAACCTTTACACTTTGTTTACTTGATATTTAACCTCACTTTTCACTTTTCAACTTGTTCACTTTTATAAACTGCCTTCTTAATAAACTTCTTCCTCCGCGCTGGTAAACGCGCCTTATATACTCTGAAATTACCTCTAGAATGAACCAGAATCTTCTTCCACCATACTCCAGAAAAGTCCATGGCTCCTTCTACAAGCTTCCAGTTACTACTAGTAGGCATAGGCGTATCAATTTCCAGTTCCAAGTGGGTGTAATTCATAACACTACCCCCTCCTTAAGCCTGATCGTCCCGATCAGGCCACTCAGAATCATCGATGTATTTCGCCAGTCTGTCCAAATGCACGATCTTCATCTTGGACTTTTTGCTTCGTTGAATCGGATAGACGACGTCATTAATTCGGGTAATAACAGTATACGGTCCATCCCAAGGCGGCTGAAGTTTCGGTGACCTTCCTTTCTTCCGCTGTGGGTTGTACAGCCAAACCAGATCTCCTGCCTTGAACCCTTCTGAACTACCCTTACGGTCATATCGAGCCTTCATTCTGTCACTGGCTATGGTGATTTGGTCTCTAACTAACTCATGGACATTCCTTAGCCGTTCACTCACTTCATCTACATAGCTGTTCACAGGAAGCCGTTCTCCACCTGGTGTTCCAAACATCAAATCACACGGCAGTCTGATCTCATGACCAAATACTACACGAGCCGGAGTCTGTTTTGTAGTCTCGTGGATAGTAGCTCTATATGCCATGAGGAAAAACGGTATGTGGAGATCCCAGTCACGTTGATTTTTATGAACGACTTTAGAGAGATGTTCTTTCATAGTCTTATTATGTCGCTCCACCATTCCATCTGATTGCGGGTGAAGGGCTGTCGTCCGTGTTTTGTGTATTCCCAATAACTTGCAGATTTGCTGAAATACCCCTGACTCAAAATTTCTCGTTTGATCTGAATGCAGCTCCAGGGGTACACCAAACCGACATATCAAGTTATCTACCAAGACTTTGGCGACAGTAACCGCTTCCTGGTTCGGAATTGCGTAGGCTTCAGGCCATTTACTAAAATAGTCCATGGCAACCAGTATGTACTTGTTACCGTCCTTGGTTACTGGGAATGGTCCGGCTATATCGATCGCAATCCTCTCAAAAGGAGTCCCGACGTTATATTGCTTCATTGCACCCCTACTTCTAGTCTGTGGTCCCTTACTGGCTGCACAAATATTACAATTACGACACCAAGCTTCAACATCTTGACGACTATTTACCCAGTAAAATCGTTCACGTACCTACTTTTCAGGGTCTTGTTAACGCCGAAGTGTCCACCGGATGCTCCACTATGCACTTCCTGAAGTACTTTCGGTACTCGACACCTGGGAATCACTAGACGCATAACAACTTGCTTCCCATCCGGGCTCTCCCATGCTCTTTTTAACAGCCCGTTCATAACTAAGTGAGTCCCACTATGCCCTGCTGTTTCTCCACATGGCGGCAGTGCTTGCAGGCGTCCTTGCATGGTCTTCTAGATAAAGCGTCTGCGTTCTTATGAGATCTTCCTGGTCGATGCTCGATTTTAAAGTCGTACTGTTCCAGCCGTTCTATCCAACGAGCCAGTTGACCTTCCGGGGTTTTCAACTGCAACAGCCATTTCAACGCAGCATGGTCGGTCCTGATTTTGAAATGTCGTCCGTAGAGATACTTATGAAAATGGTCCACTGATTTGACGATGGCCAATAACTCCTTCCTGGTTACACAATAGTTTCGTTCTGGTTTGGAGAGCACCTTGCTGAAGTACTCGATCACTCTTTCCTCTCCGTTCTGAATTTGGGGCAGCACACAACCAATCGAAGAATTGCTGGCATCTGTATCTAAAATAAAAATTCCATTCTGTTGTGGGTATGCTAGCACATGACCAGTGCATAGAGCTGCCTTCAACTTTCTCCATGCCGTTTCACAATCCGGTGTCCACTGGTACTGAACTCTCTCCTCTGTTAGCCGATGTAATGGCTTCGCAATGTCTGCAAACCCTTCCACAAAGCGTCTATAATAAGTACAGAGGCCAAGGAAGCTTCGTACTTCATGAACGTTAGATGGCCTTGGCCAATCTCGTACGGCAGAAATTTTATCGGGGTCCGTTTGTATACCCTCCGAAGACAACGTGTCCAAGGAATTTGACTTCTTTCTGAAATAATAAACACTTCTTCGGGTTCAACTTCAGGTGTGCATTCCTTACTCGCCCAAATACTTCTTGAAGATTTTTCAAATGTTCTGTAAAGTCTCGTCCCATAACCAGCACGTCGTCAATGTAAACCAGGCACGTCTTCCAGGTTAGCCCTCGTAGTACAAATTCCATCAATCTTTCAAAAGTGGCTGGAGCATTGCAAAGTCCAAAAGGCATAACTGTAAATTGGTAAAGACCACTGCCTGCTGAAAACGCTGTCTTTTCTTTATCATCAGGATGAAGCCCAACTTGCCAATAACCGCTCCTAAGGCCTAACGTCGAAAACCATCGTGAGCCTGCCAATGTACTTAACGTGTCATCAATCCGGGGTAAGGGTAACTGTCTTTCTTCGTCACATCGTTCAATTTTCGATAATCGACACAAATCCTAACGTTCCGTCCTTTTTGGCAACCAAAACTACTGGCGATGACCAGGGACTTGTTGACTCCTCAATAACTCCATCTTGTAGCATCTTATCTATCATTGTTGAGGCTTCTTCTTGTTTTGCTAGCGGAAGCCTCCTAGGTTGTTGTCGAATAGCAGGTGAGTCACCAGTATTTATCCGATGCTGGACTATATGTGTTTTTATAAGGGCCTCCGTACTTTTGGCAAATACTGAACTTTCCTTTTCCAGGAACTTGATCGCCTCCTCTCGTTCATCCTCAGATAAATGCTCCATCTGGGAACTCAGCAAGGTCAAAACTTCCTGGTCTATATTTGTAGATGAATTTCCCTCAGTTTGTTCTTCGCACCTTGCTACCTACATAACCGGTTCATAGGAGCTAATCGGTTTGCCTTCTTTAATTGTTACTGCATGGGAATTTAAATTGACGACTCTAATTGGGATTTTATCTTTAGTCCGGGTTAAAGTTCTTGCCACAACAATATTGGTTAGGGTCTTAATAGATTCGTCACCTTCCACCAGGCCAACACGGTAACCTCCAGGATTTCCTTCCAAGGCAGCATCGATGATCTGTTCCGAGTGAACAGGAATCTTAATCGTCTGTGTTGTCAATAACCTTGCTTTATGGAATCGGTCATCTGCGGTTGCCAGGATAAATTCCTCATTTCCAATTTTCAAGACTCGCTCCCCTACGTCAACAATAAACCTCTGCTCTCCCATGATGTCCAGTCCCAAAATGAAATCATCTGTAATGTCAGCCACAATGACCTTGTAATTGAATCTCAACCGTCCAACCTGCAGTTCCAAATTGATCTCTTCATGGATCGCAGCCCTGTCTTCCGTGGCTGTCCGAATAATTGCTTCATTTTGCTTCTTCTTAATCTGCAAGCCTGATATAAACCTGGCCGCACTATTGATGACGTACCACCTGTGTCAACAGTAAACATGCACTTTCTTCCATTCACATATCCTTGCAACAGCAGACTACTTGGAATTCTTCGCAGCTGGGAAATCTTTATTTCTCTGGGGGCACCGTGTTCCCTAGTCAGCACAGCCCCCTTGGTGCTGGCTATCTTTAGTTTTCCTGCTGCTCTTCTACATTTACAGCATTTACTCGTCTGTCCGAGTTCTGCTGTCGACAGTCTCGTTTCATATGTCCTATCCTGCCACAGTTGTAGCATTTAATACCTCCACTTGGCCTTTCTCTATTTTGTTGGTTTTCCTGTCTTCTTGGAGGATTCGATGTAGCCAGTAATTGACTGATCATTTTATTCGTTTTGAGAATCGCGTTCAAGATAGGGTTTTGGTCTCTCTCTTCTGGTTGCGATTCTTCAAGCGTCATAGCCCGCACTCTTGACTTTGGAGTATCCCTATAGACGGCTTCTACCTCTAGAGCATGCACCAAGGCTTCACTACTACTTTTATGTCGGGATAGCCTGAGGACTCGCCTGATCTCCTCGTCCCTTATCCCGTCTAGGAATACCCCCACTGCTGATTGCTCTTTAAATTCTCTTGGCGCATTAGGATATGCTAAATGTGCCAGCCTTTCCACCGCAGCTTCAAATTCTTGCAGACTCTCCAGCTTTCTGAACACGTAATTTCAGCTGGGTCTGGTATACTTGAGCAAGGTGTTGATCGCCATAACGTAGATCTAAGGCAGCTTCTAAAACTCTAAAGTTCCGTTGTTGGTCTACCGGAATTGTCTGGAGCAACTCCAATGCTTGGCCTCTTAAAGCCACGATTAATGCCTTAGCCTTTTCTTCGTCATTCCAGTTGTTTGCACTCGCTGCTGCCTCAAACTGTGTCTTGTAAGCCATCCACGAACTTTGACCATCAAAGGAGGGAATTTTTAATCGCTGGCCTAATGATACCACTTGCTGGTTTCCTCTATCCCTCAACTGTTGTTTAAGTTAGTCTATTTCTCCTTCTACCTGGTGCATTTTCTCTTTGACTTCATTTACTTCTTGTTCGACTCCACTGACTTCTTCCGCTACCTTATTTTTGAGTTCTTCAGTGACGGCAAATATGGCACTCTGTTGGCCTTCTATAATTTTCCTTAGTTCGTCTCTTTCTTCTTGTTGTTTAATGTCCAAGTCTTGCATGATTTTTCTCAATTCTTCCTGACGTCGTTTCTCTTCGTCTTAATGTCGTTTCTTCTCCTCTTGTTTTTCCTCTTGACGTCGTTTCTCATCTTCTTGTTTTTCCTCTTGACGTCGTTTCTCCTCTTCTTGTTTCTCCTCTTGACGTCTTCGTTCTTGATCCTCAAAAATTTTTCTTAATTCTTCTTGACGTTTTTGTTCTTGGTTTATCATCATATTTTGCATTTGTGCCATAAAGTCCTGCATTTGTTTTTCAGATGCCATGCTTCTGGTTGTTATCGGCATATAATTATCAACAAAATTTAATAATCACGTCAATATCGGTAATGGAATTGTCCAGAGAAATCGCAAGACAGCACTTAAACTACTGTCCAAATTGAGAAGTTCTAGAAAGTTCACGAAAATGCACTTAATTAACTACACGAAAAAGTCTTTATCTCTTCTTAGTTCAAAGGATTTAATCACTAATGTCCTAATAAAATGTTCCAAAAATGTCTCAAAAAATGCACTTAACACTATTTTTCTGTGCGAAAATAGTCCTCGAACAATGTCCAGTAAATTAGTCCTTCCTGTGTTAGCACTAACTGTCCCAGTCTTCTCAACACTCCCGAAAAATCCTCTTGTCAAAATTCACCAGTGTTGCGTATTTTCCACCTTTTAGGAAACACCCTGTATGAATCCGTGGGTTCTGAATAATTTCAACAAGAGATAAACACACTTTATTTAACAATTTACTGACTATACAATACTTTAAATTCAAAATAACCTTTACACCTTGTTTACTTGATATTTAACCTCACTTTTCACTTTTCAACTTGTTCGCTTTTATAAACTGCCTTCTTGATAAACTTCTTCGTCTGCGCTGATAATCGCGCCTTATATACTCTGAAATTACCTTTAGAATGAACCAGAATCTTCTTCCTCCATACTCCAGAAAAGTCCATGGCTCCTTCTACAAGCTTCCAGTCACTACTAGTAGGCATAGGCGTATAAATTTCCAGTTTCAAGGGGGTGTAAATCATAATAATATTAAAAAAAAAAAATTGAAAAAGCTATCCAATGATACTAAACTTGAAGCCCTACCCCCACCCGCTAGGGATGGGGGTAAGGGCAACTTTGAAATCTTAAATGCATTTTTAACTTGACGTCTAAAATGAGCATAAATGGGTGAATAGAAAGTACCGGAACGGTCAAATATGTCGAGACATATACATCATATCGAAACAAAAAAAAGTACACGTTAAATATTTTGGAAAAAGCTATCTAATGATACCAAACTTGACCCCTACCTCCACCCCCTGGGAAGGGGGGGTAAGGGCAACTTTGAAATCTTAAATGGAGACCCTCATTTTTTATTACAGATTCGAATTCTACACTACAGAATAGGTTTTGTTTGAAACTTTTTTTCATTCCCGACAGATGGCGTAATCGCAAAAATAAGATTTTTCGCAATTCTCGAGAAATACACCTTAAATTGAAAAATAAAAAATACGTCTTCAATATTCTAAAAAAAGCTATCCAATGACACCAAACTCGACCCACTACCACCGTCCCCTGGGAGTGGGGTGGTGAGCAATTATGGAATCTTAAATGGAAACCCTCATTTTTTTCATTGCAGAATATTGCTGGCTTGGTTGTTAATGCTAAAAGATCTGCCTTAGATCCCGTACATGTGGATCGTTTAATTTTTATACATAACAATTATAACTTACGTAAATAAATATAGGTTTGCTAGACTAAATTTTTGTATCAACTATTTGTGTCGCCGCCGAGACTTTTCTAAGAAGCGGCGTTTTTACGACGCCATCAGCCGCCGAAGAACATAGTCGCGGGCACCGCCGCCGAAAAATGTCCTTTCAGCGCAGACCTTTACTCCAGACGTCGGTGATTGGCCTTAGGAGCGACGTTAAATAAGTGAATAAAAAAAAAGTAAATATTTGTATGCAAGTAGTAAGTACGTGGAGATATAGCAACTATATGTAGATGTAGTTAAAAGATGACGATTTAACGTACCTCACCTACCTCCAGATACCACTGAGGGGATATAGTCATCACAAGTTTTTGTTAAAATTTTCAGAAAAAAATATTTTGAAAACTGACTGACCGACTGGGTTCCAATTTGGTGTACAATTTAGGCACGTTACAAACCTTGTACTAAGTTGTAGTTAGTAGAAGTAGGTACTACAATTTTTACTTATAAAACGAAAACGATGCTGCCCTCTGTCTATTTTGCACACATTTCACGAGCTACCTACGCAAATTTAACCAATTTGTACAAATATTCAATGTTTCCATGAATACATTTACCTAAAATTGAATTGAATACATTTAAAATTTTATGATTCCTGTCCCAAAATTAAACTTAACGAGCAATTCACTAGTACCAGTTAATCACAGGTTAGGGTATGTTATCGAGATGTCTTGTTTTCGGGGATATTAAAAATGGAGCTCTGTAAATCTAGAATTTTTCTTTTGCGTGTCCTTTGGCGTAATTCAACCTTTAACTATTTTTATTTCCTGTATAGCAGTTATAACCGAGTATAAAATTTTGTAAAGGGAAGAGGTTCTAAATTCCACCAGTAGATATTTATGTTTTTCGTTTGTTTAGAAAATGTTTTGGGGAGGACACCGTTTTCAAAATTTATTGCAAGAGATCTTCGTGAGCTATTATGATTGGAGAATGTTAATTCATTTTAGTCGCGATTAAATTGTTCACTAAAAAGTCATGTGAGTGATTAAATAAAAATTTAAGGCTGGTCCAAGTGAACTATTTTTCTGCGATACAAAGCAGAAAAAATTTTCTGATGATTTCTATAATAAGTTATTATCTTATCAGATTTTCATATAGCTAATTTGACGGACAATCTGCCGTATTTCTGACGAAATCGTAATTTACTATACTTCCAACGTTTCTGACTGTAAATATTTGCGTTTATACTGAATAGCACGCAATAAATAATGGTGATTAATTTTCTGTTTACCCCGTTCCTATTTTAATTACTGAAGTGATCGTTTCATTTCGATAATGTTACTTAATTATATCGTATGTATTAGCTACGTTATTATTATACTCTTCGCAAATTCAAAACGAAGAGTATATTGTATTTAATTTTGTGATATAAGGCGTATCAACAATCTTTTGCTATGACTAATTGTATAATTATATCAGGATCTCTTGCTTAATAAGTATTTAATTAGCGACCACTTGCACCATTTTAAACGAAAGTAATCCAGGTTTAATTTTTAAACCAGGATTACCTGTCGACTTGTTGTACAGTATTCAATTTTTTTCGGTTTACTTGATAAGTTAAGGTGTGGTTTAGGGGAATTTGGTATTCGGCTAACTTCACTTTATAAAATTATAACCTTACTTCTCTTGGCCGGCTAATGTCAAATATTTGTTCTGTTCAGAGACAACTCTGTTTCTGTGTTTTTATTGACTGCTATTTACTTTTTTACAAGATTTTTATAAATATGAAAAACCATAATACTAAAATAGCAAGCATGAAGGTCTCAAAAGCAAGAAAAAAAAAATAGCTGACAAATAAAATGTATACTTAATAATAAAAAAGCAACAAAAAGTAATTGCAATCTATTATATGTTTTTTATTTAGTTACTTCATGGAACATTCATAATAACAGTAAAAGCGCAAAATCCGCTAATTTTTCACTATATGAAAAATTGTACTGATAAATACAGCCAGAAAATATGAAAGTATTGGAGCTGATACAAATAAACAAACTTCCTCATCCTCAATGAGAGTAAATAAAAATGTAGGACAGTATTCTTCAGTAGCCTAAACCTCCTGAAAAAGTTCAGATTATCAAAATTTTTAAAATTGTCACATGTTTTAATATTTTTCTAACGAATTCGAAATCTATTATTTTAATTATATCTAAATCGTCATTGAAGATATCATTGTCGGAATCTATCTCGACATTCATATAAACAAATATTCCGTTCTAATAAAGTGCCAAAAAAATAAAAATATACCAAAAACTGAGGTTATGAAACTACGATTAATTTTAAACGTTCTTTGAGCGACCAACTTTGGTGGTTTTTAGGGCCGTTACTTTCGGTCTTGATTCGGTCTCCGTTAAACTTTAACCGTGTGCTAAATCATTGAAAGTACAATTGATTCTATGGTACCTGAATCAGTCTAACAATGATTTTGCCGACGGTTAAAGTTTAACTGAGATCGAAAGTAATGGCCCTAAGGGCGAGTTGTATAAAAATCACATTACTAATCGGTTAACTAACCGGAGATAACATTTAACTGACTAAGGGCCATTATTTTCGGTTTCCGTTAAAGTTTAACCGCGGGCTAAATCATTGAAAGTACAATTGTTTCCATGGTAACTGAATCAGTCTAACAATGATTTGGTCGACGGTTAAAGTTTAACGGACACCGAAAGTAATAGCCCTTAGGGCGGGTTGTATAAAGCATAGTTAAGGCCTAACCAGAGTGTTTAGTCAAATTCGTGTTGTACAACAATGGGTTAGCATTAACTGCCTGCGTTAAAGTTCAATTTCTTAACTGCCGAAAAATAGACGGTTAAAGTGAGGTATCTGTTGAATTCAACCTCAAAAACAAGAAAGTTTCAAGTGTCAGAAATTGCTGAAATCATTAAGGGCGAGTTGCATAAAAATCCATTACCGATCGGTTAACTAACCGGAGATAAAATTTAACTCACTTAACTGATTTAATGATTTCAGCAATTTCTGATACTTGACACTTTCTTGTTTTTGATGTTATAGTTCAACAGTTACCTCACTTTAATCGCTTATTTTTCGGCAGTTTAGAAATTAAACTTTTATCCGGGCAGTTAATGCTAACCAATTGTTGTACAACACGAATTTGACTAATCACTCAGGTTAAGCCTTAACTATGCTTTATACAACCACAGATTAGTTAACCGATCGGTAATGTGACTTTTATATAACTCGCCCTTAACTGTTTGAGGGCGGGTTGTATAAAGCATAGTTAAGGCTTAACCAGAGTGGTTAGTGAAATTCGTATTGTACAACAATGGGTTAGCATTAACTGCCCGCGCTAAAGTTCAATTTCTTAACTGCCGGAAAATAAGCGGTTAAAGTGAGGTAACTGTCGAATTATACCATCACAAACAAGAAAGTTCAATTTCTTAACTGTCGAAAAATAGTCTGTTAAAGTGAGTTAACTGTTGAATTATATATAACCTCAAAAACAAGAAAGTTTCAAGTGTCAAAAATTGCTGAAATCATTAAATCAGTTAAGTCAGTTAAATTTTACCTCCGGTTAGTTAACCGATCGGTAATGTGATTTCTATGCAACTCGCCCTTAATGATTTCAGCAATTTCTGACACTTGAAACTTTCTTGTTTTTGAGGTTATATATAATTCAACAGTTAACTCACTTTAACAGACTATTTTTCGACAGTTAAGAAATTGAACTTTAACGCGGGCAGTTAATGCTAACCAATTGTTGTACAACACGAATTTGACTAACCACTTTGGTTAAGCTTTAACTATGCTTTATACAACCCGCCCTTAGTACGTTTAAAATTAATCGTAGTTTCATAACCTAAGTGTTTAGTATATTTTCATAATTTTGACACTTTGTCAGAAAAGGATATTTATTTATATGTTTTTTTATCAATAATTATAATTAACGTTTTAGATATAACTAAGGTAATACATTTCGAATTCCCTAGAAAAATATGTGAAAGATGTCATCATTTTAATAATATAGATAATCTGAATCTAGTGAAAAATTGTCGGATCTTGCTCTTTTACTATTATTATGAGTTTCCATGAAGTAACTAAAAAAACGGCTACTTGCACCGTTTTCATTTTGATGAATAAGTAATCCAGGTTAAATTTTTAAACCAGGATTACCTCTCGTCTTGTTTCACCGTACACTATTTTTTTGGGTTTACTTAAGTTGATAGTTAACGTAAATCCTATTATAAATTTGAAAAAACCAACTAAATCCTCGATAATGTACATGAACTGGCCGTTGAAAATGTTCAGAGGAAGTTTCTCAAATTCTTTCAATATAAAATCACAGGAGTATACCCCGAAAGGGGCTACTCTCAGCATCTGTTGTTAAATTCATTGAGTTTTCAATCGCTTCATCTAAGAAGAGTGTTATTTGCAGTAGGATTTATTTACAAACTTTTACATAATAAAATAGATTGCATAGGCCTTGTTAATGAAATAATATTTCGAGTTCCGCGATTATCCTCAAGAGTCTCGACTACTTTTCATTTATCTATCGCTAGGACTAATATATTGTCACGATCACCTGTATATACAATGTGCAATAGTGTTAATGGCGTTGCTATGTACTGTGATATATATCATAATAACTTAAGCGAGCTAACGAAAATTGTCACGGACCATATCAATCTCATTTGACATTCATTTACATTTATATTATTATCTAGATTAAGTTAGCGTACTTTGATCCACTTTTTGTTATTTTATTATTTTTGTCATGCTTTTTATTCGTTTACATATATACATATATATTTTTATTATCTCTTTTGTCTCTTCTTTTCTTTCTCTTCATCTTTCTCGATTCTAAATAATTCGTCTTAATATATTAATTAATTTAATTTAAATAACTTTAACTTAGTTTAGTTTAGTTTACACAAACTTAGTTTATACAACTTAAATTTTGTCCTGTAATTGGATTACTTTGTATTCTGTTGGGCAATAAAGTATTTATTATTATTATTATTATTATTATTATTAATAATAAGCGTACAACGTTTACTTCAGGGGTATTTTTCGAAAAATGAACACGCTTCGAGTTATGATGAGTTAAAGGATTTGTGAATTGATATGTTTCAGGGCAAGCGTTAATTCATTAAGGCGCTCCATAAGAAAGCATAGCGCAGACAATATTGAATAATTAGAAAAAAAATATTAAGTATTGAGATATGTACGTAATATTACGTGAAAACAAAGCTGACGTGCTGTAAATTTCAAATATACAAAAAAAATGTTTTTGACTTTTTCGGAAAATCGCCCCCTGTACAGGGCGATTTTTCCACAACCAAGTCAAATCTTCTTCTCTTTTGATGGGGCATCGTTTAAAATAGGTCGTAGCTTTTAGCAACACATTGCTAACGGAATGACACAATAGGGGCAGCTTGTTACTCTAATACAAGGCCGGCGCAGTGGCCTAAACGGATCTGTCGCTCTCGATACGTTTTTCGTAAGATGGGTCCTATATCATGCGCCCAGTAGTATTTTCAATACTAAAAAGATAGCTGTAGCTAGAAAATAAAATGTGTAATTATAAAAAGAAACAAAACAATTACACTTGTGTTGTATGTCCGACTAAGCTAGATTCAATTTGAGTGTTCCTTTATTTACACCTTTTGTTAAATTAAATATAAACATTGTGTGTGGACGTTGTGGTCGCTGATGTGCCCATTTGAGTATTTCAGGTAGGTAAACCCATAGGTTTTGAGTTCCGACAAATCTACAATCTTCATTTTACATCCAAACAAAAATAAATATTCAAAGTCAATATGGTAACATTTTTATGTGTCCAAAGATAGACAATCCGCGAAATGTAAAACTCGTTCGAACAAAATTATCATGACTAGGGGCGGCTCGACGAGAGGGTTGCACAAGCACTTTGCTGTGCACGGAAAAGCAAAAAGCGGAGGAGAATCGGGACAGGTATTGTTAGCACCACGAAAAGACCCCATTAATGAAGACGAACAACAACCACAACCCAGCTCCTCCTCGACTCCCTCCTCATTCTCAGCTAAATCAGCACCAAAAAGAATTAGAATTTCTGATTATTTCCTAACGGATAGCGCGCATGAAGACAGCTCTCTGGATGCATCATTGCCCGAATGACTTCATTAGATGGGCCCCCATTTCGAATTTTTATAGTTTCTAGGGATTTAAGGACAGCATTGGAAGCAAGAAGATTTGTGAATTTGCCAACATCAACAACTGTTAAAAATAGTGTTATAATGTATTGCGAGAAGGTGTTTGATAATTTTTCGGCAATAATGAAGAATTTGCGAAAGGAAGGTCAACGTTTTAGCTTAACCTTTGACGAGTAGACTTCCACGCCAAACAAGAGATACCTAAACATTAATGTTCATGGATCCATTAAAATTTTGAATATCGGACTCATACCGGCCAAAGGTTCTATGCCTGCAGAGGTGTGTGTCAATCGGGTTAAAACAAACTTGAAAGATTCGGTTTGACCATAGAGGACGATATAGTTTGTGTGATAATAGACGGTGTCAGTGTAATTGGGAAAGTGGGCAAGTTAACACCCGCTGCAGCAAACTGTGCTTTGCGCATGGGATTCAACCTGCAGTTGTCGACATTTTGTGTTCAAAAAATGAACAGAAAATTGATCCTCTATAATTTGATAATGAAGGTGATAATGACGATGACAATGATGATACTATGAATGGGTATGACGGACTTGAATTAATGGAAGCGGAGGATGAAGATGCCTCTTTTGATTTAACTAGTAATGATAATATTAACGCATTGGTGAGTCAAGTGCGAAAAATTGTCAAATTATTTCGACGCTCACCATTAAGAAACACTATTCTGCAAAACTATGTAAATGCAAAACACAATAAAGGATTAAATCTTATTTTGGACTGCAAAACTAGATGGAATAGCTTAGCTCAAATGTTGAACGATTTGTTTTCTTGAAGGACTGTGTTCAGAAGGCCATGATTAACCATTCCAATTAACTTGTGTGAGTACGATTTTGAAATTTTAGAGGGCATTGTAAAATATCTTGAACCCATCAGACTCACAGTGTTGGCATTGTGTAGATATTGTTATGAATTACACCCCCTTGAAACTGGAGATTGATACGCCTATGCCTAATAGTGAGTGACTGGAAATTTGTAGAAAGAGATAGAGTTTTCTAGAGTGTGGTGCGAGAAGATTCTTGATTGTGTTCTGGATGGATCTAGAGGAAATTTCAGAGTATATAAGGTGCGATTACCAGAGCGCAGAAAATAAGTTTTTATAAAAGTTAAGAAGTTGAAATGCGAAAAAGTGAGGTTAAATATAAAGTAAACAAAGTGTAAAGGTTATTTTGGTTGAATAAGAAGTTTTGTATAATCAATAAATTATTGAAGTGTTAGTGGTTTACCCCTTGTTAAAATTGCTTTATAACTGGCATCAGCAGTGTTGCTTTAAAGAAGCTTGTAAATCCCTGCTGAGAGGTGTATTTATTTTCAAAAGTTGAAAATTAATACATAAACTTAAGTTTATGGTTGAAGAACTTTTGAAAATAAATACATATCTTTCAGCAGGGAGTTACAAGTTGCTTTAAAGCAACGGTTAAATGAGCGAAGAACTATAGCGTCAAGTGTGCTATCCTACTTATGTAACCCAGTAAAATATAAGGAGAATTCAGATGATAATGAGTTATTTGATTCGCTATACCAGGGATAGGGAGATCGCGAAGTTTATTGAAAAATTACCGAAAAGGTTATCACCACCGGCACCATCAGGACATGTAAATGATAATTCTAATGAGGATAATATACCGCTGGCCCAGCTGAGGAAAGAGCAAAATCGGACACTAATTGTGTCATTGAAAGAAAAATTAAACATGGTAATTGAAAATGCAATGACCGCGTCTACAACTTCTGCAAGGTCTATGAGTTGTGCGACATCAGCTTCAAAAAGCTTGGCAACAATAATTAAAAACGAAATGGTACTTTTTGAGAATGGGGGTTGTCAGTGGACAGAATCTCCAGTTATGTTATGAACATTTAATAACCATACCACGTACCAGCGTACAATCAGAGAGGGCATTTTCAGTGGCAGGATATTTCTGCACGAAACTCCGCTCGAAATTAGGAGACAAGTCCTTAAATGCCCTTGTGGCCCTACGATCTCATTTTATGACAAAATAGAGTGATTTTTTCTTTTGCTTAGTTTATATAATATACTTATATTTAGTTTTTCAACTTTCATTTTCAGTATATTTTTTATTTTTATTGTACCTATTCTAGGTACCAATATTTAAATAAGAATAATTAAATTTAATCTAAAACTTTTTTTACTTCATTTTTTGATAAAAATAATTCATTCGAAAGTTGCATTGGAGCAATATTACGAATTCGGGACCATTTTTAGGACTTTCGGGACTGGTCCCGTAACCGCAAATTTGGTGCTGAAGTCCCGAAATCATTTTTGATCCCGGGACTTGGATACTCTACTCATAATAGCAGTAAAAGAGCAAGATCCGCTAATTCTTCACTATAAAAAATTATGTTCAAAAACTGAGGTTATGAAACTACGATTAATTTTAAACGTACTTTTAGGGCCAGTTGTATAAAAGTGGATCAGCCAGAGTTCAGCTGAACTTTGTTTAAAATCCAAGGATACCATTATTGTAACAATTGTAACTTTAGATTTTGAACCAAGATCAGCTGAACTTTCGTTGATCCACTTTCATGCAACTACCTGACCCTAAGCGACTAACTTTGGTGGTTTAACTTAAACTTGATTTAAGCCGATTTAATCCAATATTAACGAGCGGTGCAAACGACATTTTATATTTAACGACGCACAGTGGGGCCAAGATCAGCAATTCATGGAAAAACTCCAAATAAAAAAATAATAAGAGACCAGCGTAAATGCCTCAATTCGAAAGTTAAATGCCTATTAAATACTATACTGTGGTAGGAAGAACAGAAAACACGAATGTATTGTTATCATGGCAGTCGAAATTTGTCCTTCCTCGCGACTAACAGAGCTTATTGTGATTTAGCTGAGACAAGACACGTGTTCTTTTTGAAATCTTATTTTAGTATTTACAAATATTTTACTATTTTTAACATGGCGTCATTACCTACAGGTAAGTTAATCATTTTATAATTATAATTGTTAAATTATGTTAAGTAATAATCTTTAATCTTGATTAACAAAAACAGTTTAAAAATTCTTAAGAATCTATTTTAACAATTTTTGTTGGTAGAGTTTTAGTTGATATCATAGAATATCATGTCTGTAATTTTGAATTTATTTGCTCATTAATAGGTTGATCTTGCCGGAAAATAAAGAAAATCATGAGCATATTTGCGCCATTTTGTTTTATAAGTTTCTAAATAAATTAAAGTTAAAATCGAAAAATCACCCTCTTTCTTATACTTAATATATTTAATTTATTTTTACTGCAGGATCTGGTTCTATGGGTATATATTTAACTAAACAAACATTATTTAATAAGATGGGACAATCTGGGTACGTTAAATTAGAAGATCAAGTGTCTGAAATGAAGAAATTTGTCGATGAGCGTACAAAGTGTCCAATGGAGGAATGCTATGTTTTGGACCTGTTGATGCCGCCAAATGTTAGTATTATTTCGAATGTTTCGACTGATTCTACCATTATCAGTACTGACGATTCCGAAAAATGAGGAACCTCGTTAGAAAGTGAATAATTAGATATATTTTTATTAAATTTTACTAAATTATAAATGTATTTTATTTTTATTACACTGATAGAATATATTCATATGTTTGGCCCTAGCTCTTTTATTTTGTTTTTTTTAAATGTATTTGCGTTAGGTACATCCCCCGGATAAGAACCAACGCTAACGTATGTCATCAAAATGAGTTTCATTTAATTTGCAAGTCAAATTCTATATAAATCCCAAATTTTCAGATTATTACATTTATTTTGATTTTAACCCCCGAAAACTACCTTTCCTTATAAAGGAGATTTTTTTCACTATTTTTTCATTAATTCAGAAGTCGAATTCTATAAATTCCTGAAGTTTCAAAATATTACTGAGTTATTTCGATTTCTACCCCCTGAAAACCACCCCAACTTAAATCTTATTTTTTAAATTAATTTTCCTGTACTCACGACACTATTTTGGGCCGGCTTCAGAATTTTCTGAATTTTTTCCAAAAAATGTTGCTTTCGGCCCCACTGTGCGACGGTTTAGTGTTAATCCTCTGAAAAAAAAAATACAGTGCAAACGGACGTAAATAAAAAACATAATGGATTATAATAATTTCTTTTGGGTCTTTTTTATAATTATACCTTTTATTTGCTAGCTACATTATCTCTTTTTTGCTTTTAAGGTATCATGCATAACACGACTATACTCTTTTAGTATTATTATGGTTTTTCATATTTTTAAAAATGTTTTCAGTTGATCCAGTTTTTCTTTAGTTGGCATTGTTCATTTATCGGTTCTTCTTCTGTTGTATTACTTTAAATTCAAATAGTCTTGAGTACACATATGCTCTGTACAACTTATATTTATACGTACTTCATATATTGAAAAGAGATGAAACATAAAAGCATGTTTTATTAAGTTTATATTGATTGAGGTTATGGTTATTTTAACTGTCATTAGTTACTATATAGGGTGTCCCAGAATTGAGTTCCCGGCCGGAAACCTGTGATTCTTGAGTTCATTCTGGGCCCGTATAACCCAACTTACCTCTGTCCAAAAATGCATCCCTGAGGAAGTACAATCTCTTAAAGTGAGACGGATTTTTTTTTTTTTTCGTTATATTAAAGATAAAATTTTTAAATTTTCATGGGATCTGTATCTCTATAAGTACTCTATGTAAGCTTGATAACAACTAAATATCTTTTGTTTCTCAAGCGCGACAGGTTTCCTGTTTCACAAGCACCTATGACTTACAGAGAAAAAATGATAATTCTTGATTTTCGTTGATATTACACAAAATTTTAAAAGTATTAATTTGTGTACTGAAATAGGTGGACGTCATGCGGAGCATTTGTTGTTAATGTATTTTTTAGAATAAACTATACTTTTCTGTTATTACAACATTTTATTCTAGAATTGTAAATAAATGTTAAATACAAATGGAGGAAAAAACGATAATTCCTCGTATTTTGATTAATATTACAAAAAATTTTAAGAGTACCTTTTTGCAGCCCTTTCAATATTCTGCAAAAATATTCAAGTACTTATTCCGTATTTTTACAGGGCGAATAAAAAATATAGCCAATCGAATATTATTATGATACAAATTTGAAAAACAAAAGATAATTGGTTGTTGTCAAGTATACATAGAGTACTTTTAGAGATACAGCTACCATCAACATTTGAAAATTTTATCTTCAGTATAACGGAAATTATTGGAAAAAAAGGTTTTGTTCTCTCTCACTTTAAGAGGATGTACTTTCTCAGGGATGCATTTTTGGACTAAGGTAAGTTTTGTTATACGGGCCCAATATGACCTCAGGAATCACAGGTTCCCGTCCGGGAACTCAATTCTGGGGCACCCTGTATAGTTATTACTCATGTCTATTAGTCTTAATCTTATGTTATGACTGTTCAGTGTTATTGATGAAATGTAGAAAAAGAAGCGAGGAACTAATAGGCTATTGAATATGTCCAAAATAAGAAACAATTGCGTTAAAGGGTTTTTATTGTTAGTGTCACGCCTAAAAATGATAAAATCAGAAAGTGCTACTAAATTCCGGGGCGCGCTTTTGAGAGCCGACTGAAAAAGCCCATTTATTAGTTTTTTCAAAATTATTCCAATGCAAAGCAAATTTGGAGATTTTTACAAGAATATTTTTTTGTAGAAAATACTTTCGTTGGAACCGAAATCTTTACTTGAAAAAATATCATGTGGCTGGTTAAAAGACTGTCATGGAAATTCTGGTTGTAGAAAGTTTAGCATCAAATGCTCCATATTATGCGAGAAATGTGCCGAAATTAATTGCGAAAATGCAAATGTGCCAGAAATATCATAAGAAGATATCGACAACGAAGTTGATATTGCCATCGATAGCATTGATATTGAAAGATAGATTTTTATGAAGTATCGTTTTGTGTATTTATTTTTTTGTTTACTCTGCTCACAAGTTCTATTATGTCAACACATCAAAATCATGTATCTGCATATCCTGAAAATAGAAGAAAAGTTTGAAGGCCATGTGGAAAGAAAATCATCGTTGGAAAGAAAAAAATCAATAATTTCAGATTATCAGACCGCCAAGAACTGTTGATAGGAAAATTTATTTGTAAAAATTATAATGCGAAGGGCGAAAGATTTCCTCTTAGTATATATTCGACTTGTTGTCAGACTTTAGCGGAACATGAGAAGGAAAATACAAGAAAGTCCTTACAAAAAATGCCAAATTACGAAAGTATTTTACTTCCAGAAACTACAAGAGTGCGCGGAACGTCAACTAGTGATTTTCTTGTTTGTAATTGTTATATATGCTTGACTGGTAGATTCAAGGGTCATACTACTAATGTTAAAATATTGCCTGGAGTAAAGGTGGCATCTGCCACCACCACTCCCACTCTATTATTAAAGGGCTTAACAAAATAAAATGAAGATATTGAGGGTTGGGGGGTAAATTGGTTAAATAAATGAAGTAACCTAGTAAGAGTCCAGAAACTTGGAATTTGGTGTATATACTAGAAGCCAAGCTCAACATTTTTATGACGTCTACCACCCCCACCAACACCACCATTATTAAAGGGGTTAACAAAATATAATTGTGATTTAGTTTGTGTACGAGGACAAGAGTTCTCAAAAAGAGAGTTGGATGGGAAATATGGATGTGAAAGTAGTGATTCCCCAGACAGCAGTTTTTACACCATAACATGTACAGTTTTGATTTTCTTTTCCACGTCTCCATTTATACATTAGGGATACCTGTGTTGCTACTTTAATAAACAAGACCGACGATGTTTAATGTTTTTTGGTAATCTTGAATCACTGCTCATTTTATAGTTAAATAAATAAATAAAAAAATAGGTAAACCTAATTCTATGTGTTTATCTGGCTGAAGTGACTCTCACTTTGCGCACCTCTGCGTTTTGCTGTAGACAGTAACATTAGCAAAATTAAAAACGCAATGTTAATTAATGTTTTTAAAAGTCTACATGAAAGAATGGGGCTTATACGACATCCTTTCGTGATCGTTAGTTGTTAATTACCTACTCCCCACACGTACAATGTTGTTTACATGCAATCACGCCTGATTATTTATATCGTTTTGTACTACAGTCATTATATAGACACATACATATACATCGCATACATAAGTGATAAATTACTGGAAGCAAAGTAAAACGAGTACAGGTTGCAGTCGGGCGTGACTGCGTATACCTATTAGATTCACAGTTTGCCGCATGTGGTAAAATTCATTTTGTGGCGCCACAAATATACCTAGTACAGTCTTCTTTTATATTTATTGTTGAAATAGGTATTCGCAATCGGCAACATTCGTTCGAACCTGAGAGACACGCTGTATATTACAGTGTCAGTAGTTTCATATTTTTGTGTGCTTAATCAAAAATCTTCCTCTATCGAGTCTAAAAAAGACACACGAGTGGGGGGAGAAGCTTACACTTAAAAACGGTCATACTAAGGATCGACCGACATGATTTTTTAGATGAAAAATATTAGAAAGAAATCTGAGTCCTTGGCTTCTAGTATATACACCAAATTCCAAGTTTCTGTACCCTTACTAGCTTGCTTTACTTATTTTTCCTTATTCACCTCTACTTAACCCCCCAGTCCTTCAACGGAATCATCTCAAAATATAATCTGGTTTCAGATGTCGTTATAATATAGGTGTACGTGTACCAAATGTCAAGTAAAAATCTCAATTTTATTTTATCAATCCTTTTAATAATGGAGTGGGGGTTAAAAAATATAAAAATCTGAGGCCGTCGCTTCTAGTATAAACATCAAATCGCAAGTTTCTGTACTCTTACCAATTTCCTTTACTTATTTCCCCCTATTTAACCCCCATCCCTTCAACGGAATAATCTCAATTATAATGTAGTTCCAGGTACACGTACGTATATGGGAACTCTAAACAACTGCCGTCCGATCTCGATTATTCCCATCTTCGGTAAGCTAATCGGAATTCTTTTAAAGTGTGCGCTATCTGAGCACCTTGTGCATAACTCCATAATTTCTGCTAGCCAATTCGGTTTCCGTTCTAAGCTATCCACAACACAGGCGATACAGAAGGTAGTGGACCACATAGTTCGGGGGCTTGAGGAGGGAGAACACACACTAATCGCTTTGTGCGATCTCTCCAAAGCATTCGATTGTGTACCCCATGATCGGCTACTACAAAAATTAACGCATTATGGTATAAGAGGTTTGCCGCTATCTCTGTTTGCATCTTACTTAAGAAATAGGAAACAATATGTGAGTGTTAATAATATAAACTCCGATTTAAGTGAAGTGAAACACGGCGTGCCTCAAGGATCCGTCTTGGGACCAATCCTTTATATATTATCTATAAACGATATCTGGCATTTTCTAGAACCTTTTAAATGTGTCCTATTTGCAGATGACACAACTCTAATGACCTCAAATAGAGATTGTATGGATCTTATGAATAACTTAGATCAAATTGAAAAAAATTGCTGACAAATGGTTTATCACAAATAAACTGAAACTTAACAGCGATAAATCACAAAAAATGGTCATATCGGCAAATCGCAGCATCACTCAGGGTAAGAGTGTGAAACTATTAGGTGTTATAGATGACAATCTAAATTGGTATGGTCATGTTGACTATCTGGGAAAAACTCGCCCAAGTATAATATTTCTACTACGCCAATTGAGGTTGATATTAGGTATAAACACACTACTATCAACATATTTTGCGCTGTTTCATTCCCGTATTACTATTAGTAATTTTATGGGGGAATTTAAGTTATGCATTAAAAATTTTTCGACTCCAAAAGAGAGCACTCAGAGTAATTGCTGGAATCAATAATACTAGTGAACGCTGTCAGCCACTATTTCTAAAATTTGGTATAATGCCTTTACCATCAGTGTATACAGGGTGTTGCATCATGAGAGGGACATAGCTTAATAGGAGGTAGAGAACATCAGTGGTAACCGGAACCTCCCATAGAAATGTCTCATTGGGCCTTCACTACGAAATTACAGGGTGTTAAATAATTTTTGGCCAAATCTGTTTTTTGTCATAACTTTGACACGAAATGAAATAACGGATTCATATTTGGTACGGCTAATGTACAAACGAGCCCCAAGAGGTACAGGTATAAAAAAAAAATATATCCAGGTCCGGACTCACTATAATTTATGTTTCTTCTTTGCATCAATAAAACATCACCCTGTATATATTTTTTTGAAATTTCGATACGATATTCGAAAAGAGCAAGAAAAAATAAACAAAATGACCTATTTCATTTTTTTGTTACACCTTCGTGGTTATTTAAATACGTTGTTAAATGTGCAAGAAAATGGATTACAGAACCCTATTAAATGAGAGGCACATGAAATAAATAGTTTTATAACTAAAATTTGCAAAAATTCTATTGAGCCTAGGTGGTCTGGGTTAATCCTAATTCCGGCACGTTTTAAAGGTCCATTTTGGTAAAAAACTGTGGTCCTAATAAGTAATCGGGTATGAAATAACAAAATTTTTAATTAATCACAGTAGGCTTGTTCAAAGTGACAGATAATAAAAAGAAATCTCCTAAACAGTTGAATAATTGTTTGTTAGTAATTTAATGTGTCAATAATCCGCATTTAGTTAGTGAAAACTTGTGAAAATATTTTAACTATGCCAGTAAAATTTACAAACGGGGAATATGCTGACATAATATTCATCTATGGTTTCCGTAATGGAAATGGTAGGTCGGCGGAAAGAGAATATCGGCTGCGTTTTCCTGGTCGTCGATGCCCTAATCATAAAACCTTTAGTACGGTGTTCCAGTATGCAAGACAACACGGAAAGTTTCCTACTTCTGCAGTTGTGGAGCGTGTTTTACAACAAGGTGTGCAGGAACAAAACAATATTATAAACGTAGTTCAAGAAAACCCAAATATGAGCACTAGACGAATCAGTTTGGCAACTGGTATTCCTCATTGGCGAGTATGGAGAACCCTAAAAAGAGAACGTTACCATCCATATCATATCCAGCAGGTACAGCGTCTTCAACAAGGCGACGATATCCCCCGCCTGGCATTTTGTCGTTGGTTGTCTAATCATCGCCCAGTCATTTACAGAACCTTATTTACGGATGAGGCACAATTTACAAGGGATAGAGTAAACAATTCACGAAATAATCATAAATGGGCACAGGAAAACCCACATGCGGTACGCCAACGCCGTTCGCAACACAGGTTTTCTGTAAATGTTTGGGTCGGACTTGTGAATAGACATTTGATAGGGCCACATTTTTTTGAAGAAAGATTGAATGGTGAAATTTACTTTGATTTTCTTCAAAACATTTTACCGAATATGTTAGAAAATATCGGTATAAGAGGCATGTTGTTTCAGCATGATGGGGCCCCACCACATTTTAACCTTCAAGTAAGAGAACGCTTAAACAATGTGTATCCTAATAGATGGATTGGACGCGGGGGTCCACATGAATGGCCACCAAGATCTCCTGATTGTAACCCTTGTGATTACTTTTTACGGGGCCACTTAAAAAACGAGGTTTATAGCATTGAAATTGAAAGTAGACAACATTTAATCCAGTGCATCGTTACAACCTGCGACGAAATACGGAATAATCCAGAAATGATACGTCGAGCAATTGGTGACCTTTCTAAACGCGCAAGAAAATGCACAGAATTTGGGGGAGGACATTTTGAAAATTTACTTTAGTGTCAATTACGTTTTATTTTTAAACACATTTAGTTATTGTTTTGTTATTTATTGTTAATTGAATGGAAAATATTTTATTTATTTAGATTTTAGTTTGTTCTCTTCCAATTTTTATTAAGTATAAAATGTTGATGATTTTCTTGATCAAAGTAACTGGTTGCTTAGGCCTAAATGGTTTAAATTATCTGCCACTTTTATTCTTTGAACAAGCCTACTGTGATTGATTAAAAATTTTGTTATTTCATACCCGATTACTTATTAGGACCACAGTTTTTTACCAAAATGGACCTTTAAAACGTGCCGGAATTAGGATTCACCCAGACCACCTAGGCTCAATAGAATTTTTGCAAATTTTAGTTATAAAACTATTTATTTCACGTGCCTCTCATTTAATAGGGTTCTGTAATCCATTTTCTTGCACATTTAACAACGTATTTAAATAACCACGAAGGTGTAACAAAAAAATGAAATAGGCCATTTTGTTTATTTTTTCTTGCTCTTTTCGAATATCGTATCGAAATTTCAAAAAAATATATACAGGGTGATGTTTTATTGATGCAAAGAAGAAACATAAATTATAGTGAGTCCGGACCTGGATATATTTTTTTTATACATGTACCTCTTGGGGCTCGTTTGTACATTAGCCGTACCAAATATGAATCCGTTATTTCATTTCGTGTCAAAGTTATGACAAAAAACAGGTTTGGCCAAAAATTATTTAACACCCTGTAATTTCGTAGTGAAGGCCCAATGAGACATTTCTATGGGAGGTTCCGGTTACCACTGATGTTCTCTACCTCCTATTAAGCTATGTCCCTCTCATGATGCAACACCCTGTATATACTTTTCCATTATTGAAATACATAAAAACATTAGTAGTTTTAACACTCAATCTGACTCTAACAGTTATAGTACAAGATCTGCAGATTTATTAAGGACGACCCGTTTCAGGCTGAAAAAATCTGAAAATAATTCCCTAAATCTTTATCTGTATAACAAACTATCATCTGAAGTAAAATCATTAAATCTAGATCTCTTCAAATAACTTAAAAAAATTATATTGAAACACGGTTGACGATTATCTGAGGGCATCACCCCTATAAAAACCATACCATCAAATAATAATATTTAGTAATTAAATAATCACATTAAGTAAATGCACTTATATTGGTGTGGAACAGAATTGCTTCGTATTTTTCTTTGTATACACATGCTTGTCTGCATGTGTCTCTTATATACACGTGTTTGTAGGTATGTATGTACCATATAATATTTTCGTCTTGACAGTGTACAGTGTGCTATGCTATACTGTTTGTTTTACTATAGTTAATGTATTATGTAGATTTGTTCTTTATTATTTGTATGTACAGAACTACGACTGATTGCTGTTAGCTATAGTTGGAATTTATTAACTATAGGATAGATTCTCTTTTTTTTTGTTGACTTGCTACAAATGTACATAATTGTATATCATGTGGTTAAATAAATGCTATCTATCTATCTATCTATCTATCTATCTATCTATTGGCGTAATTTCAGCATTTTTATTGGGTAGGGGATTTTTCACAGATAACCCAATGGCTGGAAGCAAAGCGAACCCTGTAATTCTTAAACAATAACCCTATAAACCCAAATGACCGAGGGAAAGCGAGTGCTATAAAAAGTTTAACCATAGCCAGGAAACCCTAAACCCAAATGACCAAGGGAAAGCGAGTTTATTACTTCACAGGAAAGCGAGAGGTGTGAAAAAACAATTTGGTAAATAAGGCTTGCGCAAAAATTGGATTCGACGATCGTTCACCGAACGGTTATGTGAACGTTCCCCAGGTGATTGAATTGGCATATGTTCGCTGATATGTTGGCGAGCGCTCGCTCGATTTTAGATTCCAAACTACTTCTGTGGTAAAGTATGAGTCAAAACAAGGAAAAGTCATATATGTTATCGAACGGGTTTAAGTTTGAAAAGTTGTTAAACATGAAAAAATGCGTTTTTTAGCCTTTTTATCTTTAATAACTTTGGAACGGAAAGATATTTTTAGATTCTGAAAGTGTAAGGCTTTAACTTAAAAAACGCCGATGGAATTATAAAAATTGCATCAATATAAAAGTTACACGAATTTCAAAATTGGGAGTTTTCGGCGCAGCGCGCTATGCTTTTGCGATTACAGACCATGTCTCTGACAGCAGGCAACCTGAGTATAGTAATCGTGGCATGCTATAACTTTGGAACCACTGATGTAATTTTTATAAATCTCTCGGCATTTTGAAGTTGAAATTTCCGATTATTTTTGCAGAATATAAAAATTTCTTTTCATTCAAAAGTTATTAAGGGTCAAAAAGACAATCGCATTTTTTCAATGTTTAAACGTTAACAACTTTTAAACAATAAATCTTTCCGATATAACAGCGTAATAATACTTTTTTTTCTTTGTCCGATTTGAATCAAACTGATCTTAAAAGATAAAGGTCACCAAGGTCTATTTAAGACCACAAAATTACTTTCCATCTTTAAATGCAAGGCCATCTACGATACTAAATTGTATGCAAAAAACCAAAAAATCATTTTTTAATAAAAAAATTGTGTTAACAAAACTTGTTCGAAATCGTTCACAAACTCTGAATCCGAAGTTTAGTTAAATTCTGCAACCCTCCGAAAAGTTATGAACAATAACAGAAAGCAAATTGAGGCATGCATTAGAGGTGATGGAGGTTTAATAGAACGTAATATTTAATTCTTTTGGTTGTATTTATTATTCATTTGTGTAAATCGTTTAAAGAAAATTAATTTAGAAATATTTTTTATTTAAATGCCTCAAATGGATTTTTTTCATCAAGACCTCGATATATCAATTATATTTTATCAACTCCTAGTAATAGAGGGGGGATGGAAAATATTATAAAAAAATCTCAGGCCTTTGCTTCTAGCATATACACCAAATCCCAAATTTCTGTACTATTACCAGCTTGCTTTACTTATCTTCCTCTACTTACCCCTATTTAACTCCCAACCCTTCAACAGAATCATCTCAGTTATAATCTAGTTCCAGATGTCGGTATAATATATATGTGTACCAATTTTCAAGTGAATGTCTCATTTATATTTTATCAACCCTGTTAATAATGGAGTGGGGGTTGTAGCGGGGATGGAAAATATTATAAGAAAACCTGAGGCCTTCGCTTCTAGTGTATACACCAATTCCTAAATTTCCGAACTCTTCCCGGCTTATTTTACTTATTTTCCCCTATTTACCCCTCAACCCTTCACCGGATATGTTCAAAAGACAACCCAGTTCCAGATCTCGTTATGGTACATACATACAATTTCAAGTCAATATCTTAAACCGGTTCAGAGAAAACGTGCGCACAAAAAAAGTTACAGACAGATAGACCGACATGCGGCAGATGGACAGAAACATTTTATTCGCTCAAATTTAAAATCTCGACGTTTCATGACACTTAAACCTATTTCAGCAAAAAAGAATTCCGATTACTATGCTTTCTCTCCACTACGGGGATGTGGAAGTAATTAAAGTATATTTTGCACAATATTGTTTAGTAGTAGATAGTTCGGATGACTGATAATTTTCCATTAGCAAAAATTGCTAGACAATCTTCAAACAACGATAACGTCCGTAACCAGAGTAACAATAAAGATTTTACGAGTGTGGGAAATAAAATAAATAAATTAGTAGTGCCCAAGTAAAACTACAAAGAAAGATTTATTAATTAAAATGAAAATGAAATTCAAATATACATAGAACCACCTCCGATTACTAGAGCTAAAAATCCTTTAGTTTGGTGGACCAACAAGAAAAAAATGTTTCCCTTCCTGTAGTAATTAGCCGTAATGTATTTAGCACCTCCACCAAGTAGCATTTACAGCGAACTGTATTTTCTTCGGCTGGTAACGTTTATGAATCTGCAAGGAACCAGATCGAGCTGAAAGTCTAATTTTATATCACAATTTACCTAAACGTAACTTTAAATATTTAATAATGAAATAAATATTAATATTACGTTTTGACTTGTTTTTAACCTTAAAAATTATTTAAAAAAAGTATTTTTTGATCGCCGATATTGCCGATATACCGATATCAATATCGATATTGGTCGATCCTTAGTTAAAAGAACCATTCAATTCTAGAAATGGTAGAAATTAATACTCTCGAGAAAATTTTTCCTTGTTGAAATGCTCATGCAAACCAAACAAATCAAGAGAGGTGAGCAGATTGGATTCTTAATAGTTTTTCTAATATTGGCAACACGGATGACATCTATTATTTTGTTAATGGTTTAGGTTTAAATTTTTCTGTATATTTTCTTTCAGTATGTTACTTTCCTATTCGTGATAAAGCTACATTTTTTGGTTAAAATGTTTGAAGCAATTTTTAGCTGATTTTTGTATAATTTTAATAATATTTTGTATAATTTTTATAAACAATTTTTAGGCATTATGAAAGATGATAATAAACTGCCTTTTATGAGTGTCGTTTAAATCAAACAGATTTCGATGCCTAATAAAATGTTGCCCCTCGTGTGTCATGGCAGCCTCAGCATCTTCCTTTTGTAGAATTATGCCTCAAGTTGAAAATTATCATTAAATGATAAATTAAATATTAAATGTACACTCCTAAATGAAACACATAAAACTTATTAACTAAATTTTCTCTTTTCATTTAACTATAATTGACGTCTACCTAAGATTAAAAGTAAAGGCCATAGTCGGTTAAGACGGATGAATTTGTCTCCGCATTAATGATTATGGTGCTCTTTTCTTTTTTGCTTAGGTTGTTATCAATATCATTTACAATTTTGCCAATTTTCAGCCCTTAATATTAAACCGTTATCGAGTAAGAAAAAATCGAACATTTTCGAAAACAATTTTTGTCTATTGAACGGCATAACCGATTCAAATAAAATTTTAATCGATTATAGACACTACCAGTAAATAACAGAATCTGACAACGGAAACATTGAAAAAAATAAGCATGAATTTTTCTGTATACATAATACATAATTTTTCTAAAGCGATCAAATGGACACTTAGTACTTAAAAAAAAGTCTTTTATTTTTCTTCGACATCCACGTAGTGGAGTGGAAGTATAGTAGGTAATGGATTTTTTTTTTAAATACTTTTAGAATGTCATGAAACGTCGAGATTTTAAATTTGAGCGAAATAAATTTCTGTTTGTCTCTTTTTTGCTGACTTTTATGTGCGCACGTTTTCTCTGGAACAATTTAAGATACTGACTTGAAATTTAGTGCACTTGTGTATTATAACGAGATCTGGAATTAAATTATATATTAAACTTAGACTGAAGAAAAATCAGCACGATGAAAGTTGCAGAAATTACAACGCCTTGCCTGCTAAGGGATTAGAAGAACAATGTGCTCCTGTCCCACAGCAGCTATGGAAGCAATGCTAGATCTACTTCCTCTACATTTTTACGTAAGGAAGGAGGCAGCACTTAGTGCCCTAAGGCTGCAGCAGGTACTCTTTCTCAAACCAGGCGATCTGGTTGGTCATTTAATTATCCTGGAGTTAATCCAATTGAAATCCAAGACCAAATCCACTGACTCAATGCCAATCAAGCGGCACTTTGACTTTCCGTTGATGTGCTGATTGAGAACCGTCAGATGAGCAGAGTCGAAGCCCTGCCGTTGGAAAAAGGGTCCCTCATCTGGCATACAGATGGATCGATGTGGCTGAAGAGGTTGGCATGGGCGTAGCGGGGCCTAATTGTAGGCTATCCAGATCCGTAGGTAAGACGCCAACCATCTTCCAAGCAAATTTATACTTTAGATCTATATGCTCACGAATGCATAAATAAAGGCATTCGAAGAAAGGTCCATATACTCTCAGATATAGCCAGGCAACGTTAAAAGCTCTCAGGTCTTACTCCTTTGAGTCTAAAATTGCCTAGGAATGCAGACAATTCATGAAGCATCTAGCAAGAAACAACAAGGTTACCTTGATGTGAGTGCCAGGGCACGAGTGAATAAAAGTAAACGAATTAGCTGACGCCCTTGCAAAAAAAAGGTGCTGAAGCCCAATTATTTGGGCCCGAACCAGTTTGTGGCTTGTCTAAGAGGCACGCAATGGAAATCATAAAATGGGAAATGGGAAAAGGAACAGAAAGAGTCCTCCTACTGAAGAAATACTCCAGGCCATAGACAAGCGAAACAGTTCATAACTTATTCGGCAAAGAATGCCACAGGGATTGTCTAACTCGATAAGTCCGACTTAAGTCTCATGACAGGTCTTTTAACAGGCCATTGCCCCTTGAGATATCATCTTAAGAATATGGGCAAGGCAGATGACGATACGTGTAGGTACTGTGATACAGCAGCAACTGCGGAACATGTTCATTGCGAGTGCAAGATGCTAGTCCGCCATCAGGCTAAAGTACCTAGAAAATGTGGAATTAACTCTTGGAGACAGGGAAATTAGCCCCCAGGAAAATCATAAGCTTTACAAAAAGCTTGGAGTCCTGGGCAACTAATTTTAGGGTAAATTCACAAAACATCTTTTAGATCGATGTGAAGAAGCGCTGTTCAGAGCCGAGCGACCCCTTAAACAATCGACAATCTCTATTGTAAGAGAACCGTAATTTACAATTTTTCATGAAAATTTATATTTTCCAACTTCTCTTCCAACGATTTGAAGATTACGATTTTAGCTTTAAAAATTGATACATTGAGACTGTTCTTCGTAAATGACTCAAAAGTCTTACATTTATGCTAAAAGTGGTATGGTACAAAAAATAGTATTTTGAAATTTTAAGATATTTATTTTTTTGTTTATTCCTGTACTATGAATAGTTCTAAAAAAAAGTGATAATTTAAAAATGATGCTCGAACGTTTATCAGTCGAGATTTAATGTTTAAATCTGAAATATCGTCGTTTATCTCACGAAGTGTCGTATCTCAAAAAAATCGAAATTTGAGGTAGGTCGGCAAATATACTTCATTTGACATGTTCTTGCATCTCACGATCTGTCATCAGTCAAGCGCGTATACTATGCGAGAATAGGTACATGTAAACGTTGGTGTATCTCAATTTATTATTTTATTTTATTATCATTCAATTATTTTTTCTGAAAATTTGAAAATACGCACTCTTAATATAGACCTCGTGGTAACTACATATTCCAGTACACAATATAAGCAAAAAAAACAACGGCGAAAAGGCAAGTTTTATATATTTATCATTCATTTTAAAAATCACCAAAACTTTAAACAGCTCTAACGCTAAATCACGAAAACTGAGATACGACACTTCGTGCATGAGATAGACGACGATATGTCAGAAACAATCAGTATGATGTTAAAAATATATACCTATAATAGAAATTAAAGGGCTTGAAGTAAAGTAAAGTAAAGTACTATTTGATGTTATTTTATTTCCATCCGTACAGCTTGAAAAATAACGATGTTATGTGCAAGACAATGAGTGTTTTTTAACTTTTTTAAATAAAAAATTTAGGATTTTCCTGCTGTCATTGGCTATAGAATAAAAATTCCAAAAATCTGTACCAGTTTTTATTAATATATAGTATTACCAACATGTTCTGATTTTGAGAGCTTCAGTTTATCAAAAGTTTTGAAGAAATATGAGATTTAAATGTATTTTTTTTGCCACTAAAAGTTCAAGTCACACATTTGTATTGTCATATTTCCGAAACTATTAATTATATTCTAACTATACAAATATTTTAAAAAACAAATTAATATATCGCTTGTTAAGCTTTATTTTTCTATATTGTCATACTTTCCTTTATTGCAATTATTTGTAATTATTTACAAAAAAGGATTTTTTTTTCAGAAAAGTCGTAAAAGGAGGTATATTTTTAAAAACGTTTGCTTTGAAAATGCCAAAAAATTGAACATATTAGTAATGCTATATATTAATAAAAACTGGTACAGATTTTTTGAATCTCTATTATATGACCATAGGCAGCAGGAAAATCATAACTTTTTTCTTAAAAAAAAAAAAAAAAAAATTACAAAGCACTCATTGTTTTGCACATAACATTGTTATCTTTTAAGCTGTACGGATATAAAATACTCCTATAAAAGAGGACTTCAATTACTTTCTATGTGTATTTTTAACATCATACTGATTGTTTCTGGTATATTTGATATCTCGGCTGATAAACGTTCGAGCGCCATCTTTAACACGTTAGCTGCCGCCTGACCACTGGCTGTCATTTCATCGTATTTTGTTCTTGCCACCCTCATCTATATACTTATTACCAAAAATGCACATATCACAACTTGGGTTTCCAGTGAGAAAAAAAAACTAAAAAAAAAAAATGAGGTATACAGCATCTTAATTTGAATTTAACTATACACACTTCATGTAATGGTGGCCCGCAGTCAGGTGGCGTGAACATAATACAATTATTTTCCGTGTGCCAAATGACTGCCGGTAGACATTTGAAAATATAACTTCGTAACAGTTTCAGGTTCCATGTGTTTAGTTCTGTTGCAAGTTTTGTCTAGTTTGAAAACTAAAGGCAGTATTTGAAAAGATAAAACATTTAATAGTTAGAAAGTTACAAGATGTTTATTTACATAATATAATAATAGATTTCAGTTTCTTCTTTGGACAAATTAGTAGGTATAGGTACACTTTTATTACAATTTATGCATTTCTTTGATATTTATTCAATCTCTTCAAGGCCCATAATACTGAAATAGTTATAAAAAGACATAAAGGCATACATTGTCACTCTTATATACATTTTATTGAACTAAGCATACCAGTAATGCCGAACCATTACCACCTGCGATTCCTTGTATGCCAAATGATCTATTCCTATGAGTATTTTTATATAAAATGAATAGCGGGCGTCCAAGGTGCATTTAAAGTGATAAAAGTAAATGACCGCGGGCTACCCAAAGAGTTTGGGCTACCAGTCGGCGTGTTAGGCAAGTGCCCTATTGACAGCCGGCTGGCAAATTGACATTTTGAGTATGATACAAAAATTCCATCCGGCAGCTTTAAAAACGTATTTTATACTATTTAATTTTTAGAACTAGTCATCGTACAAAAATAAACAAAAATAAAATACTTGTAATTTCATATTCTTATTATTTGTACCATACCACTTCCACAAATGTAAGACTTTTAAGTTATTTACGAAAAACAGTCTAAAATCGTAATCTTGAAATCGTTATAACTTGGAAATTTTCATGGAAAATTGTATACCACATTTTTCTCTTACAATATGATTCTATATCAGATTCTGCGGTTACTATTTTACTTTTTTCCGTACTGGTTAATATTTTTTAGCGATAAGTAGTTATTAAAGCGAAATAAATAATAAACAAACAGTGGTTGTCAAGAAACATTTCATAGGCAATTACATGGTAATGAAAAATTGTTATGCATTTATAAAAATTCCTTAATTTATAATAACAACGATTGCCGATTTCAGAAAAAATAGTATGTGTACCTCGTAGTAAAGCACATTCCCGGATGCATATTTACAGATACTAACGTATGTTAACACCAGGGTGTTGAAATCACTAAGCTTTTGCACAAGCTTTACATTTACGTATGCTAATGGATGTTGACACCAGAGTGTTAAAATCACTAGGGTTTTGCGCCAACAGTACATTTACGTACGCTAATGGATGTTGACACCAGTATTAAAATATGCAAGCGCTTGATGCGCAAATTTTGACCCTTGTACCTTGATCTCGCGTGGTGATGCAGTTAGTTGTATGTGCGCTAGTGTACCGTTGGTTATCATTTATTAAATTACTTCCAATCAAAACAGTTATATGAAGAAAATGCTAGGAGTTGTTAACAATAAACTAAACCAAATCGAAACTCCATCAGATTTTTAAAATTTTTGCATGTCAGTGTATAAACAGCCCCTAGTTATAGGCGGAAAAATTAAAGACCAACCAACTACCATCAGCAGAAGGAAACATCGTGAAGGGTTACTTTGCGGGTCGGGGAGGATTCAGCATGGACGGCCGTCTAAAACAAAGGTAGCAATAAGAACAAAAAGAACCCCCGTAGAGGGTTATGTGCACAAAACCAACCGAACCTTAAAGGCACGGGTCCGCTCATTAAATGATGCTTTAAAATATACGTCAAATATTTTATCATTGGTATTAAAAAATATATTTCCGATATTTCAGCTGCGTTTTATTGTTTATTGTCATATTAATAACTTAAATAAATTAATCCTTTTCGCATAGGTACCTAGTAATGTAATCTACGAGTGTCAACATCAACTAGCATGCGTAAATATACCGTTTGTGCTAAAGCTTAGTGATTTTAACACCCTGGTGTTAACATACGTTAGTGTCTGTAAATATGCTTTCCACATTTCGATGCTTGTTGGTCTCGGCTAATGCCTCGGCCAACAATTTACATCGTCGTCCGGTAATGTATTGCTTTTACTACTAGATATACAATATACTACTTCTACTGACGTTTGGAAATGTTCCATATTTCAGTACTAATTTGAGTTAGGAAAAGTCGAACTTACATTGTGTATCTAAGTAGTAAAAGCAATAAGTACATTCCCAAACAACGATGTAAACTTTTGGGCGAGGCGTTACGCCGAGGCTCCGCTCCGCTTCGCGCGTCAACTTAGAGTATCTACACAGTGGAGCACCTGGGATAGAGGCAAGCGACGCGACAAGAGGCGCGTCTTATATTATATTATATATTGTTATGCAGCGACATATAGTAGAGGGGTTGTTGCAGAGTTACCTGACGAGACTAGAAGCGTGTCAAGAGGCGAGATCAAATTTGGGCCCTTCTCGTTGAGGTTTTTAAGATAGGTTTAAACTTGCAAATAATTTCTTATAATGCAACTGCATTATCACTGCATTATCAACTGCATTATCAAACACAACTTCGTCTTCACTGTCTAAAAACATATTAACGACTACTTAAGGAAATCTAAAAACCATGTTATGTATATTACCTCGTCGCTATACTATAATCGCGTATCTCGCACGGTGCCGCTACACTCGACGTGTACCTCTACCCTCGTCGCCCCACTGTGTAGGATACCCTTACTCTCTCGAGCGACAAGGCCCTTTACGCCTTAATATATAAATAACTATTAACACACACTATTGAGAAATCACATACGAATTGCTTTTTCCATCGTTTTGATAATTAATTATTGTTGCTTTTGTACTGAAACATTATTTCTTATACTAAATTCTTGATAGAAATTGTTTATTTTTTACTTCCACATCCACGTAGTGGATTGGAAGTATAGTAATCGTAAAAAAAATTTCAATTTTTTTTTCTTGAAAACGGTTTAGAACGTCATGAAACGTCGAGATTTTAAATTTGAGCGAAAAAAAAAAATTCTGTCGGTCTGTCTGTCTGTAACTTTGTTTTGTCCGCACGTTTTCTCCGGAACGTTTTAAGATATTGACTTGAAATTTTGTACACGTATATATTATAACGAGATCTGGAACTGGATTGTTTTTTTAAGATATCCGGTGAAAGGTTGGGGGTAAATAGGGGGAAATATGTAAAGCAAGCTGGTAAGAGTACAGAAACTTGAAATTCGGTGTATGTACTAGAAGCCAAGGCTTCTGATTTTTTAATAATATTTTTCAACCCCCCACTACCCCTACTCCATTATTGAAGGGGTTGGTAAAATAAAATTGAGATATTCACTTGAAATTTGGTGCACGTATGTATTATAACGATATCTGGAACTAGATTATATTTTGAGATGATTCCGCTGAAGGGTTGGAGGTTAAATAGGGGTAAATAGGGGAAAATAAGTAAAGTAAGTTGGTAGGAGTACAGTAACTTGAAATTCGGTGTATGTACTAGAAGCCAAAGCCTCAGATTTTTTAATAATATATTTCAACCCCCCACCACCCCTACTCCATTATTAAAGGGGTTGATAAAATAAAATTGAGATTTTCAATCGAAATTTGATGCACGTATGTATTATAGCGACATCTGGAACTAGATTATATTGTGAGATGATTCCGTTGAAGGGTTGGGGGTTAAATATGGGTAAATTGGACAAAATAAGTAAAGCAAGCTGGTAAGAGTTCAGAAACTTGAAATCGGTGTATGTACTAGAAGCCAAGATATCAAATTATTTATAATATTTTTCCGCCCCGTGACTCCTACGCCATTATTAAAGGGATTGATAAAGTTAAATTGAGATATTCACTTGAAATTTGGTACACGTATGTATTATAACGACTTCTGGAACTAGATTATATTTTGAGATGATTCCGTTGAAGGGTTAGGGGTTAAACATGGGTAAATAGGGCATAAGTAAAGCAAGCTGGTAAGAGTACAGAAACTTGAAATTCGGTGTATGTACTAGCAGTCAAGATATCAAAGTATTTATAATATTTTTCAACCCCCCCACCACCCCTACTCCATTATTAAAGGGGTTGATAAAATAAAATTGAAATATTCACTTGAAATTTACACGTATGTACCTTAACGACATTTGGAACTAGATTATATTTTGAGATGATTCCTTTGGAGGTTGGAGGTTAAATAGGGGAAAATAAGTAAAGCAAGCTGATAACAGTACAGAAACTTGAAATTCAGTGTATGTACTATAAACCAAGGCCTCAGATTTTTTTATAATATTTTTCAACCCCCCAATACCCCTACTCCATTATTAAAGGGGTTGATAAAATAAAATTGAGATATTCAATTGAAATTTGGTACACGTATGTATTATAACGACATCGGGAACTTAATTATATTTTGAGACGATTCCGTTGAAGGGTTGGAGATTGAATAGGGGTAGATAAGTGAAAATAAGTAAAGCAAGCTGGTAAGAGTACAGAAATTTGGGATTTGGTGTATTACTAGAAGCGAAGGCCTCAGGTTTTTTTTTATAATAGTTTCCATCCCCCCACCACCACTCCCTTATTAAAGTAGTTGATAAAATTAAATTTAGATTTTCACTTGAAATTTGGTACACGTATGTATTATAATGATATCTGAAACTAAATTATATTTTGACATGATTGCGTTGAAGGAGTGGGGGGGCAAGTAAAGGTAATAGGGAAAAAAGTAAAGCGAGCTGGTATGAGTACAGAAACTTGATATTCGGTGTATGTCCTAGAAGCCAAGGTCTCAGATTTTTAAATAATATTTTTCAACCACCCACCACCCTTACTCCATTATTAAAGCGGTTGATAAAATAAAATTGAGATATTAACTTGAAATATGGTAGACGTATATATTATAACGACATCTGGAACTAGATCATATTTTGAGATGATTCCGTTGAAGTGTTGGGGGTTAAATAGGAGTATATAGGGGAAAATAAGTAAATCAAGCTGGTAAGAGTACAGAAATTTGGGATTTGGTGTATATACTAGAAATCAAGGCCTCAGATTTCTTTCTAATATTTTTCAAACCCCGCCACCTCCGCTCCCTTATTAATGGGGTTGATAACACAGAATTGAGATATTCACTTGAAAGTTAGCATAATTATTATGTATTGTAATGACATCAGATTGAGATGATTCCATTGAAGGGGTGGAAGGTGGCAGGTTGTGAATAGGTGAAAATAAGTAGGGTAAACTAGAAACGTCATTTTTATCATATATAGTGGAAACCAACGCCTCAAACTTTTCTATAACATCTGCCTCAAATATTATTAAAATTCTATGACCAATAATTTCCACGTACTAGAGTGCAAATCTAGTCAAGATGTTTCCTTTAAAGTTACTTGAATGAAAAATCTGGATGTGGAAGTAGTGATTCCTTAGGCAGCGGTTTTTTATAAACGTTTAAACAATATAAATACTAGTTTGACAACCGGAATTGTTTTTTTTTTAAATTATCAAAATCGGTGCTGTTGTGGGTTTCCTAAGTAAAAACATTCGTTGACTGGACTACATGTTAATTGTTTATTATTAGGTTCAAAAACACCATATGCAAGATAGTCATCTGCAAATTTAAGTTTGTGCGTACATATTTACATTTTCAAACTTTTGCAATTTTTCAAATAAAAAATATGATATGTGTTATACTATAACAAATGTTTTTCTTTTTTCAGATAACTAGTAATGGCGGATCTCCTGATTATTGTGCTCTTTAGGATAGTTTTTCCAATTTTAATTTCAACATGTAAGTATTACCAACCATTAATCATGTCCTATAAGATACCTAATGTTTTGTGATTGAAACTGAAACTATTGTCTATGAATCATTATACTTAATCAGATGTTATTCTTGTGTAAAAACAATATAGAAAATTTGTGGATTGAAATTAGATTTTTACTACCTCAGTCGGTGTTTAGAGAGGTCATTATTAATAGTCAAATAAATAATTGTTCAAAAGGTTGTCTTCTTAATCCATTTGCTTAATTTGTTATTTATCAAATTAACTTTAATAAAAATATTCCTTTTAGTGGAAAATACCAAGGAGCCTTTAAAGCATGTAACATTACTTTTTGGTGTCTGTGCGATAAAAATTGGCAAGGATAAGATTTCTTTTAAATTACGAAATGTTCTTATTGTTTTCGTACAAGCGTGTGTTGTCGCGCATTTGTCATATTTTACCCAAAGGCAGGTCCTTCGTAAAAATTGGGTCATATAAAGTCGAAAGGTTATTTAATTATCCTTAATTTGTTATTTATTATCACTGCAGAATGAAAACTCAGTGAGTTACCTATGATCCAAGACGCCCAAAAGTTTGTCTAGAAAAATTAATATAGGGTACCTATTCATAAACTAGAGTAAGCGTTATAGGTACTCTTCAACAATTTATTCCACTTTTCATATAATTGTTGCACATTCTATAATACTCTGGAGTTTTTTTGTAAATAATGTTAGTTTAAGGTGGCCATTCCCTAGAAAGAGACAACCGATAGGGAAATATTTATTATTTTTGGCCATAATTTTTTCTTCTGCGTAAGTGTATTTAAGAGAATTATAAGAGTACCTAAGTAGAACCATAACTATACTATTACTATGAATTTTCACTCAATAATTTCAGTGGTTTGCAAAATAGCTAGGTACATTTAAATTTAAAAGCTATGTCAATCTTCCTATTTCGTAGTTTTAAATCTAGCTATTTTTCAAACTATTGAAATTATTGAGTGAAAATTCATAGTAATAGTTTTGTTATGGTTCTACTTAGATACTCTTATAGTTGTTTTAAATACACATACTAAGAAAAGAAAGTTGTGGACAAAAATAATAAATATTTCCTTATCGAATATCTCTCTCTAGGGAATGGCCACCTTAATATAAGATGAACAGAACAAAGAATCTACATTCATTCTACTGGGACCTCGAACCTGCGACCGGGAACGTGGACCCTAATCAAATAACGGTTTCTGTGCGGTTTCGGTTTTGCAAAAAACTGAAATAAGGGTTTCGGTTCGATTTCAGTTAAAAAAAAACAAAATAGAAGAAACTGTTCTGGTTCAATGTCGGTTTCAAGAAAGCTAAAATAAAGGTTCCGGTTCTTACAGATTTGTCGAATTCTATTTGGGTCCAGTTCCAAAGTGTTTTTCGGTTCCATGATTTCGTAATAATTCTAGCATTATCATATTTTATGACCAGAGCCCGGCGCAAAAGTAGTTATGCCAGTGACGGTCTTCAAGTCTTCACACACAGATAATTATAATAATGGTTTGAATCGAGAATCTTATGATTCATATAAGCAAATAAATACATTATTTATAGAAAACAAATACTTTTGCGGTAAGAAATAAAAACCGCTGCCCAAGGAATCACTACTTCCACATCCAGATTCTTGATCCAAGTCACTTTAAAGGAAACATCTTGACTATATTTGCATTCTAGTATGTGGAAATTATTGGTCATAGAATTTTAATAATATTCGGGGTAGATGTAATAGAAAAGTTTGAATAGTTGGTTTCTACCATATACGCTAAAAATGAAGTTTCTAGTTTACCCTACTTATTTTCCACTATTCACAATCTACCACCTCCGACTCTTTCAATGGAGTCATCTCAATCAGATGTCACTACAATACATACGTGTACTAACTTTCAAGTGAATATCTCAATTTGTTGTTATCAATCCCATTAATAATGAAGCGGAGGTGATGGAGTTTGAAATATATTAGAAAGAAATCTGAGGCCTTGGTTTCTACACCGAATCCCAAATTTATGTACTCTTACCAGCATGATTTACTTATTCCCTTCTACGGAATCATCCCAAAATATAATCTAGTTCCAGATGTCGTTATAATATATACGTCTACCAAATTACAAGTGAATATCTCAATATTCAATCAACCCCTTTAATAATGTAGTAAGGGTAGTGGAAGGGTTAAAAACTATTATTAAAAAATCTGAGGCCTTGGCTTCTAGGACATACACCAAATTTCAAGTTGCAGTACTCACCAGCTTGCTTTACTTATTTTTCCCTATTTACCTCTACTTACCCCCACTCCTTCAACGCAATCATGTCAAAATATAATCTAGTTTCAGATATGGTTATAATAAATAAATGTACCAAATTTCAAGTGAAAATTTAAATTTAATTTTATCAACTCTTTTAATAAGGGAGTGGGGGTGGTGAGGGGATGAGAAATACTAATAAAAACACCTGAGACCTTCGCTTCTAGTATATACACTAAATCACAAATTTATGTACTTTTACCAGCTTGCTTTACTTATTTTCCCTTATATACCTCTATTTAACCCCCAACCCTTCAACGGAATCATCTCAAAATATAATCTAGTTCCAGATGTCGTTATAATACATATGCGTACTAAACTTTATGTGAATATCTCAATTTTATTTTATCAACCCCTTGAATAATGGAGTGGGGTGGTGGGGGGCTGAAATATATTATTAAAAAATCTGAGGCCTTGGCTTCTAGTACATACACCGAATTTCAAGTTTCTGTACTCATACCAACTTGCTTTACTTATTTCCCCCTATTTACCCCTAAATAACCCCCAATCCTTCAACGGAATCATCTCAAAGTATAATATAGTTCCAGATGTCGTTATAATCCATACGTGTACCAAATTTCAAATGAATATCTCAATTTTATTTTATCAACCCTTTTAATATTGGAGTAGGGGTGGTGGGGTGTTGAAAAATATTACAAAAAAATCTGACGCTTTGGTTTTCTAGTACATACATCGAATTTCAAGTTTCTGTAGTCTCACCAACTTGTTTTACTTATATTCCCCTATTTACCCCAAATTAACCCCCAACCCTTCAACGGAATCATCTCAAAATATAATCTAATTCCAGAAGTCGTTATAATACATACGTGTACGAAATTTCAAATGCATATCTCAACTTTATTTTATCAACCCCATTAATGGGGTAGGGGTGGTGGGGGGGGGGGTTGAAAAACATTTAAAAAAAATCTGAGGCCTTATCTTCTAGTACACACACCGAATTTCAAGTTTCTGTACTCTTACAAGCTTGCTTTACTTATTTTCCCCTATTTAACCCCCAACCCTTCACCGGATATCCTCAAAAAACAATCCAGTTCCAGATCTCGTTATAATATATACGTGTACAAAATTTCAAGTCAATATCTTAAACCGTTCCGGAGAAAACGTGCGGACAAAAAAAGTTAGACAGACAGACAGACCGACAGACAGAAAAATTTTTATCGCTCAAATTTAAAATCTCGACGTTTCATGACATTCTAAACCTATTTCACGAATAAAAATTTTTGAAAATTTTTTTGCGATTACTATACTTCCAATCCACTACGTGGATGTGGAAGTAAAAGTATGGCATAAAACTCATAAAATAATAAATAAATAATTTATTGTTAGTTTCGAGAAATTATTTATTTGGTATAGTTGAGCAAGTAGATGTATAGGTATTTCAGAATCTTGAGCCGCGAAATGCGCAAAAGGCAAAGTTTATTCTGGGTTATAAGTATTTTTGAAAACACTTGCTGTATACATAAGCAAGAGCTCGGGATAAATTGTAAACAATAAATATTAGTGATGGGCGATATTTCACGAACTGCGAATTAATCACTGATATTAAAAAATCACAGGTAACGACTGTATAAAATTGGTAGAAAAGCGTGACGTGATCACGACTTTCCATATGTCAATATGTTTTTTACCATATAAATAATATCACTTACTTCGAGTCTATCTTTGTTTGCGACCGTATGTATTAACACGTAAAACAGCAATAACCCAGCAAAAATTAAAGTCACTGGTTGATACCCATAGCAACCTAACCTAAATATAAACTAAAAATTTATTAATGCTTCAAAAATGTTTATATGTGAATAAAATAAAAATATGTTACGAAGTTCAAACATGCGTATCGTTCAAAACTTAGTGCTTTTGCTTTATCAATTATCAGTATTACCATCAATCCATAATAAATCAGGTTAGTTGCAAGCAAATCACAATACCTACGTATATTACATACAATATCATACGGCTGCACAGATTACCAAAGTAGCGAATTCACCATTCACAGTCTGTCGGCGCTTATTTGGAAATAGAGAATAATTAACAATTTTTCCCATTCGCCGTATTATGAAAAGTCGTGATCACATCACGTTTTAAATTCATTGATATAAAAAAATCATAGTTACGATTCACGTTGTGATTGAAAAATCACGATATTGCCGTATTGCCCAACATTAATAAATATAATATTTTTAAGAAGTATAACCGAGTCGACGGGAGGGATTATGCATATGAATGTCACGGCTCATGAGATTTTAAAACACGTCTAAGATATGTTTACTGAAACTGGTGGATAAAAAACACCAGACTTCGGCCGCACATTATATATACCTGCAGCGTCGGTCTGATTGTCTAACCGAAAACAAAAGCTCGACACTTTAACCGGCATACGCCATTAACTTTTTGTATCAATTAAGGAAATGTAAACATCTATATGTTTCTTCCCAACTGTATTAAACAATTCTTAATTTAAAATATTATTTTATCTGTGCACATAATATAAGGAGAATTTCCGATACCACAAAGACTCTTGTCGGTCTCTTTCTACTTTTTTTAAGGATAACAAATAGGATAATGTAAACAATAATAATAGTAAGAAACGGCAAATTGCGTTTTGTATTTGTCAGAACACTTTAAACATACAGAAAGCACTTGAAATATAAAAGGTCCAGCAATTATTATTATTTTATTAATTACACAAGGACCAATATAATATGGTATGTGAGCCTGTTTCATACGCACATACGCATTCTGGAGTTAACACTATAGATTTGTCAGTACATTTTCAGCTTTTGATAAAAGTTAATGGTTAATGTGTCGTGAAGGCAGTGAAATACAAACTGGATACAGTGTTAAGAAACAACCCCGGTTTTTCAACATTCTTGTGTGTGGTGGACCTATTAAGTGGCAAAGTGAAATGTTCAATGCCGGACATAGATTTGCTATCTATAAGAAAATATACTTATTTCAAATATGCGCCCATTACATCGCATCGGTTGACGTTGAACAATTCATTTCACAACACTAGTGGATATTTAGTGACAGATATATACAATTATAAGGTAAGATATTGTATTATTGCGCATGAAAATGTGTATATAGTTCATTTTGCGCAAAGCCGATTCTGGTTTTTACGTCATAACTACCTCGAAGCCGGGGTCTGTTTATGACATTACTTGTATGGGTAACGATTCGATTTGTAAAGCTAATATAAAATTAATTTATTTAGTTTCCTGCCTACGACCCTTGTATTTGGATCGAAAATCATATCAGTAAAAATCAATATATTTGAAATTAAACGTTACCCTCCTCAAATATTCGTCCCGGACCCAGCTGAGCACCCATGGCGCTGATCGCCATGGTGGAGTTGAAAGCTTTAATCATTAGACCATCATTCATTGCTTCAAAACATTTTAATTTTCATAATACAACGTGGAGTAGAAAGTAATATATAAGAAATGTTTAGTGAAAGAATTATATACATTGATTGCTTTACTGGCAGTGCAGTCCAGTGTATGGCGGTTTTTGGCTCCGATTTCCATCAAGAAGCATCAATTTGCTTGAAATTTGAACTCTAAGTAGGGATACCTTAAAAAGTAAAGCCTACCCTAGGCGAATGTGCGAATTTACCCTAGAGGTGGATACCACCCCAACTCGGGAGTGGAAATTTTAATATTGAAAATAACCTCAGAAATCGATAGCGGAACACATTCTAAGCAAAAAATAATTCTATAAAGTTTTTTCGAAAAATCAATAGGTAGGTACTTTTTGAGTTATTCGTATAAGGAGCAAAAAAGTAGCTTATATAAGTTTGACTGGTTTAGAATGCTTAATTTAAAAAAAAAAGTGGTTAAAGTGGAAAAGGAATTTTTGAAATTAAAAAGAAATCGTCTTTTTTTTCAAAATAACTAAAAAACTATCGAAGATACGGAGAAATTGCTAGAGAACAAAAAGTTAGGATTTTTTTTACTGAAAATTTTGTTGTTTTTTTTTTATTTATTGTCGTAGCTTACACATTAACCGAGATATGGTCTTTCAAAGTTCGCATTAGCGTGTGACTGGTACCGTTTTTCAGCCCTTTAAACGTTGCCTTGTTAAAACTAAAGGGCTTAAGAAATTTGAACCTTGAGCTCGTAGGTCATAAAATTTCCTACAAAATGGTTTTTTGATGAGCGTTCTAGCGTAAAAATTAAGCGAGTTATTGTCAAAAAACCAAACGCACTTTTTTTTAAATTTCGGAGTAGGTAGATTTTGGAGCATAGAAGGAATGTATATTAAATATGTACCAGGCGATTGTGGAATCGAACGCGTGTCTATCGGTAGAAAATGTTCACACTTTTTTCCTCATGGAGGGTAGTTTTGAAGGGTTGAAAAGTTGTAATAAATAATTATTCAAGTTGAATACGATAATAAGATGCCAAATTAAGATAAATGATGTATTAAATTATATAAATATGCCAGTAAATGATTTTTCCAATTTTTTCATAATAAGGGATTATTTTTAAGGGTTGAAAAGTTGAGATGAAAAATATATGAAGTATGACAAAGTCAATAAATTGTTTTTTTTCCAATTTTATCATAATAGGGGGGGGGGGGTAGTTTATAAGAATCAAATAAGGGTTGACAAATAAAAATTAGTGTCTTAAAACATCAAACAATCTTGATTCAAACCCTATTAACGTTTTTTAACTTATTAAATGCTTCAATTCATTATTTTATTGTTTTGCAATAAGGGGTAGTTTTCACCCCTAAGAATAATTTGCTCATATCGGCATAGGGTAGGGAATGAAGTGAAGGGTAAGTAAAGCTTAATTCCAAAATTTTATGAAAATCAAGAAAACTAACCACACTGTTTGTAAGATTAAACTCTAAATTGCATTGTTCTGTAACGGCAGACGATTTCATTGGCAGCTTAGCCTGATCAAACGCGAATTGATTTGACAAAAAATTACCTTTACAGAAACTACATATAAGAAATATTAGTACACCAATCGATTTATCTATTCGTGCACTTTTCAGATTTACGACAGCATAGATACTGATTTTTGTTTTTTATTTAAATTAGATTTTAATTATTTGTATTCAAATGTAATAAATATTTTAGAAAAATGTTTTAAGAACAATGATTTTCTTTTAAAACTGAATTGCACTAAAAAGTAGAAAATATTTTTTATTCATTATTAAGTAATTACAAAATGATGGTGATAAAGAAAACCATTGGACGCTAATAAAATGTAATATTACCTTTATCAACAATCGGCATTGTGATAAAACTTTTTGAATCGTACGTTGTAATATAACAACAACAGCAATACTTTATGAACGCCCAATGGTTTACTTTCTCATCTTCATTTTGTAATTTAATCACTGAGTAAAATTAATAAAAGTATTTTCTACTTTTTAGTGCAATTCAGTTTTAAAAGAAAACCAACTGTTTAAAAAATGTTTTTTTTATTTATTATACTCTTCGCAAATACAAAACGAAGAGTATACTTATTGCATTCGATCAGCACATTCCTAAAACCGGTAATATTTCCGTTGAGAATAAATTTTTATATCACTGTGTTGGTGATCGAATTCTGAACATCTTTCAAAATGTCCGTCGGTCTGTTCTTCCGTCCGTCCGTCCGTCTGTCTGTTCGTCCGTCACGTTTCTTGTAAGCACGATAACTTAAGAACGAAAAGTCCAATTGTATTGAAATTTGGACAGTAAGGTAGTGTTAGCTAGCGGAAGAACCCTATTGTTTTTTAACAATGTCGATCAATAATAAAAAAGTTATTAATTTTTTAAATGAAAAAAGTGTTTCTTTGCTTTGTAATTAAACAAAAAATGTTTGAAACTAATATCATTTACAAAAAACTGCGAAGAATATCCTATAGAATATGCAACAATTATATAACAAGTGTAGTAAATCGACGAAGAGTATAATGGTTAGCTTGTTTATTTTTTACTTTTTAGTTTTCCGTCTGCCTCATTTTTTGTATTCAAACGCCATCATTTCGTTTACTCTTGTCAAATTCATTCATACCCATGTCAAGGGTGTTGTAAAGAAATAGGTAATCTGCCATTTTGTGTCGGCCGCCATATTTGATTTAGAATAACGTCACACAGCTTATTGTATTTTAATTTAATTGTCATAGCCTTTCATTTAATATCCATGCCGAGGGGGTTGTAAATAAATAGGTGATTCGCCATTTTGTGCCGGCCGCCATATGAAATAATAAAACCTGATTTGAGCGTTGGCATTCTCCGTGACTATTGCAGCGTGACCACTTCCTTAGCGTACTCGACGTTGGCTACGACTACAACTCCGTGCTGCACCAAAATTTCTTTGTCAGCAAGACTCATACAGAACTAAATATCTGAGTAATAGACTTCATCTTATTACTACTCCTTTAAATACTAGGCCCTATAACCAAAATTACAGCACCAAACAGCTGGGCTGTTACATAATCTGCGCCACTTAATAGCCTAACCCAAACATGTGCCTGAACTATAAAAATTGACCAACGTGAAGGCAGCCGCCAGAGATAGCCGCTGAATTTCCCGAAAGTACCCGAACGCACATGGACGTTCGTCAATATGGGTATTGCCGACTACTCGCGATCACACTCCACGTGGAATATTGATATCGAGTGGCGGTGAAAAGGATAGTAGACTGAGTATAGATAGTTCCTTTTGAACACAATAATCAGTGTCGAATAATATTTGTATGAATAATTTGAGATTTCCAAAGAACAGGACATCAATTTCAAATATTTGCGGAAAATAGTAGACACAACTATAAGATTAATAACAAATTCAAAATCTGAAACAGTAAAAAAAAATCGAGATTTTTCAAAAACTGGACATATATATATATTCGCCTTCGAAATTTTATGGTCGACAGTACATACAACTATTAAGAGTATGCCTCAAAAAAATAAACACGCCTTACCGTCGTTCAGATTGAAGAAAAATTTAAAACTACAATAAAATGTATTCAATATCTAAAAGTCAAATAGCAAATCAAGATAGTACACAACACTATTAAAGTACGCCTTCATATTGAAAAAAATATATTATATAAAATATATTCGATATCTGAAATAGTCAAGTAAAAACTAAAATTTTTCAAAAACTGGACTCATTATCACTTTCAAAATTTTACAGCTAATAGTACATACAACTATTAATAGAATGCCTTAATAAAATCAAGTCGCACTGCCGTCCTTCATAGTGAAAAAAATTAATATTCTACAAGATAAATTCAATATCTGAAACAGTAAAAAAGGGAATTAAAATTATTCAAAAACTGGACATATTGTCACTTTCAAAATTTTACAGCCGATAGTACACACAACTAGTAAGAGTATGACATAAATAAATCAACTTGCACTGCCGTCCTTCATATTGAAAAAAATTAATATTCTACAAGATAAATTCAATATCTGAAACAGTAAAAAAGGAAACTAAAATTATTCAAAAACTGGACATATTATCACTTTCAAAATTTTACAGCCGATAGTACACACAACTAGTAAGAGTATGGCATAAAAAAATCAACTTGCACTGCCGTCCTTCATATTGAAAAAAATTAATATTCTACAAGATAAATTCAATATCTGAAACAGTAAAAAAGGAAACTAAAATTATTCAAAAACTGGACATATTATCACTTTCAAAATTTTACTGCCGATAGTACACACAACTAGTAAGAGTATGACATAAAAAAATCAACTTGCACTGCCGTCCTTCATATTGAAAAAAATTAATATTCTACAAGATAAATTCAATATCTGAAACAGTAAAAAAGGGAATTAAAATTATTCAAAAGCTGGACATATTATCACTTTCAAAATTTTACAGCCGATAGTACACACAACTAGTAAGAGTATGACATAAAAAAATCAACTTGCACTGCCGTCCTTCATATTGAAAAAAATTAATATTCTACAAGATAAATTCAATATCTGAAACAGTAAAAAAGGAAATTAAAATTATTCAAAAACTGGACATATTATCACTTTCAAAATTTTACAGCCGATAGTACACACAACTAGTAAGAGTATGACATAAAAAAATCAGCTTGCACTGCCGTCCTTCATATTGAAAAAAATTAATATTCTACAAGATAAATTCAATATCTGAAACAGTAAAAAAGGAAACTAAAATTATTCAAAAATTGGACATATTATCACTTTCAAAATTTTACAGCCGATAGTACACACAACTAGTAAGAGTATGGCATAAAAAAATCAACTTGCACTTATTGGGACGTCTCGTAGATCGTAGATGAATATTATACTCCAGTAAAAACAGAAACTAAATACACAAAGTTTTATTAAGTATGAAACTCACTGACATTTTTTAAAATTATTAATTTGACACCTATCGTCTTCTTTTTTTTATAATGTATATCTGGTTGTATACTCCAACACTTCCCCTCAACCAGTTATCTCATTATCTATTACAATCTACTAAACCCAGGTCCTTTTGAAATTTGCTGAACTTCGGTCCATTTAACTCTTTAGTAAATATATCCGCCACCATATCTTCTGTTGGCAAATACTTAAGTTGAAGATTTTCAGTTTCTAAGACGTCACGTATGAAGTGATGACGAATGTCTATGTGCTTGGTTCTCGAGTGAAAAACATGATTCTTCGCCAATTTCTGAGCACCTTGATTGTCATTGAATATGATAAATTTAAAATCGTCATTTACGTATCCAATTTCACTTAAAGATCTTTTTAAGTGCACAGCTTCTTTAGCTGCCTCAGTTAATGCCATGTACTCGGACTCAGTACTAGACAAAGCTACCGTTCTTTGTTTACGAGCTTCCCAGCTAATTGCAGCTCCAGCTAGCATAAAAACATAGCCGGTGTATGATCTTCTATCTTGAGAACATGAACCCCAATCTGCATCGACAAAACCAACTACAGATTTTCCAGACCTTTCATAACGTAATCCATATGAAGTTGTACCGTTGAGGTACCGCAGGACTCTTTTTGCTGCTTTCCAATGTTCCAGATTATAACAGTTATTAAATTGGCTCAAATAAGTCACTGTGAATGCTATATCAGGACGGGTACCAGTTGATAAATAAATCAATGATCCTATTAACTGTCTGAATGGATACTTTTTCATCTCCTCTTCAGAAGTGGATTCGGGCTTTGTCAGTTTTACGTTGGGTGCTATCGGCGTATTAACTGGTTTTGATAATTCCATATTAAAATGTTTTAAAATTTTCTTGATATATGTGCTTTGTGAAATCTTGATTATGCTGTTGTCCTTACTTTGTTCAATTTCAATTCCGAGACAATGGTGAATTCTTCCAAAATCTTTCATTTTAAATTTTTTCATTAGATCTCGTTTTATATCAGTTATCCAATCAATATTTCCTGAAGCCAATATCAAGTCATCAACATATACAGCAATTAACATTATATCACTTCCTTGTTTTGCTGTATAAACACACGGGTCTCCATTTAAAGATTTTAACCCTATTTCTTGGAGTTTCTTGTCCAGTTTCTCATTCCACTGACGACCTGATTGTTTTAATCCATATAAAGCCTTTTGTAACATGCACACTTTACCTCCATCATGTAACTCTTCTAGCATTCTTCTTGCATTTCTTTTTATTGTCTCGTTTTTGTAACCTTTATCATTGACAATTTGGAGCAATATCTCTTCAAAAAATTCTGGTATTTCCATGAAAATGTTTTCTTCTATATCACCATGCAAAAAAGCCGTTACGACATCCAACTGATGCACAACCAATTTGTGTTCGGCTGCCAGAGCAAATAATGTACGAATTGAAGTTAACCGGGCAACAGGAGAAAATGTTTCATCGAAATCGACTCCAGGACGCTGCGCGTATCCTTTTGCAACAAGTCGAGCCTTTCTTTTCTCTAACATTCCATTTGCTCCTAATTTATTCCTTAGTATCATTCTACAACCAATTATATTTTCTTCTTCTGGTCTATCAACAAGTTTCCATGTATTATTTTCTAATAAAGAGATTATTTCACTTCGAATTGCGTCCATCCATTCATTTTCATTAGAACTAGACAATGCTTCTTTTACTGATATTTCAGCTAATGCTGTAAATTCCTGGTTTTCTTGTTCTTCTTCAATGTCATTTAAAACTTCCTTATATATCTTCCTCGGTCTTCCCCTTGTTCCAGTTCGTACAATCCGTGGTCTTCCTCTTCCCCTTTTTGTACTTACAACAGGATTTTCATTTCCTTCATTTTCATCATTTATTTCTTGAATTCTATTTTCATCTTCATTATTTATTTCTTGAATTCTATTTTCATTTTCATTATTTACTACAATTTCCAATCCTTTACCGATTTCATTTTCAGCTATTGGCGTAAACTCAATGAGTGTCTTGTTTTGCTGATATTCATTGAGAAATTTTACGTCACGGGCAACCTGCACCTTTTTATTTTGAATCATCCAAACTCTGTATGCTTTTGACGTTTCTGAATATCCAAGAAAAATAGCTTCTTCAGAGCGTTGATCAAATTTTCCCTTATTTGGTGATTTATTTAAGACATAACATTTAGAACCAAAAATTTGAAAATAATTAACATTTGGGGGTGTTCCATTCCAAAATTCGTACGGTGTCTTATTGTCTATACTTTTAGATGGACATCTATTTCTAATATAGTTTGCAGTAAACGTTGCTTCTGCCCAAAACTTTGGCGATAAATTTGATTCGATCATCATACAACGTGCCATCCCTACCAATGTACGATTCTTTCGTTCAGAAATTCCGTTCTGTTCAGGGGTATACGGAACTGTTAGTCTTCTTTTGATTCCATTATCTTCCAAATACTTATCAAATTCTCTGTTAATGTATTCTTTTCCATTGTCAGATTGTAGTTGTTTGATTTTTCTTCCTGTTTGATTTTCAACAAAATTTTTATAACTTTTGAAAGCTTCCAGTGCCTCGCTCTTTGATTTTAAAAATTTTATTTCGCACCAACGTGAAAAATCATCAATGAACGTAATGAAATATCTTGAACTACCAATTGACGTATGACGCATCGGACCACAAATGTCAGTATGAACGATATTCAGCATCTCTGAGCTACGGCTTGAATTGGATGTAAATGGAGCTTGAGTGAGCTTACTCAATAAACATGTATTACAAGAAGTCAATTTTTCCCGCTTCCCGATTTCAATGCCTACCACTGTTCCATTTTCAGCAATTCGCTTTAAATCTCTTTCATTCAAATGTCCCATTTTCTTGTGCCACTCCTCCATATTTGAGGACGTTATTGTTGCCAAATTTACATTTTCCATTGATTCTTCAATGTAGTATAAACCATCTGTTTTATGTACAACCAGTAATACATCTTTATTTCTGTCTACTATTTTTGCGATGTTTCTGGTAAAAATCACATCAAAACCTTTTTCGGTTATTTTTGCAACAGACATTAAATTAGTACGAAGATCAGGCACATGTAAAGAATTTTCCAAGCTAATAATTCTCTTACCATCATTGCAATTTATTGGTAGTTTTATCATTCCCTTGGCGTAAACTTTAGTAGTAACATTACTAGCCAGGTTTAGTTGATTGCATGCAGAATTCTCCAAATTCTCAAAATTTGTTTCTTGAGGACACATATGGGATGTGCAACCGCTGTCTAAATACCATTTGCTACTTTCAACTTTTTGACTTGTATTGAAAATAGATTCCAATATTTCAGGTTTTACGTTAAAACCAACTTCTGCTACGTTGCCAGCATTCTGTTGTGAATAATTTTCTTTGACGGGACAATTTACAGCTTTGTGTCCTATTTTTCGACAACGGTGACATTTATATTTAAAATTATCTTTTACAAATGAATTTTGACTTTCCTCATAAGATTCAACCTTCTTTGGCTTTACATATTTATTAAAACAATCAGGTCGTCAGTGGAATAAGAAACTGGACAAGAAACTCCAAGAAATAGGGTTAAAATCTTTAAATGGAGACCCGTGTGTTTATGCAGCAAAACAAGGAAGTGATATAATGTTAATTGCTGTATATGTTGATGACTTGATATTGGCTTCAGGAAATATTGATTGGATAACTGATATAAAACGAGATCTAATGAAAAAATTTAAAATGAAAGATTTTGGAAGAATTCACCATTGTCTCGGAATTGAAATTGAACAAAGTAAGGACAACAGCATAATCAAGATTTCACAAAGCACATATATCAAGAAAATTTTAAAACATTTTAATATGGAATTATCAAAACCAGTTAATACGCCGATAGCACCCAACGTAAAACTAACAAAGCCCGAATCCACTTCTGAAGAGGAGATGAAAAAGTATCCATTCAGACAGTTAATAGGATCATTGATTTATTTATCAACTGGTACCCGTCCTGATATAGCATTCACAGTGACTTATTTGAGCCAATTTAATAACTGTTATAATCTGGAACATCGGAAAGCAGCAAAAAGAGTCCTGCGGTACCTCAACGGTACAACTTCATATGGATTACGTTATGAAAGGTTGTATACTCAACCAGATATACATTATAAAAAAAAGAAGACGATAGGTGTCAAATTAATAATTTTAAAAAATGTCAGTGAGTTTTATACTTAAAACTTAAAACTTTGTGTATTTAGTTTCTGTTTTTACTGGAGTATAATATTCATCTACGATCTACGAGACGTCCCAATAGGTTATGGGCCCAGGAAGTGCTTAGAGAAGAATAGAAAACTTGGAAAGGATAAAACAGAAGTTTGTAAAACTTTATTAAAAAAAAAAAAAAAAAGCTATGAGCGGAATTAATATATGTCGCATTGAATCCTTGAATAAAGAAAACTTCGATACCTGGAAATTGCAGGCGGAGGCATTACTAATAAAAAATGATCTCTGGGATTTTGTAAGTGGGACAAAAGTGAAACCGAAAAATGATGAGAGTGCTGAATCATTAGCTGCTACTGCTGTATGGGAATCTACAGATAGGAAGGCACGTGCAGATCTAATCTTAATCTTGCGATTAATCCTTCAGAATTAAAGCAAATAAAAGGCTGTATAACGTCAAATGACGTATGGAAAAAATTGCACGAGATTTATCAATCCAAGGGTCCTGCTCGTAAAGCAATGCTGCTGAAACAATTGATGTTACGAAAATTAGAAGAAGGTGAAGACGTACGAACTCACATAGAAAAATTTTTTGATGCAGTAGATAAGCTTCAAGAAATGGAGGTTGAAATCAATAAAGATCTATTGGCGATCATGTTACTTTATAGTTTACCTCAAAGTTATGAAAATTTTCGATGTGCTATAGAATCACGTGATGAACTTCCAACGCCAGACAGTTTGAAGATAAAAATTATCGAAGAAAATGATGCAAGAAAGAACAAAGAACACAGATCGAACGGGAATGCCATGTTTATTCGTAAAAAATACAATTTTAATAAATATGTAAAGCCAAAGAAGGTTGAATCTTATAAGGAAAGTCAAAATTCATTTGTAAAAGATAATTTTAAATATAAATGTCACCGTTGTCGAAAAATAGGACACAAAGCTGTAAATTGTCCCGTCAAAGGAAATTATTCACAACAGAATGCTGGCAACGTAGCAGAAGTTGGTTTTAACGTAAAACCTGAAATATTGGAATCTATTTTCAATACAAGTCAAAAAGTTGAAAGTAGCAAATGGTGTTTAGACAGCGGTTGCACATCCCATATGTGTCCTCAAGAAACAAAATTTGAGAATTTGGAGAATTCTGCATGCAAGCAACTAAACCTGGCTAGTAATGTTACTACTAAAGTTTACGCCAAGGGAATGATAAATCTACCAATAAATTGCAATGATGGTAAGAGAATTATTAGCTTGGAAAATTCTTTACATGTGCCTGATCTTCGTACTAATTTAATGTCTGTTGCAAAAATAACCGAAAAAGGTTTTGATGTGATTTTTACCAGAAACATCGCAAAAATAGTAGACAGAAATAAAGATGTATTACTGGTTGCACATAAAACAGATGGTTTATACTACATTGAAGAATCAATGGAAAATGTAAATTTGGCAACAATAACGTCCTCAAATATGGAGGAGTGGCACAAGAAAATGGGACATTTGAATGAAAGAGATTTAAAGAGAATTGCTGAAAATGGAACAGTGGTAGGCATTGAAATCGGGAAGCGGGAAAAATTGACTTCTTGTAATACATGTTTATTGAGTAAGCTCACTCAAGCTCCATTTCCATCCAATTCAAGCCGTAGCTCAGAGATGCTGAATATCGTTCATACTGACATTTGTGGTCCGATGCGTCATACGTCAATTGGTAGTTCAAGATATTTCATTACGTTCTTTGATGATTTTTCACGTTGGTGCGAAATAAAATTTTTAAAATCAAAGAGCGAGGCACTGGAAGCTTTCAAAAGTTATAAAAATTTTGTTGAAAATCAAACAGGAAGAAAAATCAAACAACTACAATTAGTAGAGGGTCCACACCTTCGAAAGCCGTCTAAATCGCCAAGTAACCCATTCCAGCAAGGTAAATAAATTTTGAGCTAGCATATCGAAAGAGGGTCCTAATGGGCATCCGAAATGGCTTGTTGGACTTTTTTTGGCGCTTGCACAACTTCTCCACAAGAGAAAAAAAAGGCGGAACGTTATTTCAAGAATGTGTGTTTTTAAACATATAACTCTCGCTAGAAAATTAACTACGTACGATATTGATGTGATTTTTTATATTTGTATACTACTGACATGAGCGCATATATCTGTACTGTTAGAATTTCAAAATCACTTACGATTTTTTTCTAAATAAATCCTAAATCACAGGAAGCAAATTTGTGTGTTTGAATTTTCGACGTGCGATCAACTATATTAAATGTTTAATTTTTTTATATATTATATGCGAATGAAATATGGTCTAAGGATCAAAAAAGTTTTTGCAAAAAAATTAGCTCCATATCTTTTACAATTTTCGAGTTACAGACTTCTCAAATTAAACCATAATTTAGGTCCGTGATACTCCTATTACCATGCGGCTATTATCTCACGTACTGCTATGTGGTTAATTGTAATGCATCAAGATAGTAAGCCAATACATTTTTGATATTGTGTTATTATTATTTATAATTTTACAAAAATATTAGTATGTAAAATGGAACTCATTTGGCATAGTATTTATTAGATCTATAGGTTATGAAGGTGTTGTATATGGAGATATTTATTATATATACCATCATTATACAATATAGAAATAAAATATAAACACGTACACAAAACGTGTAATTTATAAGTAATAATAATAATAATAATGCATAATTATACACAGCTCAATAAGCATCGACAAAGCACTACTAGACTAGTAAGAATTACTGTCTGTTAAACACTGCTCTGTATTATTTCTGCCCTTAAAACAATTGTAGGAAAGGCCACATGCACATGCAACAGAACATCAACATTTTTAGTCACACTCTACTTTACAATTCCACTTTTTGTTTTTTTTTTTAACCACTTGTGGTTTTTTGTCATCATTTGTGGGTTTATTTGGTAATTCTCTATCAGATATCCAAATATTCTGGAAGAGTGTGATGTGTTTTCTTAACCGTTTTTCAAGTCACCGAGGTAATTTGTTTAAAATCCAGAATTTTGTGTTAGGTAAGAAAAGTATAGGAGAATCTAAACCACTTCTTGTGAATAATTTTTACAATTAAAATTATTTTGCAGTAAGCAGGGTTTGATCCTGCTTCGCTAAGTACTTCAGTTGTAAGCTAAGCTAAGCATACCAAACTACTGGACTTAATGACCGTTTCAAATGCAGTAAGTAAGCTCTCTTGTAGGACTTAGCGAAAGTATGTCTAATAACTTTATGAAAAATAAATGCTGCCTTGGTGAATCTAATTAAACTCACTATGGCCATACAGATTCACATAGGTCTTACGACCATCTTCAATGACACGATCACCAATTGCATCGCAGTTATCTCCAAGATTAGTCAAACTGTTTAGATGGCCTGTTTGATTTAAGGCAACTGTAACTGCTCACTTTTTCCCCTTCCGAAAGAATAACTGGCAGATCACACAATACATAGACTGCCACTAAACAATATTTACAATATTTTCTTCTTCATGTTTTTCACCTAATTATTTATTGGTTTCGTGAATACTATAAAATACCCTTTGTTGTCGTATACCCACAAAACTTTTGTAGTTTTTTAATTTTGGAAAAATTAAACATACCTTTCGTAAATATTATTGTGTTCGTTTGTTCATGGCTGCACTTCAGATTTTATGCTAGGCGTGAGGAATCCAAGTTCACATTGTTGGGCAACATTTGTCCTTATTTACACCAATTTTCAGGGCTTGTTTTCTTAAGTCATATCGTACTTTTTTTAAATCCGAAGTTTAGGTCAATTTTTATTTTTAAACTCAATTTATTAAAACTTATTAACGATTTCGTACTCTATTTGCAAGTCTAGATATACTGTCCTAAACCAAAATGACGTAACTTAAAGTTTCCTAAGCAAATTGGACGTACTTCAAAGTTTCCTTGTTAAATGACCGACTTTTTTCAATAATCAATAAACCATTATTTTTGCATCTGCCTCATAGAATTAAATTCAAAAATAGAATGAAACTATTTAAAAAAATAAGATGTGCTGAGATTAGCGGCATAAAATGTCAAATATCTCAAGAAGAGCGTATAATGAAGTACGTCATTTTGGCTTAGGACGGCAGTATATTACATGTAACAAATTGCATCATAATTTAAAACCACGTATTTATTGCACCGAAATAATTGTTTAATAATTTTCAGACAATGAGTGATCTAATGATCAAGAATAATATAACACCTAAATCAAATTAGGTATTAGACTAATATATGATCTATCCACAATTGCACAGAACGAGCCCTGCCGTAGCTGTCACGTTGCGCGCTAATAACAAGACATTATTACGGTCGAATTTAAAAATCCGAATCTCGAAAACTGTATAAGATATCGAGCTAATTTTTTTTGCAAAAACTTTTTTGATCTTTAGACCATATTTCATTCGTATGTAATAGATACAAAATTCGAATATTTAATATAGTTGCCCGCATGTCGAAATTTCAAACACACAAAATTCGTTCATGTGATTTTGGATTTATTTAGAAAAAAACCGTAAGTGATTTTGAAGGTGTATTAATACAGATAGATGCGCTCGTGTTTGTAGTATATAGATATAAAAAATCAGATTGATATCGCAAGTAGTTAATTTTTTAGGAAGAGGTAAACGTTTAAAAACACAAATTCTTGAAATAACATTCGGCCATGTTTTTTTCTTGTGGAGAAGTTGCGCAAGCGCCAACAAAAGTCCAACAAGCCATTTCTGATGCCCCTAAGGACCCTCTTCCTGAATTCGTTTCCAAAAATCATTTACCTTGTTGGAATGGGTCATTTCAATTTTTAAAGCTTTGGACCCCTTGCTAAATCTGACAATGGAAAAGAATACATTAACAGAGAATTTGATAAGTATTTGGAAGATAATGGAATCAAAAGAAGACTAACAGTTCCGTATACCCCTGAACAGAACGGAATTTCTGAACGAAAAAATCGTACATTGGTAGAGATTGCACGTTGTATGATGATCGAATCAAATTTATCGCCAAAGTTTTGGGCAGAAGCAACGTTTACTGCAAACTATATTAGAAATAGATGTCCATCTAAAAGTATAGACAATAAGACACCGTACGAATTTTGGAATGGAACACCCCCAAATGTTAATTATTTTCAAATTTTTGGTTCTAAATGCTATGTCTTAAATAAATCACCAAATAAGGGAAAATTTGATCAACGCTCTGAAGAAGCTATTTTTCTTGGATATTCAGAAACGTCAAAAGCATACAGAGTTTGGATGATTCAAAATAAAAAGGTGCAGGTTGCCCGTGACGTAAAATTTCTCAATGAATATCAGCAAAACAAGACACTCATTGAGTTTACGCCAATAGCTGAAAATGAAATCGGTAAAGGATTGGAAATTGTAGTAAATAATGAAAATGAAAATAGAATTCAAGAAATAGATAATGAAAATGAAAATAGAATTCAAGAAAAAAATAATGAAGATGAAAATAGAATTCAAGAAATAAATGATGAAAATGAAGGAAATGAAAATCCTGTTGTAAGTACAAAAAGGGGAAGAGGAAGACCACGGATTGTACGAACTGGAACAAGGGGAAGACCGAGGAAGATATATAAGGAAGTTTTAAATGACATTGAAGAAGAACAAGAAAACCAGGAATTTACAGCATTAGCTGAAATATCAGTAAAAGAAGCATTGTCTAGTTCTAATGAAAATGAATAGATGGACGCAATTCGAAGTGAAATAATCTCTTTATTAGAAAATAATACATGGAAACTTGTTGATAGACCAGAAGAAGAAAATATAATTGGTTGTAGAATGATACTAAGGAATAAATTAGGAGCAAATGGAATGTTAGAGAAAAGAAAGGCTCGACTTGTTGCAAAAGGATACGCGCAGCGTCCTGGAGTCGATTTCGATGAAACATTTTCTCCTGTTGCCCGGTTAACTTCAATTCGTACATTATTTGCTCTGGCAGCCGAACACAAATTGGTTGTGCATCAGTTGGATGTCATAACGGCTTTTTTGCATGGTGATATAGAAGAAAACATTTTCATGGAAATACCAGAATTTTTTGAAGAGATATTGCTCCAAATTGTCAATGATAAAGGTTACAAAAACGAGACAATAAAAAGAAATGCAAGAAGAATGCTAGAAGAGTTACATGATGGAGGTAAAGTGTGCATGTTACAAAAGGCTTTATATGGATTAAAACAATCAGGTCGTCAGTGGAATAAGAAACTGGACAAGAAACTCCAAGAAATAGGGTTAAAATCTTTAAATGGAGACCCGTGTGTTTATACAGCAAAACAAGGAAGTGATATAATGTTAATTGCTCTATATGTTGATGACTTGATATTGGCTTCAGGAAATATTGATTGGATAACTGATATAAAACGAGATCTAATGAAAAAATTTAAAATGAAAGATTTTGGAAGAATTCACCATTGTCTCGGAATTGAAATTGAACAAAGTAAGGACAACAGCATAATCAAGATTTCACAAAGCACATATATCAAGAAAATTTTAAAACATTTTAATGTGGAATTATCAAAACCAGTTAATACGCCGATAGCACCCAACGTAAAACTAACAAAGCCCGAATCCACTTCTGAAGAGGAGATGAAAAAGTATCCATTCAGACAGTTAATAGGATCATTGATTTATTTATCAACTGGTACCCGTCCTGATATAGCATTCACAGTGACTTATTTGAGCCAATTTAATAACTGTTATAATCTGGAACATTGGAAGGCAGCAAAAAGAGTCCTGCGGTACCTCAACGGTACAACTTCATATGGATTACGTTATGAAAGGTCTGGAAAATCTGTAGTTGGTTTTGTCGATGCAGATTGGGGTTCATGTTCTCAAGATAGAAGATCATACACCGGCTATGTTTTTATGCTAGCTGGAGCTGCAATTAGCTGGGAAGCTCGTAAACAAAGAACGGTAGCTTTGTCTAGTACTGAGTCCGAGTACATGGCATTAACTGAGGCAGCTAAAGAAGCTGTGCACTTAAAAAGATCTTTAAGTGAAATTGGATACGTAAATGACGATTTTAAATTTATCATATTCAATGACAATCAAGGTGCTCAGAAATTGGCGAAGAATCATGTTTTTCACTCGAGAACCAAGCACATAGACATTCGTCATCACTTCATACGTGACGTCTTAGAAACTGAAAATCTTCAACTTAAGTATTTGCCAACAGAAGATATGGTGGCGGATATATTTACTAAAGAGTTAAATGGACCTAAGTTCAGCAAATTTCAAAAGGACCTGGGTTTAGTAGATTGTAATAGATAATGAGATAACTGGTTGAGGGGAAGTGTTGGAGTATACAACCAGATATACATTATAAAAAGAAGACGATAGGTGTCAAATTAATTTTTTAATAAATGTCAGTGAGTTTTATACTTAATAAAACTTTGTGTATTTAGTTTCTGTTTTTACTGGAGTATAATATTCATCTACGATCTACGAGACGTCCCAATATATCTTGTAGAATATTAATTTTTTTCAATATGAAGGACGGCAGTGCAAGTTGATTTTTTTATATCATACTCTTACTAGTAGTGTGTACTATCGGCTGTAAAATTTTGAAAGTGATAATATGTCGAGTTTTTGAATAATTTTAATTTCCGTTTTTAGTGTTTCAGATATTGAATTTATCTTGTAGAATATGAATTTTTTTCAATATGAAGGACGGCAGTGCAAGTTGATTTTTTTATGTCATACTCTTACTAGTTGTGTGTACTATCGGCTGTAAAATTTTGAAAGTGATAATATGTCCAGTTTTTGAATAATTTTAGTTTCCTTTTTTACTGTTTCAGATATTGAATTTATCCTGTAGAATATTAATTTTTTTCAATATGAAGGACGGCAGTGCAAGTTGATTTTTTTATGTCATACTCTTACTAGTTGTGTGTACTATCGGCAGTAAAATTTTGAAAGTGATAATATGTCCAATTTTTGAATAATTTTAGTTTCCTTTTTTACTGTTTCAGATTTTGAATTTATCTTGTAGAATATTAATTTTTTTCAATATGAAGGACGGCAGTGCAAGTTGATTTTTTTACGTCATACTCTTACTAGCTGTGTGTAGTATCGGCTGTAAAATTTTGAAAGTGATAATATGTCCAGTTTTTGAATAATTTTAGTTTCCTTTTTTACTGTTTCAGATATTGAATTTATCTTGTAGAATATTAATTTTTTTCAATATGAAGGACGGCAGTGCAAGTTGATTTTTTTATGTCATACTCTTACTAGTTGTGTGTACTATCGGCAGTAAAATTTTGAAAATGATAATATGTCCAGTTTTGGAATAATTTTAGTTTCCTTTTTTACTGTTTCAGATTTTGAATTTATCTTGTAGAATATTAATTTTTTTCAATATGAAGGACGGCAGTGCAAGTTGATTTTTTTATGTCATACTCTTACTAGTTGTGTGTAGTATCGGCTGTAAAATTTTGAAAGTGATAATATGTCCAGTTTTTGAAAAATTTTAGTTTTTACTTGACTATTTCAGATATCGAATATATTTTATATAATATTTTTTTTTTCAATATGAAGGCGTACTTTAATGGTGTTGTGTACTATCGGCTGCAAAATTTTGGAAGCGATATTATGTACAGTTTTTGAAAAATCTTAGTTTCATTTTTGGCTGTTTCAGATATTGAATTTTTCTTTTTTTTTCAATATGTACGACTGTAGAGCGAGTTGATTTGTTTTAGGCATACTATTATTAGTTATGTGTACTATCAGTCGCAAAATTTTGAAAGTGGTAATATCTTGATTTGCTATTTGACTTTTAGATATTGAATACATTTTATTGTAGTTTTAAATGTTTCTTCAATCTGAAAGACGGTAAGGCGTGTTTATTTTTTTGAGGCATACTCTTAATAGTTGTATATACTGTCGACCATAAAATTTCAAAGCGAATATATACATGTCCAGTTTTTGAAAAATCTCGATTTTTTTTACTGTTTCAGATTTTGAATTTATCTTGTAGAATATTAATTTTTTTCAATATGAAGGACGGCAGTGCAAGTTGATTTTTTTATGTCATACTCTTACTAGTTGTGTGTACTATCGGCAGTAAAATTTTGAAAGTGATAATATGTCCAGTTTTTGAATAATTTTAGTTTACTTTTTTACTGTTTCAGATATTGAATTTATCTTGTAGAATATTAATTTTTTTCAATATGAAGGACGGCAGTGCAAGTTGATTTTTTTATGTCATACTCTTACTAGTTGTGTGTACTATCGGCTGTAAAATTTTGAAAGTGATAATATGTCCAGTTTTTGAATAATTTTAATTCCCTTTTTTTACTGTTTCAGATATTGAATTTATCTTGTAGAATATTAATTTTTTTCAATATGAAGGACGGCAGTGCAAGTTGATTTTTTTATGTCATACTCTTACTAGTTGTGTGTACTATCGGCAGTAAAATTTTGAAAGTGATAATATGTCCAGTTTTTGAATAATTTTAGTTTCCTTTTTTACTGTTTCAGATATTGAATTTATCTTATAGAATATTAATTTTTTTCAATATGAAGGACGGCAGTGCAAGTTGATTTTTTTATGTCATACTCTTACTAGTTGTGTGTACTATCGGCTGTAAAATTTTGAAAGTGATAATATGTCCAGTTTTTGAATAATTTTAATTCCCTTTTTTACTGTTTCAGATATTGAATTTATCTTGTAGAATATTAATATTTTTCAATATGAAGGACGGCAGTGCAAGTTGATTTTTTTATGTCATACTCTTACTAGTTGTGTGTACTATCGGCAGTAAAATTTTAAAAGTGATAATATGTCCAGTTTTTGAATAATTTTAGTTTCCTTTTTTACTGTTTCAGATATTGAATTTATCTTGTAGAATATTATTTTTTTTCAATATGAAGGACGGCAGTGCAAGTTGATTTTTTTATGTCATACTCTTACTAGTTGTGTGTACTATCGGCTGTAAAATTTTGAAAGTGATAATATGTCCAGTTTTTGAATAATTTTAGTTTCCTTTTTTACTGTTTCAGATATTGAATTTATCTTGTAGAATATTAATTTTTTTCAAAATATGAAGGACGGCAGTGCAAGTTGATTTTTTTATGTCATACTCTTACTAGTTGTGTGTACTATCGGCTGTAAAATTTTGAAAGTGATAATATGTCCAGTTTTTGAATAATTTTAGTTTCCTTTTTTACTGTTTCAGATATTGAATTTATCTTGTAGAATATTAATTTTTTTCAATATGAAGGACGGCAGTGCAAGTTGATTTTTTTATGTCATACTCTTACTAGTTGTGTGTACTATCGGCAGTAAAATTTTGAAAGGGATAATATGTCCAGTTTTTGAATAATTTTAGTTTCCTTTTTTACTCTTTCAGATTTTGAATTTATCTTGTAGAATATTAATTTTTTTCAATATGAAGGACGGCAGTGCAAGTTGATTTTTTTTATGTCATACTCTTACTAGTTGTGTGTAGTATCGGCTGTAAAATTTTGAAAGTGATAATATGTCCAGTTTTTGAAAAATTTTAGTTTTTACTTGACTATTTCAGATATCGAATATATTTTATATAATTTTTTTTTTTCAATATGAAGGCGTACTTTAATAGTGTTGTGTACTATCGGCTGCAAAATTTTGGAAGCGATATTATGTACAGTTTTTGAAAAATCTTAGTTTCATTTTTGGCTGTTTCAGATATTAAATTTTTCTTTTTTTTTCAATATGTACGACTGTAGAGCGAGTTGATTTGTTTTAGGCATACTATTATTAGTTATGTGTACTATCAGTCGCAAAATTTTGAAAGTGGTAATATCTTGATTTGCTATTTGACTTTTAGATATTGAATACATTTTATTGTAGTTTTAAATTTTTCTTCAATCTGAACGACGGTAAGGCGTGTTTATTTTTTTGAGGCATACTCTTAATAGTTGTATATACTGTCGACCATAAAATTTCAAAGCGAATATATACATGTCCAGTTTTTGAAAAATCTCGATTTTTTTTTACTGTTTCAGATTTTGAATTTGTTATTAATCTTATAGTTGTGTCTACTATTTTCCGCAAATATTTGAAATTGATGTCCTGTTCTTTGGAAATCTCAAATTATTCATACAAAAATTATTCGACACTGATTATTGTATTCAAAAGGAACTATCTATACTAAGTCTACTATCCTTTTCACCGCCACTCGATATCAATATTCCACGTGGCGTGTGATCTCGAGGAGTCGGCAATACCCATATTGACGAACGTCCATGTGCGTTCGGGTACTTTCGGGAAAATCAGCGGCTATCTCTGGCGGCTGCCTTCACGTTGGTTAAAAATTGTCTCTAGCCTCACACAAACATATACCTGACCCCAGCAATCTGTAATAATTACAACAAATAAGGATTTTTGCAAGACAAAACTCAAAATAAAAGGCTTACCTCATATATAGAGTACTACATAACCTCACGAAACACGTGACGTCAGAAGTTAAAAAAAACAAACGAATTCCTTCCTGGAATTGACAAAACGCTCATAGCAAAGCGGTGAAGATCGCTGGGTACATCAAATCAAATCCAAAACAGTGTTAACGATGTAAAACCCAAATTCTTCTACACAAAATCGGACCGCCGCCGTTCGCTATCTCGTGTCTCCGTCAAAACGAGAAGACCAGATTCCAATCCAATCCAATACCTACTATATAATAGTCCACGAGAAAATTTCAAAAAAGGGGTAAACTTGACAAATGCTGTGACCAGGACAAGACCTAGGCACCCCCGTTTTCGAGGGTGTTGAATACGATGGTGATATTTTTAGGTCTCCCACCCCCTGGGAACTACCCTTAAATGCGAATAATCACCTCCTTTTCGCGTTTTTCCATTCTAGGCATGCGAGGACTTGTCGGGTCGGGTTTTTCGGATAAGCCGTATGGACCATCTAACATGTTATCTACCCCTAAGGTTTAAACTACCCCCTCCCCTGATACTAAAATCTCAAAAATTTCAAAATGGATGAAAACGTTTCCACGTACCCAGTAGCAATAAATATTACGAAAGGGTGGTTTTGGGGATTGAGGGTGGTTCAGTAAAGGGTAGGGGAGGAAATTATGTTGCAATCGTGTTGAGCACCCTCGAAAACGGGGATAAACAATTTTCAAAAAGTTTTGAATTTTTGAGAAGATTTTAGTATTAAGGGAGGGGGTAGTTTTTAACCCCTGGGGCGATAGCATGTCTCGGCACTCAAATTGCTTTACAATACCGAAATCTTGTCAAAAACTTCGATTCAACCATTCTCCAGTAGCTCAGTAGCCAGAAATTTTAAAAAGGGGTGGTTTCGGGTATTTGGGGTGGTTAGGGGAGAAATGTATGTTTGTATCGTGTTGAGCCTTATGGCCAGCTAGGTCACCAGATCTTGCGCCTGGTGACTTTTTCTTGTGGGGCTACTTAAAATCAAAAATTTATGGTTTTCAGGAAAATAGGCCCAACAATTTGCAGGAACTTCAATTAAATATTGAAAACGCCTGCTTAACTCTTACCCCTGTTATGTTGGGTAATGTTCGCCAAGGATCTTATAATCGTTTGGGATATTGCTCAGCTCAGCAGGGAAGTCTATTTGAGCATTTATTACATTAAACTTGTTAGGTATAAGTAATAAATATTTTCCTTAACTCCATACATTTTTAATAACTTTTAGAATATTGTTATTTTGTTTTACCCATTTTTAAGAATTATTTTTGTATTGAGAATTACTTTTTTTAGTTTCCAAATTATAAAATTTTTCCATAATAGTACCAACATTTATAATGTTTTTAAAATCAATTGTGTTCGCAATTTATTAGATTTCGCGAAGGGACGTACATCCCACTTTACCTTTCCTGCATTACTAAACTCCTACGCCGCGCCGCCTGTCTTCTAGACGGGCAGCGGCAGTGACAACCCTCTCGGTCGATGTTTCGATGTCCTTGTCGTGCTCAATAGAGAACAAGCCTTCAAGGTATTACTGCATCAGTGTTGCCAGATTATTTCATTTATCATGCAAACAATTTATATTTTTTAAAACCCAACTCTTAGTTGAGTTTTGGTAAGATAAAAAAGCAAATGAGCTAAACATAGTGATTTCATTGTTTAATTAGATTCTATCATTCTACAAAACTTGGCGTCATTATGTATGAATAAAGTAGATTTGCCAACACTGGATACCTCATTGGATATTTGCGATAGTGAGATTAGGTAAGTGTAAATTGCGCTCAACTTTCCTATGATCGAAGAACTTCTGCGTCTACTGTATATATTATTATTAGGCAACTAGCTTTCTAAAAAGAATTTACCGATATGATTCTAAGCACTGGTGATATTACTGATATTATATACACTAATACTAAATTGGTTTCTTATGCTTCTTCCTCGACTTTTTCATTTAAACATACCAATGCAGACATTTTAAAAAGGTATATTTAGATATAGATAATTAAAATTTAATTTAAAAAAGGCAAAATTGTTGCCGAAAACGACGCGCCCTGTCTTTAACTGTCTGTCTCACTCCCATACTAGTCTTTCGTATCTATGGATCTCGCTCACACGCTCCCTTCGTAAGTGTCTGCTGGGCTTATACTGCAGAATTTTTCCATTTTTCGTCCGTTTGCCCGCCCCCCCAATATAACACTGTCACTTAGTTTTGGCAGACATAAAGTTATTTGTGCATTAGGCCTGGTCCACACTATGCGTATTCCGCAGATGCGTAAAATACGTATGCGTATTATCGGTAAGAGAGTGAGAGAAAAATGAACTGCAAAAATTAATAAAACTGCAAATACACACCAACCGATCCGCACAGTATGAACGCTCGCTCAGTGCTTAGGAAAGCACGTGTTTTCCATCAACTTCCCGGTAATCGAGCTCGGCACGTGCATGCGGACGTATGTATTTACTGCGTGGTTGTATATTCTACGCATATATGTGAACGTTCCAATTTAAAACAATGTGTTGTCATCTTGCCGAAAATACGCATATGCGGAATACGCACAGTGTGGACTCGGCCTTAAATTCATGGTTCTGGTTGCGCTTACACATGGATAAGAACAATCGAGGGGAATATGAAGTTAAACTTACCAATTTGTCTTTGTATAAAATATAAACAAATGAGTAAATGTTAAATTTAGTTGTTTGTTTTCTGAGACTGTCTCATTTGTTTGCAGATGCAGATGCCTGAACAAACAAAAATTGCAAATGTTTAAAAGTATACTTAAATACAATTTTATCACAATTATCGAATAATTTCCGAATCTTCCGGAAATTACGTTTTAAATAGATACCTGACACTTGGACATTTTATTTATTCTAATGTTTATACAACTCATTATTGTTTAATGCTAAATTATTTGCAAATATAGATACGTTATTTTATCAAATATAGAATTATATTTATTGTATGTATGTATAAAGTTAATTTTGATATTTTGACATTTCTATAAATAATTTCTATAAATAATTTAACATTCAACCCAAATTATATACCTACAAACCTGGATAATATTAATAGTTTCACACATCTTAAGAAAGATCACACGAAAGCATACCTACTTCTTTTTAGCAGTTTTTAATCTGGTGCTTTTTAAGTTTTTCATAAACATTATTATTTGTATGTGTAGAATTTTAGTTTCGACATAAGTACTTAATTATTTTCTATCAATTAAATTATGAGGACTCAAATATTGATATTTTCTAAATAAATAAACATTATTTTTTCTCATTTATGAACATTTTATTTTGTATTGACATGCGTATGTTAAAATATTATATTTATTTTTTTACATTGTATTTTCATATTTGATAACCTTTTTGCTCTAAGAAAAAATAAGAATATACCTCAAGAACTATAACCTATGTATAACGCAACTCGCGTTATACATAGGCAAGAAATGTTTGTGGCAGCGGTGGCTGTAGTAGGAAACTTAAAAAATCAGAAAATGCAAAAAATAATAAAAATAAAATAAATTTCATACAGAAATATGTAAGAAAATTTGGAAGCTATCAATAGTTGTTTAACAACCAAAACATGAACTTGGAGGTTAAATACGTGATTTTTCAGCATCTTTGTATTAAACTTCAAAAATCGTTTTTTGTATTGTACAAAACCTGATGATGTATACATATGTTGCTTACACTCCTGAGCATTTAAGTTGCAATTTTGATTCAGCCTAACAATATCCGCGATCCCTTTTTAACCGTTAATTAAGGGTAGAAGTGTTCCAGACTATCTCTAATTAGAGATTCATAATTGTGAATTCTTTTTTTGCGATAAAAGAATAATTTTAAATATCAATTACCCTGTGTAAATGCTTAACTGCATAATTGTATAATTAACCTCTGCGATATCTCTCGAAAGCGAAAAAAACCCGTTAAATACGTTTATTATATATACTAAAATAGGCGTATAAAAAGAGTTTTTTTAAAAGTTGAATTTTTTATTTTAATGGCCTTATTTATATTAACGTTCTGGCGGAGTTCAGCTATTGCTGTTCTACCACTCAACCAGGACACGTACATATAGACATCTACACAACAACCATTCCCTGCCATATTGCCATCTACCGCAGCTGAGACTCGAACTCAGGAGTGATAACAGCGACTAGACATGTTGTGCCACTCAACAGGGGCCTAGGTCACTGCTACCGTCTCGGTAACATATGAAGAACGCCACTGAACATCTATACCCTGGCCAGGATTCGAACCCGGGACTCCGTGGTCGCAAGCAATCAATCAATCAAAACAAATTTATTCAACATTAAACATATAAAACATTGCCTCCTCGGATCGAGATCCGGAGCCAATCGCACAACCGCACAACTACGGTTGGACGGATCGTGACCTACTCGGCTCAATAAAATTATTTAAAGTTAAAGTTAAAACTCGGTCGCAAGTCAAGTACCTTAGCACTGCGCCACTGAGCACCTCTTGTTCAAAAATTATAATGCATTATGTAGGTAAGTTTATACCTCAACATTATTATTTTCAATCCTTCATCTTCAGTAGTATGGATTGAAAGTGAGCAGTTAAGCATTTATAGAGGGTAATTGATATTGTCGCGTGTCTCCGCCCCTAGGAAACACCCTGTAAAAGTCCGTAGGTTCTAAATTATTTTAAAAAGAGGTAACTACTAACACTTTATTTAATAACTTCTCGGAACTGCACAATACTTTTAACTAAAGACTAAAATATACTTCTACTGAACTAAACCGATCTTTAGCAATGTTTATTACTTCAAATTTACACTCTGGATTTACTTTCGATTTCTAACCTCATTTTGCACTTTTCCACCTCTTCTTCTGCTGGAAGTCTCGCCTTATATACTCTGAAATTGTTAGAGTTATCTACAACATAATCGAGAATCTTCTTCCACCACACTCCAGAAAACTCTATCTCTTTCTACAAGTTTCCAGGACAGTCACTATTAGTCATGGGCGTACCTGTCTCTACTTTCTAGGGGGTGTAATGCATAACACTGCCCCCTCCTTAAGCCTGATCGTCCCGGTCAGGCAATTCAGAATTCAATGTATTTCGCCAGTCTATCCAAATGCACGATCTTCATCTTGGACTTTTTGCTTCGTTGAATCCGATAGACGATGTCATTAATTCAGATAATAACAGTATACGATCCATCCCAAGGTGGTTGAAGTTTCGGTGACCTTCCTTTCTTTCGCTGTGGGTTGTACAGCCAAACCAGATCTCCCGCCTTGAACCCTTCTGAACTACCCTTACGGTCATAACGAGCCTTCATTCGGTCACTGGCTATGGTGATTTGGTCTCTAACCAGATCATGGACATTTCTTAGCTGTTCACATATTTCATCCACATAGTTGTTCACAGGAAGCCGTTCTCTGGTGTTCCAAACATTAAATCACATGGCAGTCTAATCTCATGTCCAAATACTACACGGGCCGGTGTCTGTTTTGTAGACTCGTGGATAGCAGCTGTACATGTCATGAGGAAAAAAGGTATGTGGAGATCCCAGTCACGTTGTTTCTTATGAACCACTTTAGAAAGATGCTCTTTTATAGTCTTGTTATGTCGCTCCACCATTCCATCTGATTGCGGGTGAAGGGCTGTTGTCCGTGTTTTGTGTAACTTGCAGATTTGCTGAAATACCCCTGACTCAAAGTTTCTCCCTTGATCTGAATGCAGCTCCAGGGGTACACCAAACCTACATACCAAGCGATCACTGTCGCCAAAGTCTTGGTAGATCTACCAAGACTTTGGCGACAGTGATCACTTCCTGGTTCGGAATTACATACGCTTCCGGCCACTTACTAAAATAGTCCATGGCAACCAGTATGTACTTGTTACCGTCCTTGGTTACACGGAATGGTTCGGCTGTATCGATCACAATCCTTTAAAATGGAGCTTCGACGTTATAGTGCTTCATAGCGCCCCTACTTCTAGTCTGTGGTCCCTTACTGGCTGCACAAATTTTACAATTACGACACCAAGCTTCCACATCTTGACGAGTATTTACCCTGTGAAGTCGTTTTCGGACTTTATTCAGGGTCTTATTAACGCCGAAATGTTCACCGGATGCTCCATTATGCACTTCCTGAAGTACTTTCGGTACTCGGCACCTGGGAATCACTAGACGCATAACAACTTGCTTCCCATCCGGGCTGCCCCAAGCTCTCTTCAATACCCCGTTTATAATTAAGTGAGTCCCATTGCGCCCACAAAGCCTTCGATCCAACTGCTTTGTCCGTAACATCCTTCCACTCTGGTCGAATTCCTTTTTCCTTTGCTCTCAATATAGTCCCGATCTCGGCATCGTTCAGTTGTTTTCGTCTCAGGGCTTCAGTTGTCCAATCATCTGGAACGTCTTATTTTAATAGTGTTGACTACTCCCATGCTCTGCTGTTTCTCCACATGGCGGCAGTGCTTGCAGTCATCCTTGCACAGTCTTTTAGATTAAGCACCTGCGTTCTTAGGAGATCTTCCAGGTTGATGTTCGATTTAGAAGTCGTACTGTTGCAGCCGTTCTATCCAACGAGCCAGTTGACCTTCCGGGGTTTACAACTGCAACAGCCGTTTCAACGCAGCATGGTCGGTCCGGATTTTGAAATGTCGTCCATAGAGATGCTTATAAAAATGGTCCTCTGATTTGACGATGGCCAATAACTCTTTCCTGTTTACACAATAGTTTCGTTCTAGTTTGGAGAGCACCTTGCCGAAGTACTCGATCACTTTTTCCTCTCCGTTCTGGATTTGGGACAGCACGCAACCAACCGATGAATTGCTGGCATCCGTACCTAAAATAAAAAATCCATTCCGTTGTGAGTATGCTAGCACAGAACTGCTTTCAATTTTGTCCATGCCGTTTCACACTCCGGTGTCCACTGGTACTGAGTTTTCTCCTCTGTCAGTCAGTGTAATGGCTTCGCAGTTTCTGCAAACCCTTCCACAAAGCGTCTATAATAAGTGCAGAGGCCAAGGAAGCTCCTTACTTCATGAACGTTTGATGGTCTTGGCCAATCTCGTACAGCAAAAATGTTGTCGGGGTCTGTTTGTATTCCCTCCGAAGACACAACGTGACCCAGGAATTTGACTTATTTCTGGAATAGTAGGCACTTTTTCGGGATCAACTTCAGGTGTCGTTCCTGACTCGCCCAAACACTTCTTGAAGATTTTTCAAATGTTCCGTAAAGTTCCGTCCCATAACAAGCACGTCGTCTAGGTAAATCAGGCACGTCTTCTAGGTTGGCACACGCAGTGCGAATTCCATCAACCTTTCAAATGTAGCATGGCGCATTACAAAGTCCAAAAGGCATCACAGTAAATTGATAAAGACTACTGCCTGCTGAGAACGCTGTCTTTTCCTTATCATCGGAGTGAAGCCCCACCTACCAGTATCCGCTCCTAAGGTCTAACGTAGAAAACCTTTGTGAGCCTGCCAACGTGCTTAACGTGTCACCAATCCAGGATAATGGATAACGGTCTTTCTTCGTGACATCGTTCAATTTCCGGTAATCAACACAAAATCTTAACGTTGCGTTCTTCTTGGCAACCAAAACTACTGGCAATGACCAGGGACTCGTTGACTCCTCAATGACTCCATCTTGTAGCATCTTATTTATCATTGCCGAGTCTCCTTTTTCGCTAGCGGAGGCCTCCCAGGGTGTTGTCGAATAGCGGGTGAGTCACCAGTGTTTATCCGATGCTGAACTATATCTGTTTTTGTAAGGGCTTCTGTATTCTTGGCAAATACTGAACTCACCTTTTCCAGGAATTTGATTGCCTCCCCTCTTTCATCCTCAGATAAATGCTCCAACTGGGAACTCAGCAAGGTCAAAACTTCCTGGTCTATATTCGTAGATGAATTTCCCTCTGGTTGTTCCTCGCACCTTGCTACCCATGTGACCCGGTTCGTAGGAGCCAATCGGTTTGCCTTCTTTGATTGTCACTGCGTGGGAATTTAAATTAGCGACTTTAATTGGGATTTTATCTTTAGTCCGGGTTAAAGTTAAATTCCTCATTTCCAATTTTCAAGACTCGCTCCCCTACGTCAACAATAAACCTCTGCTCTCCCATAATCCCTGATGCTCTCCATCCAGTCCCAAAATGAAATCATCCGTAGTGTCAGCCACAATGACCTTGTAATTGAACCTCAACCGTCCAACCTGCAGTTCCAAATTGACCTCTTCATGGACCGCAGCCTTGTCTCCCGTAGCTGTCCGAATAATTACTTCATTTAGCCTTTTGTTAATCTGAAAGCCCAATATAAACCCTGGTCGTACTATTGATGACGTAGCACCAGTGTCGATAGTAAACGCACATTTTCTTCCATTCAAATGTCCTTGCAATAACAGACTACTTGAAATTCTTCGAAGCTGGGAAATCTTTATTTCTCTGGGGGCACCGTGTCCCCTAGCCAGCACAGCCCCCATAGTGCTGGCTATCTCTAGTTTTCCTGCTTCTCTTCAGCATTCACAGCATTTACTCTTCTCACAGAGTTCTGCTATCGATAGTCTCGTTTCATATGCCCAATTTTGCCACAGTTGTTGCATTTAATGCCTCCAACTTGGCTTTCTACCATTTTGTTGTGCTTCCTGTCTTTTTGGAGGATTCGATTTAGCCAGTAATTGACTGATCATTTTATACATCTCCACCAACATAGGGTCTTGGTTCTTATTTTCTGGCTGTGATTCATCGAGCGTCATAGCGCGCACTCTTGACCTTGGAGTATCCCTATAAATAGGCGGCTTCTACTTTTAGCGCACGCACCAAGGCTTCGCTACTACTGTTATATCGGGATAAGGACTCGTCTGATCTCCTCGTCCCTTATCCCATCTAGGAATGCCCCTACAGCCAATTGCTCCTTGAATTCTCTGGCCCATTAGGATACGCCAAGTGTGCCAGTCTTACTATTGCAGCTTCAAATTCTTGCAGGCTTTCTCCAGCTTTTTGAACACGCAATTTCAGCTGGGCCTGGTATACTTGGGCAAGGTATTGATCGCCGTCTCGTAAGTCTAATGCAGCTTCTAAAACTCTGAAGTTCTTTTGTTGCTCTACTGGAATTGTCTGGAGCAACTCCGATGCTTGGCCTCGTAAAGTCAGGACTAATGCCATAGCCTTCTCTTCGTTATTCCAGTTGTTTGCACTTGCTGCTGCCTAAACTGTCTTTTGTATGTTGTCCAGGAACTTTGGCCGTCAAAAGAGGGAGGTTTTAATCGCTGGCCTGATGGTACCACTTGCTGGTTTCCTCTTTCCCTCAACTGTTGTTTAAGTTGGTCTGTTTCTCCCTCTAAATCAAAATTTTTGAATTTTTCCAACTGATATCTTTTCTAAAGCCTTTTAAGAATAGCTCCAAGAAGTGAAAAAAATCTGAGGTTTTTAGTTTGACAATTATCAGGGTTTTTATGTTAATTTAAAACTTGTAAAAATAAGTTCATTAACAAAAGCATATCTAATAAAAAAAATTACGGAAAACATTTTTTTCCAATGGATTTTCGTTTATTCAAGTATTCAAACGGTATGTGCATTTTTTTTATTTCTTAATATTCATATTTAATGGGTTTAAATAATTTTTATTGTTAGTGTCCGAATCGGTCGGCGTGAGCGGAAGTCACATCATCCGTCTTTACCCCTATTTTCACCTCTAAATTCAAATTATAAATATTGGTGATAGAGTTCCAGGAGTGTCATTCCGAATCGAATGAGCCCTAAATTATAATTTTCGGTAGAGGCTACGAGGTATTCACCAAAATGGCACTTGTTGACTAGACTATAGCAGTTTATTTAACTTTCAGGTTGAAAATATATAGTTAAAAGACAACTCTTGAATTCAGTTTAACGCCGATGTTTGTGGAAATGTTTTATTGTCGTTGATGAATAGATTTGAACAATTGTTTAATATTTGCACAGTCTTTTGGTTTTAAAACCGCACCATGAAAGAATATCTGATGAATGTTGAGGTTAGATGTTACATGTTACCCTTCGAATCACAACACAGAACTGAAGGGGTCAGGGTGGACGTGATCTCGCTTAATCATACCCTTTCTGAACAGATTTCGATTTCCTTTGTGACGTATGCATGACTTAATCTCGGAATGTCTTTGTTCCTTTGCTTACAGAAAATTTAAAAAACAAGTAGGCGTGGCTTCGATGTTTATGCTAAATAGCTGATATGAAATAAACTAAAAAAAAATAGAATAGTCGAACGTAGTATCATTCGGTGTCAACTGGCTGCGAGTTTTCTGTAGCTGGTTTGAATTGTCGTTAAAAAATATCACATGGCTTTTAAAGTTTTTAGTTTGATCGACAAAATGATCTATTGTGCATATTTTAGTGGTGAATTTTACTATTAATTTCGTCAAAAAATTAGGTATTAGTACATAAATAACATAAACCACCCTCATCACAATATACGACACCCTACCAAATTTTAACGAATTTCGGCAGAAATATATCAGGAGTGCAGAATATACAATTCTCAAAATTTAATAATATCATTCAAAATCAACCCTAAACAACAAGCGGACATTTTTTTCGCGAACCTAATCAGTTATCTTAGCATTGAGTATCTCGACGGTACTTTGTCTAAAAATACCCGGTCAAAATAACTGTATGGAAATATCGGACCCATCGCACACCAATAGCATGTTGTTAAAACGTAGTGATTATTTACAATTGCAAAATATAGGTTATGTTTATCGAAGTGAAAACATTCTTACAAACGCGTCTGAGTACGCCCCTCATAAATTGCGAAAAGGCACTCTGCGTCTGGGCCCTGATTGTCCAGATATAATAGAAAACGCATCAGCTCTTAGTAATATCACGTAATATTATTAAGCTGTCTACTTATATTTGTAACTTGCCTCAAGGAAAGTCCCAAAAAAGTGTTTATTCAAGTGCACAAAAATAAACTATAGTTACTGAAAGTATGCATCATATCCTTCCAAAGTATGTTCACATTATATGTTAAAACAAGTAGCAATACATGTCTATATCATATTCTTGTTACTATGTATTATGAGAATGTTAATGTGTTCCGGAATAGTCTGAATTATCAACCTATAAATGAAGGTGAAGATACGAAACAGACTATTCTTGCCGATGATCTCACTGTACATAAGCGCGTTCCGCCGACTGCCTTAGTTATCAATATACGTCCATTTGGAATTTGAACAATAAATAATGCCTGTTTTTTTACCCCAAATTTCGTTTTACACTATAATAATAGAACACCTGTCAGTTTGTTACTAAATATGTGATAGTTAGGTCCCTAACCAGAGTCGGTTCTTGCTGGTAAATAAAACATGATCAAGGAATGAAATATAAGGAATATATAATAAACATTTTTCTCGAATTATCAAATCTCATAAAATTCACCGATTTATTTATTTCCTCATTTTTTAGAATCATTGACGGATTTTTATGCAATAGAGCTAGTGACACAGGCGACATAATGTGTGGTTGATGTATATTTTAAGTCAAAAATAGAGGTTATAATAAGACAAAAACCTGTAGCAATAATTACCGGTAATTTTAAGTCTTTTAGCAGTAATTTCGTATTGTCTAATTCTTCGCAATAAAATTTTCAAATTTTTTTTATTTAAACAGGCTTTAATGTCATAAAACGTCGAGATTTTAAATTTGAGATAAATAAATTTCTCTGTCTGTCGGTCTGTCTAACTTTCTTTTGTGCGCACGTTTTGTCTGGAGCGATTTAAGATATTGGCTTGAAAAGTTAAACCTACCTCGGGATAAAATAGAAATGCCCCTAATCACATATTTTAAAATAAATCCGATAGAATCGTTTTTTGGGCCTAAGAAATTAGGTCTACAGGGTCCGTATATCAAAATTGCCCCCTCCCCCACCCAATAGAGGGTCCATTTTAGTTTTTTTTTTTACAAAAATGGAAGCAGTTTAAAATTATGAAAAAATCCCAATGACATTATTTAGCCTCAATTTTTTGGGGCTCTATTGGGCGTCACTAATGCCCCTAAGCAATAAAAAAAAATAATGATAGGAAGGTGCAGACAACTTTATTTCATCATGTAATTCAATTTTTTTACTATAACTCACGTTGGTTAGATAGGAGGGGTAGCTTTGAAAGCTTGGGTAATAAATCACCGCCACCCCCCTGGGTCAAAGTACACTCTCCTTGGACCAAAAGTCACCCGCTTGGGGTAAACAAATACCCCCTGGGGCCCAAAGATCACCTTATTTCGTAAAATGTTACCCTCCAGGGGTTAAAAGTCATCCGGCATGAGTGAATAGTCTCCCAAAAGGCAAAAACTGGGGTCAGAAACGTTAACAACTGTTTTAGTTTTTTCTTTTTAATTTAGATGTGAGATATTTTGTAATAGTCGGAAATATTTAAAAACCAGTCTGAATATTTTGACAGTAGTTTCTTTCACTAATTTTTTAAATAGTTTTGCAGAACAATGGCGAAGTACCCAATCAAACGTAAGAGAATATGAATGTGCCATAACTAAATATAATTATAGACAAAAGATACAAGCGAATTATAAAAGATATTCAAATAAATAAAATGCAAGGTACAAGGTACTTAGTATACCTGTAAATTGGAAAAAGTCAATTGTCCAGCCGGATTTCTATTTACTCCACTGTTCGACGCGCTGATCGCCTCGTGATATTTAAATTTGACAATAATTACTTTCACATCCACGTAGTGGGGTGGAAGTATAGTAATCGTAAATAAATTTTCAAAATATTATTTCTCTTGAGTTAGATTTAGAATGTCATGAAACGACAAAATTTTAAATTTGGGAGAAAAAACATTCTGTTGGTCGGTCTGTAATTTTTTTTGTGCGCACGTTTTCTCTAGAACGGTTCAAGATATTGACTTCAAATTTGGTACACATATGTATTACAACGAGATCTAGAACTGTTTATCTTTCTTCTGGCGAAGGGCTGGGGGAGGGGGGAGGGGCAGGGTAAATAGGGAATTAATGCAACCTGGTAAAATTCCAGAAACCTGGGACTTAGCGTTTAGAATAGAAACCAGGATCTCATTTTTTTTTATAGCATATGTCACCCCGCACCACGACCCCACTCTATTATTAAGGAGCTAATAAAATAAAATTGTGATATTCACTTGAAATTTGGTACACATATGTATTACAACGAAATATGGAACTAGACTAAATTTTCAGATGATTCTGTTGAAGGGTTTGGGGGGTAAATAGGGAAAAATAAGTAAAGCACGCTAGTAAGAGTCCAGAAACTTGGGATTTGGTGTATATACTAGAAGCCAAGGCCTCTAATTATTTTTAACCTCTGAGACAACCCCCCCGCCCGCACCACCCCCTCTCCATTATTAAAGCGCTTAACAAAATAAAATTGAGTACACAAATGCATTATAATGACATCTGAAACTATATTATATATTGAGATTATTTCGTTGAAGCGTTGGGGGGTAAATCGAGGAAAATAAGTAAATCAAGCTAGCAAGAATCCATAAACATGGGATTTGGTGTATATACTAGAGGCCAATGTTTCAGGTTTTATAAAGATGTATGGCAGCCCGTGTCCAAATATGATTATTTTAATGTATATGTCGCGGTCTCTTTTACCTTAGGTCATCCAACGTTCACATAATGATGTTATTTGTTTAATTCCATAATTTTTAACTTAGCTTCGTTAACATTTACTCATCCGCACTGTGTCCACTTATTGTACTATTGCCATTGAACAATGGCTTGTTTTTTAAACGTTTTTTTTTTTACTAATATTTCGTTGTTTTCGTTTTAGTCACCGGCTGACTCTATGACTTCTCAACCAGTCAATTTCTAGCAAATTATTCTTAGAAGGTCTTTTCCGGTTAATATTATGCAATATAGTTCTGCAATAACGAGGCCATTAATTTAACAACTTCATCTTTCTTAGGGCTACGTCTGATTGGCTAGCAGCGAAAAGTTTTGGCCCCAAATAAACCACATGGTCGAAAGTGCTGTCCTTCAAGTTGTGCACAGTTGAAGCCCAGCATAACACCTCTGAAGTATTCCTTCTCATATACAGGTTGCGATCCTATACTAGTCTGCACTAGCAGACGTCCATCTCCCCGAACCAAACGGTCAAGCTCATGACACTAACGTATTACCATCGTAACTGTGTGCCGACCAAAACGAGTCCAAACACGGCATGGTTACCATTGCCGTTGAGGGGTTGCATAGTGAGCTAACTATCCTTGCTGCAGCATCAGACCGTGTTCATCAGATATCTGTATTGTCATTCGTGCTACATATGTATGCCAAATTTCAGGGCAATAGATCAAGTGAATGTGCTTCAAAATTGATTTTCAAGATTTGACCTAAACTGACTGACGAACATGTGAAGCTTAATAATAATAATAATAATAATGAAATAAGCCTTCCAGCTTGCAAGTAAATTTTCGTCTATTTTTTTAAACCATCGAAATTGTGCAGGAAATAGAGTCCATTTATCATATTTATTTAACGTATACGTATAAATGTGAAATTATATGATACGAATAAATATATATTTAGATATTTTGTCGTTCTGGAAAGCAATGAATCAGTTTTACAAAATAAAACATGTATGCTTTTGTACTAAATTCTTATCAAGTTATGTTATGATTATGAAACGTTCAAAAATGAAAATAACATTTCAATAAATGGGTATTACTGATGGTGATGAGCATTCAGCGATGGATTTAGGCTTTGGCCCGCGAGACCTGGGCTTAGGGCGCCAAAATTTGAGGGGCGCTAAAATTTGAGGAACGCCAAAGAAGGGTGCCCAAGTATGTAAAGTGTGCGAAGTTATTGTAATTGGTCTTGTAAACAAAAAAGTCAATAGCCGTAATCCCCAAAATCGGGCTATTTCTAAGATATTAGTTTGTGAAGCAAACAGTACATAAATTACACTGGCTTACAAATGGAAAAAAGGCATGCTCAGCGAACTAAACCATTGTATTTCTATTTATTTCGGCTTGCTGAAATTGAATGTGACCTCAGTTTTGGCTTTACTTGCCCTTTCAAGTATATCAAAAAATTTCTTAGATGGTTACACTGTATGTAGTAGTGCATTCTATGAGTCGGATGGAACCTCGAAGAACATGATTTTTGCTTAGCCTAACGAGACTATGTTCCCCCCGTTTTCGAGGATGCTGAACACGATGGCGGTGGTTAAATGGTTAAATCTCTCTCCGAGATCACCCTCCCCCCAAAACGGCCCAAAACGATCCCCAAAAGGGGTAAACCGCGTATCCGTCGTGTCCTACCAGCCAAACCTGTGTTACCCCCGTTTTCGAGGATGCTGAGCACGATAGTGACGTCGAGACTCCTCCTCGACCCCCCAAACGGTCAAAAACTGAAACGCGGATAGGACGTCTTCTCTCGGCTAAACCCGTGTTACTCCCCGTTTTCGAGAATGCTGAGCTCGATGGCGATGTTGGATCTTCTCCCTGAGGCGAACCGACCCCTAAACGGACAAGAACTACCCCTTTGAAGAGCAGTTTTTTCGGGGGTGGTTTTTGGTCGTTTGGGGTTTTGGCTGGGTCGAGGAGGGGTCTCGTCACCATCGTGCTCAGCATCATCGAAAACGGGGGTAACACAGGTATTTTGGCTTGCTGAATGCGAATCCGGTGTTGGTTTTGCCCCCACCACGTCACAATTTTTTCTATCCTCAAAGAACAGTTATAGAAATGCAAAAATTGCAGAGCTTCTAACTGTTTTTTGAGTATAGAAAAGAACAGTGACGTGGTGGGGCAAAACTGACACCGGATTCGGATTCAGCAAGCCAACCCTAATAGCACATGGACGTCCCAAAAACGTCCCGAGAACGTACACACAGGACGTGAAAACGTCCCGAGGACGTACTCTACCGACGTAAGACGTACCGAGGACGTTTGAGGGACGTTCCGTGTCAGCAAAACGGGGTGTCCTAAGGACGTCCCACCCAGGACTTATGTGGGACGAATGTAGGTCTAGAGAGGACGTCCTGAAAACGTTGTTGGGACATACTATGCAAAACATATAGGTACCTCCCCCTCCACCACTTTTAAGGTGTATTCACAGCAGAGGGTATTTATGTTCCTTTTTGGAGTTTTTAACCACATGCATTTCTTTCGAAATAGAATCCAGTGATTGGATTCTATTTCGAAGGGAATAAATGTGGTTAGAAAAGCCAAAAAGATAAAAAATTACTATATAATTACCATGTAGAAAAATTATTCAAATAGATTGATTTTAATACTTGGTATTTTTATTTATCAACACCAAATGACAAAATGCGAACATTTTATTTCTATTGTGCTATTGAAAAATAAGTTATGGCATTTGTATTTTTTTTTAAATTAACTTCTTACTCTACAAATTCAAGTGTCAAGTGTCAAAAATACAATTTTTATGGGATTTAAAAGTTATATATTATAATACCTAGTACAGTATAACATAGTTATATATACATTAAGTCATATTGAATATTATAAGAAATAAGCCAAGTGTACAATAAAACGTAAGATAAATGTATATCTCACCTTTCTCTTAACGTTTTGCACACTTCGTCTTTTTATAATTATCTTAGTTTATATTATTTTCTAATATTCTCTCTTTTTTGACACCCTCTCTGTTCTTTCTTTTACCCTCTTCAATCACGATGCAATAGCCATTTCGGTGTCCTTCCAAGACTTTGAAGCGTTAACGACTTCAGCAGCCCCTGTGCAAATAAAAGAAAAATTAACATTTCAGATGAAATCTTAGCAAAAAACATTAAGACTATTATATGCCACCTGATGGCAAGCTTATATTTAAAATAAATTGTTATAATTTTCTTGGTGTCCTATTTAAAAAAAATCACAGTTTAAATGTGAACATTTTTTTGTTTAACTGAAATACCAAAAACCGAGAGAAGCAGAAATATATGTTGTGACTAATGCTACCAGAATAATAACATTATTATAAGTTTAACGTTATATTTTTTGCCAATATAATTACAGATGATGCATTAGGATTTACGGCTAGAAGCAGGTTTATTAGGTTGAACATTGATGATGTATAAAAGTTCTTGTACGTACGTACAGCATAATTTCAGAAAAAATATAACAAATAGGGCATATAATTTACAAATTTGTAAATTTTCCTCAAAAAGTACCTTTATTAGTTTTTTCCTTATATTAATTTACTGAAATCCCTAAATATACTTTACAAGTTTGTTGATGTTTTCTGGCAAATGTTTTTATTACTCGATGTATCAAACCTTACCTATTAAAAGTTTCATCACCTCCACTTGTTCATCAGAGATGTTGAACCATATATAACACTTCGTTTAACACACTGAGTAGGTACTTCTTTTCAATTTTTACTTCCCTCGCATACCGAAGGGAAGTATTGTATTTATAATGTTTAACCAACAATCTTCTTTTAAGTGAATAAGTTCGCTCCATGATAAACAACTAAAAACTACATACCCAGGTTCACAGGTGATCGCCCACAGAATTTTGACAGAGTCAAATAAGGTGGGTGGTAGTATATACGCCATAACCTACAAATAAGCAGCACCAAATTTATCTAGAATAAAATATCGATCTAAATAGGTACTTATATATTAATAAATCAATTAAATAGACTTACCTATTTTTGGTACTTTCTTTTGTAGCCGTTAAAAGTGACTAGTACAGTAGAGAAAGAAGAAATAAAAATGATGCAATGCAATCACCATAAGGCTGCCAAATTGAATTCCCCATAGTTTGACTAAAATAAAAGAGCTTTATAGGAACTTCACGTATTTTTAATTGTTATATTCATTCCAGTATTTCCATTTATTCTCATTGCGATATTTTCGTACTAAATGATAGTAGCACACTAATATAGAGAATAGTAGTATAATAACTACACTGTACTGTCAAAAAGTTTACAAATTAATGTGATTTCGCAAGATGAAAAAAATAGTTGACACGAATATAAGATTTCTGAAATCAGAAAAATCAAATTGACAAAATTTAAAAACATGAAATATGAAAATATTTTGTTATCAAAAGAAATTTTGTTAGTAAAACTTTTTAAGGATTTTAATTTCATTTTTACAGTTTTTAATTTCCTTTTTTAATCATATCCTCATCTGCTAAAAAAAACATCACTCCTAGAGATTATTTCACAGATGTGTTTAGGTTTGTCTTGACTAGATTCTAGCAAGATGTCCTTAAAACGTTTTGTTCAGAACGTTTTAGGGACGTTAGCAAACGGACGTCCTTGGGACGTACCATATAAACCCGGGACGTTCAGACCTAACGAGGACCTAAGTGAACGTCCTGGGGACGTTTGTTGTTATCAGGGAAAATACACCGGAAACGATTGGTCTAGTCCGTGGAATCGACATCTTTTTTATGTGTGCCTGTCCTACAAAAAAAAATTTGCCGATTCCACGGATCAAACCAATCATTTCCGGTGTATTTTAGCTGCTTGCTGAATCCGAATCCGGTGTCAGTTTTGCCCCAACACGTCACAATTTTTTTCTATCCTCGAAAACAGTTAGAGAAATGCCAATTTTGCATTTTCCGACGAAATGCATCGGAAATTATTAGTTTGGTCCGTGGAATTGACAACTTTTTCTTTTTTGTGTGCCTGTGTAATCATTGATGTTTTCGCACGAGCTACAACACGAAGAAAAAAGTTATGTAATTGATTATACAAATATAATATTTTTTTCTATAACGGGAAAAAAGTTTGCCATTTTATCTCTCTTGACAGGTAATAAAATGTCACTTTTTATTAAATTACTTTTTTTCTGAAACCGGTCAAAAATGCCTACTTTCTCGGCGCAATTTCAGATCCCAAAATACCCTATTCTAGTATTTTAGTTCGTTGCTAAGCAACCACCAGAACACAGTCCGGGAAAGTCTTTTTTTAGTCCGTTGCTAAGCAACCATCAAAAAACAGTCCGGGATAGTTTTTTCCGTCCTAGGCCGGGAAAGTAGGTAACTTTCCTGTACCGGTTTAATGTTATGCATTTACAAAACTTCCTTAATTTATAATAATATTGATTGCGATTTTAGAAAAAATAGTATGTGTATATGTATTGCTTTTACTACTAGATACACAATATACTATTTCCCCGGGAAAAAATGAATACTTTTGTCCCGGATATGAACACATAACATTTAGCTGGCAATAATTTTAGTGACGCTACTTTCGCTGCTTCTATTAATTCCGATGGTGTAAGAGAAAACCCTGAATCAGAAATGGCCATTTTTGAACTTTGAATATTCAAAATATCTAATAAATAACTTCGCTAACTAAGTCCGCAAATTTCTAAACCCAATCACAGAATTAAATTGACAAATATTTGATTACTTTAAAGGTTTCCTTAGTAACGCAGGTCCAATGTCGCAATAAGTACAACAGCCTACCAGTTTAAAACTTCAAAGTTTTTCTGACTTTGATATATTGTAATAATATGTTTTTTCAATATTAAATCGTCGTTTTTCCCGTCACAGAAAAAAATAATGTATTATACACGGGTAAAAATATTAGATTTTAACTCTCGGTGTTTTGTCTCCCTCCGCTTCGCGTCAGGAGACAAACACAACCTCGAGCTAAAATCTAATACTTTTTTCCCTTGTATAATAAATAACTATTTTTATTTGAATAGTTTATTAATAATACTATATTAAAAAATCAATGAATAAAATATCTTTTTCATACTTTTACCATCATATTTTTTATTGTAATATGTACACCATCACAAAACAAGCAGGGCACCAAATCGGAATAGGCCTAGGGCGCAATCTAACCTAAATCCGTTTCTGTATTGTAAAAATTGACCCTGAATATCTGTGGAAACTGACCGCATGAGACTGTACAGTTTATAAAATCAAAGTTAATTTAGCGCGTTAATTGTGTAATGATAATGATATGATAATGCAGTTGTTCCACAGTGTCTTTTTAAAAGATCAATGGGATACATAACATAATATTCTATTTATACCTAGTTGATTAATACTTATGCTGATTGTATATTGTGCTGGATTCGTTATAATATTATTCATAGCAATGCAATGCCCAATGTAGGAATTCAATTTTATTTAATGTATATAATTAACCTACAGGTAATTTGCTTGATGTGTTCTAAATATTAAAACATAATTATTTATATACAAACAACTATTGACCTTTATGAAAACCTTGAAAATATATTTTTTGTTAAATGAGAGGAAAGAAAATGTAAGCAATATCGAATTTAGACTATGTAATATTATGCATACAAAAGTGAAGAAAGTTTATTAAAAATGAAGAATGAAGATTTGCACACAGAAATTATTTATCTTGTGTTAAGGACATTTCGGGTTAAACTGGTTAAAGTTCAGAAGTCGCCGGTTGTTATCAATATTCGGGTTGCTTATAAATATGACTATGGTCGCTAAAAGGCCCCGCACATTCCTTATGGAATGTGGCCCTTCGTTAAATTTGCTAAAAATTTTGTATATTGTAATTTACGACTCACTGATCAAAAGTTCATATGGCCACAAGACATGAAACTTGAAGATTTTTTTACGATGAAACGAACCCCATTTATAAAAAACTGCTGCCTAAAGAATCACTACTTCCACATCCAGATTTTTCATACAAGTCACTTTAAAGGAAACATCTTGACTAGATTTGCGCTCTAAGTGTGTGGAAATTATTGGTCATAGAATTTTAATATTTGGGGCAGATGTCATAGAAAAGTTTGAGGCGTTGGTTTCTACCATATGCGTTAAAAATGAAGTTTCTAGTTTACCCTACTTATTTTCCCCTATTCACAACCTACCACCTCCCATCCCTTCAATGGAATCATCTCAATTAGATGTCATTACAATACATACATGTACTAACTTTCAAGTGAATATCTCAATTTTATGTTATCAATCCCATTAATAATGGATTGGAGGTGGTGTTAAATATGTACCCACCTTTTTATATAAGATGTTCTTATATCCACCTTAGATTAGGCTTACAATGTAAATAGGTAAACAAAATAAATCTATTTAAATGGAAATGGAAAAATGGAGGTGGTGTGGTTTGAAAAATATTAGAAAGAAATCTGAGGCCTTGGTTTCTAGTATATACATCAAATCCCAATTTCTGTACTCTTATCAACTTGATTTACTTATTTTTTCCTATTTGACTCTACTTACCCCCACTCCTTCAACGCCATCATGACAAAATATAATCTAGTTTCAGATATCGTTATAATACATACATGTACCAAATTTTAAGTGAAAATCTAAATTTAATTTTATCGACTCTTTTAATAAGTGGTGGGGGATGGAAAATATTATAAAAAAACCTGAGGCCTTCGCTTCTAGTATATACCCCAACTCCCAAATTTCTGTATTCTCACCAGCGTGCTTTACTTATTTTCCCCTATCTACCCCTATTTAACTCCCAACCCTTCAACGGAATCATTTCAAAATATAATCTAGTTCCAGATAATACATACATGTACCAGATTTCAAGCGTATATCTCAATTTTATTTTATCAACCCCTTTAATAATGGAGTAGGGGTATTGGGGGGTTGAAAAATAATATTAAAAAAAATCTGAGGCCTAGGTTTTTAGTACATACACAGAATTTTAAGTTTCTGTACTCTTACCAGCTTGCTTTACTTATGTTCCCCTATTTAACCCCCAACCCTTCATCGGAATATTCCCAAAATATAATATAGTTCCTGATGTCATTATAATATATACGTATACCAAATTTCAAGTGAATATCTTAATTTTATTTTATCAACCCCTTTAACAATAGATTGGGGGGTGGTGGGCGGATGAAAAATATTATGAAAAATTTTGAGGCCTTGGCTTGTAGTATATACATCAAATTTCAAGTTTCTGTACTCTTACCAGCTTGCTTTACATATTTTTCCATATTTACCGCCCCCCCCCCCCCCCCCCAACCCTTCACCGAATATGTTCAAAAAACAATTCAATTCCAGATCTCGTTATAATATATAAGCATACAAAATTTCAAGTAAATATCTTAAACCGTTTCGGAGAAAACGTGCGGACAAAAAAAGTACAGACAGGCAGACAAAATTTTATTTAGCTCAATTTTAAAATCTCGACGTTTCATGGCATTCTAAACCTATTTCAAGAAAAAAAATAGTGAGAATTTTTTACGATTACTGTAGTTCCAATCCACTACGTGGATGTGGAAGTAAAAGTTTCTACCTTGCTCTACTTATTTTGCGCTATTCACAACCTACCGCCTCCCACCCCTTCAACGGAATCATCTCCATCAGATGTCATTGCAATACATACGTGTACTAACTTTCAAGTGAATATCTCAATTTTATGTAATCAATCCCTTTAATAATGGAGTAGAGGTGGTGGGGGTGGGGGGTTGAAAAATATTAGAAAGAAATCTGATGCCTTAGTTTCTAGTATATACACCAAATCCCAAGTTTCTGTACTCTTACCAGCTTGCTTTACTTATTTTTCCCTATTTACTTCTACTTGCCCCCACTCCTTCAACAGAATCATGTCAAAATATAATCTAGTTTAAGATGTCGTTATAATATATAAGTACATGTACAAAATTTCAAGTGAAAATCTCAATTTAATTTTATCATATCTTTTAATAAGGGAGTGGGGGTGGTGGGGGATGGAAAATATTATTTAAAAAAATCTGAGGTCTTCGCTTCTAGTATATACACCAAATCTCATATGTCTGTACTCTTACCAGCTTGCTTTACTTATTTCCCCTATTTAACCCCCAACACTTCAACGGAATCATCTCAAAATATAATCTAGTGCCAGATGTTATAATACCTACATGTATCAAATTTCCAGTGAATATCTCAATTTTATTTTATCAACCCCTTTAATAATGGAGTAGGGGTGGTGGGGCATTGAAGAATATTATAAAAAAATCTGGTGCCTTGGCTTCTAGTATATACACCGAATTTTAAGTTTCTGTACTCTTACCAGCTTGCTTTATTTATTTTCCCCTAGTTACCCCTAATTTAACCCCCAGCCCTCCAACGGAATAATCCCAAAATATAATCTAGTTCCTGATGTCAATATAATATATACGTATACCAAATTTCAAGTGAATGTCTCAATTTTTTTCTATCAACCCCTTTAATAATGGAGTGGGGGGGGGATGGAAAATATTAAAAAAAAATTGAGGTCTTGGCTTCTAGTACATACACCAAGTTTCTGTATTCTTACCAGTTTGCTTTACATATTTCCCACTATTTACCCCCCAACCCCTCACCGAATATGTTCAAAAAACAATCCAGTTCCAGATCTCGTTATAATATATATGTGTACAAAATTTCAAGTCAATGTCTTAAACCGTTCCGGAGAAAACGTGCGGACAAGAAAAGTTACAGACAGACCGACAGACAGACGGAGAAATTTTTTCTCTCAAATTTAAAATCTTGACGTTCCATGACATAAACCCATTTCAAGAAAAAAAAAATTTGAAAATGTTTTTACGATTACTATACCTCCAATCCACTACATGGATGTGGAAGTAAATGTTGCGTCAGGTACCATTCTAGGATATTGAGGCTCAAACATGGCAATAACTCCGTTTTTGGACTGTGACGTAACATAACTTTTGAACTGAATGTTACAAAGTTATCATCGCTAGTTAAATAAAGATTATTCGTTATAGGAAATGGTGGTGTTATAATGTCGAGGAGCATTTCTTTACGATCTGTAAATCCTGATGAGGTCGTATAAATACACTGAGTGTATTCACAAAATTAAAATTCAGGTATTCATCGAATTAATGATTTTATAATTATAATACTATATATATAATAGTAATATTATATCAATATGTGTAATACATTAACTCCTTTCCTGTTCTCCACTCGTTCTCCCTTTTTTCCTTTAAACAATGGATCGGTTTTATATTATGGTTGTAACTGATGTGTCTAAAGCAAAGATAGTTTAAAGATTTCTCAAATCGATATAACACCCATAAAATATTATAAAATCATTAAATTGAGAAAAGAATGAAGCTAGATATTGTCACAATAGATTTTTTTACACGTACGATTTCATCACGATTTACAAATCGTAAAGAAATGTCTCTCAAAATATGTTAATAACATCATCTTCTTAATCGAGTAATCCTGATTTGCCACAAGATAACTTTTGTAAGTCACTCGGTTCAAAAGTTCTGTTGCTTCAAAGTTGGTTAAGAACAGTATTATTGCGATGTTTGAGCTAATATTTCAAAAATGGTACACGCCGAAACATTTTCAGACGTGGGGTTCATTTCGTCGTAAGAAAATCTTCAGGAATATTACTGTTCATAGAACAGAAGAAAAATATTTTTTTCTGACACCATGTAATGGCGAAATGCGAAAGCTTTCTCTATGGCTGTAGAAAGAAAATGGGTAAAGGTATTTACACTGAACTTCTCTCTTTATTTATGGTCACTCTAAAAAAAACGCTGCCTAAGGAATCACTACTTCCACTTGTGTTAACTGTATGCCAAATATTATTGCCATTTGTCACATTTTTTTTCATTATCTAAGTAGAAGGGAAGCCAGCTTTGAAAACCGGTTTTTAATTAATCACCTGAAGATAATTATCTTATCTATGAATAATGTGTCATGACGCATGTCTTTGTGTCTTATCACCTCATAACATCCTGCATATTTTAATAATATCTTATTACGTCATTATCAATTTCCTGACTAAAAAATAATATTAAATAGTGGAAGAATGCAGTTAAGACCCATGTGTCACCGGAATGTCATAGACTGCAGGATGATTTTCTACATATTTTTACTTATATATATAAAACACAATATATTTTGTATTTTACTTCATGCGTTTGTTAAATACTAGTTAATAATAGGTGATGTATAGAACGTGCGAGGTTCCGACAGATTTAAAAATTTCGCGATGTAGCATTGGATGCTGACATGAGAGCATATTTAATTCATATCTACAGCAGTTCAAAGAACAATATGATCAGGGTTGGCAGTTTTAAAACAAAATGTTTTAAACAAATGTTTTTTAAGTGCTTAAAACACAGCAACCTGTTTTAAACACATTTGTTTTAAACACGTTTAAAACAATTGTTTTAAACGTGATTTTTTTCAATACGTTTTTTCAGTGTGTTTGATGGACAATTTTTGGAACATCGTTGTATTTGATAAGGTAAAAAAAAAATAAAAAAAAAAAATGAACTTTAATGTAATGCAAAAAAAAGTGGTTATAATAATATAGTAGTATAAGTACAATATAGTAGTATAAGTACAACTAACGAAACATATTACTATTATATAGAAGATATACCTGTTATTGTTTATTTTCTTAAGTGTTAATTTTAAAGCGATTAATAGCATAGGTACACACATAGGTAGACCTATGTATTAATTCCCTTGATTAAAATAAAAAAACACGATTTTTGCCAACCCTGAATATGATATTACCCTAGATAAACGTTGCGAATATCTGAATGGTAAAATTACCATAAATGAATTTTGCAGAAATACCAGTAAATTTTCTGCATGTCATGCTTAATATGTGATTATGGTGGTACTATGTCTTATCACCTCATTATTAGGTTAATTTCCTACATATTTTAACAAAAATAATATGCTACATAGTGGGAAGTAAAAAAGTGTTTATGTCCTTAAGAAGTATAAAATCAGTGCAGTTTTAGAGTCATGTACAGTATTCTATAAATCTTTTAAAATACAGCTACATAAGTATATTTTAATCAAAAAGCAATATTACGTAGTGTCTGATTTTATTAGATTGATTTTCTACATATTTAACCTAGTTAATAATACGTATAGATCGTACGAAGACCCGACAGATTTAAAAAGTGCAGTAGAGGTGCTAGAGGAAAAGTTTCGAGATATGGTATGGGATGCTAACCATGAGAGTATTTATGGTGATGGTTGGTTTAACAATACATATTGTTACGGATTTCCACCTTTTTGGAAACACCCTGTATGAATCCGTGGGTTCTAAATAATTTTAACAAGAGATTAAACAATACTAACACTTTATTTAACTATTTACTGACTACAATACTTCAAATTCACTTTATTTACTATTTATCTAACCTCACTTTTCACTTTTCTACTTGTTCACTTTTATAAACTGCTTTCTTCATAAAACTTCCTCTTCCGCGCTTGTAGTCGCGCCTTATATACTCCGAAATTAGCTCTAGATTAATCCAGAATCTTCTCCAACCATAATCTAGAAAAGTCCTTGGTTCTTTCTAGAGCCTTCCCAGTCACTATCAGTAGGCATAGGCGTACCATCTCCTTTTCCAAGGGGTGTAATTCATAACACTGCCCCCTCCTTAAGCCTGATCGTCCCGATCAGGCAACTCAGAATCATCGATGTATTTCGCCAGTCTGTCCAAATGCACGATCTTCATCTTGGACTTTTTGCTTCGTTGAATCCGATAGACGACGTCATTAATTCGGGTAATAACAGTGTACGGTCCGTCCCAAGGCGGTTGAAGAATCTTACTTTGTTTTGCGTCAAGATAGGAAAATCTTATGCGTTGATGAACACATTGTCCGTCCTTCGCGACATTGACAAACAAATTCAAAGTACGGCTCTGTTTATCTGTTTCCTGGGTATGACGTTCTAGTTAGGGGTGATTCGCGTAAGTATATCACAAAGTTATAAATCTTAATTAAAAGATACGTATTTCCGTTTATTTCTTATCTTAAGTATACCAAAACATATTTTACATAAGAGTAATGACGTTTTATCTATTAAATATTACATTATATTTATGATTTAATGTAGTCTAGAAAAATGAAACATGCCCCGGTATCCCGTTATATTAGCTCGGTCGGCAGCTTTGAGTTTTTTATGTGACCAATAAGTATGGAGTGAACTATATCAAATTTGACTGTTCTCCATCAAACAGTTTTTTAGATATAGCGCCAACAGACAGACAACACGCCGACAGACAGACAGGCTGACGAAATTGAAGGGCCTTAATTTATACGTTCTGAAACATGAAAATCCGAAGAAATCTAGTGATTCTTTCCAGAGCCGGCTCGTTTAAAACTGGCGCCTGAGGCTAGACCCAATGTTGCCGCTCTTTTAAGGGTTTAATATAGCACAAATTTATTATACTAAAATATGTAGGTATTTTTACTTACATACCTAAAACTATTAGTTCATACGAGTATATAACAAACATAAAAAATTGCAAAACAGAAAACAATATGGAACATAGGCATTATTTATAAGACAACTTTTCTACACTTTTCTTTGGTAAAATCTTCAATAATATCGTCATATTCTATATTTGCACATATTTCGTTCTCAATGGTGAGTAGTGTGAGATCTGTTAGACTGTCCTGCGCTATGGTTGAACGTATATAATTTTTTATTAACTTAAGTTTTAAAAAGGAGCGTTCTCCGCTTGCCACAGATACAGAAATGGCTTAATGAAACAGCTATATTGGGAAAGTTGCCCACATTTCCCTTCGGTAAGCCAGATAAATAAAAACGATCAATTTTCGGGCCTTGTAGCCATGAGAATTTTCGATCAGTGAGTCGTAAACTATAACATACAAAATTTTTAGCCAATTTAACTGAGGGCTACCTACTTTCTATAAAAAATGTGCGAAGTTTTTTCGTATACTCGAAATGTTTTTTGAAAATGTATGGTTTATCTCAGATTTATTCTCTGTATATAAAATGTCGGCGCCTTTGTCGGCGCGGTAAAGAACAAAGATCCCGAGATTTTTTTATACCGACAATAAGTTCGGGAAAAGTATATTATTTACTCTTCAATATGACTTTATAAAATTGCGGCATTGTGGTTTGAAAAAAAAATGTATATCTTTAATCGTCTTATATTTATCTTGGCGGAGTTTAGCTATAGCTATTCCATCACTGATGGGCGAGTCTGTCTGGGATTTTTCCCAAAAATTTTCTATACCATTTGAGTTAGCCCCAGATTCTTATAGGAAAAATTTCGCTGATCAAGATTTTCTTATGAAAAATTTTCCTAAACCGCGAACTTCATGATCAAATAATTATTTAAATAAAATTTCTTTCGTTTTTATTTAATAACATGAAAACGGGTTGACGGATCCGAAAAATCTTGATTCAATCGAAAGATATTTTCAATACGTGTCGTTTGGCGCCAGGCATAACTCATTTTGTTTACCCGTGCATTTGTTATAGCCAAAATAAATTTCTTAATTAACAAATTGATTACTCCGAAACTAATGAGGTCAGGATATTGTTTTTAAAAAAAAACATGCCTTTTGTACCAAAGAATATATCTTTTTTTTGGCCCGATATCTTTTTGATTGTTTAAACAATCGGCATAATTTGTTAATTAGCAAATAACTTGTTTTTCGAAAGTTTGATCGACTTCGAACCAACCTTAAAAGATAAATATTGATATCAGGCATAACTCCCATAGAAGTCTGCACGAATGCAACTATTTGCTTTTGTTTATTTAAAGTTTAAATTAATTATGCAAATTAACAAATGGACTATCTCGGCTCTGGGTAAGCATATCGAAATTGGGTTCTGTGCATATGAATCTGCTTGGAAAAAGGAAAATTTTGAGACCAGAAAGAACTTGATCGGATAACCAGAACCGGAAATAAAAGTCATATAGCGTGAGAGGCTCGAATTTGTTTATTAACAACTTTTTGGACACGAGGTTTGATGCAAATGAAACCTAACAAGTTTTTCCATCAACCACAAAAAGTTCTACAAAAAATATTCAATTCCTGAAGAGTTATACGCGTTTTTGACCCTTAAAAAAATATCTCCCGCAACGTGAAAATTGTAAAATTTGACGCGCAATGGGGTGGCGGCTTCGATCCTCGGTGTGGGCAAATTTTTTTTTCTTCGTCAAATTTGCTTTTTTTTCATGTAACCAAGTATTTTTTATAATAATAAATGTTTTTACTTGCCGAGTCATTTTTAAAAACGTCGTAAATATTTTTTTGTTGCAATTTTCATTAAATAAATGGCTGTCTTGCAACAAACATGATTCTTCTTGTCCAACGATGGTTTGTCGGTAGTCTTTGTTTTTTTTTTTTTAGTACTTGTTTTACTTTCTTTGAGGGGGGTGCCTGTCGAACAAAGACCTAAAATAATGAAACAATTTTTATTTCACTTTTTCTTATAATGAATAATTTCAAATGGTATTTTGAAGTTTACCAAAATCTTTGATCAAATATAGCCAAAAGAAAAAAAATTCGGAAAATACACGTCTGTACGTAGCAAGAAAATCCACGGAAAGAACGAACAGCTGCACGCATCGCGGTCAAGGACCACTGGTCCGGCACTCACAAAAGGGCCCATCCTCTTCCACCGTTCCATGATTTCGACTATAAGAAATGTAGAGCATACAAAGCAGATGCACAGCATCAGCTCGAGAGTTACGGATTTAATGAAGTTCTCAAGAATAAATAATTATTTACAGCGTTTTTTACATTTAAAACATTACTTTATTATAGGAAATACTTTATTGCATGAAAAAAAGTGAATTTGACAACAACAAAAATTTGCCCACAACGAGGATCGAACCCGCCACCCCATTGCTCGTCAAATCTTACTATTTTCACGTTGAGGGAGAGATTCTTTTAAGGGTCAAAAACGCGCATAACTCTTCAGGGATCGAATATTTTTTGTAGAACTTTTTGTGGTTGATAGAAAAACTTGTTAGCTTTCATCTGCACCAAACCTCGTGTCCAAAAAGCTGTTAATAAACAAATTAGAGCCTCTCACACAATATCACTTTTATTTCCGGTTCCGGTTATCCGATCAAGTTCTTTCTGGTTTCAAAATTTTCCTTTTTGCAAGCACTTTCACATGCACAAAACCCCATTTCGATACGCGTGCCCAGGGCCGAGATATTCCATTTGATAATTTGCAAAATTAATTTAAACTTTAAATAAACAAAAGCAAAAAGTTGCATTCGTGCAGACTTCTATGGGGTTATGCCCGACATCAATATTTATCGTTTAAAGTTGGTTTGAAGTCGATCAAACTTTCGAAAAAGAAGTTATTTGCTAATTAACAAATTATGCCAACTGTTTAAACAATAAAAAAATATTGAAGATATAGGGGCCCTATTCTTGACGGCGAGAGAAAGGAACGTTCCCCGGGGAACAATCCCTCGTCGCCTTCTCTCGGGAGAATTATTTGTTGGTATTCTTGAACACGAGTGAACATGGCGAAACGATATGATACAGTAGTAACCGTTGCCACGAAAACGACAGTCAATAAAATTATAGTAAATTTTGACAACTTAAATTCAACAACAATTGTCATCGATAATTCATGTTTGTTATTTGCATTTATTTCTAACAAGTTGAGCGGTCGTGAATTTTCTAATAATTTTTTAAATGGAAGCAGGACGTAGTACGGCAATTAATAAAGAACAAAAAAAAATTATGACTGAGTTTATTAGTAAACGCCCAGAAATGATTAGTGGCAAATTAACGAAAAGTTACACAAAAGGAGATAATGAGGGATTTGTGGAATGAACTCACAGACTTGTTGAATTGTGTTCCTGGTGGTTCAGCCAAAGAATGGAAGCAATGGAGAAAGGTAATTGAATAGTTATTGGCACCAGTAAATTATTGCTACATACATAACATATAGTACCTATGTATATACAAGCTTTATTTATGCAAGATTATTTTCAGACCTGGACTGATATAAAAAAAAATACCAAAGCAAAGGCGACGCAAAACAAAGTTGCTGCCAATAAAACAGGAGGAGGAGAAGCAACTCAAGAAACAATAAACGAGACAGAAAATATGATTTTGGAAATAATCACTCCTGTAGCAATTAGAGGAGACGAAAGGGTCAATGAACCACATATTGATTTTAATATTAATGAAATTAGCTCGCAGAGTAATTTATTTGAGGTATATCTTTATTTTACAAATAAGTAGGTAAATGAATCTCTAATATTAATGTATTTTGTAAAATATTCCTTGTCTAACTCAACGTAGTGTTCTAGATGGCTAAAATAGTTTTATAACTATCATAAGATAGTGAAATTGCTTTTCTAAAGCTGCTAGAAGTACTAAATTGTGTGACACAAGGCCTTAGTTCGGTATGAAGATGATCCTTAAGATTTACTTAGAGGTTTAATTTTAGGAAGACGTTGAGATATCCACGGAGCCTTCTTGCTCACAAAAACATTGCACAGAAAAAAAAGACATGGCTCAAAAGTCTTCCAAGGGGCAAATATCAAAGACCCCAACTTTAAGACGGCCCAATAAAATTAGGAGACTTGATATGTCCATAAAAAATAATGAAAAATTATTAAACGTCAGTAGCGAGCGGATTGCAATCGAAAAAAACTACTACGAAAGGCGATTGCAAATTATGGAGGAAGAAAAAGAGAATAAAAAAATATATCAGACAAAACGTTTGGAAATTATGGAAAGACAAGCTGCATCTTCAGTGCAAATACTGAAAGAACTACGTGGTTTAAAAGAAGTGTTTATAGAGAGTCAGATGAATAGAGTATAATTATTAAGTAACTTTATTAATTAAGTAGGTATATTGTATTAGTTACGTAGGTATAATATTGGTTAAGTAGGTATGACGGTGGTCCTTAGTTTTCAACTTTTAAAATTCGCTTAGTCAATAATAATAATTTATGCAAGAAAACAATTCAAACAAGCTAATCATATATCTCCGCCGATTTACTTCACTTTTTATATAATTGTTGCACATTCTTTTTTATTAACGGCCTTGCCTAACTTCGAGATGAATGAAAGCAGCCAAAGCTTGGTCCAAATCTTATCGCATTTGCGACAGATTTACTGCTGTTAAGACTATTGCCTAATTAGACGATTTTGCAATGAAGCAATGTTATATAAATATATGAAATGAATACATTTAAATAATTAATAACTTTTTTATTTATTGATCGATTTTATTAAAAATAGGGTTCTTCCTCCGTCTAACATTAACTTAATGTTCAAATTTCAATACAATCGGACTTTGCGCTCTTAAGTTATCGTGATTACAAGAAACGTGACGGACGGGCGGATATTTTGAAGGTTGTTCAGAATTAGATCACCAACACAGTGATTTTAGAAATGTGCCGATTGAGTGCTATATACTCCTCGTTTTGTATTTGCGAAGAGTATAATAAGCGATAATAACTTCAAAATTACGCAATCTATGGACAATTCTGAAGAGCAGACGTGTTCGATTTTTATTTCACAACATTTTGGCGATTATATCCCAGAGTTACGAAAAAATGTCCGTTACCCATAAGAAATACATGGGAAAATTGACCTCTTTGGAGGCATGCACGCATAGCAATTTTATCTATTTTTTCTCTTCTATTAGAACATAGTTGGTGGGTGGAAGGACCACATTTAAAAAAATCTCACATCTATAGCTAAGGACCATCCTAGTAGGTATATTGTGATATCTTTAATAGTCTTCTAATTTACAGTTCAGTCTGTTGAAATGTCTTTGATAGTTTATTTCTTGTTCATTAATTTGTAGTGTTGAGCCACTTTATTAACCATATATTTAAAAGTTTATATTAATTTTCATATTTACATTAGTTATTAGCTTGGTTTTTATTGAATTAAAATATTTTGAACTGCCGCAATTATTTTTTTTAGTAGATATTTCAGTGCCTCTGTAGGATTATAAGTATAATTTTTAACCATGTTAGTGTAAGAAAACAAAATAGATGACAGCAAGTTTTTATTTGAAAATAACAATATTATAGAAAATTATTACGAATTATATTTGCTCGTAATTGACGACCAGCTACTAAATCAGGATTAACCCTGTTCATTATATGGTCATTTTCGTTATCATCAAGGTGTTCGAGATAATAAATCCCATAATCGGGGTCCATTAAATCTTCGTCATTTGGAATAGGCACATTGTTTTCTATGCACATGTTGTGTAAAATAACACAAGCATTTACAATTAATCCTGCTTTATGAGGCTTATAATGTAGGAATCTATGCTTAAGAAGACAGCGAAATCTATTTTTTAGAAGCCCATTACACTGTTCTATTAAACATCTAATAGCACATAAGGCTTTATCAAATCTTCCCTCGGGACTTTGTGGATCCACATTGGTAATTGGAGTTAACAGCCAAGGTCTGAGAGGATAACCTAGACAAAAAGGTAGCAAAAAATAGAAAGTTGAATGTCCATGATATCAAAATAAGCAACAAACGTCTACAAAATAATGTACTATCTCTACTATTATTATTAGTGTAATTACAGTACAGTATAAAATACATTCTTGTTTTCGTAGGCTCCTAATAATTGATCATTAAAAATGAACTCATCATTTAAGAAGAACTAACCTGAGTCTCCTAAAAGAAATAATGGATTTTCAGGGTATCGTCTATAGACAGATTCCATTATTTCAGATACTGCTGACTGCCTCCAAATATGGGAATCATGAGTACTACCAGGGAACCAAGCATTGACGTTGAGGATTTTCAAATTTAAGTCGCATATCTACAATGTATAAATGTTATACTTGAAAATTAAATATTGGCAAATAATTTAGTAGGTAACTCTTACTACTTGTACGTTTAAAGAATGATAACTTTTTCTGTTGACATAAATTCTCTCAGGATACTCTGGATCATTTGTCAAAGGTGCGGTAATTGCAACATGAGTGCAATCTATGCATCCAATCACACCAGGAAATCTATATTTCTGATAAAACCTGGAAAACAATACAGAATTAGTACAAATAGATGTAAAACACTAAGAGAATTTACTAGTGTATTATCTGTAGATAATTCCAAAACTAGTAGAAATAATAATAATAATAATTGTGCATATAAAAGAAGAAACAACAATGGTTTATTAACAAAAACTTATTTTATATATGCATTGCATTGCATTTTTCAGCCTTGCTCCTTGAATAGACCTATAATTTATAATTAATTATAAATGGACAAGACTACTCACCTACGTCTCAAATGTTCCATTTCTTGTATATTTTCTGGAAAATGTACCCACCTATTTAAAATGTCTGGGGAAGAAAGTGCAGCGCATACTTCACTTACATGGCGGCTCACACTTGACTGACTTATACCAACAAAACTATTCGATCCTGTAATTTCTTGGTAACTACCAAAACCCAAGAATCTAAGGGTGGCGAGAACCTTAAATAAGCTTACTTTAAAAAAGATATTTATGATACCTATCTACTACGTACTTTTGTTTGAACAGTTAAAGCCGATCTGCGGGTCGGTGGTTGTAAATGTGGAGTAAGCATTTCAATTAATTCTCGAACTAATGGTTTAGAAAGTCTAAATAAATTTATAAATTTCTCATCTGATAATGTAAATGGGTCCATTTTATTTAAATTTACACGTATTCTCTGAGCTTCTTGCTCTGCATCCTCTATATCTTGCAGAATTTGGTCTGCTAACAAAATTTCATGCACGTCCATTTAAAAAAAAAACTATTAATAATTAATTAAGCACTAATTTAACAAAAAATCGCCTCCACAAAGAATAAAGATCTCATGTCATAACGCAAGTGACAGATGAAATAGTCTAATTCAGTCAGGGAGTGACTGTTCCCTTGCAAATTTGTAAGAGAAGAAACCGGGGAGCGCGTTCTCCTACCTACCGAGAGAAGCTTTATTTTAGAATACGATTATCTATTCCCCAAGAGAACCACGCCCACTTTCTCTCGGCTGTTCTACTCCCCGGAATTCAAGAATAGAGTCAATGAATAAAATTTTCTATTCCCCAAGAGAACCACGCCCACTTTCTCTCGGCCGTTCTACTCCCCGAAATTCAAGAATAGGGTCCCTCTGGCCAAAAAAATAAGGTATATTCTTTGGTATAGAAGGCATGTTTTTTGAAAAAAACAATATCCTGACCTCATTAGTTTTGGAGTAATCAATTTGTTAATTAAGAAATTTATTTTGGCTATAACAAATGAACGGGTTGACAAAATGAGTTGTGCCTGGCGCCAAACGACGCGTATTGAAAATATCTTTCGATTGAATCAAAATTTTTCGAATCCGTCAAACCGTTTTCATTTTATTAAATAAAGACGAAATAAATCTTGTTTAAACAATTATTTGACCATGCAGCTCGCGGTTTAGGAAAATTTGACATAAGAAAATCTTGTTCAGCAGAATTCTTCCTATAAGAATCCGTTGCTAACTCAAATGGTATACAAAATTTGTAAAATCACCTCTTTTTTACCGCAGGCAGAACACGTAAACATCAACACGACAACCGTTCCCTGCGATATGGCCGTCTACCGCAGCTGAGACTCGAACTCAGGGAGATAACAGCTACTAGACATGTGTCACTCAACAGCGACTAGCCTACTTATAGTATCGGTAACACAGAAACGCCACTAAACAAACATCCATACCCTGGCCAGGTAACGTGGAATTATCTGTGGCCGCAAGCCTAGCACATAAGCACTACGCCACTGAGCCAATTAATTGAATACAGGTCAAATGCCGTCCGATTGACGTTACAACCTTCGTCTCCTTTGATCATACTACTGTATACTCTAACACTTTGGACATTATGTCGCCTGTAACAAATCATTTTGTTTAACTATCCATAGCTATTTTCTCCAAGAATCATAACATCCTCTGTAAGTTTCTGTTTTTTAAATAAAATATATTGACTTTTACATGGGTTTATTGAGTATATTGAATTTGATCGGCACATTTCTAAAGCGGATAATATTGCTCGTAAAAATTTTCATATCACAGTGCTGGTGATCGAATTCTTTCTTTTAAAATATCCGTCCGTCTGTCTGTCTGTCTGTCCGTCCGTCTATCCGTCTGTCTGTCCGTCCGTCACGTTTCTTGTAAGCACGATAACTTAAGAACGAAAAGTCCGATTGTATTGAAATTTGTGCAGTAAGTTAGTGTTAACTAGAGTGCGAACACTATTGTTTTTGGACAAAATCGATCAATAAATAAAAAAGTTAGAAATTTTTTAAATACAAATTTTTCTTTTACATACTTAATTTTTTTTATGTTTTGTAATTAAACTAAAAAAATGTGTAAAACTAATATTATTTACAAAAAACCGCGAAGCGTATCCTATAGAATGTGCAACAATTATATAAAAAGTGCGGTAAATCGACGAAGAGTATAACGGTTAGCTTGTTTTAATAAGTATATTTGGTTTTGTTTTTTTGGATTGTGTGTCGTAATTAAATTAAAATAGAAATAACCTTTAAATGGGCACGAGGCCCCTCGGAAGCCGAAGCCCGCGGCCATGGCCCAGTTTGGCCATGCCTTAAGACGTCGCTGACGCTGCGATAATTGCAGAAATGAAGAAATGAATTAAAGAATTGCTGCACCGTTGCATCGACATATTCCATTTTTGTCCTGTTCATGTTCTCTGGATAGGTGCAGTAGGTTTTCGAATGTTTCGCAGGATTCGGTGATGTCACATACTGTTTCTTAGCACTCTTATTAATTTAAAAAACCGCTGCCTAAGGAATCACTACTTCCACATCTAGATTTATCATCCCAGTCACTTTAAAGAAAACATTTTGACTATATTTGCACTCTAGTATGTGGAAATTATTGGTCACAGAATTTTAATAAGATTTGGGGCAGATGTCATAGAAAAATATTAGAAAGGAATCTGAGAACTTGGTTTCTAGTATATACACCAAATCCCAAGTTTCTGTACTATTACGGCATAATTTACTTCTTTTTCCCCATTTTACTTATTTTCCCCTATTTAACCCCCAACCCTTCAACGGAATCATCTCAAAATATAATCTAGTTCCTAATGTCGTTATAATATACCAAATTTCAAGTGAATATCTCTTTTATTTTATCAATCCCTTTAATAATTGAGTGGGGGGGTGGTGGTGGGGGGATGGAAAAATATTATAAAAAATTTTGAAGCCTTGACTTCTAGTACATACATCAAATTTCATGTTTCCGTACCCTTACCCGCCTGCTATACTTCCCCCTATTTACCCCCCCAACCCTTCTCCGGATATGTTCAAAAAACAATCCAGTTCCAGATCACGTTATAATATACACGTGTACAAAATTTCGTTCCGGAGAAAACGTGCGGACAAAAAAAGTTACAGACCGACAGACAGACACATTTTTTTTTTTTCGCTCAAATTTAGAATCTCGTCGTTCCATGACATTCTAAACCTATCAAGAAAATTTTTTTTTACGACTACTATACTTCCAATCCACTACGTGGGTGTAGAAGTAAAAATATGATAAAGGTATTCGAAAATTTAAATTTTTTGCAAGTTAACGCTTTTAAAATCTGCAATGAAAAATGCTACATAATCCTTTACAATAGTCGAAACGTACTCAAATTATAATGGGAACATCGCGGTGCACCGCCGAGCACTACCGTATGGACAATGTGTCTACGGATTCAGTTCAAAAAACGGAAACCTTTTTTATTACTTCTACATCCACGTAGTGGATTGGAAGTAATAATAATCGTAAAAAAATCAAAAATTTTCTTTTTTGAAATAGGTTTAGAATGTCATGAAACGTCGAATTTTAAATTTGAGCGAAAAAAAAAAAAAATTCGGTCTGTCTGTCTGTAACTTTTTTTTATCCGCACGTTTTCTCCGGAACGGTATAAGATGTTTATATATTATAACGAGATCTGGAACTAGATTGTTTGTTGAACAAATCCGGCGAAGGGTTGGGGGGTAAATAGGGGGAAATAAGTAAAGCAAGCTGGTAAGAGTACAGAAACTTGAAATTTGGTGTATGTCCTCAAATTTTTTGATAATATTTTCCATCCCCCCACCACCCCCACTCCATTGTTAAAGGGGTTGATAAAATAAAATTGAGATTGAGATTCACTTGAAATTTTATATACGTATATATTAAAATATCATCTGAAACTAGATTATATTTTAGGATTATTCCGTTGAATGGTTGAGGGGTAAATAGGGGAAAATAAGTAAAGCAAGCTGATAAGAGCACAGAAACTTTAAATTCGGTGTATGTACTAGACGCCAAGGCCTCAAATTTCTTTATATTTTTCAATCCCCCACCACCCCTACTCCATTATTAAAGGGGTTGATAAAATAAAATTAAGATATTCACTTGAAATTTAGTACAAGTATGTATTATAAAAACATCTGGAACTAGATTATATTTTGAGATGATTCCGTTGAAGGGTTTGGGGTTAAATAGGGGTAAAAGGGGGAAAAGAGGTAAGGCAAGCTGGTAAGGGTACAGAAACTTGAAATTTGGTGTATGTACTAGAAGCCAAGGTCTCAGATTATTTTATAATATTTTTCAACCCCCTACCACCCCTACTTTATTATTAAAGGGGTGGATAAAATAAAATTGAGATATTTACTTGAAATTTGGTACACGTATGTATTATAACGACATCTGGAACTACATTATATTTTGAGATGATTCCGTTGAAGGGTTGAGGTTTAATAGGGGCGAATAGGGGAAAATAAGTAAAGCAAACTGGTAAGAGTACAGAAATTTGGAATTTGGCGTATATACTGGAAGAGAAGGCCTCACTCAGTCTTTTTAATAATATTTTCCATCCCCCCACTTCCTTACTAAAAGAGTTGATAAAATTAAACTGAGATTTTCGCTTGAAATTTGGTACACATATGTACATATCATAACGACATCTGAAACTAGATTACATTTTGACATGATTTCGTTGAAGGAGTGGGGGGTAAGTAGAAGTAAATAGGGAAAAATAAGTAAAGCAAACTGATAAGAGTACATTTGGTGTATATACTAGAAACCAAGGCCTCAGATTTCTTTGTAATATTTTTTAACCCCCCTCCCCCACCACCTCTACTCCATTATTAAAGGGATTGATAACATAAAATTGAGATAGTCACCTGAAAATTAGTACATGTATGTATTGCAATGATATCTGACTGAAATGATTCCGTTGAAGGGGTGGGAGGTGGTAGGCTGTGAATAGGGGAAAATAAGTAGAACAAGCTAGAAACTTAATTTTTAACGTATATGGTAAAAACCAACGCCTCAAATTTTTCGATGACATCTGCCCCAAATATTATTAAAATTATATTATCAATAATTCCCACATACTAGAGTGCATATAGAGTCAAGATGTTTCCTTTAAAGCAATTTGGATGAAAAATCTGGATGTGGACGTAGTGATTCCTTGGGCAGCGGTTTTTTTAAGTTGACGATGAATATTTCTTTATAAAAACGCCAGCTTTTTGTAACAAATTGGAAGTTATAAATTTTTCGAAATTTATATATGACGTGCCTTGTTGCATGGCCACATCTGCGCACCGCACAGCGCACATCGCCCTTCGCACAGCGGCTAGCTTGGTCTGCATACAATAGAAATTGTACTAATTGTTCATGTATTGTTCTGCTATTTCTTTCCATAATTTTATTAAGAACACGGTATCGTCCGTGCTGAAGGCTGTGCGATGTGCGAGACTCAGTTGTTGATTTGGTCACTCTCATTTAAAAGCATGGTTTTATTTAATTTTCCTGTGCGATGTGCGAGGCTCAAATTGTTGATTTGATCACTCTCATTTAAAATAATGGTTGTGTTTAATTTTACTGTGCGATATGCGAGGGGGGCCGATATGGCCATTGTCATTTAAAATAATGGTTTTATTTAATTTTACTGTGCGAGGTGCGGTGCGATGTACGCTGTGCGGTACGCCGACGTGGCCATACACTTTAGGATGGTCCTTAGCTATTGATGTGGGCTTGTTTAAAAATATTATCCTTCCACGTACTCATTGTGTTCTAATATAAGAAGAAAAAAATCACAGAACATTTTGAGTGGTTAACTCAACCCCTTCCCGTGCCTTAAAATGAGTGAATTTTGTCATGTATTTCTTATTGGAAGACATTTTTTTCGTCAATTTGCGATAGAATTGCCAAAATGTTGTGAAATAAAAATCGTACACAAGTCTCCTCTTCAGAATTGTTCAGTAAATACGAATGAATCATTCTTTTTTAACTGAACCGTCATATAGGGCCCCAAAGTGACCCCATAAGGGCAGTAGTAGAGCATAGCGGAATTTTTACTATTATTATCGTTTATTCGAATTTTTTTTGCGCAAGTTAATAATTAGTCACACATTACTATTTTCACAATTGTCCAAGGAATACTAATTAATTATTATTTTTCAAATTATGCCTCATAAGATCTATTGAACCTCAAAATGACCTAATAAGGCAAAAAGTAGACTATCTCGTATTTTTTATGTTTATTATTACATATTTGCCATTATTTTTACAGATATTATTTTTAATTACTCACATTACAGTTCGTGTTGGTATTTTAATGTTTTTCAAATTATTTAAACAATTTTTGCGCTAAATTTGTGACAGTCCAACTTCTTTTAAATTCACAAGTTAATTCTTTAATTTTGTTGAGTAAAACTTTGGTAATGGAACTTGCAAATTATTTAAACAATTTATTATACATCAGGTCAAAGACAAGCGAAAAAGTTCATAACTTATTCGATAAATATTATCTCCCACAAGACTTCTAGAACTCAAAAAATTTGACTTAAGTTTGAAAACAGGCCTTCTACTGGGCTGTTGCCCCTAGGCTCTTAGGATTTTGAGCAAGGCAGAAAATGGTAAATGCAGATAATGTGATACTGCAACAGATACTGTAAAGAACACTTTGCAAATGCAAGATGTTAATCTGCATATTAATCTGCATTGTTCCAAAGTACCTAGTAAAAGGCACAATTAACATCTGAGGACATAGGAAAATTCGTCATCAGAAAAATCACAAGCTTTGTAAAGATCTTTGAAATCCTGGACAACTAAATGCAGGACAATTGACAAAAGACCTTTTAGGTTCAGAGCAGATAATGTAGATATGTCAGACGTAATCGTTTCTTAAAGTTTTTCGCATTTTATAAAATTTATCTATTTATTTAGCTAAGGTGTATTTATGTGCTAAATAGAACTTCTCCCTCTCCGCCGTCGATTTCACCTTATATATCTTAAAATTGCCTCTAGATCCATCCAGAGATTTCCAATTCCAGAACAACATAGAACTCTCAAGCCATCTACAGACTTCCAGAAGAGATGTATTACTAGTTGCATAACCATTTCTACTTAATATTCAGCTTCTAGTAGTCATTGGCGTAACATAGGGGGTGTAATGCATAACAATATTTTTAAGAACAAGCATTGTTATCTAAATGTAGTTTGGATCTAAAAGTACGTCTATGCAACTCCACGCGAATTCGATCATATAATAAAATTGTATTGGCCAATTAGTTATGGATAACTTATCTTCGCATTTTATTGTTTTATATGATATTCTGCGAGATAAAAGAATCCCAAATATTAACAATTATGCAAAAAATTATGCAAACATTCACTCCTTTGGAGCCACGGGAGGAGAATGAGCTATCTACTCTGAATTTTGTGTAAATTTTTTTCTTCTATGTCATAATAATTTGAGAAGGTGGGACCATCAAATTTTAAAAATTGAGAAATAAGGACCACCCGCCTATATAATTGCTAAATGTGAAAAGTACAAAGAGTACATTTGTGAATATTTTATAAAATGATAAAAGAAGGTGGGAATAACTATTTTGCTGTTCTTTTTCAACGGTTTTTCTCTAATTCTTTATTTTAAATTGCCGAAATGTTTATTAAATACTATTGGGTAGTTCTTTTGATATTCCATAAATAAGAATCTACAATAGTGATATCGGGGCTTCCAGGTGGCGAATTAATTAGGCATTGAAATTTTCCTGTGATTCCTCAATAGGAAATATCTTTCCCCGAACTCATACAATTTTACAATAAATAATTGTTGTTTCTTTCTTAGAAGCTTTTTGATAAGTATTGTGCTACTTCAAATATAATAACATGACACTTACATAACAATAAATATTGTTGATATGTACTAGCTTAGATTTTAGTAAAACAGTTAAAAACATCTCTTTGCAAAAACATTAAAGATTGAAAAAGTACAGAAAAATTAATTTGCAGTAGGCCAAAATATTATAATTTACTATAACTTTTTAAACCATGCAATTTTTTTAAAAACCACTGAATATTTCTCAATATTTTTACAAATAAAGGTACTTCACTCTTTGTAGTTTTTCATATTTTTGCAAATATTTAGCACCCTGTATATGCATATTTTGGGAAATAGCATCATTTTCGAACTTTTCACATAAAGCCGCCGTACTTATGAAGAATGCGTTTTCCTCGTAAACTTAAAATAAAAAAGTTTTCGCTTTTCCGAAGTCAATCCGTGTTATAATAGTAGCAAAAAAAAAATCTCTTCAGCTATCAAAAAAGAAACCAAAATTAGAAAAATACTATTGAATTAGCAGTGTCTTTTTTTCCAAGTCAGTTGTGAATCGTACTGTACAGGCAATAATAGTTACGTTAAGAAGAAAGAGGAATAGTGACTCAAAAATAAATAGAATTATTTTGCGAGCATATGAATACTTTTGTCAATAAATAGCAAATACCTACCCTTCCGATAATTTAATAGGTGTGTCAATCACCCCTTAATGGTATATGATGATATAATCAATATTCAATAACCAAAGAGAGAGAAGAGTATTCAGTAACATAATAAAGGAAGATCTAAATCAATCAAGCTTTGTAACGTGAATAAATTATGTAGCAAATTGGAAGTTTGTATGTCAGTTTAGATTTTTTTGTTTGAAACTTTTTGGGGTAATAATAAGTAATCTAAAAATAGTAATGCTGTAGGAGAAAACGACATACTCATAAAACTTTTAAAATCTTTAAAAATATACATTCCCGCATCTTTAATGTACATAGCCCATTTAATGCTAGATAATCATGTATTTCCTGAAAGACTTACGAGGTCTGTGATTAGGCCAATATTTAAAAAATGAGAAAAAAGCAAAATAAAAAACTATAGACCGATTGCGATCTTAAACAACATATCGAAAATTTTTGAGAAGCTATTAGCGAAAAGGATTATAACATTTTTCAATAAAAACAGAATGTTTTCGTTAAATCAAAGCGCATACTTAAAAGAACGATCAACAGAACGAGCTATTTTTCAGGCAATAGATAAAATTTTAAAATCAATTAGTGAAAGAAACAAAACCGAGGGTATTTTTTAGATTTGACAAAGGCATTTGATGCTATAGACTATAGTCGATTATTAGTTAAATTAGAAAGGTGTAAGATGTGTAGCTTACAATCTTATAAAACCTTATTTAAGTGACAGGTTGCAAAATGTTGAAATAGTTAAATCAAATAGTTAAGTGCTTAGTTCTGAATGGAGATATGTACATCAAGGTGTACCTCAGGGCTCACTGTTGGGGCCTCTGTTTTCACAATTCATGTAAATGACTTACCTGACGTCCTTCTAGAACAGTAATAGCATTGGCCGATGATAACTCTGCTATCATATCTACAAAAAGTATTGAAGATCTGAAAGATAAAATGTTACAATCTGTGAACATATTAAGTGACTGGTATGATAAAAATGTGCTCACCTTTAATTTGGAAAAAGCAGAAATTATGCAGTTTTACTCGTGGAACAGGAAAGTGGAACAGGAAATTAATATAGTGGTTAATAAAATAGTATTAAAAGACGTGAAGACCGTAAAATTTTTTGGACTACATCTAGACCCTGGATTAACTTGGAAGGAACACATTAAAAATTTGCTTCAAAACTAAATTCATTGTGCTACCGGCACGGTAGCTTGTCTACTATGTGTGGTGTTTATGTTTATGTTTACCAAGTTCGTACCCTACGAAACAATGTTAGCATTGACACGTGTTTAAGTGTATACCATTCCTATTTCCATTCAATTGTAAAATATGGAATTATTTTTTGGGGCAACTCAGTGGAGATTTATAGAATACAAATTTTGCAAAAAAGGGTATATTCTCAATATATTTAACCTAAATAAGACAGATGTCCGGACGATTCGCGCGAATTTCCCTATCGGTTATAATAAGCAAGTTCCACGTGTGTGACATAATTGGTATTAACAACTTCTTCAGGAGTATGCTGATACCGGTATATCCAATTGCTTAAACATGACCCTGTCGAGATAACTGGCCAATCTGTTGTGTCGATGAGTGTATTCCGATGGTGCCAAAGTAGTACATCCCGCCACCAAGTGACTAACATGCTCCTCTGCTTTTTTTTCCAATTTCACAGATTCTTTCAATTTTTTGGGTATCAGTTCCATCGTTGTTAAGCTGACTGGGATGATCGGTACGCATGTTCCACATCTTAATATATTTTTTAAAACTTGTAGGCTTATCTTAAAACCAATTTTAATAAGCACATAACACAACCGTTTTAAAACCGATAGAATTTATGATGCTCAGATAATATAGCCTAAAAAGTCAGTTTGCCGAGGCGCTATTTGGTATATGTCCACTAAATGCTCGCGTCTCCCGTTTTTTATCAAGTGTCTTAATAAATCTGGTATAAATCAGTGGTTTATGAGGTGGCCATTATAAAAAAAAACACTGATAAACCCTAAATAAATCTAAAAACCATTTAAATTGGTACTTGGGCTATTCATTGTCTACTAGAGGCGGCGGTTTTTAGGCATTGTATGGCCGTTCATCTTCAAGTGGGGTCTGAGGATTCTAAGAATTTCCATGTACACTATCGTAGTTACCTTGTTGTTTCTGTCTAGACTTAGTAGTAGCTAGGGACGGACAACTGGACAATATATGTTCGATTGTTTCTTGGTGCTGGTTACACTTCTTGCAGTTGTCAGTTGGGATGGGATATCCACTTTGATTATGTGGTTTCTGTACTTTCTTATTATTATTGGTTTCCGCACGTCTTTCGACGAAAGATGATAGGCATGGTTTTTCCAAACAAGTTACTATCTAGGTATTTTGTTGGGAGAGGTTGAGGTGAGACCGGACTATTGCTGTGGTATTGAGGACAACATACTTTAGGAGTAGGATGTAAGTGAGTGGATGCAGCTGCAGTTTGAGGAGGCTTTTATGCAGTTTCCGTGGGATGACGACCGTTGCCGATATGACTATCAGGATTATGTAAACCTATTTCTGCTTCCACATATTCTTAATTTCATCGGCGCGCGGCGTGAGGTCTAGACTTGTTTAGTTTTTTATTATTAGTTTTTTTTTAAATTGCTTCTTGTATGGTAAAGCACTCAGCGATTGTCGGACAAGACTATGTCAAGCACTACTGTTGTCGTCAGCTGCTGCAGAGGGGTCGCCTGATATGTAAAGCATCCAGAATTACCGACTTTTGCATTTTCTTGCAAACTTAGGTAAACGTAGTTCTTCTTTCAACGTTGTTAGAATCAGTCCCATCGATGACGCGATCAAAGAAACAACACGAACCTCCTACATCTGCCAGTCTTTGAATCTCCATTCTGACGTCAGCATATTTTTAGATTTTCTCTCGATATTTCTCTTTCATGTTGCTGTTATTCGGAATTGACACATCGATTAGCAGTGTTTGTTCTCTCTCGTTATTGTTATTATTTTTATTTTTTGTTTTCCGGGTAGGGCTTCAGTGCTTTCCGACCGATACCACACGGTAGCCGCGCCGGTCATAATCACAGCCACTCCCCACGACCATTGGGGTGTGACTGTGTTAGTGAATGTAAATACCCGAATCGTGTGCCCTAAGTAGACAAAGGGACCCCAAGATAACCGCCTTCTGCATTTGGACTTCCGCTGATATCTGACAGACCGGTATGATCTTTAGTTCCGAGAGTAGCGTAATCTTCATACCACCGAGTACACCGATTATTAGGACTACCATCTTGGCTGAGTAGCCTGGGTATAGCACTTGGAGCTCGTACCGAAGATGACGGTATTTGGTCCGTTTTTCCTCCTCTTTCAAAGCGATATTTGGCTCGGCAGGTGCCGAGAACTTGATCACAAACATCACCTTGCATTGATGGTCGAGGAGAAGTATGTCAGGCTTGTTGGCTTGAATTAGCCTGACTGTCGGAAACGAGTAGTTCCAATAAATTCGGCACCTCTCGTTTTCGAGAATGGACTCGATGTCTCCGGGACGTAAGGCAGCATTGGTGTCTGGTCTATCCCATACGAGTGCCGAAGATGGTAATACAGTACCCGTAACGCCGCGTTATGGCGTTGGATGTAGGCCGAAATCGCATACACTGGACATGCGGAAAGTAAATGCATGAGCGATTCCGGCGCCTGACGGCAGGTCCTGCATTATATATCAGGAACCTCTACACCTATTACGCAGCTTCGGTAGACCGGCGTGTTAATTACACCGTCTTGACAGGCCACAATGAATCCCTCGGTCTCCGACTTTAGCCCAGCTGTCCTTAAAAAAGCGAATGTCAGCCTTTTCGATAAACCCAGTGTGTCTAGGTTCTTGTACTCCATAGTGGAGTAAAACTAACTGGGGAACTGTAGCAATTTTTTGCTGGTACTTGTGAACATTACAAGAAGTGTAGTAAAAAGTTTTGGACTAAATCCGTGTGGTGGGAAGCTTTCGTTTAAACAAAGGAATCTTGCAAAATTGTGTTTTTTCGCAGTTCACAACGAAATTGCCAAGAAAACTAGATTTGTCCGAATCTTCTTGGTTAATTTATTAGTTAAAGTTGCAAAACATGAAAACATTTGAGAGAGGTCACTTTTATGCAACTATGTTCCAGCAGAAAAATTGGTATAGTAAAGCAAGGCAACTTAGGCCTTTCGTTTTATTCCACTGTCACTGTAGATGTATATTTAGTAGGTATATTAGAATTTATGGATGAAATTCAATGGAATACACATTGAATTTGTAGATAAAATTTATTGGAATACTGAATACACATGTAAACTTAAAAAGATTAAAGAGGAATTTTCTGACATACGAGCAACGTAATAATATACAAGTAATTTATTTGTTTCATAATGCAGTCTATTGTACACATAAACATAATTTATTTCCAATGTTTGGTTTTATAATAAAAGGGTTACTGTACCAACATGTTTTAAATATAATCGTCATATTCTAATTATAGACTGGATATTCATGCTTTTATAAATTTACATAATTTACCTTTATTAGCAGCATATTTATTCACTGCATGCTAAAAGTTTTACCCTAATATGCGTTGTGAAATTACTGTTATTTATAATTTCTGACAACTTGACAATTCGAAATTATTTCGTATAAAATAATCAGTTTTTTTAAATTACAAACGAAATTGTGCTCTCACTGAGTTGATATATCTTTTTTATGGTATTGTGTCATACGATTCTTATGGGAATAATGTTTTCCTCTTGGAATATGTGTCTTGGACAACATTTTACATGCGTTACATAAATAATTATTATCTATTGAAATTAAAAACAATAGAAACAAAATTCATTATCAATATTTCACTTTTTTTATGAATTACGCACAAATAAAAATATTATTTCTGAATCATATTTTTAGAAAAAAACCTTTCATATTTGTCATCAGTATCAGCAATCATTATTTTTAAGAGTGAATAAGTTTCAATCGGATGCGGTCGAATGCGAATATCTATTATTTTGCTCAAATACTGCATGAGTCTATTATCATAGGGTTCAAAAACGACCGCTCGCTTCGATGTCTCGCTAAGTTTTAAAACGCTTTATTTTATGAACATATAAGCCAACTGGATCACCTAGTACCATGTTGGCATTTATGGAAATTAATTTTTCTCCAGTAATCCACAATTCAAGATGGCGACTAGGTCGGTTCTTCAAAAAATCATAACTTTTTAAAAAAAGAAATCAATTAGTATATGCATATACGTTTTTTCTTGAGTGGCGCGTGCTACGACCTGTTATTATTTACACTTGCACTTATAAAAACTATACGGCCAGTGGCCAGATAGTATCAAAAATCAAAATGAAAAAATCAGATATACAGTATGTCTCACTTTTCATGACTCCCATATCCCGTCTCCTTTATTAACAATGCGACTTTATGAAACTTAGGTGTAAGATACTTACTCATCGGGAGGTTGTTTCACAGTAAAATATTTAAAAATCCACCAGTGGCATTCGTTATGAAGAAAAATGAACCTAATTTTCCAAAAAAAGATATTAGGCAAAGTTTTAACTGTGAAACAATCCCATAATCTTATCGTTGTTACTAAAAACTCGCTAATATCGAATTTGAATAAGATAGTGAACTTAGCGTTCATGTAATAAAAAAATCAAATCTCCCTTTTTAAAGGCATTTACTATTATTTATTATTATTATAATTATAACTAAATCGCAGTTTGATCAATAATTGTCATGACCATAACACTGGTCTACAAAAAAACAAAATTTTCTGCTGCAAGGACTAAACTTATCATTCCTTAAGTATTTTTGGGTGCTGAATCCAAATTTTCAAATTAAAAAATTTTCCACCTTGTAGATTTCGAGTAATTCGCGGTTTTTATTGTCAAAGCCATATTTTGGCAATCTACGCGGTAGAACATTTTTTAAATTGAAAATTCAGATTTAACACACAAAAATACATAAGGAATGATAGGTTTAGTCCTTGGAGCCGAACTTTTTTTTTGTAGATTATCTGTGCACAGGTCTGTGTACAGAGCTCCGGATCGAATGAAAAGTATCGATGCCAGTATCGTATCAAAAGAAATGTATCAATACTGATATATCGATAGTATCGGAACGTCTTTAGGTATAACAAGCAATCATACAGGTCCAGGTCGAATAGAAAACAATCCTTTTTAAACATTTTGAAGTGTTTTAAGTTATGGTAATTATTAATAATTAGTTATAGAATTTCTGTAAAAATAATAGTCTGGCTTGAATTTCTGCTCAGAGATTACACAAAGCTAGTTTTACTGCCACATCCACGTAGTGGAACTTCATTTTTGGCGTAGATGCCAAGAACCAACGCCTCAACATTTTTTATAACATCTGCCTCAAGTATTATTAAAATTCCATGATCAATTATTTCCACATACTAGAGTGCAATTATAGTCAAGATGTTTTCCTTTAAAGAGACTTGGATGGAAAATCTGGATGTGGAAGTAGTGATTCCTTAGGCAGCGGTTCTATTATTTGAAGAGACGTAACAAAAACATGCTAGGAAATAACGTAGCATTTCTGCTCTAATTATCATTATATCCGTGTTATGTGACCGACTTTTCTATCAGGGTGGTGGCATTTTACCACGAATTCGCGGGCTATGAACATGTTATTACATAGGGAGGGTCCCGGTGTACAAATCTGCGTTGGTATATTTTTTAATCACGCAAGTACGCACCCTCTGGTGAAATGTCGTGTCAGATTATATATCTTATTAGGAATTAGGACACTAAGTTTTTTAGATGGGAAATAGGGAAATTATGCTTATATGAATTTATAATCAAAATTTAGTTTCGTGAGTAACCTATTAAAATATATGTATCATAAAACAACGGAAGCCTTCCTTTATTATGATTATGACTTTTTATTATTTTAGTATTCGCTACAAAAGTTTGATGACTAAAATTTTCCTATATGGAATGTTCTTCTTTAGATAACCATAGACACTATTGACAGCTGCCTAACATTAATATGCAACTGTAATTTTATACTTAAAATTTAAAATAACTTCTACCCGCATAGCATATTCTCCTTAATTTAATATCTTAGATGGATGACCAAATAGTCTTTACTGGTTGTAATAATTGTACATACTGTTATCATTGCAAATACTAATTCTATTGTGCCAGGAAAATTAAAATAAATAATAAATGGAGCATTATATGTAGTAGAGCCCTCTACCTACGATATCATAAGGTTTGTTCATTTGTGTTGCTGGAAGCAAATCTGACCTAACTAAATCATAAATATGCCGTTCATTAGTGTCAGATGATATGATCTGGTTCTGTTCATTTGTGTCGAGCAACTTGTTTGAGATCAAATAAATCACTGATTTGTTGCACGAGCTCAGGAGTCCGAGCAATAAAATCAGAGCAGGAAACATAACCTCTCAATCCTTGGTAAACTAACAATAAACCTGTCGGCGAGTAAAATCGTCATTTACAATGGCAACAATTTTTTTTTCCTATCCATACTTTAACTGCTCTAGTTACAGGAGGCGAGTCTGCCTGGGATTTTTCCAAAAAAAATTCTATATCATTTGAGTTAGCCGCGGAGTCTTATAGGAAAAATTCCGCTGAACAAGATTTTTTTATGAAAAATTTTCCTAAACCGCGATCTTCATGGTCAAATAATTGTTTAAATATTTTTTTTTCGTTTTTATTTAATAAAATGAGAACGGTTTGACGGATCCAAAAAAATCTTTATTCAATCAAAAGATATTTTCAATACGCGTCGTTTGGCGCCAGGTACAACTCATTTTGTCAACCCGTTCATTTGTTATAGCCAAAATAAATTTCTTAATTAACAAATTGATTACTCCGAAACTAATGGAGTCAGGATATTGTTTTTTGTTTTTCAAAATACATGCCTTTTATACTAAAGAATATACCATTATTTTTTTTTGGCCGATATCTTCAATACTTCTTGATTACTTAAACAATTGGCATAATTTGTCAATTAGCAGAAAATTTGATCGACTTCAAACCAACTTTAAACGATAAATATTGATGTCGGGAATAACCCCCATAGAAGTCTGCATGAATGCAACTTTTTGCTTTTGTTTATTTAAAGTTTAAATTAATGTGTTTATTAACAACTTTTTGGACACGAGGTTCGGTGGAAATTAAAGCTAACAGGTTTTCCACCACAAAAAGTTCTACAAAAATTATTCAATCCCTGAAGAGTTTTACGCGTTTTTGACCCTTAAAAAAATATCTCCCGCAACGTGAAAATAGTAAGATTATACGCGCAATGGGGTGGCGGGTTCGATCCTCGGTGTGGGCACTTTTTTTTTGTGTCAAATTTGCTTTTTTTCATGTAACCAAGTATTTTTATGATTATAAATGTTTTTACTTTCTGAGAAATTTTTAAAAACGTAAATATTTTTTTTGCAATTTTCATTAAATAAATGGTTATCTTGCAATAAACACATGATTGTTCTTGTCCAACGAAAGTTTGTCGTTAGTTTTTTTTTACTACTGTTTGTGAAAAAGAAGGCTTGTTTTACTTTATTTGAGGGTGGTGCCTGTCGAAAAAAGGCCAAAAATAAAATAATAATGTCATTAAAATAGTTAAATCTTTTGATTATTTCCCATTTATAAATAACAAAGTGTGTGTTTGTTTCCTTTTTATTTTTGGTAAAAGTTAAGTAAAACAAGCCTTCTCATTCACAAAAAGTAGTAAAAAAAACCGTAAACTACCGACAAACCCACGTTGCACAAGAACAATCATATGTTTGTTACAAGATAGCCATTTATTTAATGAAAATTGTAAAAAAAAAAATTATTTTTGACGTTTTTAAAAATTTCTCAGAAAGTAAAACATTTATTATCATAAAAATACTTGGTTACTTACATGAAAAAAAAGCAAATTTGACAAAAAAATAATTTGCCCACACCGAGGATCGAACTCGCCACCCCATTGCGCGTCAAATCTTACTATTTTCACGTTGCGGGAGAGATTTTTTTAAGGGTCAGAAACGCGTATAACTCTTCAGGGATTGAATATTTGTTGTAGAATTTTTTGTGGTCGATGGAAAAACTTGTTAGCTTTCATTTGCACCAAACATCGTGTCCAAAAAGTTGTTAATAAACTAATTAGAGCCTCTCACACAATATCAGTTTTATTTCTGGTTCCGGTTATCCGATCAAGTTCTTTCTGGTCTCAAAATTTTCCTTTTTCCAAGCACTTTTATATACGCCAACCGACGCGTATTGAAAATATCTTTCGATTGAATCAAGATTTTTTCGGATCCATCAAACCGTTTTCATTTTATTAAAATAAAAACGAAAAAAATTTTGTTTGAACAATTTTTTGACCATGATATAACTTTTTATTTATTGATGGATTTTGTTCAAAAACAATAGGGTTCGTCCTCTAGCTAACACTAACTTACTGTCCAATTTCAATACAATCGGACTTTTCGTTCTTAAGTTATCGTGCTTATAAGAAACGTGACGGACGGACCGACAGACGGACGGACGAACTTTTTGAAAGTTTTTCAGAATTCGGTCACCAACACAGTGATTTGAAAATTTTTATCTACGAGCAATATTATTACCGGTTTTAGAAATGTGCCGATCGAATGCAATATACTCTTCGTTTTGTATTTGCGAAGAGTACAATAAATATATTGTTCGACCAGACTGGGACCAAATAAAAAAATTGTGATTATCATACTATAACGGCGATGTTCCTAGTATTTTACGCATTGATGTCTCCTTCCAATTTATACATCAGTCATGTACAAGTAACGTATCGTGTTAGAAAGAACTGATGGGACTTATCTCTAATATTTTATTTTGCTCAGTTTTTCAAGAATTCATGGGGGTAGTAGTTAACTCATTTAACTGTAAATCCGCCATTGCAAATCAGCAAGTGTTGTTTTTTCGTCTACCAACTAACGTTATGGATGGTGACCGCATTGCTCATTGTCCGGAGTCCTCTGTAGCACATCCTCTCTAACGATAATTTCACTAAATGTAATAAAACTTCGTAGTTTTGCAATTTTCACAATATTTATGCATTTTTACAAAGTTATCACTACATAAGTTTCGCCAATACGGTGGCTTCATCCAGATGTGAGTTTTAAACTTACATCTGAAGAAGCCACTGTGGTGATGAAACAATTGTTATGTAGCGATACATTTGTAAAAATACATAAATATCGTAAAAATCGCAAAACTACGAAGTTTTATTACATTTAATGTTGTTGTGGATTTTCATCAAGTAAAGGTCGACTCAATGAACGATAATTTCTCTAGTTTAGTTTAAAACTCACATCTGATGAAGCCACTGTGATGACGAAACACTTGTTATGTAAAGATATAGCTAGTAATGAAACATTTGAACAAACAAATAATAAATAATTCACTTTTATATAGCTAGTGTATAAAGATACATAAATATTGTGAAAAATATCGAAAATCTACGAAATTTTATTACATTTAACATTAATTAATGATAATTTCACTCTTCGCTGGCTACTGTCTCTTATATGGGCTTGGAAGGTTTCATATTACTTGACTTTCCTGGCCTGTATTTCTTTAAATCATGTTTTCTATCCCTTCTTTTCGCGTACATTTGTGTTTGTTTTTTAGTTGTTCTTCTCAAGTATTAATCGTTTTAGAGCCCAAATATTTAACGGTCAAATATCCTGGCACAGTAGGTTGCTGGAAGCGGGTTTTTCATTTAAATCATTTTCCATAATCAACAATAATTTTTTACAGTGTACTACTAATAATTGTTAAGTGCTTTTTTTATTCTCATTCGGAATATTTAATTTACAACCCTGTTTGATTTATCGCTGAATAAAGTTTGCGTTTTATTTATGTTTTTTTAAGCAAACCTGGCATTTCAATGGCCCGTAACGCTGTGGTATAAATTCATATTTTAATTGTTTTAATGAAAACTAAAAAATCACTTGAATTTTTAATTATGCAAGCATTTTCTAAACATGGTTTTTTTTAATCGAAAAGAATGAAGAACTTTCGGGTATAAGTTTACTTTTACATCATTCACAAATATTAAATCTTTATAATAAATTTTATTTACGAGTGAATCAATACCACGTTTATATAATTCGTTTGGTCGATGTCAGGCGAAGTATACTTAGATATAAAAATAAATGTACCAGCCTATGTCTTATCTCCATATACCTATGCAGAGAGTTTTATTAGATACAAAAGATGTTTTAATAACACCTTTTATGACCAAATTAAAATCAATGTTGATGTACCAAGTTAATCAATGCGAAGACCTGTCCCATTCATAAATGAGTTTCAAGCTCGTGTCAGAACGTAGTAAAAGCTGCCAATAACCTTTTTATCAGTTGAGGGTGTGGACTTTTACCTTTATTTGTTCAAGGAATGGAGAATAGAGTATACATTAATTTTAATAAAACAGTAATGTCACAGGGGCTTTCTTTTTAGAGCATAAATAAACAGTTTACTGTACTCTTCACCGATTTACTGCACGTTTCTAATTGTCGCACAGTCTATAAGATACTCTTCGCAGTTTTTTTGTAAACCGTATTGATCTTAGACATTTTTTGTTTAATTACACAACACATTTTTTTAAATTAGATAATTATTAACTTATTTATTTATTGATCGATTTTATTCAAAATCAATCTTCCTCTAGCTAACACTAACTTACTGTCAATATTTCAATACAATCAGACTTTTCGTTCTTAAGTTATCGTGCTTACAATAAACGTGACGGACGGACATTTTAAAAGATGTTCAGAATTCGATCACTAACACAGTGATATGATTTTTTTTTCTCTACGGGCGATATTATATTACCAGTTTTAGAACCGATCAAATGCAATATATTCCTCGATTTATATTTTCGAAGGGCATAATAATGTACTTATAGGATATCCAAAGTCAGTATGAAATTCATAAAAAAAAGACCGACAAAGGAATAGTTCATAATCATAAGATAGCACCAGCGATGCCATAAGCGCCGACCGACAATTTTTACTACAACTTTTTATTACCTATTAATTGTAAATATTATTCTACTACTTTATTTTAATTGATAGGCATGAAGTAAACTATTCATTTATAATAAATAATGTTAGTTTAATGGACAACTCCATAAATTCAATAAAACTAAATAAATATCATTTAACCTACGTCTATGCTGCCGGCAATTATATGAATAAACCAAATCGGGCAGCGGGCTCTTATTGGTGAGCCAGGTAAACAATCGACTACTTTCGTTTGAGGTAAATGCATAACATATCTGGTGAACTATATTCGTATACGAATATCGTTCGCAATATTCAAGTACGCGACCTCGAGTGTTTTCTATCACATCAGGCTTTGTAATGATTTATACTGGTAGCAACGCTTTAGACTGAAGTTTTAACTTAATAGAACATTTGCATTTCATTGTTATTTAGGAAGAGCAATACAGTTGAACAATATTCAAAATGTGGTGCTCTCATAGTTTTGTAAATTGTTAATCTAGAAAACATTGATAGGTTCTTGGATATTCTGCGTAAGTAATTTATTTATTTTTGACACTTTTTTTTTTCAATATGGGCAGGCAGCATTTTAGTTAAAACTCATCTGTTCATCTAAAATCACTCCTAAATATTTTATTTCAGTAACTGTTTCTAATGTTTGATGGATGATTTAATTTAACACAATCTGTTAGCAAAATTTTGTTCAATTTACTTTTTTCTCGAGACATATCCACTTACATTTATCAATGTTTAGGGTCCAATACATAAAGAATCATAATAATCCGCAAGCTTTTTAACCAGATATTGAAAACTAAAGCCTTTGACTATCATGTATGAAAAAAAAAAGTCGCGGGACTCCTCGGGAAATATAACAAAAATCATTTTGAATTTCAAAAGAATGCTTTAAAAATATATAAAAAATTCATTTCCTTAAATACCACTATCAAAGTGGAAACAGGGCTTATATGCAACAAAAATAGTATAAACGTATTCTTTCTTACTAATCACCCCTCAAGATGTTCCAAGAATAAGTAACTTTTTCGAATGTATGTAAATTACTTTTAACTATACGCACTTTTCAATTACACACACAGCTAAAAATGTGCACTCCAAGCGAACGCCAAGTTCAAAGTAGTACTATGATACTACTGCTACCTCTATATCACATAACGTGGTAGTTTCCCTCCACTATTCAACTTTAAGCAATAGTACTTGACTTTCATTGATAATTACTTTCTTGAAATTGACTTTTGGCCCGCCAGATTAGGCAAATACTCCACTGGGCGACGTTGCTGGCTTTCTTTTACGTTTCTGACGACATCGTAATGCCTCCGCTCCGGCGACGTAAGCTACCGGTTTCATACTTTTGGTCTATACTAGCATACCTACTATCTGAGAAAATGAGCCTTAGACAAATTCCGTAGGTTACGACGTTTCTGGATCCTCTTCTATACCTTCTGACGCCGACTAGACTATAATAGCATACTATCTGAGAAAATGAGTCTTAGTGAAATTACGTAGGTTACGACGCTGCTGGCTTCCCCGCTCCCCGATATTGTATAGCAAGAGTAAATAAAAAACTTTTTCGCACTCATTGGGGAGGAAATTTTACTGATCCCCTGGCATTACACCAGGGAATGCAGCACTGTTGGAACTCGTTCCAGGTTATTATTATGGACTTCTGCACTCCTCTTTGGCGAAGAAATTTCACTGATCCCCTGGTATTACACCAAGGGATGCAGCTCTGTAGAAGCCCGTTTCGAGTTATTGGGTCCTTATAGCGACCTTGGCCGTGTTTCCTCCAACAGATTAGAGTCCAGATCTCAACTTGGGATCACAGAGTCTCCTACTCCAGGATTTTCCTTAGAACGTGCGCCGTTCCCAAAAGTGCGATCTTCTGCACTTCTTGCATCCTCGGTTGACCAGGCAGTTGTTTCAGAATCCGATCATTATCCTTCCTTACAGTTCCGAGGGCCCCTACAATTACTGGCACGACTGTTGGTTATTATTATTATTATTATACTCTTCTCAAATACAAAACGAAGAGAATATTGCATTCGATTGGCACATTTCTAAAACCTCGTAGAGAAAAAATTCTCATATCACTGTGTTGGTGATAGAATTCTGAACAACTTTCAAAATGTCTGTCTGTCCGTCACGTTTCTTAAGAACGAAAAGACCGATTGTATTGAAATTTGGACAGTAAGTTAGTGTTAGCTAGTGGAAGAACCCTATATTTTAAACAAAATCGATCAATAAATAAAAAAGTTATTACTTTTTTAAATACATTTTTTAACGTTTGTAATTAAACTAAAAATGTCTAAAACTGACATTATTTACAAAAAAAAAAAACTGCGAAGAGTATCCTATAGAAAGTGCAACAATTATATAAAAAGGGCAGTAAATCGGCGAAGAGTATATAAGTTAGCTTGTTATTCATTATTTTATATATATTTACTAAATATTACGATTACTTATATTTGCTTTTTCTTGTTGCAGGTATTATGTTTCGTCCAACAGGGATCTCAGCCATCTATTTACTTTTGCTGTTCTACCTGCCCTTTGTTCCTGTTCCTACAGCAAAAACAATGTCCGGCCATACGGGCATCTACCTCAAAATATTAATAGCTGTGTCTGTGGTAACAGCATTAGGCCAAATAATATTTCAAATAGTTCTAGCTGCCATGCCGCCTTATGCACAATTCTTACAGGTAAGTTTTAGAGGAAGCAGTTTAAAAGTAAACTTTTCTTTGTTCTTATCCGTTGTGCGTAATTTGATCTAATCACCATTATTTTCCGCAATAGTTTTAATTGAGCAAGTGTAAAAATGTAAAATGATCGGCGAAGAAAGAGGCCTTCTGTATTTTCTTTATCAGAGTGTACTTGGAACAAATAATACTTCCACATCCACGCACAGTGGGCCAGAATCCGCAAAAAGTGGACAAAAATCTGACACTTCACAACTGCACGGGGTAGATAATCATTGGAAGAATATTTAAAAAATCAAATCTTTGAATAGGGCGAGTTACAGGGGGTGAAACATGAATAAATTTCTAATAAAACTTAAACTTCAGATCTGTGTTCATATTGAGCAAACGTTCATCAGAAAATTATTTAGAAAAATCAAAGCTTTGAATGGGGTGAGTTTCAGGGGGTAAACCACATACATCGTCTTACATAAACGTTCGAACGCCATCTTTAAATTTTCGTATCTTTTTGGTCTCTGGCATTGTTTGGCTAAATCTGATGCTTTTATAAGTTTTCGATGAAAATCATTTGGAAATACATGTTTTCTGAAGATAAATCGCAGTTTTTAAACCGGTATAACTTTAACTTTATATATAGAACCTTGTTTTCTCAAAATTGCATTCTCTTTCGGTTCCAATGAATTTTTTTTTTGACCACCCCTGAAAAGGGGTGGAATCCACCCTCTATAGAATGGAAAATCCCCACATAATATAAACATGTTTTTTGATGCATTCACTATTAAATTAAAAAACACACATAAAACGCCACTTGTTCGTTCCGAGTGCGGTCTGCTGATGTATCATGTACTGATGAATGTGTCGCACGTTACAAAAAATAATATAAGTATTTGGAAAGGGCGCTTGAAGGCACCTATGGTTTTCTTTTTATCTTATAAAGGAAGGTTAAGGTATTTTTTAAATAATTTTTCAAGGCATGACTAAGACTTTTTTGTTTCTCTACACAAAGCTAGAATGACTTATAAAAATTCCTGCCAAACACCCCATAAATAAGATAATTTATTTCAATATTTCAATTCAAAATATTCTATTATGCCCTATATTAAATTAAAGTACATACCACAAATGAGCTTCTAGAAAAATTTCACATTGAAGTAACACGTTTTAGATTATGTAGCACTGTAGCAGGCTGCTGTTTAGCAGCCCGTCACTAATTTCAACCAGGTAAGGTGAGGAGGTTCCAGCCGCTTCCAGTAGATGCCGATTTTTTTTATTACGAAATATAAAATCAATAAAATAAAGTAAAATATTTAAAAATCCTTTCTACATGCGTATTTATATACTTTTATAAAAATACAGATCATTTCTAAAAAAAATAAAAAATACACGTACCTAGCTACTTTGACTAATACAATATAGGTATCTCAATTCTCAGTCTTAATAAACAAAATAATATCAGATTGACTATTGACCTCGATCGAAGCCTGAACGGTCTATTTTTATTCCCCACCCCATCCATTACAAAACCGATTTCCAGCATCCGTTTCTTATTCCGATTCTCAAAAGTATCCGATTCCAGGGATTCCGATTCTCAAAATCGCCGATTCTGCTCTCCACTACTCTCCTCTCGATGGACGACTCACCTCAGCAGCGTTGCCAGGTTTATAATTGTCAATACTCCTACCAACCTGACAAAATACCCGCTTTTACCCGCATCTCATAATGAGAAACTCCCCGTAATTTTATACTTGATATTTATGACTTAAAAGGGTTGAGTTACATACAGCCAGTTTTACAATCGCTGGTTAACTTCCAGTCAGAGTTAACTTTCAGGTCATTATAGAAATTGGGTTTTACAATAACTGGTAATTTTCAATGTTCTAGTTATCTAGTAGTTAACTTTACTAGCAGATGAGGTGTGGGTTAACTAGAAACTAGAACTTAGCAGTTTACTGGCAATTTATAACCTATACAATAACTGTCACAAAATAATTTTTTGATATTTCGCTTAAAAATGGATATGTACTAAGTAATAGCATATATTAGTGATGAGGAGCCAAGGTAATCCGATATAAACCTAACTTTTTCGAAGAATACGATGGAAGAGATCTTTTAAATAGATCAAGACTAAATACTACCTACTTAATTAATAATAGACCACTAACTCATAAATTGCTTCTGGCGTTTATATTTGATAGCAGGTGACGTGACTTTGACAAAAATTCATGCATTTTATGCATATTACCCATTTTTCCAGTACCAACATTATAAATTTTATTCACAACCTCTCGTTTACAAATCATCACTTAACTTTATATTGAAAAACGCAAGTGTCGGTAAAGTTGTAGTTAACCTGCAAGTAAAAGTCAACTAACATGAAAGTTAACTTGCGACTGTAAAACCGGCTGTAAGAAGTAAAAACATTATTTTGGTCTCTTCCTTGCAAATTTTGAAGAGAGTGGGGGGGGGGGAGATATTTCTCTGGTGCACATTTTTTTACTCTTGCTCGAAATTTTTGAAGAGCGGGGGGCGGCGATTTCTCTACGCATTTCTTTCCCTCTCTCAAAATTTTGAAGAGTGGGGAGAGAAGATTTTCGACGATTATTCACTATTACACAAACCAAATCCGGTTGATCACACTGCGATGCTACACTTGAAATTATCCGATTTTTAACAGGATGAGATATATCCTCTGCCTTGCTAGATTATCCGCAAATCAGATAATTATCCGCCAATCGGCAACACTGATTGCCATGTGAGCAACGTCATCAAAATAAATTTGGAAATTTGGCGTAGGCATTTCCAAAATCCCCGATTTTACCCTCTCAGTCATTTTACCAGTTAGATGGTCTAAAATACCCGTATTTCGGGTAAAATACCCGACATTGGCAACGCTGCACCTCAGTGAGCTTAACGAACTGGGTGGGCTCACTATAATGCATGAATCTTGTGCACGTTATAACCCGTTCCCGGTTAGGAGCCACCAGACATATCGATGTGAGCATAGAGAGGGAGGAACCAATTGAATCGTGATTAGTCAAAGTACGTGTGAGATTTGATAGTATGAACAAAGAGTTTAACAAATAGAGGAGACAAGCTCTATAAGCGTACCTAATGTATAAGCAGCGGGAGGCTGTAGGCTTCTCATCCCTCTCACACGGTTCATTCTCTCTTTGTCACATAGTACATGAGGGCCGAGGGGTGGTGACGATTGACGACAATTGACGTTATTTATTGGAAATCAGAGAGCGCCGGGTAAGGCTGTGTTGCTTTGTAAAACAGTGGAGAGAGAGGGTACGAGGTGTGCCGGGTGTGCGACAAGGACGAAGAGCCTACCGTCTCCAAGGCAACCAAACCGCGACTCCCGGCAAATCGCCAGCTTGTCTTCTCTAGTTATAAAACTCTTTGAGTATGAAAGGGTTAGTTTGCTTGCAGATGTGTAAGTGCAAGAACTTGATGGGCGAGAACATGTTCTCTTGTTGTTTTTGCGTTAAAAATGCTGAACTGTAAAAATTGTAGTAGGGTCCTGAAGAAATTGAGTCGCCGTAAAAAAATTATTTTTACTAAAATTCAGAGCATAAAACGTTAATAACAATATGTTTCACATTGAAAATGCTGTATAATTTAGCATCTGCTGCATTAAATATAAAATTTATACGGCTACTCATTTCTGCAGGACTCTCTTACAATTTTTAGTCCGATATTTTTAACGCAAAAACAACAAAAAAACCGTGTTGTTGTCCATCAAGTCCTGGCACTAACACGTCTGCTCGTCTGCAAGCAAAGTAAGTGCTGGGCGATGTTAACCGATGTTTCAGGAACATCGATGTTTCGTTGACGATATTCTGACATTGATACCAGAAGTACGCAAACATCGATGCGATGGTAATATCGATGATTGCCATACGATGTTGCCCCCATTTTGTAAGAAGTTTTCTTATAAATATAAACATGAAAATTTTCTTAAATTATTTTCTATGCAACCTTGATAACAACAAATTAAAATAATTTAAAAATATTAATTCATCTATTTATTTTTATTTGACAGAAATGGAAATACATGAATTAATTTACATTTCCATTGTGCAATTTGCTCTCCAAACCCAAACAATGCAAAAACATTGATATTTTTTACCGATATTATTCGATGCTCAACATCGATGTTTCGCAAACATCGCCCAGCACAAAGGCGGCTACAGACGTAACTGCATACTTGAACGGTATGCATGCACAAGTTTATTGTACAAGTATACTGGAACATGTGTATTATAACACTTGCACAAGTTGTCACAATACTTGTGCAAGTGTTATAATACACACGTTCCAGTATACTTGCGCATGCATACCATTCAGGTATGCAGTTACATACTTATGTAGCCGCCTTAAAGCAAACTAACCCTTTCCTACCCTCAACCTCAAATCACAGCTTAATTAAGCTGTGCTCAAATCGCACATACTTTGACTAAACACGATTCAGTTGATTCCTCTCTCTCTCTATGCTCACACCGATACGTCTCGTTTCTCCTAATTGGGAACGGGTTATGTTATAACCAAAGAGTTTAATAAATAGAGAAGACAAGCCGTCGATTTGCCGGGAGTCGCGGTTTGGTTGCCTTGGAGACGGTAGGCTCTTCGTCTTTGTCACACACCTCGTACCGTCTCTCAAAGAGAGAACGAACAGTGTGAGAAGGGTGAGAAGCCTAAAGCCGCCCGCTGCTTATACATTACGCTTATGGAGCTTGTCTTCTCTAAACTCTTTGGTTACACGCACAACACGCACCTAATTCATGCTTTGGCTCCAGGTCGTCACGCGGCGAACATGTTAGAGATCTTGTCGCATGCCACAGTCACAGATAATAAATAGTATTTGGGTTATCCTATAAGTAAATTGAAACAAATAATTATAGTTGTAATGGTAAAAATAAGATATGGGTACCTACCACCAAATATGTTTTTTTTAGTATGTTCCACCCGTTTGATTGGAATCTAATTTTGAGGAATAAAAGAAGTATTCACTAGCTCCTTTTTGAGAGTAATCCGAAAAATAGCGAATGAAATTTTCTTTTGTATTCTGAAAATAGTATTTATTGATAATTTAAAATGGGAAAAATTATGTATTAAAGTACTAAACATTCCAAAAGATATCCCTTTGATTTCGTCTCTTTATCTATTATAGTTTGCAAGAAAAAAAAATCACAATTTCGTAATTCTTGCAACCATCGAGACATTGAAAATGATAACACCATACATAAAACATAAACTTTTTCCGATCCACTCTCGATTGCGACACCGCTGTATTTCTACCTTAAATGAAAACTGGTAACTTGACCCACTGTGATACATGCAACCCATATTACATTTGCATGTATCAGCCGTTGCATATACGATAGTCTCACTCGACCGCGACACCGAAAAGACAGCGGTGTCGCGGTCGAGTGAGACTATCGTATATGCAACGGCTGATACATGCAAATGAATCTTGAACGAAAACTGGTAACTCGACCACCATATACGAACATAAACATGTCCAGTGTTAAAAGTTTGAAAAAGCTTTATTAAAGGGGTTGATAAAATATAATTGAGATATTCACTTGAAAATTGGTATACGTACGTATACCTGGAACTAGATTATAATTGAGATGATTCCGTTGAAGGGTTGGGGGTTAATTAGTAAAGGAAACTGGTAAGAGTACAGAAACTCGCGACTTGCTGTTTGTATTAGAAGCGAAGGCCTCAGATTTTTATAATATTTTTTTACCCCCACTCCATTATTAAAAGAATTGATAAAAAATAATTTAGATTTTTACATGACATTTGATATACGTACATCTATATTATAACGACATTTGAAACCAGATGATTCGGTTGAAGGAGTGGGGGTTAAGTAGAGGTGAATAGGTAAAAATATGTAAAGCAAACTAGTAAGGGTACAGAAATTTAATATTTGGTGTATATACTAGAAGCCAAGGTCTCAGATTTCTTTCTAATATTTTTCAACCCCCTACCACCACCACCTCCACTCCATTATTAAAGGGGTTGATAAAATAAAATAAAGATATTCACTTGATAGTACAGTTAGTTAGAAACTTCATTTTTGAGATAAATGCTACTAGACACTAACGCCTCAAATTCTTCTATGACATATGCCCCAAATATTAAAATTCTATAACCAATAATTTCCACATACTAGAGTGCAAATCTAGTCAAGATGTTTCCTTTAAAGTGACTTGTATGAAAAATCTGGATGTGGAAGTAGTGATTCCTTAGGCAGCGGCTTTTTAGGTATTTTTTATGATAACTCGGCGAGATGTAAAGATTTCTAAACAATACCTACATATCATTGGATTTGGTTTCTTGGGCAAATCACCTATGGCAATGTTGGTAGACCCTTTGGTACACGTATGTATTATTACAAGATCGTGAAATAGATTGTATTTTCAGCTTACTCCAATGAAGGGTTGGGGGTAAATATGGGAAAATAAGCAAAGCAAGCTGATAAGAGTCCAGATACTTGAGATTTGGTGTACATACCTGGACACCAAGGCCTTAAATTTCTTATAACATTTGCCACTCCATTATTAAAGAGGTTAATGAAGTAATGAACGTTGGTACAGTTATATGTTATAACGACATATGGAACTATACTAGGTATATATCGAGATGATTCCGTTGAAGGATTGGGGAGTAAATAGGGGAAATAGGGAAGGCAAACAAGTAAGAGTTCAGAAACTTGGAATTTGGCGTATATGCTAAATGCAAGGGCCTACACTTTATTTATAATCTGCCACCCATCACCACCACCCCCACTTCGTTATTAAAGTGATTAATAAAATGAAATTGAGATATTCACTAGTAATATATGGAACTAGATTATATTTTGAGATTATTCCATTGGAGGGTTGGGGGGTAACTATGGAGAAATAAGTAAAGCAAATTAGTAAGAATCCAGAATATTAGGATTTGGTGTATGTACTGGAAGCCAAGGTCTCTTTTTTAACATCTGCCACCTCCCACCATTAAACCCACTCCATTATTAACGGGGTCAACAATATAAAATTGATATATTTATTTAAAATTTGGTACACATATGACATATGACATATGTATTATAATGACATCTAGAACTATGTATTATAATGACATCTAGAACTAGATTATATTTTGAGATTATTTCTTTGAGGGATTGAAAAGTTAAATAGAGCTGATTTAAAATAAGTAAAGCAAGCTAGTAAGAGTCCAGAAACGTGGAATTTGGTGTATATACTAGAGGCCATGATCTCAAGTTTTTTATGGCATATTATGCCGCTTCCACTCCATTATGAAAGGAGTTAACAAAATAAAATTAAGATATTGACTTATAATTTTGTACACATACGTATTATAACGAGATGTGGCACTAAATTGTATTTTGAGCTGATTCCATTCAATGCTTGGGGGTTAAATAAGGGTAAATAAGTAAACCAAGCTACTACGGAGCCAGGAACTTGGGATTTGGTGTATATACTAGAAGGTTTCATTTATTGTTACATTTGCCACCCCCATCGTCACCTCCAATATCCCCACTCCAGGGTTAGCGGGGTTATCAAAATGAAATTGTGTTTTAGTGTGGGTATGAAAAAAAAAGTTCACATAAAATTGTTGGCATTATGTTAATCATCATCATATATATTTATCTTCCATTTACATCTAACTAATTTAACTCTAATTGGCCTATACACTGGGCACTTCAGATTAAATCATCACCTACACGGAATTGGACTGGTGGAAAGCGCCAAATGCCATCTTTGTCTGGAGGATGATAAAATGGCAGAGCACGTTTTATGTACCTGCACTGCTATAGAAGAACCAGGTTCTGTGTTTGGCAAAGGGCGACTGGAACCAGAAGACCAGTTCGGTTTCTCACCTAACAAGATTGTCGGCTTTATTAAAAAGCTGAACCTGCTGGGCGAACTATAACTAGGAGTGAGCCACAATAGACCTGATGGTCGCAGTGGGGAGTTTGACAAGAACCCAGTCACATATTAACCTAACTTAACCTAACCTAACCTATTTTAAAAGCATTAAATTCGGCATTGTCACATTTACAGTTTCATTTTCTAGGCAATCAATTTGAACTACAGTTACAGTAATAAACATTATCTTGTTTTATTACAAAATGGATTAATATAGGTATTTTCAAGCAATTTACATACATTCAATTTGACTGAAAAATTTGTAAGCTATAAATGAATTCCCAGTGTCTTGTTCATATATAGGTATCTCGAATATAATGTGAAATGTTTTATTTACTTTTGATTATATAAATATGTGTATCAACAAGATGTCTAATTTCAACATGATAAATCAATTTCCAAGAAAAATGATTGTGAGAGATAAATTACCTAGTTAATTCAAAGTTGTGGGCCAAAATTGGTACCTCGAGACTGTTTTTCGTGATTAACTCAAAAAGTGTTACATATAATGAGAACGTGGTATAGCGCAGAGAACACTATAAAATTACTAATACTTAGGTTTTCCTCATTTTCTGTATGGTGAATTATTCTATAAATATGGCAATTTAATGATGGCACTTGAACCTTTATAAGTCTGGACATAATATTTAAATCCCAAATAGTAAAAAAAAACAATCAGTCTGACCTTGAAAACACATGATGGAAGTTAAAGTGTTGAAATTCTCTTTCAAGTTTGTTTTTTTATATCTCTACAACTTCGAAATTAACGAAATTATGTGTGAAACAATGAGTGTTTTGTGTACAAGCCTTTGCTGTGTAACTTGGTAACTTGTTGCAAGTGCAAACAAATATATTGAAGCCATCCATCTTTTTAATGATTGTAAGCAGCTAATCGAATTTACTCCACCGTTCTAATTGGGTTACTTTTTCTCTCAATTATGGATAATTGTAAGGACGAATAAATAACATCTTACAGGGCGGAGAAGCTTACTGAAACTTTTACGATTCTTAATTCGTAAAAATTTCAACTGTGTTGAATGTGTCAATACCTATTTTGCAGCTATTTAACAGTTACATTCGTCTAGAAGTCAGATATACTGTATCCGATGGTCGTCCAGCTGAACCCATATCATTTCGTCACTAATTTTTAGCTGTATTTTCAATTAAACATCTGTATCTTGACATTTTTTGGACTCGTCTTATTTCGGTCATAACTTGGTTATTTTTAATGCTATATCGAATACAAAAAAAAAACATTTTAAAGGGAATTTTAAGAGCTTTAATTTATGTTATGAGCATATTTTACACTAGGGCAAAAACTGACATATTTTCGAAACTATTGTACAGAAATTAAAACATCGCTTCCTAAGCTTTATTTTTGTATTTTATTGTTTTTCAGTTATTTATAAAATCGCACTTTTAAAAAAATTTAAGGTATGATTTTCTAAAATGAGTGCTTAAAAAATAGTAAAAAATTAGAGCATGCTAGTAATACTGTGTATTAATAAAAACAATAAGGATTTTTTTAAATTTGTGTTTTACCAAGAGCAACAGGAAATGCCAAACTTAAGAAAAACAATTATAAAACACTGATTGTATTGTACATTGCCTTGTTATTTCTGCCATGTGTATTTTTAACCTCAGACTGATTATTTTTGAGATATTTGAGATTTGAATATTATATCTGGACTTGTAAAGAAGTGCATACATAAACTGCCATACTTTTAGAACAATTCAACGTACAAAAATAATGATAAAGCCAAAGTATTTGTCATTGAGTTATTTACGAAAAATAAGTCTTGAGGTACCTACCAATTTCTCAATGATAAAATCTCAATTTTCAATTCTTATTACTTGGAAAATATCATTAAAAATTGTATACTACCTTTTCTTTTTACAATTTAATTCTCTATCAAACTCATTAGATAGTTTTTAATTTTTTGTCCACCCACCTCTAGAAGGGGTGGGAACCCCCTCCAAATGAAAAGCCGGCATTGGGAGTATTGGGGTGCATTTTTGAAAAAAACTTTATAGATGAAAAAGTCTTATTTTATCCTGAAAAATCGATCCAGGATGTTTGGCGGACTAACTCTGGGTCTCCATGTATAGAAAACTGGAGACAAAGAAACTCGAAGTATGTAGAGGATACAACGAACCACCAAATTACACTTGGTACATCCCCCTACTATAGAAATGAGAATATAACAAAGAAATACCACGAGGAAATTGAAAACAATTAACAGAGGAAGAACTTAACTGGTCCACAATGAGTAGGAAAATGCTGAAGCTGAAGAAATCACCCATGAGCACACAATAAATACAAACAAGTAAAAAAGATGAAGACCGTGGAAAAACAACAGCATATGCCGTACATGAAGATAAGAACAGTATAAGGAAAACCTTACCCAACATATGGTCAAACTAAAATGGAAGCTCACTAGAGAGTGGTATAGCCGGACAAGAATGGGTTATCTGCCCCCGATAGGAACTACCTATAATATCTATGGTGTCGTGTAGGCAAGTCAATGGGTAAACGATGTATGTAGGTTCTTCAGTCCAAGATTCAGCTGCTGCAGAGATGTTTAAAAAAAATTTAAAAAATGGGGACTTTTTCAAAAATGTATTTCTGGTATTATTATATAACTTACAGAGATGAACAAAATAACGATTGAAAGCTAACATTGTGAATAATATTATGCAACTAACTTAGTTGCGTTAAACTCTTATTAGGCCAGTAAAAATAATAGGTCGACCTAAAACAAATTTGGGACAAGCTGATTTTAGCGTGATTGTGTTCCCTAGGGGGTACTATTTATGAGCCTAAAAGTCCCCAGTGATCCCCCGAGCCAAACTACCCCAAAACCACCCCCAAAGGTACATTTTTTGTTTTTTTGCGATTTTCTCAAAAACCTTAAACTTTTCGACAAAACTTCAGTATACATTTTTCATAGAGCATAAAATTCCAATGGTATATATACAGGGTGCGCCAAAGTTCTGAATTTGGTCGATTACGGCTCTATATGAAATGGTGGAAATATATTGTCTATAGATTATTGTCTTGATTTTCAATTCTGAATAACCAGAAAATATGTACAATTATACAGGGTATTCCGTTTTCGTTGTCCGGGCAACAACTTCGTTATTTTAAATGGAACACCCTATATTTTTTTCCTTTATCGAGTTACTCATCTAATTATATTCATAAATCTATTAAGGTGGTAGGTACTTAAAATTAACCGTTTACGATATAAAAGAGATTTTTTGACAAAAAGTGAGGTTTACTGACAAGTTTTTGAGTACCTCTGATTTCATAGACAAGAGAGTTTTCAAAATTCTGCTTATACCGTTATGTTGGGCATATTAAGGGCTAGTAGGGCAGAAACATTATTAACATTAATCTTATACAGAGTGCTGAAAAAATTGAGTTTATTTTTTCGCTAATAAAAAAGGCCGTAATTCAATTTTTTCAAATGGGACGTACTATTTTCAGTTCTGTCATCTAATGAAGTGTTAAGTTATCTTTCCATTGATATATCATAGTAGGTATTTATCTTTAAAAGTTGCATAGATATTAAGGTTAATTGTCTGGATCAGACTAATTGTGTAGTAGTACAAGCAGTTTTCCATAATTAATTATTAGCCTTCTGAAATATTATTTTTTTACTTAGAATTGTTGGACAAAGAATTGAAATTAATACCAGCACGTATGTAATAAAGAATTTACTCATAATAAAAAAACAATTATTTTAACAAATGTTCAAAATGTTCACCATTTCGATCGAGACACATCTGAGTCCTCTTCCTAAATGAATGACGCATTTCTTGCAGCATCTGCGGAGTAATGGATGCAAAGGCACGTCTGATCCTATTTTTCATGTCATCAACAGTGGTAGAAGTGTCGCGATAAACTATATCCTTTACATAGCCCCGTAAAAAAAAGTCCATACTTGTCAGATCGGGCGACCTTGCAGGCCATGCTATTGCTGCGCCACGCCCTATCCACATATCATTGAAGTTGCGATCTAACCATTCTCTGACATTTGCTGCA